>JAOQGH010000001.1:7531759-7578147 GCA_025769975.1 Gallinago jamesoni | reverse complement strand
TCCCCAAGCCTGTAGCGCTGCCTGGGGTTGTTGTGGCCCAAGTGCAGGACCCGGCACTTGGCCTTATTGAACCTCATCCCACTGGTCTCAGCCTGGCAAGATCCCTCTGCAAAGCCTCTCTCCCCTCCAGCAGGTCGACACTCCCACCACCCAGCTTGGTGTCATCCACAAACTGAGGGTGCACTCGATCCCCTCCAATCCCCGATCCCCCCCCAGTCTCTGTTGCCAAGGCAGCAGCAGGCAGCGGTGACCCCTGCTGCCACCCAGCAACCCTCCACAATGGCCACCCTTTTCAAACCGCCACACACTCTCCACATTGGGGCCTATTCACACTTCCCAGTTCTTCCCATTTATTCCCACTCCATCAAAATAAATCAATCCCACATACATAAAGTCATGGAATGGATTGGGTCGGAAGGCACCTTAAAGACCATCTCATTCCAATCCCCCTGCCATGGGCAGGGACACCTCCCACCAGACCAGGTTGCTCAAAGCCCCATCCAGCCTGGCCTTGAACACCTCCAGGGATGGGGCAACCACAGCTTCCCTGGGCAACCTGTTCCAGTGTCTCACCACCCTCACAGGAAAGAATTTTATCCTAATGTCAAATCTAAATCTCTCCTCTTTCAGTTTAAAACCATTACCCCTCACCCTATATATTATTATTCCCTCATAAAGAGTCCCTCCCCATCTCTCCTATAGGTTCTTTAGGTACTGGAAGGGTTTATAAGGTTTTCTTGGAGCCTTCTCCAGCCTGAAGAACGCCACCTGTCTCAGCCTGTCCTCACAGCAGAGGAGCTCCAGCCCCCTCTGATAAACTTATGGCCTCCTCTGGACCCCCTCCAACAGGTCCATGTCCTTCCTGTGCTGAGGACTCCACAGATGGACACACCGACAGTCTTTCCAGCAGCACAGACAAATAGCAAATAAGGATTTAAACGCATTTAACTGCCATCAGGCGTGACAGTCCTGGTATGAGACAGACACCACGTTCTCTGAGAGCACCACATCCCCCAGCCCCTTCCACCACTGGGCCAGGGGAGGGGTGGGAGCTGCAACAAACCACAAGGAGCACTGAAGTCCCCTAAACGCTCCGGACGTGGCTATGGTGAATGCAATGACTTCATCCTAAAGCTCCGAGTCCTGGGATTCAGCGGAGTTATTTCCGCCCAATGCAAGAACTATCAGAAATAAACATCTGGAGGAGCCCAGAGGGAAAAGCCCGAATGGCTGAAGTGAAACGTACCCTCCCCGCTAACGCTGTCAGGCAGTGTGACAGCCACGCCACACCCCCCTCCTCCCTAAACCAGACTCGGGTGGGTTAGGGAATTATTTTAATATTTTTTTTGGCTAAAAAGGCATTATTAACTATTTGATCGCGCTCTGGTAGCTGTAATTTGGGGCCATCCAGCTGCAAAAGAGCCTCCAACCCTTGATGAAAAGCAGCTGCTGTAACAGTACCGTCCCCCCCTCGCCCCGGCTCGCAATCCGCCCCCCGCCCCGAGGACCAGAGCTGGCTCTCACGTGCCGGGCAGCTGGAAACTCTTACACGGAGATGCCGTGAGAGAGTCCTTCTCAGCTCCTCGGTTCCCCGTGCGGCACCATTCCACAAATTGCAGGGGGATAAAGCTCTTCCGTCCCGGGGCTCACTGGAGGAAGGCAGCTGCATTTCAGGGGCTGTCAGCAAGGGAGGCACATCGCTTCAATTACATTCCTTAAAACCTGGTCAGAGTAGAAACATTCCAACCCCAAACACATCCCTACAGGAGGCACATCCCCGCTCAAAGCGGTGCTCAGGGAACCCTTAAAACTCCCCTCAATAATTAGCTTTAAAGACAGGATTGAAAAAGTAAAAACCTATCTAATACTATTACAGATGCCCTGAGGAATCCAGCTCCCTCTCAAGCAGATGTTACAACGTTCCTTAAACTGTCCCCTGGCTACTCACTCACTTCCAGGGAAATTGTAGCTCTTCTAAATGAGGGACAATATTGTCCCTTGATTATTTAAAGGGTTCAAAACAAAGGTCAGGATGGAGATTTAGAAACAGCGCAGGAAATCATCTGGGCGGGGAGTGGGATAAAGTTGCAGCATTATAAATGTTTCCTGTTGTAATGATGCCTCCAAAGAGTATCTGTGCAGTGCACTGTGGAAAAAAAAAAAAAAAAAAAATCACCAGACACCACTGTTAATGAAACTCTTCCACGCTCCCAACATCTGCCCAGCTTCTCCTCACAAACCCCCTGTCCATTCCCTAAGAGTCCCTCCCCATGAACCCATAACGTCTCATCAGCCTCATTTTTATCACATCTAAACTGTTCAAGCTCTTGACATTGTCTTCGGGGTCAGCCACTCCAGACTGGAACACTCCCACATCCAAAGAGGCACTTCAGAATCCAGAGAATCTCCAGAAGAACCTGAAGCTCTTCAAGAGGCTACTCCGAACTCACTGCCAGCACAAATTCCCCCAGGGTCACATCTCAGGGTGACAGGGCACATGGTGGATACCCATAGGAGATGGTAACTCCCTCAGAAGAAGGCATTTGCTCCTGCTCCACGTGTCCAGTCCAGGCGAGGACTTGGACAAACCAACACACTGAGTATTGACACGTTTCTTCAGGAACCGGTTCTGCTCACGTTGTACCAGGTCTACACCTGTGGAACTCCACAGTTAGAAGTGGCCCATAAGTGCCAGACGCAGCAGAAGACCTGCTGTCTGACAGGAGCAGTAAGGGGATACCAGATCCAAAAACCTGATGGAATCCAAGCCCAGAGAGGCAGGACCAGGCCCTCCCTTCCCACTGGCTGCGCAGAAAAGGCTTCTCCAGAGGAAGTGGAGGGGCTCTGCCTCAGCTCTATAGGATCTGTGGAGCCAGGCAGATGGGAGGGCTGAATTCTCACAAATTTGGGCACTGGCAGTTATCAGAAGCCATTGCAATGATCAACCATTTGTTTGGAGTTTCTCTGTAGGTCCTGGAAAAGCCTCAAGAAAATCACCAAATCATAGAATGGTTTGTGCGAGAAGGGACCTTGAAGACTATCAAGTTCCAAACCCTCCTGCCCTGGGCAGGGACACCTCCCACCAGACCACGTTGCTCAAAGCCCCATCCACAGGCCTTGAACACCTCCAGTGATGGGGCAGCCACAGCTTCTCTGGGCAACCTGTTCCAGTGTCTCACCACCCTCACAGGAAAGAAATTTCTTCCTAATCTGAATCTACCCTCTTTCAGTTTAAAACCATTACCTCTCATTCTATCACTACAATCCCTGATAAAGAGTCCCTCCCCAACTCTCCTGTCGCCCCTTCAGCTACTGGAAGAGGCTATAAAGTCTTCCTGGAGCCTTCTCTTCTCCAGGCTGAACCCCAACTCTCGCATTCTGTCCTCACAGCAGAGGTGCTCCAGTGTCTGATCATCTTCGTGACCTCCTCTGGACCTGTTCCAACAGGTCCATGTCCTTCCAGAGCTGAACACAGCACTCCATAGTGCTCCAGAAGGACCTGTCAATACTGCTACAGAGGTACTGCTGTTCTTGTAGTTAAAAAAACCCATGTTTTCAGCCCAAGATTTTCAACCCACACCACTAACAAAGTTTCAGTATTTCACTGTTTCTGCAGAGTAAGACATCACCATTTCCAGGAGCGTCTTCCCCAATCCCAGTCAAGACACAAAACGGTAAAGATTTGTGGCAGCCAGAAACACTGGACATGGTCATGGGAGGTCCTAATTATTTTCTCTGCAATGCCCAGCAGACTGAAATTTTCTCCAGATGTATAAAAATGGGATTTGAAAGCCTCAAGAGCCAAGATTACTTCCCCCGAGCCCAGAAGGTTTATATTAAAAGTGTCATTACCAAAAAAAAAAGCCAAATCAGATGCATTCAAGATCAAAACCTCTTTGCACCAAGGTTGGCTGTATTTTTCAGCTGAGAAATATATAAACCTTTTTCTTTTCTTTTTTTTTCCCCTTCTGATAAATACCACATGAAAGAATAGCCGTTAAAAGTCTTCATATTTACAGAAACAACCAAGATTCAGATTCAACTGCTTCCCTCTAATCATCTCCCCACATCAGTCTCCAATGGGAAAGCAGCCAAAAAAGCTCCACAGATGCTCCTTGCGGGGCTGAATCTCACCTAAAACTCTAAGATAAGGGAAACAGTTCAGTCTCTGTAATTCCCCAAAGAACAAATTGTAATAAAAGGGTGGTGTTCATTGTCCCCTGGTCATCGTCCTGGTCATACCCCCTTCAAAAAACCCTCCCTTCTGCTCTATATTGGATGCATTTGGCATAAAGCACAGATTTTAAAAGAAATCTAAATAAACGGGGCTTGTAAAAAGGAAGCTGTAGAAAAACTGCCGCTTTGTGCTTTTTTGCAAAGCCCACCCCAGGTTCCTGTTGGCGTTAAAGCACAAATTCCGTCTCTTTATCCTCTCTGGGTCTTGAAGATCAAAATATGAGCCAGGCCTTGGAGCCTGCAGAGCCTCATAAAGCGTTGTACTCCACACATTTCGATGGGTCTGTTGGGAAGTGCTTCTGGCAAATGGTCATGAGCCTCTTCAGCCCCTAGGAATTAACAGAACAAGGACAATCCTGTAATAAAACTGCAGCTGTCAAACAAACTTAAGAGTCTACAGTATTTTCAAGCTCAACAAAAAGAACTTAAAATAAAAGGTTGGGTTTCTGGAGGTCATTTTTCCAGCTGTTAAGTTTTATTAACCTTTCTCCCTGCAAAGTTCCAAGTTATCTCCAATATTAGAGGAGTCCATGGCATAACCAAAACAACAACAGATTTAGTCCTGCATAACAGATTCCAAGTGAAGAACTACAGTAACAGTTTAATCCCTCTTCACCATCTAGGAAGAACACAATACTACCACAATGAAGGGCATTTTAAAGAAACCTGAACATTGAGAGTGATTTTATAGAGCAAAAAAGCAGTTTCTGACACCAAAACAAGCTGCAGAGGTATGAGAAGAACCAGACATTCCTCTGGAGGAGAGGCGTCCTTCCTCCCCATGGTGGTACCACACCTGACCTGCACCATGGAGGCAAACTGGAGAAGTTATCAAGACAACAGACAGAATGTTGACTTTTCTCTTCAGTTCTTTCAAGGCATCGATTGCAAAAAAATAATGTGACAGAAACCCTGTGATTATTTTCTTTCAAATCATGTATGAAAGTGTAACAGAGAAGGAAGAAAAGTGCTGTGGCAGTAACGTAATTTAGCAGTGACACTGTACTCCAAGAGGACAGAGCCATGGGCCTTTAATTACACAATCCCAATGGAAGGTGGGTCCTCACCAAAGGGAAAAATGATCCAACAGAGGATGCTTTGGCCTTTTCAACACAGGCGAGTTTGGAAAACATGTTCCAGCACCATAACGACCCCTTGTTTGGGATGTTACAATCCCAGGTTCATTGTAAATCAGAAACATCTTGGCTTGATTTAACTGCTGGGAGCACAGATAATATTCCATGCTCCAATTCAAACCAGACAAGCTAAACAAGCCCTGGTATTTAAAATCAACATGGAGAACATACGTGTTTAAAGCCAACCCTGCCCTGGCACTTCAGTAAGTTGTGTAATTCAGAAGCACAGATCACAGATACAACATAAACAGTGGGAAGATGAACACCAAGATCTCCTTCACCAACAGATGTAACCCCAAAAGCAGAGAAGGAACAAACCAGGCACTCCACATACATCGTATCTGACACAAGGCACATTAAAATCGATCAAGCAACACTACAGAGCGGAGATCTTTCTGCTAGAAGAGTAGCAAATGGACACAGGAGGCCAATTAGTCACCAATGCTGGAGAAGCAGCATTATGGCCATGCTGAGGACCAGAAAAATCTTCCATCAGAGTCCAAACTCCTTTTTTAACACAGACTAACAACAAAACTGTTCGGTTTAACATAAGCTATTTCATCCATTAAATACTTCCAAACAAGTATTGCACTCACTGGAGCCTGTCTTGGAAGATGCATAGTCCACAGGCCAATTTTCACTTCACAAAAAAATTGCTCAAATTTAATTTGTTCACAGTGTCTGGAGCTTCTCTTGATTTCACGATGGTGTTTTCACAGGTTATGATATTAAAAACTAAGGTTGAAGAGAAGCAAAAGGTTATGCTTGCAGCCCCAATACAAAGAGACTCAAGGTAGGAAGACAAGTTGCATTTTACATCAATCTGCTCACAGACATCTGCAGAAATAGAAAAGCAACAGGAGTTCCTTCTGCCACAGGAGAAAGGTCCTGTCAGAATCTCTGAGCTCCATGCTGCTGCTCTAGAGGGTTCAGAGTGAAGCGAGGTCTTTAACTCAATGAAACTGCAACTGGCAAGAGGCAAACAGATTTAACAATACAAGGAGAGAAGACTTGTTTCCTGAAACATCAGAGAAGAAAAGCATGACTGCTATTAATTCCACAAACAACGGAAGTTCACAACATGAATATGCATAGGAGGAACTGACCCAGGAATTTTGGGCCCACGCTGTTAAAGGGAAATGTTTGGAGAACAAATGCATTTATCAAGTTGCAGGAATAGTCAAAATTCCACACACAATGTTACAACCATGAGTTAAGCAGTGAAGGAACTCTGGAGAATAAAGGACATCTTCACAGCTACTTTGCAGCTCATGTAGGATCACGATAGTTAAGACACAGAAAAATCCCTTAGACTCCATTCCTAGTCCAGCACTGAAGACTCTTCAGGTCCAGGATGAGCTACCTATCAAATGGATGTTATGCTTGACCCAAACTAAGGCAACTGTCCATTCCCAGGACCTTTTTACCACATCACCTGTAACTATGAAACCAGTATTTCTCAAAATTCCCCTAACTTTAAAAGCAAATCTCTTGGATTTCCAGAGCTAACATTACCTGTATATACTTCCTTTGAGTTTCATCGTTGAGAACGTGGGCTACGTGCTTGGAGAAGATCTTTTCACGACCCGTTCGAGCATGGATGCCGACCATGGTGACACCAATAGGCCAGGGAGCATTTCCAATCGCCATCTGAAGATAGGCATCATTTGCCTGAAGGAACAGAGTGTGTGCACACTTAGTGAAACAGAAAGGGCATGAGAAAGCTGAGTGTTTTTGCATTGCTGGATACAGTAACAACACATACTTCTGTCTCTCTGAATTGGGTTTCATAGCACAGTGGGGGTACATCAAGGACAGTGTGACCAGCAGGCTGAGGGAGGTTATCCTCCTCCTCTGCTCTGCCCTGGTGAGGCCCTATCTGATGAGTATGGTGTCCAGTTCTGGGCTCCCCTGTTCAAGGACAGGCAACTGCTGGAGGGGGTACAGAAGAGGGCTACAAAGATGATGAGGGGACTAGAATACCTCTCACGAGGAAGGACTGAGAGACTTGGGTCTTTTTAGTCTAGAGAAGAGAAGACTTAGGGAGGATCTGATCAACGCCTATAAATATTTAAAGGGTGGGTGTCAAGAGGATGGGGCCGGTGTTGTTTCAGTGGTGCCCAGTGACAAGACAAGAAGTAACGGGCACAAACTTGCATATAAGCAGTTCCACCTAAGCATGAGGAGGAACTTCTTTACTTTGAGGGTGGCAGAGCACTGGAACAGGCTGCCCAGGGAGGTGGTGGAGTCTCCTTCTCTGGGGACATTCAAAACCCACCTAGACAAGTTCCTGTGCAACCTACTCTAGGTGGACCTGTTTTGGCCGGGGGGTTGGACTAGGTGATCTCCAGAGGCCCCTTCTAACCCGTATCATCCCGTGATTAACCAATTTTACAACTCATCTTCCTAACGCGATTCGTGTTTTTGCTGAACTCTGAGGGAAGCAAGGACTTCGGACTTTTCCTGATGAAAACAAGCACTGAAAAAGGCAATCTAACATTGATTAAAACTAAAGTTTATCAGGACTATTTTCAACTTGGCCTTCTCAGGTTCCCATAATCTTTTCTGCTGTAATCACCTTTAAAACCCTTGTCGTTTTGGTCGCAGACTGGACCAGGGAGCCTGGCCATAAGTGCAACCCACCGCAGGCCAACGTCATGTGTGCAGAACTGAGGTCACCCTGTACACAGGGGGGGCACTGGGACCTGACAGCTCTCAGGGAGAGAGCAAGCTTCCAAAGAGGCTGAGAACCAGCTCTCCTCAAAACCCAGTTAAACAAGCACATTTATAACAATGTGTATGAACAGAGCAGTAGCAACAGTAAATGAACCTGAAATTTCCTGACCAAGAGAGCAGATCCCTTAACATGAAGCTGCTGCAGACAACATCCCTGGGGAAGAACAGGGATGAAATTTGAAGGGAAAACTAATAGAAAGACAAGCAGAAAGCAAGAGAAGTACAGAGCTTAAAAACAACCATGACAACTGAGAACCAGGAGCTGAGGGGGACAGACACATACACAGAACTACAGAAACAGCTTCAAGAAGGACTCAGAGCAGGACATTCCTTCACTATCAGCGAGCGGCAACAAGACTTGCTGATAAAGAGTTCATTTATTGTCTCCTATTTAGAGACCAGACAGTAAGAAGTAACAAACACAACCAGCAGGTACAAATTCTTCCCATTTGGTACTGAGCAAACTGGGAGGTGAATAATGAACAAGGCAGGGGGTTACTGGCAGAACTGAGGGGAAACCTGAAGAAGGGACAGGACTTAATCTTCACCTAAGTGAGGTAGAATCCAGTCTTAATCAAATACCTATTTGCTGACTTAAATATGGTTTTATGATGAAACATAGTATGTCGGTGTGCAATTAAAGACCCTTCCAGGACCATCACAAGAGGGTTAATTAAGGTTGAGTGAACAATTTGCATTCTGGAATTCGCTTACTCTCACACGTTGATTTCAAAATTTAAATCTTTCAAGTATTTCACCTAACAAAGCAGTAAGAATTTGTGGACAACTATTCAGTAAGCTACACAAAGCAAACAAGCACAGAAGACAACAGCAGGCAGGAGGAGACAAGTCTCACAGGAAGCAAAATGATATGAGTATCTTTAAAAGCACAATGCTCTTTAGTCTAATTAAAAAAAAAAAAAACCCAAACTTCCAAATGTGTACTCAACTCCTCCAAAATCTGTCTGTGAAGTTTACATAAAGCCAAGCACCTCCGGGAGAGAGAAGCACAGCTGATTAACCCACAGTATTTACCACATTCCCACACACTCATTGCTTTGTTTGAGAATGCATTGGAAATGGAATTTCAACATAACGATGAAAACCAGGAAAAGAGAAAAAAAAAGGCCCAAAACAAAACCCCACTATCATACATCCCACACATTCAGTTCTACTTTCAAACAATTTGGATTAAACTAGCCTTAGGCCATCCAAAGCTTTTTTTCAATAACAAAAGCAGGCTAGCTTGCTTACTTGACATATTATCCCAAGTCCTCACAAGAATAGTAAGAAATACTAGAAATGTAAAGGCAAAACACAGCTCAATTTCCTCTGCACACAAAAGCTGCTTAAGCAAACGCTATCCGTATTTGAGTTCCACTTCTAAAGGCAGCTACAAACAAAACCTAACCCTGCCTTTCATCTTGAGTGCCAAGGTACTTCTGCCTCCTCCAGAAAGCAGACTTTGTCCAAAAAAACTTATTAACTTACCTCAGCCTTACCAAGCCAGTTAATGTGAGCACAGCCAAAGAAAGGAACAGTGTCTCATATTCAGTAACTCAGTTCACCTCAATTAATTCCTAATTAATTAATCAACACCGTATTACTATTAATTCAATACCTTCATTTAACCTTCCAATATCATGTTACCCAGACAGGATTCCTCTGCAACTTAATAGACCATCTCTTGAGAAAAATTCTGTTGGTGCTTGCAAAGCTCTGCAGTTTCACCAGCCTCAAAAGATCTCCTGACAGCCTGTGGATTAAACACTACCTGCAGCCCAACCTTTAGGAGCCATTTTTCATATCTCTTGCGTGTACTTCACCTACATATCTTCAAAATGCAAAATAAATGGGAAGCATTTAAAGCAGTAAACTCAATCTATTAGAACATGACAGACTGAACACGCTGGAAGAGTGCAAACATACATACCTTCACATATTCTCTTTGCAGCATGAATTTAATAATATCTGTTATTGATTCTTTGATGTCTGCAGGAAGTGTCTACAGGAGAAGAAAGAAAAAAAATAATCCCTAGTTCAGAACAGGAGCTCAGAAAAATCATCCTACTCAGCACTTATACAAAGTTTAGCATTTACACAAGCTGGAAGACTCTAACAAAGGAAAACACCTTTGTTATTTAGATGAAGGATCTGAAGCACCAGAGGTTAAGTGGTTACACCTAGTAGCTTGTGGCAAAGTGCAAAATACAATCCCAATTCCCTGTTTTGCTTGCAGCCCAGTGAACAGGTGATACGTAAAGCAACAACCTGGAAAAGCAGCAAGTAGGCAGAAGAATAGAGTAGTCAGGATAAAAAGGTCAGAATTGGGCTCTAAACACAGAAACTCTGACCAGCTCACCCTCTCTTCCTCAGTGAAAATAACATTACCTGAGGGAAAGGCACTAACCACTGGGTACTCAAACAGCAGAAGTTTAAGTCAGTCTTACAGGATTAATGACATTAAGAAGAGATTCACCCTTTTCCGAAGTTTCCTGAAGAGTGGTCTCAGGTAGGATTCTGTCTGCTTTTGAGTGGCACTGTTCAGCTTCCCCTGCACTCCCCGCTTCACGTAGTCTTCTCTGGCATTCAGCTCCTTTGCCCAAACACCAAGAAGAAACTGCGAGGAACAAGCACATTTATGTCATAGTGCCATCTAGTGACAAAGCAAATAGGAACAGCCGCTTAAGGCACCGTGGCAATGTGAGTTTTTCAGAGAAATCTGCATTAAAAAGGCAAGAAGGCTCTTTCAGAGGGATAGGAAAAAGCAGGTGGGTGAGGGTGGAGTATGTATAAAAAGGCGTGTACCAAAACACCCAAGGAAACAACAGTGCAGGCATCAGTGCGGAGAGGGCGTAGGGGGACATAAAAAGAGAAGAAAACTAAGTAGGAGATGCTTAAGTTTCAGGGCAGTTTTTGCAAAGGAGCCTATGAACAGTAAAGATCACAGTGAAAATTCAACACAAAAGAAGGCAAATATGTCAAACACACCTTCACCCCACCTGGAAAACAATCTTTGCACTTTGTGTGACTGCCCAGACAAACTACACTAAAATGCCAACGTATCTGAAATACAGAGAGGAAAGCTTCGACTCTTGGTGTGACTTCTGATCATCACAGTAGCCACAGAGAGACCAGCTGACTCAACTGAGAGGCAATGCAGGCTTCTTGCCAGGAAACAAGGAAACAATTTTCTACCATCCACTTGAACCTGTTCCCTCACCAAAGCCAGCAGACTTCCTTTAAAATTCTCTTATTTCACGTCACGTACCAGGTGACGTTTCGTTTCAGTTTGCACTCCTCCTGGGGAAGGGAGGCGAGGAACTCCACGGAGGATTTTAATGCCACGGTAGTACACAGAAGCCATTACATACAACTGCCTTGGTTATCACATGGAAATCAAAACTGTGTTCATTTTGTCTGGAGAAGTAGGACTGGATTTTGAAGAACGTTACTCTCCCAACAGCTCTTTCCCAAGTCTAGCAGAAGTTCACTATTGTGATTAACTAAGGCTGTGGAGTGACAAACTTTTAAAAAACCAAAACATATCTTAAGTACAACGTGTGAGTTTTCCTCTCCATGCAGCTAGAACCAGCCCCTCTATTCACCAAATGTATCTGTGTCATAGTAAAAAAAATAGCACAGCTAGAGAATAATGACTCTAGTAAAGTAGAGTTTGTTACCTTCAAGAACTTGGTTATGATGTCCATATCATAGTGATCGTCACCCTGTCCTAAGGATTCTCCCAAAGCCTAGGAGAAAAATGGCAATTATTTCCACATTGTCTAGAAGTTTGTTGCCACCACACCGCATCATGAACTGTAATCCAAAACACTAGTGAAAACCAGAATGAAACAGCTATGTATGTTACTGAGTTTCATTAATCTATTAAAAACATTTAAGTAAAATATGCCTGTATGATTATTTCTCACAAGTAAACAGGACAGGAATTTTTCATTCATTAACTACTAAATTATTGGCATAACTAGCAGCTATCTCACAGCACTTTATTAAGGGGAAATGTGGGTGCACTGCATTTTTGAGATCCCCAAAGCCATCAATTAATCTAATTATTTTGTTAAGCTATTTCACTTTTCTGATGTACTGGGGCTTTTTACCATTTCATCCAATTGTAACTGTGAAATTGAGGGAACAAAACTAAAAATAAAATAATAAAAGTCCCCAAATAGTATGCTCTAATACTCTAGCTTCCTGCCAAACCCTTCAAAGTGTTCATACTAACAGCATTTTTTAGAAACATTTTCTAGGAGGTATAGTCAGACTAATGATTGTCCTCACATTTACAATGTGAGTTTTGGTTAAAAAAATCTCCTAGATTTAGAACCAGATTCAGTGCAAGCTTTTATGCTCAAGGCCACGCAGTTAAAGTAGCATAAAATTAAGACTGTGGTGTTTTCAAACTTCTCAAAAACCAATTAGTTCTATGCTTCAAATCAAGCCTGCCCTACTATCCCTATTTTGAGGACTAACAGATTGATTAAGTGCAGCCCCATTACAACTGGTATCCACGCTGGTACTACAGTTATTTCATACCAGAACCCCTGGCACCCTAACAAAAAAAGCCAAAGACTATCTCCTTATAATATTATATTCATTTAAGCTTTCAGTTATAAATCAGATTATTTCTTAAACACACTTTTGGAAGGATGACATGAAGATTAACTTCTGCAATGGGTTTTGAAGATTAAAGATAAAAGTCTTTAGCTCAAATTAACATGCTTTTCAAAACATGACCCTACAATACCAGGTGGTGAATGCACTTCATGGCATTCATTCTGCGCTCGCTCACACAAATACTGCAGTATTCTTTCAGAACACACTAGTCATTTGCAATGAAATTTCTGCGACATGTTGTCTCTGCACTTCTTATATTTGCCTACTTCTGACATCTGTATCCTGGATATTTTTATATCAAACATTCCTTATGTGCATCTATTTTTCAGAGTCCATTTTTCTTGTATAGGGAAAATTCATCAGTATGCTCTCAAATACTCATTGGAAAGGCTTTAGAATTTATGACCAGGGAATGTATTTTTATTAAATTCCTTACTTCCCAACATCCTGCAGAGGGAATCCTAACTGTATCGCTTTCCTTGTGGGCAACTCCTGCCCCCTTCTTGATGAAGTGTTGTACAAAGACCGCTTGAGTTTTCACACATCTCCTGTAGGCACCTACGCTGCAACTCAAGGCTTCGAAACCTAAACTTCCCACCAAAGCATATTTAAGGATACTTCAGAATGCCTAAGTTAGATGTTGAAAACAAGGTAGCTTCAGGATTGTTTAGACCAATTTTTCTCACAACAACATACTACATTTAAAAACCCTTAATTAAAATATACCCATCACATACCTCCAGTTCTTCAATAGTAGTATTCTCCTCATGGACTTTCAAGTCATTCTGCGAGTCATCATCTCCTGCTTCCTGGCCACCCACAATTTCATTCAGATATTGCTGGTCAATCTTATCCAAGGCAGCC
Organism: Gallinago jamesoni; assembly: GCA_025769975.1. Classification (NCBI taxonomy): domain Eukaryota; kingdom Metazoa; phylum Chordata; class Aves; order Charadriiformes; family Scolopacidae; genus Gallinago; species Gallinago jamesoni. The sequence continues at coordinate 7,564,540 of JAOQGH010000001.1, read as the reverse complement.
TTCAGGTCATTTCTCAGTCCCTGAAAAAAAAAAAAATACTAATTTACAAAAATACCACCCTCAAGTAACTAAAAGCAGTTCTGTATTGTCACTGTGAACATCCAACTTCTGTTTAAGAATAAACAAATTCTGTACAACGTGTGAAACAGTTTAGCTTTGCTGTCTGAATTTAATCTTAATTCAAAGAAGAGTTTCTGGATTGCTTCAGCACTTAAAGAGCAGGTGCATGAACTTCTGCAACGATCACACCTATGAAAAAGACTTTTTACCATATTTTCACCAGAAAAGCATCCAGGGCTGAATCAACTACTAGGACTTTCTTCAAGACATTTTATCCAAGCAACACATCAAACCAATCCAAAACAAACGGAAAACAGACCATAACCAGCAGCAGCTCTACAAAATTTCACATCTGCCCTGAAAATAGCTGTAAGTAAACTAAATAACACTCCTTCATCAGTATTACATAAACCATTTATGTAGTTTCCCTTTATTAGAAATGATTTTAACAAAGCAGAATGTTTTATATAGATTATAAAAAACCCCTACTCTAGAATAGGTGATTAAAAAAATAGACTCAGTTTGAAACCATATATATATATTAAATAGAAGAAACTTGGCTTAGTCACAGTTAGAGGATTTGCATTCTTATCTTGACACCTAAACCATAAAGCTCTATAAAGGAGTATGACATTTCTCACCCTAAGATAAATTCAGGCTGGGAATAGATATGCACAGTTATTTCCCCTCTTTCATCATCATACTTGACTGTCCGGAGTGCTTCTATTAATCATTTATTAGTCTAAAAATATCTAAACCACAAACTAGTTATACTGACTATCTACATTTTAAGCAACGTTAAGCAACAGGAGTGACTGAAACATGTAACACAAAAATCCAATACAATCCTGCTTATGAGCTCACTATTTTCTGATACTCCTACTACTGTCATCGATGCCACTCACAGGGGGGAAGCTTTCGCTAGCAGATCTGTTATTTAAAAATAAAAAAAAAGCTTCAGATCTGTTTATCTTTTTTAAAAAGTCTTTAACAAGGAAAGGCTTGCCTTTCCTGGGCAGCCCCAGCAAAGAAATTCCAAACAATTCAGTTTGGTACAAATTAGAGAAGAAAATCAAAATCTTCACTCTCTCAGACAAGTTGCAAATTTGATCAACAGTGAACATAAACCCAATTGCATCTCCTTACTTAACTGACCAATTCTTAAGACAGAAGGAATAAATCAATAAACTGTGATACACGTCCCTGCCCATGGCAGGGGGGTTGGAACTTGATGATCTTTATGATCCCTTCCAACCCAAACCATTCTATGATTCTATGATCTATTAGTAATTTTTCTGAATCGTTAACTACTTTAAAGAGAAGGGGGGGAAAAAAAAAAAATTAAGTTTCCCTAACAAGTTATAGCTCTGGAATCAAGGGATTTGAAAAACCATTTACATTCCAGAAAGACAGGATGCAGTGCTCTTCTTACTTACCTGCACCCTCTCAGAGATGCACATAATCACAAACACAGGACATTTTTAACAGTAAACGACTGTCTTCTCTGCTGGTTAAAAAGTGGGTAACGGCGCAGGCTGGGCTGTTACTGCCACCTGGAGGCCCCTTTTCAACTGAAAAGGCCTAGAAGGTTTTGAGAGTTGAACTGTCTAACGTAAGGAGTTGTCATTGCACACAAAACTACGATGTTTAACATACTTTCTCAGGCAATAAATGGGGTGGAGCAGACATTTCTCCTTGGTCTGTACTACCCCACCCTCCTCAAAATTAACAGCTATTAACTTATTTTGGGTGACTTTTATAGGGCTCCTCACTGGTTATCCCACTACAAACTGGTAACTAATAACCATCCCGTCTTACCTTGTTCACTTCAGGTGCAAGAATTTCTATCTTCCGCAAACGTTGAAACGCATCATAATCTGTTTCTCCAAACAGCCTGATGGGCTCACCTCTCTCTCGTAACCTCCTGATAACCTGAAAAGAATCAAAGCATTCCCTTACGCAAACTTGTAAAGGAAGCAAAATAAAATCCAGAATGACGGATTTATTTACTTTGCTTAGAATAACAAGCTGAGCCGGGCGGGAGAGGAAATGGCAATATTTTAAGCAGTAGAAAAATGTTCCAGACACTTTACAACCTAAATATAAAATTCCCACGGTATTTCAGTGAAAGGTCATTCCAAATATTACCAATCTACATTTTGCATAAAACCCCAAGCCACTTGGTACAGCCTAACTTCTTCCTGCTCTGACTTGTTTAAACAAATACACACAAGTGATCCCTCTGACGGAGCTTAAAAACCGTTTTCAAAATCACAAAGGAACTTGAAGACAATTTCGCTCACGTACTTGTCCAGGGCCATAAAAACACTCCCTAACCAGGCAACAGGTTCTTCCAGCACATCTGCAAGACCATTTGCTGAAAATTCTCATCCTTAAGCATTTGAAAAATATTAAGTCCCATAATCTAATGTGATCATTACTTTAAAAGTAGTTATTGCAGAGGTATAACATCCTCCCTCGGCTGATTTACAAAGTCATGGGCAGAGCCAAAAATGGAACTTTATTCTCCCAATTCCTTATCGTTGCTTCTAAATCTCTTCATACTTACCATTACTCATTTAGCATACCAAGCAATAGGCTTTTGATACATGAATTTTCACGCAATACCTTGGTAATCAAGAGAAGGGCTTACATTTAATTTCATGCCTCCGCTTCATTGTGCCAATAGACTGGTTGAACAAGAAACTAAATGAATTCTGACATTAATTCATTTATTTGGTTCAAGTGCTTTGCTGTATGTTGGCAATCATTTGTCTTGCAAGTGCATCACAAAACCAGGGGTGGATGGAGCAGAGCAACACCTAAACCTCGACCAAAACATGCACCCAAGGGGATCAACAGCAGTGAGACAGCGCACATTACACAGGATATAGAGACCAAACCTCAAACCAAACATGAAACCAACAGCCCACATGACAACTGTGATATGCTACTGTAAAAACCAGTAAGTATCTTGCAAAGTTAAGGGGATCTGACATCCATGGATGAACTCAGCTGTAAATTTCAGTATTTCCAAAATCAGAACGTATTCTGTCCTTCTGAACTTCCACTTCCTCTTCTGCTTTGGGGTACAGATCTGTTTGTGAACTCACTCACGTACATATTTTTACCCTTAGAAAGGACAAAGAACACACCAGCTGCTCTGGCTTCAGGACCTTTTCTTCTAGAAATCCATGTAAACTTCCAAAACTTAGTTTCTAAATTTGGGTTCGGACCAAAGAACTACACAGAAAAGAAGCCAGGGGAAAAAATCTTGGAAGAAGTAAGCGTGCCATCTTCAGTATTATTCAAGGGTAAAACTGATACTCAGGGTACTATTCTAAATGTCATCTGAAAGAGCTATAAAACGTTGTAGTGCATCTGTCCAAATCCATATGACAAAGAGGCCCTACCCATATGTACCTCCCTAAGCATTCAATAGGACAGTAGATCTTTGATGAAAGAAGATGATTATTAATTACTGATTGTAAAAATGGAGGCTTATTATTTAATACACACTGCCATAAAAAGTATATTTCACTAGAAAAAGAAGGCCTAACAAATTTTAGATGCATTTGCTGTAAACTTGTGTAGTCTTTTTATGATCACCGATTTTACCTCCTGTCTGGAAAGGGTCATTGGTAACTTTTCCTCTGCCAATTCGAGTTCCAGCACTGGATTTGATGAAGTCAGTGGCTTCTCCTCCTCCTCTTGTTGCTGCACCTACATTCAACAGACATAGTTACTAATGTGTTGATGGCAATAAACCCATATATTGATAGCAGTGAAGGTATCTGTGAAGATACAGAACTCTGGAGCACAGATTTTGATATGACAATATAAACCTTTAGTTTCATATTTTTACTGTCTATAATTGAATTTCACAGAACAACAAAAGCTTTGAAAAGTATCAGTAATTAACACTTTTGCAAGCCGCAGGAAATAGTGTCTGTAGCAAAGGGGAAGGACAATTGCTAAAGTCTGGCAATGGCTTCTGCAGTCAGATGTCAGCACTGGTGCCAAAAATAGCAAATCCACCCTCTGCCTGTTGATTCCTGCCCCTGCCCTATCCTCCTTACCCATGCAAAAGCATTTACATCGCTATGTGATGAACCAGATGGGGGAAATCATTCAAACAGCAAATAATCTGGCAAACACAAAGAAAAGGTTCTCTTCCCAGCCCACTTAACCTCCTCATCCAGCTCACCAGGCGTAGCACATGCATGGACACAAGGGCAGAAATGAAAACGCAAGGGCAGGGAGAGAGTGGGGCTGCTTCTTTCGGTGTCAGCTTATACCTACAGCTTCAGTGAGCTGCATACAGTTAGCAGCGATCGATGGCTTCCACTGGGTTTCGAGAGGTGCTTGTTTAAGGTAACACATCCCTCTAACAAGCTTGCCATAGTTTCTTGAAAAGTTAAAAAAAAAAAAAGACACCTACAATTCCTCATAGGGATAGGATCTCATTAACAACTCCTCTTACTCTAAAAGAGGTCCCCAAATCAAACAGAGCTTTCCTTCTTCATTACTCAATATTTTAATAATGCAAAACAACTCTTTGATCAAAGTAACTTTGAGAAGGCAGTCATGTAACTATAGTTCCCTTTATAAGCTCAAATTTGACACTTCTGACAGCACGAGCAGATTGCTGTCGGTAATGTTCCTATAATAAGGAAACATTTCCAGCATTCACTCACATCTTGGTTTTTCCTAGATTCCCGATTAGAATTTATTTCCTTTCTGTTTTTGCTAAAAGGGAAATGCTCCAATTAATCCTTACAGCACCCTGTAGCGTTTTCTGTGCATGGGCAGTACATTGTCATTTCCAGTCTGTAGTCAGGTTGATCAGCTTGATGAATGAACTAGAAGGACTTTTTTTGAAAAGCTTTTCTATTCTTTCAGGCCAAAGCACCCAGTCTTGCACTCCGGTGTCAGTAGGACTCCATGTGGATGTACAGATGCACCCCTGTGGCCCCAGCCACAAAACTATATTCAACGTTACGCTAGCAAACAACAGCAATCAATTCTGTAACCACCGGTGTTTGGAACGAGCAAGGGAAGGACAATCAAATCAAAGCTTAACACATAAAGGGAGAGGAAAAATAAAGTTTCCATGGATGCAGGAAAGGGGGAATTAACAAGAGACAAAATATGGAAGAACTATATGAAAAATAATATACATATATAAGGAAATACACTCCCATGGCAGAAGGATACGTACAAATTTTAACTTACAAACATTCTTGAAATCATAAAGAGACAGCAGCATTGGGGGGAAAGATTTGATCCATTCTGTCAGCTGGACTCCAAGTTACAAGCAATATCTTTACCACAGATATTATGGGTTTAGTGCTTTCTTTTTCAAGCAAGTCAAATTACTACAATTTATAAGTCTAAGCAGAGCAAAAAAGCACCTGAATTTAAAAAGAAATCAGTCTATATTCTACATCTCATTAACATAGATCAAATGCAGAAATCTGGGAGGCTCTAAAAAGGTACTTAATTTAATGAAGCAACTTATTATAAAACCGTTTTCAGGGTTACATTTCAAACCAAAACTGGTGCTGCAGCAGCAAAGATAACAGCATTTTAACCGCCATGTAAGGTTCTGAAGAATTCAAGCTAATGCTCAAAAAGCATCACGTAGTCACTTCCACTTGGAAGAACGACTGGATTCACGGAACACTTTCTCATGACTATACGCTACAAGTTCCAAGAATCATTTTTGGCATCTCAGCATTAATGTTCAAATATTCTACAAGGTTTCAGAATAAGTCACTAACTGGGTATAGTGCAATTGAAAACAAAGCTCCTGTTTGTGCCCAGTAACAGCAAACAAGATTACGAGCCTCTATCTTCCCCAAGGGAATGCACACCCCCTCACATACACGTACAATCAGGCAGGCAGGCAGACGCACACACTTGTAAAAGAAAACAACATTCTTTCCATCTCCGTAAACTATTGCCCTGACACCATTACAAGGCAGATAAAGCCTTCCAGATCACTCATTTGTTTCAAAATGCACCCTGGGTTACCAATTGTCTTCTAATATTTTGCCAGCAAGAAAACAAATGCTGTTGCTGCACTATTTCAATGCTGGATGGTTGATGGCCAAAACCCAAATACACAGTATGAAAGTTGGCAAACATTTTTAATATGCGCCCACACTATACTGATTTCTTTTGGACATTTTGACAAGACCGTGAAAATTATCTGAATGGATAAAATTACCCAAACGTATTCATTTTTTTCTGATAAATGGGGGGGAGGTGGCTATATCAGACCCAGTGTTCATGCCTAACAGCACAATTTCAAAAGAAAGGAAGACAAGCTTTGATCCCAAGCCACTTCATGCTTTCCACAAAAAAAAAAATAAAGAAAAGAAAAAAAGCCAAACCATAACACAAACTTAAGTAGCTGTATATCATGCATATCTTTTCCTGCATTGAAAATGGTTTTGGAAACTCATACCTCTCCAGGTGGCTTCTCATTTACAGGCTAATGTATAACATTAACAGATTGAACAAAGAACAACAATTATCATTAACAATGTTTATACTGTTGATAATAAAATGCAGACTTCAAAGTAAACATATACATTCCTGGAAGAACAATTACCATACCTTGTAGCCACATCTCTCAAAGTAGGCCTCCTCTTCTTTTTTAGCTAACTCACTGCGTTTGAAATATTTTTTATTTCCCTAAAAGAGAGGAAAACTGTTAACAGTTTACAGTTTCACATAACTTGGTTAAAAATGGCTCAAACTTCCTTACTTGATTTGGTGAATTCAGCTACATCCTTTCATAGAGATGGATACATTGTCATGTAAAGGGAACTAGTTGGAAGCACCTCTGAAAATCAGCAATAGAAAGTGACTCTGCAGCACGTATGTATAAGCAGGCTCGAAGTACAATGTGTTCACCAGCACTTAAAAAAAAAAATAGCACCCTCTTTGTCATGTAAGGTCATGGTACTTGTTAGGGTAAAGCTTCACCTCAAACGTGCACAACAAGGCCCAAGTTGGAGCACAGCAAAGTTGTTTAAATAAATATGTCATTTGACATTAAACCAAGGAGGTGGGAGAAATCACCTTTGTACAGAGTGTTTTGCAAGCTTGTTCACTGCACCTATGAAGAAAAGTTTGATAAGACCTTCCAGACACACAACAGTTGGCAAATGTGGTCATCCTGAAGCATTTCCCTTTAACTATGAGTTCCCTGAGAACTATTATTTCTTTCTTCATGCTCTGTTGGTCTGACCAACAACAGCCTCTGATCACAGTTCTCCACTTCAACTACTAATGTCAAAACCAAAACTCAGATATCCTTAAAAGTACCCTGCTGGCTTTTTTAAGCCAACCCACTCAGCACACACAGCCCTCTGTGACCCTACTATTGCTATGAAAGTTGTCCAGCAGTGGCAAGCAAAGGGATCCACGCAAAGGTGGCAGAGATTTTTATCATCTCGCGGTGCCCCAAGTAAAACAACTACACCAGCTCCGATAGGCACACAGCGAGGCCCTGAAGCCGCTTCTGCACCCCCCAATTCTCCAGTGCTCCCAACCCCACACTCCTCCTCACTCTGCCAATCCCGCTCGTCTCCCCCAAAACCTCACCCTGGGCCGTTTCCGACCCTCCCAAACCCCAGCCAGGGCAGCCGCGGATCCCCTCACCCCAGGCCGCTTCCCCTCCGCCATCCCGGGCCTCACCCCCGTCCCCAGCCCCCACCTTAGGCCTGTTCCCGCCGCCCTCCCCCTGGCTCTCCCACCCCAGGCGGTCCCTGGGCTCCGTCCCTACCGCCCTTACCCCGACAAGCTCCTTCTCCTCCAGCTGCTGCCGCTTCCGGCTAATCTCCCGCTTCAGAATGTCCATGTCCACCCCGGCCACCGCCACAGCCGCCTCCGGAAAATGGCGGAGCAAAACAATGGCGTCACTTCCGGGAGGCCGCAGGACAAACGGGGCCGCACGGCTACGGACGCAGCGCCCCCTGGCGACTGGGAGGAGCGCCCCCCGGGGAGAGGAGTGACGGTGGGCGACAGTGTGACTGTGAACAGGGGTAGCTGTAAGGGCTCAGTAGCCCCAGGGAGGGCCTAGGGGCGGTCACTGGGCCCAGGGATGGCGTGGTGGCTGTCACAGAATCAGTCTGCATGGTTGGAAGGGACCTTTGAGATCATGGAGTCCAACTGCACGGTGTCTTCTCCCAAGTAACAAGTGGCGGGATGAGAAGAAACAGCCTCAAGTTGTGCCAGGGGGAAGTGTAGATTGGGTATTAGGAACAGATTTCTGCACCAACAGGGTTATCAAACGCTGGAACAGGCTGCCCAGTGAAGTAGTTGAGTCACCATCCCTGGAGGTGTTTAAAAGAAGTGGTGCTGAGGGACATGGTTTAGTGGTGGGCTTGACAGTGCTGGGTCTCTGAGTGCTGGACTCAGAGAATCATCATAGTATGCTTTCGGTTGGAAGGGACCTTAAAGATCATCAAGTTCCAAGCCCCCTGCCATGGGCAGAGACAACTCCCACCAGACCAGGTTGCTCAAAACCCCATCCAGCCTGGTCTTGAACACCTCCAGGGATGGGGCAGCCACAGCTTCCCTGGGCAACCTGTTCCAGGGTCTCACCACCCTCACAGGAATGAATTTCTTCTTCATATCTCATCTAAATCTACCCTCTTTCAGTTTAAAACTATTACCCCTCATCCTATCACTTCACTCCCTCATAAAGAGTCCCTCTCCAGCTCTCCTTTAGGTACTGGAAGGGTCTATAAGGTTTTCTTGGAGACTTCTCTTCTCCAGCCTGAAGAACCCTAACTCTCTCACTCTGTCCTCACAGCAAAGGTGCTCTAGCCCTCTCTGATCATCTTATGGCCTCCTCTGGACTCACTCCACCAGATCCATGTCTTCTCATGTTGGGGGCCCCAGAGCCAGACACAGCACTCCGGGTTGGGTCTCACCAGAGCAGAGTAGAGAGGAAGAATCACCTCCCTCACCCTGCTGGCCACGCTACTGGGGATGCAGCCAGGATACAGTTGGCTTTCTGGGCCATGACCGCACATTGACAGGGAATGTTGAGCTTCCCATCCACCAACACCCCAAAGTCCTTCTCCTTAGGGATGCTCTCAATCCATTCTCTGCCCAGCCTGTGCTTGGGATTGCCCCAACCCAGGTTGGGGCCTTGCACTTGGCCTGGTTGAACCTCATGAGGTTATGATTCTATGAGGTTGGTCACCATCCCCAAGCAGCATGTGGTCCTGGCCACGTGGGGCTGTGGCTGCCTCATGGGAAGGTGGGATGGGAAGGCATGGAAGGCTTTAACAACACCCCAAGGGAAATCAGAACTGTTCCACTAACTCCGGCGTGCCCTCAGGTGAAGCCACACCAGCGATCAGCGCAGAGTTTAATTGCAAGTGCCCTGCTCCTTCACCAGGTGCCAGTATTAAAAACCACCCGAGAGATGGGAAAGGTTTGCACTCCCTGTCCCCTGGGCTGTCTGTGCACCTGAGACAGAGACGTTGGGATTTGTGTGCTGCCTGGTTTCTCCTTCCTTCAGACTGAAAAGGCTGAGGCGGCTGGGAGGGACTGATCTCCAAAGCGTGGGCTTCGTGTGTGTACCCCGGAAGTAGAAACTACTGCTTTCGTTAGCTTGATGTCACCGGTCACACTGCATTTCATAGAATCATAGAATCATATGGGGTTGGAAAGGACCTCTGGAGATCACCTAGTCCAACCCCCCTGCCAAAGCAGGTCCACCTAGAGCAGGTTCCACAGGAACTTGTCCAGGTGGGTTTTGAATGCCTCCAGAGAAGGAGACTCCACCACCTCTCTGGACAGCTTGTCCCAGTGCTCTACCACTCTCGCAGTAAAGTGACAGAGATTTGTGATACAGATTAACACAAAGAGAGGCTGAACTCTGAATTCCATCTCTTGTTTTGTCTGTTTACCTGCTTTTGCCCAGCAATTTCTATCATGTGGCTTGGAAAGTCCAAGAGGTCCAGAACAAGCTTTGAAGAATGAGTAAGAACGGCCAATTCTCACTGTCCTTCAATTCACCAGGGCAACACCTTTGCTGGAAGTGAAGGCCACCGAACAGTGAAGGGTGAAGATCACTGTGATTTTATCTCCTCCGTTTCACTTCAGAGCAGCCTGGCTGGTGGCCGCACCTCTTTCTCCTCTAGCCTCGTGCTATGGCACACGGCAGCTTCTGCCTCCCTTGATCTGCCAGGCTTTTTTCACCTTTAGGTTCTCCTAGATTTTTTTTCTTTGCCTTTCCCCATGGTAAGCTCCATTGCTCCCATAGCTATTTTGGAGGGCTGTAACCACAACTGGCTTTTCGCCGACGTTAGATAATCCGAGCCATGCGCTGTGGCTCTTCCTTGCAGAAAATGGCCCGTTGGTTGAAGGGTGTTGTTTAACCCCCAGGCTGGAGGGTTAGGGATTTAGAAATCCTGCCCTACTTTACCTCAGGCTTGGATGTAATTGCTTTGCAATGAGGAAGCAGGAGCAGTCCTCCTACCCTTTGCTGTAGCTCTCTTTAAGAAGTTATTTCACATCTGAGGGTGAACGGATCCAGGAAGGTCTCAGGAGAGAGGCCCAGGGGAACGCGCCCACATTTGAGAAAGGGCATAAATCGGGAGGCTGTAGGAATGCTCTCTAGTGGACTTCATGGCAAATGAATCCAGATGTCTGGGTCCCAGCTGCTCCTCTCAATTAACTGTAGCATAGACATAACCTTAGACCTTGCTTCATTTCCTGCTGCAGTTTGACATTATATCGCAGAGACAGTACCAAAGAAAGAAAGAAAACCAGCTCACACACAGTATTCACAAGAATGATGCAGTTACTGTGAGGTGACACCTAGACCAAAGATCTCCCAGTTTATAAAAATCAAAACAAGGCAACAAGGTGGCAGGGAGGGGTGTAAGGGACAAGGAACGCATCTGAACAATTTATGTAGGTAAAACAACTTTGGTGAGGATTGAAATTAATGCTGTACCTCTAAAAGGTGTCTAAAAGTTTAATGTAAATCCCCTCTGTGATCAAGACAGTTGCCCTATCCTGGGGAAGAGAAATGGCAACCTACAAAATACAGCATCTCCCCGAAGAGTTGCTATATACATGTGCAAGTATTTTCTACTGACGGCATTCACTAATATCTCCCTGAAGAAGGAAAAGGAGAGAAAAAAAACATTTGGTGTTGAGATTTCTCTTCTTGAAGAGACTAGATAATCTTCTAATGTATAAGTGGTGATGCCTTCTTTTTCTTCCACTGACAACTCCTGAGGCGATCCACTCCAGCTTGCTCTCTGATTTCCAGGATGGCAAATCTGTTCAGCTCCTCTTTGCCTCGGGCTCAGGGCAACATTTTCTGAGGGACATGAATTGTTGAGATGGTTGGGTCAAGTCTGGGCTGGACTCTGTTGAAAGCTCCTGTGTTGCTCAGAACATCTTCCCGAGGGTATATCTATGCTGGCAATTTGTTACAGTCCCAGCCTGCTTCATTAAGGATCTCCCGTCCACAGAGCGGATATCTGGAGCAGCCCTTGCTGGACAAACTCGTGGCGCATGTGGAAGCTCACACTGTGAGATCCTTGGAATCTGTTCGTCTGTATCACAAGAGGGTTCCTCCGAGTCTCTGTCACTCCGAGGAGCCCTTAGAGTGTGGAAAGTGCTCAGCAGTGCGTTATGAAAGTGGACAATTCCTTCCCTGGGCTGGTCCCTCGCCCATGCAATGATCCTTTTGACGACATTGGTGCATAAGATATTTTTAGCATGTGAAATGGGTACTTTTCCAAGCTATATTTCAAACTATCAGTTTATCCTATATGGCATTACTCTATTTGTTAGAATCAATTAGATGACTGTTATAAATCCTTAGCTTAACTGCTTGTTTTCTGCTGCTCCTGTTTTGCTTTTCAGGGCAATACCACTGGTTTGGTACCACAACGGCTGCGTATTTCTGTCTCACATGTGCTTAATAAATGTTATATTTGCTGTCAGGGCTGTAGCCAGGTCCTTAAGCTCTCCCAAAACCACTTGCAGAGTCTGGAGAGCTCACTGCTTGGGTCTGGAAGCAATAGTGTTACCCGTGTTGATCCTAGATCCAGGTTTCCGCAGACCTCTGGAACAACCCCACGGAGTTAACCACAAAGCTACTTTGAAGTAATTCGCTCCACGGCATTCCATATGAAATCAAGACTGAAAAGGGAAATCTAGAAGTTACTCAAAGTCTTGGAACTTTCCGTAAAAGCCTTGTAAGTAATAGAAATACAAGCTTAAAACATACACGAGGTGTTTCATTCCAATTTGTTGATGATTAAGTGATTGCTCAGCTATATCTGCTGCAAGCCAACTGTCAAGTTACAGGAAGATTATTGAAGGCAGCTCAGAAAGACGTTGTTTCATTCAAGCAACCCAGATTTCATCTGTTTGCCAAAGTGGTAAAGCTGTTCAGAATGATTTTGGTTGCCCTCAGTTGTTGTATTTGGTTTATATTTAGCTGTTTTCAGGTTGTAGTCAATACTTTATTTGGTATCCAGTTTCACTTTTCTATTTGATATTAAAACAGGGGAAAACCCCAGCTCAGCAGCGTATGCTTTCACTTGCGTGCAGGAGGCAGCCTTACAGCTCATCGAGACTGCAGAAAAACTCATTTCAAGTAGAGCAGGGCACAGATCACTCTTGGAAACCCTTTTCAGACAGGTACCTGGTTCTCTTTATCCATCTTCAAAACACTATAACAAAAAAAAAACATTTGATAAAATTGCCTTTATGCCATGACTAAATACGTCCACTTCTGGCAAAGGGAGCTCCACATTCAGTCTCACTCTTTAGTTCATTTATTAAAGCTGTCCTTAACTTTTTGGAAGGAATTAACTCATCTGGTTCCCCCTTCTCTGCCCCCACGTTTACTTAATTTGTTTATGGTTATCTTCACACTTGTCACATCCACAAGTCACCTTCATATGCGTGACAATTTGGGCTGGTGGCACTTCCGCTAAGGTTGGCAAATCTCACTCCCCTACAATTCTTGCGGTGGGGATGTGGCCATCCCCTCCATATAGTGAATTTAAGCCACTCATAGGAGGCTTGCCATTTCTTGTTTACCTTTCAGAACTGCCTAAGTAGTAGCAGACAATCTCCAGGACGTCACAGGCTAAGAAACACTCAGTCAAAGGAAAGATGGAGGAAGAAGTGGGGGGTAGCACTCCACCACCTCTGGGTGTCCAAAAGCCACCAGCAAAGACAAGAAAAGCTCAGGGGTGAGGCAAGGGCAGAAAAAAAAGTTACTGGCATTTCTAACCAACATAAGTCTGCAGAAGCGTACAGTATTCATGCATCATCAGATGGCAGTTTAATTTGGTTTGTTTTGCTTTTTGAAGCATCGCTTGATCAGTTCATGTGGCAAGTCAGCCCCTGCAGTTCCTGTCCGCCTGAACAAACCTCTGCAGTGCCCTGCTAAAATGCTTAGGAAAGCAGTGACATCCATATGGATGTTACTGGTTAGGAAGGCTAGTGTGGCTCTTAGAAACATGCTTGAAGCAACAGTTTGGATGATAATTATCCTCTGGTTCTGATGAAGAAATATTTAGGTGAATTGATTAGGTTGCCTAAAGGATGCATGGGTCAGTTCCTATCCCAGCAGCTTTATTATCTGTAAAACCAAGGTGGTGTACAAACTCCCTATCGCTTCTAAAAAACTTTACATTTAAGAATAGCAAATTATTGCCAAACTGGCTGTTATGGGAGATATGTGAAGAAAATTTTATTGTTTCAGGAAAGAGTACAGGTAACTCAGCTTATGGCACTGTGTCATCAGAACCCCTAATGAACCAGTCCCAAGATGTCACCAGGGAGACCAGGCTCTTTTGACAGCACTGGCCATTTGGGACTGCTAAAGAATTCAAAACAGCTGGCAGGAAAATGATCATGGTTTTTTGTTGTTGTTGATATTTCTGTAGATGCTCTTTCTAGCGCTTCAGCAGTACGGGACAAATGATGTTAAGTGGGGAACATACTTATCACTCCCAGCCTCAGTCTGCACTACAGATATCCAAGCAGCAAGCTTTTTCCAGGAAAGATGCAGGAACAGGACTAATCCCTGCAAATGCAAACTGGTCAGTCAAATTCCACGCACTGAGTTTTAGATCCATACAACTGTCTCTCTCCTCAGCCTTCCCCAAAGCAAGGTCTATCCCTCACAAACCTCATTCTTGAGACATTTTAGCTGCATTCAAATTATAGGTGAATAAACATAACAGAGAACTCCCCCAAACCACCAAACAGATCTCACTGGATGGTAGAAAAGCTCATAAAACCTTCTATTTTTCTTCTATTTTTATACGTACAGAAGATAAATGGTTGAGCATAAAGTATTGTACTACTGAGTTCATTAGCTTTTATCTAACCCAGGCAAGAAATCTCTCAAAGTTGTTACTAAATGATCATACTTCTGCGTTGTCAGTTTGATCCCTGCGGGATGTGCCCGTCTCAGAGAAAATGCCCATCCAGGTGCGTTGGCTGCCTCAGCTGAGAGGTCAAGGATTGAATGGGTGATGGAGTCTTCAATATCTACACATCTCTGAGGGGGGGGGCGCATTAATGAAAACGCTACTGCATATATATCTTCCTGCTGAATAAAAGCATCACTTTCAGATGTTGTCAGTCTCCAGCCTGACACAAATATTAAATTCACACAATCTCTCTTTAAAAAGTGCGTGTGTGAGTAGATTTTGAACTACCTTGTGCCTTGCAATGAAATTTCATTTTTAAGAACTGAAAAGCAGGCAGGTGGTTATGAACCCGTCTTAAGTTATTTCTCTAACCCGAAATGTAACTGCTGTTTGAAAACATTTAAGGAAATGGAACATCTTAGTAGGGGCCGCAGCAACTTTTCATGAATTTATTTTAGCTTGCATCAGTATTCTGAGCTACAAGGATTATAATTTAGTGGAGAGACTCTCATTGGGAGCGGGGATTGAAGGCACCGAGGCAGCAGCCCTGTGAGTCGACAGGGATGCTAATAGAGCCACAGCAGAAGTTTAGAGAGCAGATCAGAGCAGCTGGGTGGGCTGATAGAGAGGATCAGGGCAGCCCAGAGGAGCAGTAAGAGGATCCAAATAAGTGGATTAGTAGCATACCAAAGCACACATTACTTTTAGTTTTCAAACTCCCATTGATTTTAGCACGAGTGCATTTACTAATGTGTGGCAGGAGAAATGGAAGAGGATCAAGGCAGAATCGAGACACGGAGAGGAGCTCCCTATGGCAAAGCTGGAAATGGCGAGAAGGCCGGGCCGGGAGGCACACCATAATGTCCCCACATCAGTCTCAGGCAGGACTGAAGGGAGAGCGGCTGTTGTCTGGGCTTCTTCATCCCACAGCCTCACGGAGCTGTCTAACGTCGCTAAATGCTATTGTTCCCGCAGCTGCATTCATTTTCCATCTCTGGCTCCAGTGATCGACTCTTTCTATTGCTGCACCCTCACGTCTGCCTCCAGCTGCTGTGGCTGGAGCAAACCGACACAAAAACGCAGGTATGATGAGGAGCGTAACCCTCTTCGAACTCTGCCTCACTGGGCTGCTGGAGCCCAGGCTGGGCTTGCTGCAGTTTGTGCCAGTAGCGTTCATCAGAAATGGGAGCACTGACCCGGCTGTGCTCGGGCTCCTGTGGCTAACATCGACTGCCGAACCAACCAAGGCTCACACGTGGTCTCTCCAAGAATGCCAGCCTGGCTTTACACTTCATCTCTTCAAACGGAGGCAGTAGCAATGCAATGGCACATCCAGACTATCATTTCTAAGCACTATCACTCTTTATCTAGCACAAACCCCTAAGTTCTAGGTAAAATAACGAGCCCTACTCACGTTGCCCCAGCTCCCTTGAAGCACCTAAGTGGGAGGCAGGGCAAAATCTGTGTGTGCAGCTCACGATTTCTCCACGTTGCACATGCACATGATGTGGGCAGGCCTTTATGACTCTTCCACATTAGCTTCCATAAAAGCATTGTTGGTACCTTTGCTTCTTTATCCTCCAGTCACAGCTGGTGCTGAGACACCTCAGTCTCCCCACCCGCTCCTCCCAGAACTCAGATCTGAAAACTGGTTTGTCCTGGGGAAGAGTTAATACCTTAATATCTAATTATCCTACAAGTGTTTGATCAGAGTGGATGACCATCACGCTTTGACTCTTACACTGCCCTTCCTTGCAGTCTGAGTCCAAGCTACACATAAAATGAGAGCGGGGAGGAAAAGCCCAGGCTTCCAGTCAAAATGGGCTTTGCATTCTGATACAGAAATATACAGAGGGTTTGTAACCGCACACACAAAGAACACTTTGTACATAGATTCAGTTATATTCTTTATTGTTGAAACAGTTCTGGAACGTTTTAGTCTCCCTGAGCTGGCAAATAGATGAAAACATCGGTCCGTCCTGTAGTTTTTTCTTTCAGATTTCTATGAGGAAGATTAACAAGCACCAGAACGGACAAGAAACCATTTCAAAATAGTGTCTTGAAGGAAAAAAAGAGTAGAGACAGAAGATGTCAAGTACCATGACTAAAACGATACAGGAAGAACTTAAGGTGGAATCAGAAAACTTCTCAAGGACACACAGAAACCTACCTCTGTAATGACGCACTCTTCAGACACACCGATTTACTTCTTCACCATTCTCCTGCATCCTAACACAACACTGAACTTCTCCAGCCTCCAAGATCAGTAGTAATTAGCAATCATGGCACTATTAACATAACAGTCGGCAGCCCAGCCCCACATGGATTCCTTTACATTGGACTTAAAGCCTTAGATCAAATCATCTCGAGAAGGCTCCAGGGAGACATTATAGCCCCTTCCAGTACCTAAAGGGCCCTACAGGAAAGACAGGGAGGGACTCTTCTTCAAGGAGTGGAGGCTGTAGGATGGTAATGGTTTTAAACTGAAAGAGGGAAGCTTTCGATGAGATATGGGGAAGAAATTCTTTCCTGTGAGGGTGGTGAGACACTGGAACAGGTTGCCCAGAAAAGCTGTGGCTGCCCCATCCCTGGAGGTGTTCAAGGCCAGGCTGGATGGGGCTTTGAGCAACCTGGTCTAGTGGGAGGTGTCCCTGCCCATGGCAGGGGGGTTGGAACTTGATGATCTTTAAGGTTCCCTTCCAACTCTAACCATTTTATGATTCTATGATTTGTCCTCCACCATTCTACTTTCTGAATAATAATCAAAATATTGTAATTAACTGGAGACACCTGTGAGCCTGGAAGCAAAGAAAAAGTCTGGGACATCCTGATGTGAAGAGCACTGCTGCTGTTAATACCGAAGTATTATTAGATTAATTATATTTAATTGGTTAGCTCATGATCTATCATCTGAAATGAAAAAAAAAGCATAAAATTGTTGGGAAAATTAATATGAGTTACAATGGGGAGGAGATATTTTGAAAGTAACCTGCAGCATAATAAAATGGTCCCTAGGAAACAGTCAGGGATAATCATACTGACTTGGAATATGTTGCAAGATAAAGCCCTTATTTAGTTAGCTAATTTCATGGCATTTTGAAAAACCGCATTACTCAATTAATGGTTTGATTGAGTAAATGCTTTCCTATATATATAATAAATAGCAATATATATATTACTATGTATTCGTTAATATATGCAAAATGCTCTGAATTTTCCACATTTTTACCAGAAAAAAAAAAAGGAACTATGGATTCTTGATGTGCAACAGTAACAATCCGATACTGGGACAGTAACTGAAATAAAACATGAAAAAAAAATATGAAATTAAAAGCTGACTGCCACTCAGAGGCAGGGGACTTATAGGGGAAGTCACTCGGCTGCCACGGCGCTGCAGCCGGCGACTGCCAAGGGTGACACAAGGCAGCCATTCTACCGGAATAAAGAGGACTTTTCATCGCCGGGTGTCCCCAGCCAGAATAACGCCATGGTGGCCCGTGACAAATGAGCAGACAGACCGTCCCAGGCCAGTTCTAGGATGCCCACCCCAAAACCACCCCACGGCAGGCTTACAACTTACTGCACGCAGGAGCCTGCAAGTTCTTGAAGTAGTCATTTCTTTTTAAGTCATGGCTGAGAAACGTTAGCAGTAGAGGACGGAAAGCTTGGTTTTCAGCTACCAGAGCCTCCTACGTGTTGTGTGGATAAGAAGACGACTTTGACCTGAAGTCACCTCGTCCCAGTTTCTAATTCACTTTTATGCAGATCAGACGACAGGATCGGGGCCTAAGTGTCCAAACTGGCTCTATACTTTTATGAATGAAAAAACTGATAGTTTTACTCATGTGAATGGCCATAATTAGGTTTGCTTGCAGGACTAGGCTTATTCTGCATGTAGAAAAGAATCTCTTTATTTCACAGGAAGAAAAAGAGAAATATTAATAAAAAGGGGATGTGCTAACTGTTGTAAAACGTAAATTGAAACTGCAGCATGCAGCCTTCAGACTGAAATGTCATTTCACATCATGAGCATCCCCTTTAAGCAAAAAAATCCAACACAGAAAAGGAAGAACTAAAAGGAGAAAAAGGGCAGTTGCTAAAATGCTGCCGTCACTTTTTCATAAATTATACCCCAAAATGTTTCACAAAATTGAGTAACAGAGGAAAACAGAAAAGACCTTTTTATTTTGTAGCACATTCCTTTGGCAAATGCAGGATAAAAGCCCATCATGTGAGCTGAACAGTAAATGAAGGCCTTATGCTTTATAAAAATTCTCCTATTGTCCCAGGAAGGATGAGAGTCAAACACAACAGTTTCAGCAATGCTCCAAGTCTTGTAAATAAAGTTAGCAGACAGGAATCAGCAGACTGCTTGGGGAGGGGAAAAAAAAATAAAAGAGAGGAAATACTCTTTTTGTGCACAAAATTTGGGCACACTGATGCTGCATTTCAGACCTGACTTCACTGCGCTACACTAGAGATTAATTGGACCCACACAATTTAGCAAACAGCATATGACATCCATCTACCTTTGCTGCTTCAGCATCCTCCCAAAATATATATAATGCAGGATTTTAAATAGTACGTTAGCCCAGTTTCCTTTCACAAAGTCTTACAGAGAAGTTTAGGAAAATTCCAAAAGTAGCATATTGATTGCCTCTGGGATTTTCCACTTAGCAATTTAATAGAAAATTACACCCTTACCCAATCTGCGAGGTTTCCATAACCTCCCTCATGAATTTAATTTTCCAGAGTCTAATAAACTTTACCATTAGGCATATTTTCTGATATTTCTTCACAATTAAGCCCATTTCCTGATTCTGTTTTTTCAGAACCGGGTATACTGTCTGCACAGCACCTCGATGAGAGAATTCAGATCTGACTTGGGTCTGCACTCACGGTCAGGATACAGATCACTGTTGTTAATATTCAGTTTGCTTTCCTCTTACTAATTTTATGTCATTATTCCAAGTGACAGGGTCAGTCAATATTACTGGAGCCAATGGGATTCCCCTGAGTAGTCCAATGAGACCAAAGGGAAAATCTGTGTTTGCATCTGTTGGAGTAGGCGTATGCAAGTATCACATACTCTTCTCCTTGTCAAAACACAGCCTGACTACACGTAAAACACAAGATGATGATCGGGAGCTGTGTTTTCAGTTATCGGCAGTCATAACTGTAAAAACCCTGGGTCCTTCCTCTTCACAAGGCAACAGGCAAAAGCACTCTTGACTGTAAAAGAAAAGGTGCACAAACTAATTTAGGAAAAAAAAAGCCCTCTCGACTGTAAAGAAAACACAAACCTGCTACGCCAGAAACAAGTTTAGCACAATAAGCAAACTGGAAGCATGGCCGAAGGCATCAAGTGGTGAATAAACCCAGGCACTGCTTTCAGCTGTGTTTGGGCCACTCGTAGGGCTGCGGTGGGGTTGCTAGACCTGCCGAATCCCACTCCTCCGGGGGACCCAGACCCCATCCCTCTTGCTACGCTAACCCACGTTTAACTAACGCGGGCGAAGCTCGGCGTCCCTTGGCCCGACTGACAGTTCAGCTTGCTCCTCGGGGCCTCGGTCTGCGACGTCGTTGTGGTAATTACTGTAAAACACGGTAAAAAGCAGCCGTTAGCATCAGCCAAGCCCCGTTTCTGGGTTTATGCCCGTTTTCCCCACACGACCACCCCCACCAGTCCCAACTTCAACCCCATCCCCCGCCGGGAACGTCCCCCGGTCCCTCTAAAGACGAAGAATTCCCCCCTTTCCCTCAGGGAATCCACCGCCACCGGGGCCCCGCGGGCGGCGGAGCGGCCGCCAGCGCAAGGCCGCGGCCCGAGAGGCCGCCGGCTCCCTCACGGCCGGGCCGTCCCCCCCTGCCCGCCGGGGAGCCGCGGGGGCGGGAAGGGGAACCTGTGGCGGCGGCGGGGCACGGCGAAGGGAAGGCGCAAGTGCCCGTGAGGGGAGTGCGGGACGTGTGTGGGGGGGGCGGTGTGTGTGTGTGTGTGTGTGAGGAGCGGGGGGCGGCGGAAGAAGCGGGGGTGGGGGGGGGACGGACGGACACACACACAAAATGGCGCTGCCCTCTCAGCCCCAATCCCTCCAGCCCCCCTCTCCCGCCGGGGGCTCAGCGGGGACGGCCACCTCTCCCGCCCGGTGGCCGGTCAGCCTCGGGGGAGCCGGCGGCTTTTTTACGGCCGGGGTTGACGAGAACGGCGGCGGGGCGCGGCGGGCGGGCTGCGCGCCGCCTTCCCCCAGCAGGTGGCACCGGGGTCCCGGAGCCGGCGGCGAGCCATTGCGGGCCGCCCTTCGCCGCCGGGCCGCGGCCGTGCAGCCGGCGGGGGGGGAAGGCGGCGGCCGCGCTGCCCGGCATCGCCCCCGCGGGGGTCCCCCCTGCCGCACCCCGCTTTCCCTTCAAAGTTTTGGGGGCGGGAGGTACGGGGCGGAGGGGGGGGGCGGGTGGGGGGGGGTGTTGGGGAAAAAGAGAGAGAAGAGCGGAGCCAACTTGTCCCGGATCCCTTTTTAATTCACCGCCGGGAGCCGCCAACCCCCGCGTGTTTTGCTGATTAAAGAGACGGACCTTGGTCCTGCCGCCGCCCGGCCGCCCCGCTCCTTCCTGCCCGCACCATGGAGTTCACCCAGAGGAAGAGAAGCAGGAAATCCCAAAGCTTTAAACTGATCAACGAAGGTGAGGCGGGGGCGGGGGGGGGTGGCTGGGGCTTTGTTCCCCCGCCGGGGGCAGCCCGGAGGGGTGGCAGCCCGGGGGGGAGCGGGGCGTTATGAAACGGCGGCCCCCCCCACCCCCAATATAATCTGTTATTTAACTCCGCAATCCTCCGCTCCAACTCCCCGAAACCATTGCACACCTTCTGGGGTTTTTCTTCCTTTACCCCCCCCCCCCCTTTCCTCTGTTGGTTTATTTTTTTTTAATTTTTTTTTTCTATGTGTGTTACGTGTTGTTGCACACACATACACGCAGACCCCCACCCAAGCCATCATCCCCCGAAAGGTGGATGTGGTTTCCCCCCCCCCCCCCTTTTTTTTTTTTCCTTTTTCCCAGGCACAAAATAAAAGTTGGATCTTGTTTCGTGGTAAATCCTCCTTTTGGGGGGCCGGGGGGGGATTTGAAAGGGGGAGAAAAGGTAAAATCGGGAAGCCAGCAAAAAAAATAATGACACTTGAGCAGCAACGGACCTTCTTAGTATTCAACTCTTGTGGATTTATTGTGGTTTGGGTGGTTTTGTTTTGGGTTGTGTTTTTTTCGTCCCCTTGACTGCGTATTTCAAAGAAAAGCCGAATAGAGGTTGCTTTATTAAAAAAAAAAAATCCACGCAGCTAATTAATTGTATGTGGGCAGGGGAGAGCCGCTGGCGTGTAACTTGTTCGCTCGGGGTGTGTTTGCTTTGGGAAAAGAGGGTATTTTAAAAGGGGGAAATATTTGGATTCATGACAGGGAAGAAGCACAGCTCTTGTGTTTCAGTCTTCTTGTTGTTTTTTGTTTTGTTGTTTGGTGTTTTTTTTAAATAATAATAATAAAAGAGCCACTGGTAGGCATTTTAACAGGTGGGCTTCCCAGCCCTAGTGATTTATTTTAGTGGGGGATTTATCCTTTCTCTGGCCGTTGAGACCTTTTTGCCCTGATGCATTTGACTTGAGGTCCTGTTTTTCCTTTTGTGTGTCCGAGTATTGGAGGGGAATATCTCCATGAAAAGCCGTGTGTGTCCTGCATGCCAAGTTCAAGGCAGGTGACTGCTTGGGTGTAATGTCACACTGGTGAAAGGGACACACACACACACGCACGCGTGAGTGTCAAGACTTGCTTGAAGAGCCATGTCTTCAAGCAGGAGCTCGGCAAAATTGCCTTTGGTGCGTAGAAATTTAAAGATGGAAATAAACTCACTTGGTAGGAATAGTAAATAACGACTGCTGTATCGTCCCGGGGGTGGGTCTGGAGCATCGCACGCACTCCCGATTTAAAAACTAGAGGGGCAGCGACCTGTCAGACTCGTCTGAGGTCTATTGGTGGTCTGTAGGCATTAGCAAACCTGTCGAGGGGTTTTAATTTCTATGGAGAACAGGTTTGGTTTGTGGGACTTTGGTATCCGACACGCTCCCGACGTGGAGGCAGAGTTAGTGCAGGACTGGGCTGGAGCCTGGCGGGGCTGGAAGCGAAACGTGGAAGAGCAAAAGTGAAATTGAAGACTGGGTTTTGTTTCTGTCCTAATGGAGCTGTAAAGAGAATGTGGGTGCTATCAGAAATAGATGGCTGTTTTGCAAATTCTCAGTTGCCACTCCTTACAGGTTTAGCTATGCCTCAGTGTATAAGGCAATCTATTTAACCTTGTTTTAATGGGTGAATTCGGTTATGATGGTACATTATTAGTAATTTCTATTTTATCTGGGGTCTCTTCTTGGAGCTGGAAGTCAAATAGAAACCTCCACTAAAATCACATCCTGGAGAGAAAATTATGTCTTTGTACTTTGAGAATGGAGGAGATAAAAATCACATATTGCATGTGAGTCTGCACTTGCATGCTCTTTTTCTATCACAGTTGATTAGAAAGATAATTATGTATAAATAGTTGTCTCTTGTAATTGGCCTTTGCCTCTTGCTGGAGTCATTCCGTAATGTCACAGTTTAGCGTTTGCTGTTGTGAAATTGATATGGATTTCGCAGCGCCTGGACTGTGACATCCGAGGCAGAAGAAGGGAACCAGAGAGAACCAGAGTGTGCTGTGTCGATGCGTTGGTAACACACCATCTGTTAACGATGTGTGCCTGCAGAGTGCTTATTCTGTCCCAAAAAAATCCAAACTTCTGAGCACCTTATCGAGGTGATCAATAATGACCAGGTCGAGAGGAAATCCATTCTTGTGCTAAAACGCAGCTGCCTCTGGGGTGAAGTGTGGTGACTTTAAGGCAGCAGCTGTAGACCAGAAGAATATTGTGACCTGCTGGATGTACGGAGGGAAGTGCTAGAGAAGAAGCCACGTGTAATCTATATATCTAAGGCCCGTGAGTCTGTAAGTCATTTAATTCCTAGCTTCCACCTACTCACTCCCAGCAGATCTTGGACACCCTTGGGAGGACGAATCTGCAGAGTATGGTGGGTTGACCTTGGCTGGCCACCAGGTGCACACCAAGCTGCTCCATCATTCTTCCTCCTCCTCAACAGAATGGCTGATGACCATGGAAGGCAGTCAGCATAAATCCTATAGTTTAAGCCTTATGAAAGGAGCTTTTACTTCCTCAACGTCGTATCTCAAACTTCACCTTTAACCGTTTCGGTGTTGGGCGTGTTTGGTCAGCAGAGGAACTCTTTGCGTAGCACCTCATCGCTGACCTCTTCAACTCCCTCTTGGGTTTTTCCCCCCCCCCCCTCATTTTCTTTCCAGGCCCTTTTCTTTCTTTTGCCTCACTGTGTTAGGCTCAGTTCTAGTTTACTTACTGCGTTGTTCCTCCTCTTGTGCCCTCCAGACAGTTATGCTGTACAAATAAACAGCACATTACAAAAAAAAAAAAAGAGTTTAGGTTCCAGGAAACCTTTCTGATCCTGTAGCTGTTTTGTCAGAGGTGCAGGTGTGCTGCTTCTGGGAGCCGGAGCCATTTATGCCGCCCTCTGTTTCTCTTCTGCCTTTGAAGTGAATCCCCCAAAGTGCCCTTCCACGAGTTAATCTCTACCTCGCCTTTTTGTGGAGCGGGTAAACATAAAAACCAGTTTATGGAGGGAGTAGCTGAGAGCATTGGGAACTGGGAGGGCGTTAAAGGAGTTAGATGGGGAGGTGGCTGTTTTGAGACACTGAATATATTGTTCAGTCTTGAGCGATTTGCCGAAGGACAAAGTGTGTGCCAGTAGCAGAGTCAGAAATAGCATCCAGGAGAGCTGCCTTTAAACATTTTTTATTTTTTTTTTCTGTTGGACTTACTATTGTACACACATGTAAACAAAGCTCTGGTTTTGCTGAACACCTGCCTGGGATTACAGCAGAGACCTTCACAGAAAAACGCTATTTTATTTGAAATATAAATTCAGTGATTAATTTTTTTATATGTGGGGTTTTTTGTTTGTTTGTTTTTTTAAATCCTGTAACATCTCTGAATACGAGATGTTAATGTTTTGTTCTTAGGGTGATCAGCGGTGTTAGCTTCTATACATGAATTTCCTAAGTTGTCCCTGATGCTCCTTTCCCCACAATTCAGAGGCCAGTGACACCAGTAGGATTCAGGATAGCTGAACGAGGCAGCCCTAATGTACGTTGCTGATTTTCGAATTGAGGTGAAGTTTGAAAGTTTCCCTTAGTCTTGGGAAAGGTAAAGTTTTCATTATAATCTGCTTTCCATCTGTAAAGCAAGAAGCCAGATAATTGGCATCTGGTGGGATAATTTGCTGTGAAAATGAACACAGTAATTTAGGGCAGGCGTAGCTATTCCCTAAAATCTGTGAAATATTTGAGCTGAGTCTCTCCAGTGTGAGCAAAGTTGTGTTGTGTTATTTTTTTTTTAGGAGGTGCTGATACAGAGCACATTTTCTGTGGTTAATTTGATGTACATGAAATAAACTGCAGATATATTGATAAATTATGTAGTAAAACTGTAGCAATGTGTTCAGTGTTCATTTTTTCCAGATCACTTGAGTTCTAATTTTTTTTATCGTTTTTCATTCCAGATTACCATCATGAGATATATAAGATCTCTGACTACAGCAATGATGTTAATGGGGAGACCAAAGAAACACAACCAGTTTTTTTAGGTATGTGCTTGTGTTGATTAATTTCCGAGCAACATAGCGTGGCCATTTGCAATTAGGGAGGAAAAAAATCTCTGTGCAAGCACAGGAAGCGCCTGCCATTGTTTAATATGGCGTTCTTTTCAAGACCCTTTTATTCTGCGAATTGCCAATATATCCTTTATTAACACTGCTAAAAGTTGTAATTTCAGACATAAATGTTTATTAGTGTCTACACACAGTGCTAATTATCACTCACTCAGAGAGCCAGATGCTGACTCTGCAGTTTTGCAGCTCTGTGCTCACCCCATTTACATTGCATATTCGCTGGCATGCTTCACTGGCAATAGTTTGTGTAATTGGGGTATTACATCTTTGACATCTGGATAACAGAAATTCAATTTCCAGGAAGCTGCTATTTGTTTGGTTTTGCTTCTGCCTTGGGTGGGATAGAGGATTAATGTGCTGTCTTAATGTAATGTCCTTTCACCTCTGTAGCTCGCCTGCTAATCCTGCCATGGCAAAGTTAAATTAAATCAACAGTTAAAAATGTGTAAAGAAAACAGAGAAGTAATATAGAGTCTGCAACATGATATATACTCCAGCATGATAGGACTGGTTATCAGTGAACCTTTGTCTTTCCTGTCTGTGTGCTTTTTGTCCCGTGTAACTCCTGGGCTGCAGAGTGCTGCTTCCTTTCCTGCTTCCAGTCCCCTCCTGTCGCATCTAGAGTCTCACCTGGCTGCTGCCCCTCTTGGCCAAAATTCAGTGAGCGAAATTCAGAGGAGTAAGGGCCAGATTTTTGAGCTCCAGTAACGACTGCCGCTGTATAGGCACCAGGAGCCTAAAATTTTTTTGAAGGGTGGTTGAAGGTTTGTGTAGTTTGTGCGTGTTGCACCCTGGAGCCAGTGAGAAGCATCAGTCCTGAGTGTGTGAAGCTGCACCTGAAATTAATCTGCACACAAAATGCCTTTTTCTCCTTAATTCATAGTGCCATGTCCTCTTCTAGACCTCAGCAGCAAATGGGAGAGAACAGGAGGGCGTCTTGGGCAGTGTGGAATCTTCTGATGGTTGGAATATTTACATGGGGGTGAGAGCTGCATTAAATTCCCTTCTCAGCTTCTTGCCACTAGGATTTTGATGAAATATGTGTTCCTGACACCCATGTCTGGGGAGAAGGAAAGGTGGCTGCTGTGCTTTGTTTGGATTTCATGTTCTGTAAGCTCTTCTGGTGAAATCTGTTAAACCTGATGGAGTGAGCTCCACCAGAGGTTTACTTTGAGTGCTTTCTTGTCCAACCCTGAAGCATGATAAGGGTTTGGCAGGAGTTAGGCATCTAGCTGCTTAGGCAGGATGCTTCTAAGAATGCGCAGGAGTGTGCACTTTGGCATCTGTGCCATGAGTCAGACCAGTTGATTTTAATTTTGGTTTGGCTGTGTTGTCTTTGCGTTTGGTTTTGGGGTGTTTTTTTTTTTTTTTTGACTATGCCCAGCTTGTCTTTGTTATTGAACGTGTTCTGGCATTTAAGTGCCTAAAAGTTCCCCATTTTCAAGAGCCTGTCAGTATTCAACCTTTAAGAATGTGAGTCCTGTCAAGGAGCTTCCTTACCAGGTACTGAAGCACAGAGTTGCAGTCCTGGGAGCCCACCTTCTATGAAGGTTACTATGAAAAGAAAAAAGATGCTATTTCCTGACGATGTCCCGAGTGTCCAACTTTCAGATGTCCTCAAAGCGTTCTGGTTTTGACAAGACTGAATGACATATGACAGTGCAAGATTTTTAGACGGGGCTTTTTTTTTCTTGGGAATTGGGTTGAATTCAGTAACTTACTCAGAGCTCATATAACCTCCACTTTATCTTCAGTAGGTTTTTTTTTGGTGTCTACTTTTATCCAGATTCCTAGTGACAAAGGCCTGAGATGTAGGAAAAGCAGTGTCAGGGACTGAACTCAGTTAGGAGCACTTCAAATCTGGGCCCCCCCACCTTTTGGCAGGGATCTGGGATGAGTGGTGTTTGGCATTCTAGCTTTCCTTTAAAAAAAATCACGTTGCATGGAATAATGTTTCCATTGTGCTTCAGGGATGGTGGGATAACAACGCTTTCCTCAGCTTAGGGTCCTGTCCCATAGTAAGGAGCTTCAGGGTATGATTACTGCTTTGCTTGATTTCATTATTTTATGCTAAAATTGATCCCAGAAGGACGTTCACTCCAACTTGTTGGATTAGAGTCCAGTTAGTTCTCCAGTTCAGGCGTTTCAACTGATCCATGAGATCAGCCATTGAAACATCAATGTGATGCAGCCTTTAGTATGTGAATGGATGCTAAGATACATCATTGAAACCATTACCTTTAGGAAAGGGGAAATGTTAAATAGAAAAGGGGCAATGTTAATGCCATTGTATGAATGAGTGAAGTTTTATCTTGAGTAGGATGTGCGTACGTGTTGGTTGCACAGTCGAGAAAAATGAACTCAAAATTGAAGTTCAGTTGAGAAGAGGGTTGCTTCTAGGGTAAACAAGGAAATTGGAAGAATCTAGCGTGTGTAACAAGCAGATAAATTAAATATTGAGCATCAGGAAACACCTGTTGAACCTAGATGATCTCTTTTGCACTGGGCACAGATGGGCAAAACATGGTTTTGTGTAAACACGGGCTGAAAACTGGAGGAAGCTTCAGTGCAATTAGAGGAACACGGTACTGGATGTGACCTCTGACGGTCGCAATGGTGTGAAGCCCAGCTGCTTTTTGAATGGATCTTGGTGAGCTTGGGAAAGTTGTTTATGTGGTGCAGTGGTGAAGTTCACAAAATTTAGGGGGGGCAAATATGACTACTGAATTTTGCGAATAGGGACTGGCATCTGTTTTGTTTTGAAGAGGAAGGCTTAGTTACCTGATACCAGGAAAAACTGCTTGACCTGAAAAGGAGGAGGCAGCCCCAAAGTGCTTAAACCTTGAATACGACAAGATTTAAGACAGATGTGGCTTCAACTTTTACCAGCTATCAGCGTAAACCTTCTGTCACAGGCCTGCTAGCCCAGACTTGGAAATACAAGCCCAGGAGGGGACTGTACAGCCGTCTCTTGTGGACAACACTGATTAAACCTGTCTGTGGAAAAAAAAAAACCCTTTTGCATACACTACATCGGTTTTTTTTCAGTCTTAATATTTTATTATCATCACACCAAAGAAACGCGGAGATATAATATACCTCCAGACTGAGTGTTTTTACAATGCTTTCAACTTGAAATTCAGTCTCTATGTTTGAAAGGTTAATGTAGAAAACTAATTATATTATCCTGGTAACCAAATGTGTGATGAGACATTTGTCTGTGTAATTAACAGTGAAGAACTTTTATAGTTTCATAAAATCGAATGCTACGCACAGTGTGCTTGGAGCATTTGTTTTGAAGAGATGTCCAAAACAGAGATGTTTATGACTGATATAAAGTGGAACTGAAACGTACTGTAATGCAGGTGTCTGTGCATTTTACAGCATTTCGCATTGTTGAAATGGAAGGCAGCAGATTAATAACTTTGCTATGTCATGGTAAAAATAAATAATGTGTTCTTGGAGCAGGGGAGCGATGCATAAGTTACTCACTAATTTGAAGAATTTATTCTGTCCCAGAAATAATATCCTTTGCCATTTATTCACAGAGGAAAAGTTGACTTAACCCAAGCCGGTGAAGTTACTTGTTGCTTTTAATAGAATTATATTGATTGTTGCAATAGTGGCTTTTGTAATTAACGCTGCATAACAGTTTGGTTTATATATTTTTGTTCTGCAATGATCTAACTTCATAAAGCATTTCCCTTTGAGGCATGATTTTGACCTGGGATATTTCCAAGAACTGGGGGGAAGTTGTTGCGTATCTGTTATTATTTTTTTAATTGTACGACTCTGTTAAGCACAAATGAGTGCAAGTATGTATGTATTTCCTGAATGATTTCGCTGTTGCAGCGTGGCATGAAAATTTCTAACTTGTCCTTCTGTATCTGCTGCCGTTGGGTGTTTAGGAACTATTTCACCCACCTCTTCAAAAGAGCTATTTTCAGGTGGTGGTCCAGCTTCTAGAGAAATAACCCCAATGTTAGGAAATAGCAATGGTCCCAGGGTTTGATCCTGGGTTTGGTTCTGAAAATCGCTTTGCTTACATTAGTGTTTGTGATGCTTGTTACCTTTCTGTGTCAATCCACCCGTGTCCTTCCACACTTGGTTTGGGAGTAGGGGTTCTGATCTGAGGGTCATCTGGTTTACCTGCAGATACAATCTTAGCGCTTTGTGGTGCCATGAAGAGAGCTAAGTGCTTTTAGAAGACGTTTTGGAGCACTGCTAAGATGCCTCAACTGAGGCAGCTTAAATGTCCCTTAGGGGTAGTCAAAGTTCCCAGCTCATAACTCATGTTGCTTGTGTGACCCTCTGGCTCTGTTGGTGACCACTGCTCTCCCTGCTGACGTGGGGCTTAGGTTTTTAATTTGCAAAGCGTGTTGTTGCCTTTGTTACTTGTTCACTATGGGTTCCTCTATGCCAGCAAAGACTGGGGATCACTTCTTTGAGGAATGTGCACTTACCCCATCAGTTCAGCTACACAGATGCCTGATTCAGATCATCCACAGGGCAGCCGCAACAATTTTCCATGTGATTTAGGAAACCTTTGATCCGATAAGCAATCATGCACATGGCTCCTCTATTTTCCCCATGCTGACCTTCACAATTTTCTATTTTGGGACCACTTGCGGTACAAGATGACAGTGGCAAAAATGTCTTGAGTTTTGAAATTTAGGGTTTGATGTGGGTATAGTTTTTGCTGAGGAGGGATGCTTCACTCCCTTCTAGGGTAACTGTCCTTTAAGGAGAGGATTAAGAGAGAGACTGAGAGGCTGAGGGACTTGGGTCTTTTAAGCCTAGAGAAGAAAAGACTGAGGGGGGATCTGATCAATGCTTACAAATACTTAAAGGGTGGTTGTCAGGAGGACGGGGCCGGTCTTTTTTCAGTGGTGCCCAGTGACAGAACAAGAGGAAATGGGCACAAACTGGAACATAAGAAGTTCCATCTAAACATGAGGAGGAACTTCTTTACTCTGAGGGTGGAAGAGCATTGGAACAGGCTGCCCGGGGAGGTGGTGGAGTCTCCTTCTCTGGAGACATTCAAAACCCTCCTGGACACGTTCCTGTGCAACCTGCTCTAGCTGGACCTGCTTTGGCAGGGAGGTTGGACTAGGTGATCTCCAGAGGCCCCTTCCAACCCCATATCATTCTGTGAGATAGTTGAGTACCACGTAACACCCAGTAAGGTGTTTTGATGAGCTCAGCCTGGCTGTGCACTGGGGATGTAGAATCCTAGAATTGTCTAGGTTGGAAGGGACCTTTCAGATGATCGAGTCTGACCATCAACCTAACACTGACAAAAACCCTCTCTAAAACATGTCCATCAGCACTATGTCTACCCCTGTTTTAAATACCTCCAGGGATGGTGATTCCACCATTTCCCTGTGCAGCCTGTTCCAGTGCTTGATAACCTTTTGAGTGTAAATTTTTTTTCCTGATATCTAATCTAATCCTCCCCTGGTGCAACGTGTGCCTTGCCTGCATGTACCTCCCCATTCCTTGGGCTGCGCTGAATTAGCCCTTAAAAAAGTCTTCCAGCATAGCAGCCGACTTTTGCTGGCCCTCCTCCGGGAAGGGCAGTATCCGAGTGGTGTCTAATAAACTGGTGTTTAATATGTTTGATTATACATCCCATTGCAATTATTTTTTTATTATTTTTTTTTAATTGAGCTTTCAAGCCGTATGCATCGACTGCCGCTTCTTCTCACCTTCGAGGCTTACAAACCAGGTTGATGTTGTGGCTGGTTGTCACTGCCTTTCCTGCCCTCCTGACAGCTTCTGAACCCGTTCACCAAATTCAGCCTAGTTTGACACAAAGGTGGAAATCTGAGATAGAAAGCACCATCAGCAGGCAGCCTGATGGAGAAAAAGCCCTATTTGTAGAGCCCAGAAAGGAAAAGTTTCTGCAGGAGTTTCATCTGTCACAAAATAAATTAGGCACCAATTCACAAAAAATCAAACTGTATTTAAACAAATCAACTCCTCATGAATATTGCCCAAAACACAGGAGAAACATAAATGTTAAAAAAATTAATTGCAAAATATTGGGCCAAGAGACCGTTATGGTTATTTGCTGATATGATTCAAAGGAAGAAAACATCAAAACCAGACGACTGTCCAGCTTTAACTCTATTCACTTACTTATACATTTTAAAGCACATACATTAATTACAGACATGGCTAACACTTTTCTAATACTATAATAAAATTAATATTCTAACATATGGGTATGGCTGCGTACCATTTTATCATTCTTTGTAGCACCATGATAATATTTGACAAATTATTCGGAAAAGTATAATAACTTGTTTGTAGGCAGTGTGCAATAGTTCTGTGACGTTTAATAAGCATAATAGAAGATGGTCAGGCATCTAGGGATAAAGAATTAATGAATTATCGATAATATTTTGTTAACAAGTTGTTTGTAGGTCTGTTGCTTCAGACAGGTGCACACTTAGCATGTGGATGCTACTTCATCCTAAGACAGTTCTGGTTTACACTTGTGTATTTGTAATTTTTAACATTTTTATAGCTTTCAAAGCAGGAAGTTTTTATACTGTGCATACTTTTGGTAAGGAAAGACATTGAAATGAATTTGAGGAAAAACACATTGTATAGAAGGGGCCATCATAAAAAGCAACTCTAATAGTAATTTTTAAAAAATTGTCAATACATTTTTGTTACAACTATTACCATCTTTACATATAAGTTCCTAAACAGGGTTGTAATTTGCCATGCTTAGCTATTTGAGTAGTATTTTGTAAGTATTTTAGTGTTTTGCAAGTAAATTTGTTGGTCTCCAACAAAACCAAAGGATTTATGCGGGGAATCCGGATGGCAAAACCTGTAGCCTCACTGTTGGAGGCATCCCCATCTCCTCAGGAGCGGTGGGAGAGGCTGGAATATGCACCACTCCTCTCACGCTTCAACATCTGTCTTGGGAGGCTTTTCACAGATAGGTAATGCAGATTTTTATGTAATAAACTGATGTTTTTTCATTGCTTGATCATCCCTTTCAGCATTTAAGAAGGAAGGCTGGCTCTTCTGTAGGACTTAGTGCCTTGAACTGTTTGGTTTTCTCTCTGTGCCCCATCTTCCCTTTTTTTTTTTCATTTTTAAATTACACAGTTATTATCTGTGAAAATCATGAGGAGTGGAATAGCTGATAACAGAATTCTATCATTGAGTTGTAGAGGTAGTGACCAAATGAGATAATCAGGGAGCAAGAAGTTAAATCTGTTATTGTTCCTGCTCCTGCCTGCAGGTTCAGGGAGTGCAGCCTCAGCTACTCTGCTCTGTTGGGAGGGATGCTGCTGTCGCTGGCCAGGTACAAATTAAAAGCTGTAAAAAGTCATAACTTTGGGGGGGGGGGGGGGAGAGGGATGAAAACTTTAACAGAATAAAAAAGCCAACAGCCGGTATGTTTTTAATGACCTTCCTTTATGAAACA
>JAOQGH010000001.1:7491582-7531659 GCA_025769975.1 Gallinago jamesoni | reverse complement strand
GGCCAGGCTGGATGGGGCTTTGAGCAACCTGGTCTGGTGGGAGGTGTCCCTGCCCATGGCAGGGGGGTTGGAATTCGATGATCTCCAGAAGTCCCTTCCAACCCCATATCATTCTGTGATCCTATTAAAAAAACCTCCAAAACAAACCAAAGCCAAATACAACAAAACCCAGGGAAATTAAAAAACCCAACCAACTAACCAAAACAAGGACAAAAAACCCAAACAAACAGAAAAACCTAAACCAAAACCCAACAAACAAGTTCACAAAGGGGGGGTCTCCCTTTTTTTAAGTAGGGAGCTACCTAAACAGAAAGACATGCTTGGGTACAATGCAAGTTCAAGGTTTGTTGTAACATAAATGTAGGGTTTTTTCATTTGGAATTAAGTATGCTCATGTCCCTGTATAGGCAGGCTTCCAGATGAAGGAGCAAGGGAGCAGAATCAAGGCTGAATAAGCTCAATTGACATTAATATTTTATGTAATTGGGTAAGGGAAATTTAATCTTTCCAACAACCTGTCACCCGACCAGCCACGTAGCGCACAGAGTCACTACACCCGACGGGAGGAGGTGGCTGGGAAGCTTCTTTTGATATCCAGCTACATTTTGCTATTGAATGCAAATCCAAATGGCCAACATAAAACTCTGAGAGCTACATGCTACAACGTTTAAGGGGTTACTTCACACTTGGGTGTTCTGGGAGCATTTGGAGCTTGGATATGGGCAGCTCTGGCCACGTACAGGGGAAAGGCAGTCTTTAGTGTATGGGTCTGAGTGTCTGGATAATTGGAGCCCCATGGTACTCTGCGGCCTCTCAAGGTTGGGAACTGCAAACAGCCAACCCCTGTTTGGGTTGGGGCCAAAAAGCGTCATTTTAAAGGAATTGGTGCTGTGATTTGTTAATTAAATTGCACCCACACACATAAATCCACAGGCCAACCAACAAAATAAGCACAACGTAGGGCCTCCTTTGGGAAGGGCTTTTTCTCGCCGCTTTAGCTGGAGTGGAAAGGGTGCTCGAGTGTAGTGTTTCCATGCGGGGTTGACAAATATTTTTCTAAGTTTGGACTAGGAGGTTTCTTGCTAAACCGCCCACTCTCCTCGCTGGGTCGGGGTGGGCAGGAGCCAGCTGGCCCCCAGCCCAGGGAACCGGTGTGCCGGGTCAAGCAGGAGATGCTCTGATTCGGCAGAGCCGGTGGTACAGCTCAGCTCCCCTCATCCGTATTCCCCTCCTACGGCATAAAATTCCTTCTTTGGGTGCTGGGTACACTGGGCTGGCAGCGTGTTCCAGCCACGTTGAGCTTGGCTTATGCTGGGGAAGGGGATTACTGCTCTCGTAGCTGTCTGGTGTAGTCAGCTCCCTAACACTAAGGGTAGGCAGCTGAATAGTGCTGTTGAGGTGATAGAGCTGCTCATGTGCCTGGCATCAGCTTTCCAATGCCTTGTTGAACCAGAGATGATGTATGTTGCATCTTTGGAAAGGGACCCTTTATGAGGGACTGTAGTAATAGGACAAGAGGTAACAGCTTCAAACTGAAAGAGGGGAGTTTTCAACGAGACATTAGGAAGAAATTCTTTAGTGTGAGGGTGGTGAGACACTGGTACAGGTTGCTCAGAGAAGCTGTGGATGCCCCATCACTGGAGGGGTTGAAGGCCAGGCTGGATGGGGCTTTGAGCAATCTGGTCTAGTGGGAGGTGTCCCTGCCCATGGCAGAGGGCTTGGAACTTGATGATCTTTAAGGTCCCTTCCAGCCCAAACCATTCTATGATCTTGGGTTTTGGTGCATAATTTTTTCTCTTCTGAAGTTTTCTTTGCACTGTTGCTTTGCCAAAAATAGGTTTATTTTGGGAAGCACAAATGTAAACTGAGTAGAGGCTACCAAGTATTACTGTATTAAGTAGACTACAAAGGAAGGTTGATTCATCAATTTCTTGATCTTCTTTACTCTATTTGCTTAGGATGTTTGATTTTTCTATTACCAGTAAAAGAAATAGAAGATTCTTATTTCAGAAGGGGCTATGGACACTTCCTTATTACTAGTGAAATGTAATGTATGCTTTAACGAGCAAAATAGCTACTATCTGCCCAAAACACATATATTCATTGTGCAATCAGTACTTTCATACGTAAAATTAATCCTTAAATGGTGCCAGGAGTATTAAAGTGTGTAATTGTTATTATTTAAATGCCTTGAATTTATTTGGAACAGTCACATTTTTCTTGTATATATTTTCATTTTGTTTTCATAATCTACACTATTAAGACAGCCAGCAGTTACGCTATATACGGTTATACATGTCTTAGCTGCTTTTTAATTTATTCGTGTATAATCCAGCATTATTAAATTCTGTGGACTAAGGAACTGATCTTGTTCATTAAAATCAATAGATGCAGTGTTGCTCCGTGTGTGTGGCGTGGTGCTTTTTGTGGTTTTTCTTTGTAAGATCCATCCTTCAGCGTACAGCCAACTGCTGTATAAAGGGTCTGATCCTTTAGGCTTTACTCGGGGAAATATCCACTGATGTCAGTGCCTGAATAGGATCAGTCTCTTAAAAGGAAAGTTTATTTGAAATTGCTCTAGCTATTATTATTTCCTTCTGGAGAAAAATAATCTTACTCATCAAAGCTTTAGAAAAAGCATCAAGAAAGCCAAGTTCAGCAGGTCTTTCAACCATGAGATGTCAGCCATCGCTGTTTCAAAGCGTAGCCTGGTAGATACCAACGACCACTCAACCATCTCTTTTCTTTCTCGTCTTTATTTATTTATTTTTGTGCTCCCAACTCTTATTGGCATCTAAAATCACTAATCTCTACCCATTACCGTTTTTGCTAATTTACAGTGATAACTGTGGCTCTGTTTTCATTAGGAGATGAAAGCCGGGAAATTAAAAAACAAATTACAGGGATGAGAAGATTACTGAATGACAGCACTGGAAGAATCTATCAACGAGTTGGCAAAGAAGGAGAAAAACTGAAGGAGGAACCCCAAGATTTAGACTTAGCCTGGGCCCAGCGCCTGAATCCCCCTGCGGAGTCCCAGGCGAGCCTTCATCCTTCACAGGGCGGCGCATGGAATGAATTATCACCCCAAGCGAGCCATTTTCCAGGGCAATACGGAACTCGGTCCAAAACGTTCCAAAATCAAACGCGAACCGTGGCATCCAATGGTATGATCTGCACTAGATACTGAGAACTTTTTTTTTTCTCTCTCTCCTTGTAATGTACTAAATTTCTGCCTTTGTTGTGATGATTTATTGTACTGCTGCACTGAAATCAGTTATAGTTCAGCGTCTACAAAATGAGCACATAGTTATCACTTTGAAAAGGTGCGAAAGTGGGCACAGTGCATTCTGCTACCATCTGTCTTAGCTTTTAAAATGGATTCCTGGTGATAGGACAGAATTACTCAATGCTGTTACAGGCTTAATTTCTATACAGTACTTATTAAAACAGTTTTTGCCATTGTTATTAAATTCATTGCTAATTAAATGTCAACCTCTACCACTCCTCTTTGCAATGAGTAATGTAGCACTGTTGTGACACCACTTGCAGAGCAGGATTCTTCTGACTTTCATAAGGGAATGGCATCAGCCTTATAACTGGCCGCTGAACTTCAGGTACAAATTTTCCATCACAGCCTTAAGCTTTAATTCTCATAGTACCATCAGAGGAAAGAGCTGATGGAATCTTACCTCTGAACAGCATGTACTAGAGAGTGGTCCATCTTGTGCTGGCAGAGAGTTCTGCCCTGAAGTAGATGACGATCTGCCCTAAATATGCTTTTCTCTTGTTGTTTTAAGTCCCAGAACATGAAGGGTTTACTGTCAGATTCCTGAAGGTCTTCCTTAATGATCTAAATGCAGTTGAGAAAGTTTTTCTCCTGATATTCAACCCTAACCTTAAAGGGGATTTTATTTTAAAGGAGTACCTCAGTTGTAAATTCTGGGAAATAAAAAATTGTGAGATTTCATCTGAGAAGATTATCTGTTTCCAATTTCCAGTTGATTCTAAAGGTTTTTATGCTTCCCAATAAGGGCATCTGCTGTGTGTCCTTCTTTAAAAGCTTACAAGTTCTCATTGCTTGTAACACATTAAAAAGAAGCCAACTATTATTATTCTTAGTATTGTCACTGCGCTAAAAAATATAGAGCCCTGGGTTTCACCAGATTGACTGTTTCTCTGTGGAGGCAGTGATTGACACAGATGTACCAGGTGACCTGGAGAAAGATGTTACAGTAGGTCATGCTAGTTTTATTTCTTTTATTATACAAAACAGTAGTTGTGGGGCTTCTTTTAAAGAGGTAGGTCTAGAGGAGAGGGGAAAACACGCCATAGGAGTCAGCATCCAAGTCTAAATCGATGCTCTCAAAATCCCACCGTAACAACCTTTTAAATGTAGCAGGACCTGAAATCCCTTGCACATCTCCTCCTTTGCCCTGAGAGTGCCTGGGCACCAGCAGGGACAGTTCTCTGCATGCACAGGAGTGCCCAAGCCTGCATAGATTAGGTGCCTAGGTTCCTGGATCCAGAAAGTAGGTGGAGCAGCACCGCTGTGCCCTCAGGGGCCTGATTCAGCATGTGAGCTAAAAGGTGTTGACAGGATTTGGCCCCACATGCAAGAAAATGTCAGCTTTTTAATTTCTCCTACAAGGAGGGAAGGTTTGGCTGATTTATGGTCTCCTACAGGTTAGAACGGTGTGTGAGATGGTAGAAGGGTTGGGTTGAGCGACCTCTGGGCTGGTCAGGAGGAACGTCCGAGCTCCCAGCTGCTGGGGCAGTGCACCAGGAGGCACCTTCTGCTCCTCCCTCTGCAGCTCTCCTACCACAGAAAGGAATGCAGTCTTTTGGGTTATTACATAAAGATGGGTGTGGGCCCTCTCCTCTGGCCACCTTTTAAAAGATGACATACGTAGCTCTTTGAAGAGCAAGATTTCAGGTGTTCACCTCCAGCGGGGTGCTGTGGTCCTGCCGGACAGTTTTGCTGCTTTGGCTCCAAAGCCCGGTTTCTAGGAAAGCAAAACTTTTGATGCATTTCTGGGCTGTGAGCAAGCTCTGAAACTGCTCCTCACCCAGCACGCAGCTCTTCTGGGCGGCTGTTCTAACATGTCCAGTTGCCCCCATCACTTGCATTGGGAGCCTGAGCATTGAACTCAGTATTTTAGATGTTATTTGGAGGATGGACAGAGTCCTTAAAAGTTGGGTGTAGAAATGCAATCAAATGTCAAAGGAGATACTACTCCTTGGTACCTGCCATGGTGTTTAAACTGTTTGGGTAGGACGTAAGCTTATTACTTGGGGCTGTCAAGCCTAGGTCATCACTGAGGACATGTCCAGGCATCTAGAGCACGTGGACTGAGTCCAGAAGCTGTTTCTGTTGGATAGATAGCATATAGGAAGCCAAGACATATGTTGTAAGCTGTGTGAATTACTCAAATTTGAATGTAATAGGCATCTAAGTCCATCTATCTGGCATAGTTATCTATTTGCATGGTGAAGGTGCGTCAAGGAGAGGCTGGAGGGGTGCTGGTGTAGAAAGCAGTCGTGAAAAGGTATTGGCAAAGACAGAGAGAAAGGGAAATTTGGCGGCGATGCAGCGTCTGAACTGCTTTTTGGTTATGTCCGGATCATTTTTGATGGGTTGCACTTGCACGCTTGTCACGTGTAAACTGGTGGTAGCAGCGTTACACCAGGTGAGTTCACTCCCAGCAGATCCAGCTGCAAGAGGAGCTGCTGTCCTGGGCTTACACGCCGCTCGCACGGGGGGAGCAACTAATGTACTTGTGTCGTCTCCTCTCAATCATGGGAGCCGGTATCAAATTTGCCTGCTGGCTAGCTTCCAAAAGAGAGGGAGATGGCTCTTTAAAGACTCCTTCGTAAAAATAAAAAGTCTGCTCTCCTTTTAAAATTAAAAATTGATTTATAACAAGTTGAAAAGGGTTGCTTTTGTCCTCTAAAAATGATCAAGATAGTGCTTGGAACAATGACTGAAAACACTCTACAAGATGTTTCTTACAACACAGTAACTGATCAGAAGAGGGAGGATAGAAAGAAAATAAAAAACCCTCATGAATATGAATGAAGTCAGTAGAACCCTGCTTTGATTTGAAATATTGGTGGTCTCTTTTCCCATTTC
This sequence comes from Gallinago jamesoni, assembly GCA_025769975.1. Taxonomy (NCBI): domain Eukaryota; kingdom Metazoa; phylum Chordata; class Aves; order Charadriiformes; family Scolopacidae; genus Gallinago; species Gallinago jamesoni. Next base: position 7,525,526 of record JAOQGH010000001.1, on the reverse strand, counting down.
CAGTACCTATGGTAGATTTACATGGGTAATTTCTATCAATGCTAATGGGGATTATAATGTAAATCCCCCATGCCTCAATGGGAAAACAGACCCTTTGGTTTTCCATCAGGAGCCTGCGTGCTTTCGTTAGGAACGTGTTATATTGCAACAGGAAAGATGTATGGGTATTTACTGATACAATTTGTCCAAGTTTTCACATGCAATTCACCACGATGTAGAGTCTTTGTTAAGAAGGAAACAAAAGCCACCAGCCCCGTCTCCTGCTGTCGTCTTTCAGATATTATTTCCAGAAGCCCATTAGAATATTGAATTCTGACCAAGAGAGAGGACAAGCTTATTAGTCTAAAACAACTAACAAAGTACTGGGGGCAAGATGTTCTTACTATGTATTTTTCTTCTATTAATAAGAGTCTCCTAATTTCCCGGGACTCCATTTCTGGGGTACCTGCTTGTGTCACTGAAAGGTGTGGAGTTACGCTGATGCTGTTAAATTATAAGTAGTCTTGAACCTCATCTATTTAAAAGTCTACCTTTTGCAAGTAGGTAAAGGGTATTGGTGGAGCCAAGTTGAGGGATTCTGAGTAATCTCCTGCAAAACTAAAGATAACATTATTTTTTTTTTCCCTCTGTACCTATAACAATGGACTAAATGCTTTATGGACCATTGAAAAGATAAAATCCCATCCGTGCCCCAAGGAACTTTCAGTCTGAATAGACAGCGTACAAAGGAGGGGTGAGATCAAGCTAGGCAGAGTCCTGCTGAGTCAGTAACCTGCTTTTTTGTTTTAATTTGAGACTCTCAGCCTGCTTTTCAGATGGCTTTTTAAAAGTTGATGTGGATACAGATGAAGAAGCTAGTGGAACTATTGCATCCGTATTTGCTAGATTTACGGAGATTTTTAACTTACTCCATCTATCCTAATGCAGTATTAACAGTTTCTGCCCATGGATGATATTTTAAAATACCAAAATTTGTAATTGCAGTAGTGTGGACGGTCTAAATACCTGAGGAAAGGAGGAGAGTGACACCCAGAACATATCAGCAATCTTTAAGTGGTGCATCAGTTTAGCTTCACAAGTCACTCACTTTTGGGAGAATGACCATCAGTTTACTCAAGCCTCATAGATGTTGCTTCAGAGCTGGAGGGTTGAATGGAAGGAGGTAGAGAACAAGTGTCTGGGAAGGGAGTTTTGAGGATGGAGGGACACATTGGAAGAACTAGCAAAGGGTGGGATTTTCAGCCATTTCCAATGAGGATTGAAGTCAGGAGATCTGTGTGGGTTCTGATATCAGGGGAGCTCTGATGAAAGAACGCAAACCAAACTTGAAAAGGTATTAATTTGGTTTGGTTTCAGAGGAAAGCCAAAGTAATAGTGAAAAATGGGAGGATTTATGAGCAGAGATTAAATGAGTTGCTTATGTTCTCTATAGGTAGGTAATGATTAAAGGGCACCTGATAACTGTCAGGCTGTGGAAGAAAAAGGGAAATACACTCTCTGAAGTCCACCACGTGTCACCAAGCGAGATGATTTTTGTTAGATCCATTTGTACCTGTCTTCACAAAATGATCATCCCTCCTTTTGCATGCTTTGATGAGCAGTAAAATAGCCATCAATTTAAATGACTGTAAGCACATTTTGAAATGAAGGGGGGTGCATCCCCCTGTGTGGCCTCGGTTTCAAGCAGATACTGCTAGCTGTTCTGTGGAAGTTTTGAAATTTTTATTTTCAGTTACAGATAGGGATACAGCTATTTTAAACTAAAGCACAGGTTACAACTGTTCAGGTAAAACTTTTAAAATCCTGAACTGTTACAGCCTGCACTAATTCCAGACCTACAGCACAAAACTTCTAGAAAGCAAGGCCATAATAAAAGCACTGCAAGGGGCTAGAACTAAATGTCAATCTGGTTAAACACTGGTCAGAATTACTAGAAAAGAAGAATTTGTTAAACTACTGTATTAATTTTCAAAAGGAAACTATGGAAAGCCTATCTCATAGGTCACGGTGCTGGAAAACACGCCATAGAGAGCAATGCCACCCTAGCAAGCAGAAGAGAGATTTGAAGGCTTTCCTTGCTGGTGGTTCTTTTCCATCCTGTTTTTTTTTTTTGTTTTTTTTTTTTCCTCCAGATAAGGGATTTTATTTTCATTTTCAATTCTTCACATGGCAAAGAATGGCATGTAACATTCAAGCAGCTGAAAAATTCTGAGACCCTCATTTAATGTGCAGTATAAACCTTTATTACGCAGACTGTCTTCATTCTTTGTAAGGCTGTTCCGGGAGATGGGCTTTTCTTTTTGTGTGTGTGTATGAAGTGAGTATGTTTATAATGAGGTTTGGTGCTATTGTTATTCAAGATGAACTAGCCTGACAATAGAGAGCCCTGCTGCGAAGAGTGCATTGTATTCACGCTCTGAGCAGTCTTCTCCAGCCCATGTAACGTTGCATCCCCTACTTTATATAATTGCACATACTAGTAGTTGGATAAAACCTAGTGGCTCCTTCCTCTTAAAAGAGATCATGTTGAAAATTATTTGTTTTCTTGCTTTGGATCTAATTTCACGATCAGGAACATCAATAATAGTTTCAGTATTACTATGTTGAATGATATAGGTATATCAATAGCAGGTATATCAATAATAGCCTGCTGGTAATTGTTGTTTGGGCTTTTTTTTGTGGGGGTTACATCATCTCTCCCCGCTTCATTCCTCTCAGGAGAAATCCCAATGGTGAACTCATCAATTGGACCAAACTGCTGTACGTGTAACTGCCAGTCGACCCTGCAGGCTATTCTTCAAGAGCTCAAGACCATGCGAAAGCTGATGCAGATTCAAGCAGGTACTATGACCGGTCCCATACATGCATATACATGACAAACATCTACTTGAAGACATCCCAGTTCATTGCAGGGCGGTGTGCTAGATGATCTTTGGAGGTCTCTTCCAACCCATACTATTCTACGATTCCATGTTCTTGTTATGAAGAATGATCTTGTAAGACAGAAATCTATGTGGACACTCAGGAAAACCTGGAGCATTTCCTGCTCTCTTTAATATATCATTCACCGTCAAATTTTCACAGGCATTTTGGAAGTGTAATTTTTACTTCTCAGATCCTTACCTGTAACATGGGATGTTATCTTGGTTGTTCAGCCTGGAGAAGAGATGGTTCTGGGGAGACCTTATAATGGCCTTCCAATATCTGAAGGGAGCCTACAGGAGAGCTGGAGAGGGACTCCTTGTCAGGAACTGTAGTGACAGGACAAGGGGTAACGGTTTTAAATTGGAAGAGGGAAGATTTAGATTAGATACTAGAAAGAAATTATTTCCTGTGAGGGTGGTGAGACACTGGAACAGGTTGCCCAGAGAAGCTGTGGATGCCCCATTCCTGGAGGTGTTCAAGGCCAGGCTGGATGGGGCTTTGAGCAACCTGGTCTGGTGGGAGGTGTCCCTGCCTATGGAACGAGATGATCTTTAAGGTCCCTTCCAACCCAAACCATTCTATGATAGGAATCTTTTCAGGCTAACTTAAAAAAAAAAAAAAAAATCTAACGTGATTAAACACTCTAGTAATAACTGAGTGGGTAGCTCCATATGCCATAACCAACCCCGGTTTGTTTCCACGGTGTATTCATTCAGAGGTGCAAAATGCTACTAAACCTGTTACCAGCTTACCAGTTCATTAATCTCAGTGCTTTAAAAAAAAAAAAAAAATTAATTGAAGGCCACTTAAAGTTACTATACAACACTTCATTCAAAGATCTTTCAAATTACAGCTCTGTGGTAGCCTCAGCTGAGCTAGCCACTGCGTGTTGTGGCCTCCACCCTTCTTCAGGCTGGTTTATCAGTTGTTTCTACTGGCTAAACCAGTAATAATCTGTTCATTGGGGAAAACTATCTGGGCTAGTTTTCTGCTAGGTTGGGAGCTAAAACAGAACAGCTCAGAGCCAGAAGAGCAGTAGAGCCAGCAAGATAACGAGACCATGGCAGCAGGGAGTTAGGTAGGTCATGGTAGGCTGCCAGGAAGCCTCTGTGCTTCATAAAAATTAGTGTTAATACTAACGAGGAGTTGGAGACGTTGGAGATTTTGTCAGTTGAGCTACCCATCCATCATGAGTGATGGGGAGTGGAGCCATGGAGATTTTTTTTTCTTAGAGCAGCTGTAATAGAACTCTGTAAGAAAAGGGAGTGTTGAGTAATTAACTGAAATATGGGTGGAGTGAAAGACTGACGAAACTCCTTGTCTCCACGGCTTGTAATGCTTGAGTGAGCAACGGGAAGGATCAGACAGGTTTTGTAATATCAGTTGATACACATAAAAATGCTTTTCCAAAAGTCATTGATTTACAAAGAAGCCCACGAAGGCCCAGTTTTACAATCTCTGCTGGGGCAGGGAGTTCTTTACGCAGTTGCACCCATTCCCTTGAAATTCTGTGTGTGATTTAAAATGGCTTGTGGGTGAGAGGTACGGAATGGGGCTTTATGCCAAAAGAACTGGTTCCTCAATAGCAGGAACATTTCTTACTCGTTATGCATCTACAATATTAGTACCTTGTTAAGTAGGGAATCTCTTGATTCTCTGGGAATAGTTCCTATTTTCTGGTAGGCATGAAATGATGGTTTTGCAGAGAAAAAAAAACCTGTTTGGCATTTTTGTTGCTAAAGAAAAAAACTAAAATGCAGACATATAAGCGAAAGGGTAATAACTGATTTTAGTATTCAAACACCCTTCTGTCTAAATGATAAACTACAAATTACAGTCTCGTAAATCCTTGCCAGAAACCAAATACCCCAGAAATCATTTAATAAACAGTATGAGGTTTGTGGGTTTTTTTTCCTCAAGCTTTGTAGGTGAGGACCATGTTTAGTTCATTTGTAGCTTGAATGAGCTTGATTTGGTTGTGGTGAAACAAAAATATGTAGCGCATTTGGCTTTTTTTTTGTTTTGACCTTGATCTTACTGATTTGTGCAGACAAATAATTGTGTCTGCATAGTATTCTGCGTTGATACAGGTTCAGGATCTGTGCCTTAATTTATACCAATTATTGTAGATACCGGAAAATGCTAAATATTGATAAATATAAAACATGGTTTGAGACATAACACATCAACTGTCATCTTCTGCGTCTGAACAAAACAAAGTGATGCAACTTTGGGGTTACTTTTTTTTCCCAGAAATTAAGCTATTGAATAGTGTTTTCACTTGTTCTTGACATAATGGTACTTGAAATGTTCTTGCTGAGCTAATTAACTCGGTAACTATGTTCATAAAAATAACTGTAATTGCATTAGCACTTGTGTTATCTTACTTTTATCAGGAAAAGATGCTCAAAGACAATGAGATTCTCAGTCATTCAAGAGGATATACAAATTAATCATTGCTTAAGTCCTCCTTGTCACCAACCAGCCAGTGGTCACTAGGAAAAAGAACCACGTTTTCCTAATTTTCCTAAAATGCTATTCATCAGTATGTCTTGAAAAACCTCATAATGGAGTTCAGTGTCATTATCCCCATTGGTACGGATTGGAAAATTATGCAAAGGTGATAAAATGTAACTGTTTCACATGCACAAACAACCCTGAAAACCATTCCGCTTACCCAGAAGACAGGTTCAGTATGCCAGTATTTTAATGCTGTGTCTGTGTGGTTGGACATGTGCTTTCTTCTATACATTTAATTCAATAATTTCTTTCATTCAGTTGGGACTCAAAACAGACAGCAGCCTCCCGTTCCCCTGATTTGCGCGCAAAAGGCAACAATATCAAGAAAGAGAAATAAAAAGAAAAAACTGCCTCTCAAAACTGTTGAACCAGTTACCATGAATAAGAAACCCAACGCTGCGGAGAACGAGAAGAAGCTATCAGCAAACTCGGAACGGTCGAGTCCGCAAGCAGTCGAACCCCCCTTAAAACCAGAAACCCCTGTTTCAGGATTCGGAATTATCCTTGAATCTGCTTCATCAGATGTAAGTTAATATTTTCATACCCAGCATCGCGGGATTTTCAAGCACTTGTCCATTCAGGAGAATCAGTGCCCAAGTCAGCTTGCGTGTGGTCCCTCTTCTGATTAGAATAAACAAGCAAATCTCGGGTAGGGTTGAATGGAGACAGTAGGGTTAAATCTGGGGAGTGTGGACTACGAAGTTTGGGGTTTTTTTTTCCAACTGGTTGCTGATTACAACATTTTGGGGTGGTTTATTTCAACTTCCATGAGCATGTGGTTCTGCCTTGAGATGAAGGCTGCCTGTCGCTTGAGCTCGCAGTGGAAACTTGTTCTTCGTCCCTCCTGTTGCCAAGCCCCACCGTGAGATCAGGCGCCGTGAAAAGCGCTGCTTTTCATGCTGTGTATAAACCCTTCTCAACCCTCTCGTTTGCTGATGAGCGCAGGTAGTCCACACCTACGCCCTTATCCTGCCAAAATGCATTTATGTGCTGTGTTTCATGCCTGGCTGGTCCCCCTGGCTTCGGGGAACTCCTCACCTCTATAAAGTTCATACCTCAGTCTTTGCTGAATCGGGTCGTTTGGTCTCCATCACTGTTGATGATGTTGATGTGTCTAAAGGGGCCAAAATTCACCACTCTGAAAATATGTGCTCATCACATGTAAAATTACAATAAGCGTATTTTCTTGATTCACGCAACCCGTATGCATTGATAGAAATGTCATGTGTCTGCTGGCTGATTGGCTTTTTTTAATGACCAAATAGATGTCATCTGAACCAGTTCACTGATGAATAAACTACTCATTAATTTCTCTAATATATTTTTAATTTTGAGTAGGCAGTTTCCAATTTCCTAAGTACTATGAGCTAGAAAAGCATAATTAAATTCAGTATCAATAAGCGTAAATGAAAACAATGCAGCAGATAATGTTCTACCTTTCTGGAAGTGGGAGCTAATAATGAAAAAGAGCAGTCCTGATAATTCAGTTATATAGATGCAAGCCACACCACTAATTAGATTGCAGTCTCATGCCATAGAGTCGGTGTAGTGATATGGAGTAACTAGTTTGATGCTTTTTCAGAGGTTTTCCTTTTGTAGTATTATTCTTAATGTTTGAGGGCATGGTTTGGGGAGGGATTGGTAATTTATCTCCAATACGCAATTTGTGCTTAAAATTTTTCTTTGCTTGTGGCTCTCTTTTCAGCTTGAAAAACAGTTTCGAAAACAGTTTTGTTCTTGTGATGGAATTTAATTTGGCTTTATGAATGTGTTCCATGGCTGGACACAATTCTTCGTAAGTGCCAATTTGGCCTAAACAACAGAAAGAAGAGAAAACATGCGGTTCATAAATCAGGTCCTCATCTGCCCTCCCATGCTTTGGCCCCTGCCTGACACAGTAGTTGTTTGACTAAATTTACAGAGCCAGAACCAATTGATGTTGTTTTGTCTTTGAAAAGAAAACATTTGAGTTCTGAAAACAGATATATTTAACAGCAAAAACGAAATGTGACCTTAAACATTTTGAGAAGGCTAAAGAAAGTCACTTCTTGCAGAATGAATGGCAGTATTATCTTTTTCCTGTTTATTCATAAGCATCTCTAGTGTGTTCACGACCAGCGTCTCTGGGTGCCTGAAAAAAACTGAAAGACATTTTACGCAGCACCATAAATGAATGTTCCCTTGAGAATATTGCACGAGCTGTCTGTGGTGTGTGCTGTGTCATAATGCCAGCGCTGCCACCGCTGCTGTTTTGCTAATGTTTATTGAACTTTAAGAAAAATCTCAGTTTAATGTGTATGAAATTGGGGCTGCCAAAACCAGTGTGATTAGTTCAGATTTTCTGAGATGAGGACGTGGAGGTGGAAAAAAAATCTTTGTGAGATCAACTTTTAATCCGGCCCATGCATCAGAGAACCTACTTTTTAAATGTAATGATCTGTTACGCTTAGTTAAACTTTCTTGTGTTTGTTTTACTGTTATCATATTTCATTTATAACCTAATTACTTCTAATCTACATAGTACAGTCTACTAAAGTGTCTAGGATTTTTCGCTGCCTGTTAATTTTAGCACAGCAAAAGCCTTTAGCATTCAAGTCTTATTTATTTTATTGTACAGGAATAGTTTACTCACCAGTTCCTTGGGCCGTGATTATTACCTACTAACAAATGCTTTTCCTTTTGAGAAATTGCATTCAAAGTGATCATAAAGTTCAATTAGGTACTGATTGATTCTCTTTGATTGAAGAATAGTTTGCTACCAAAGGAAAGCAAGAATAAATCAGTGTTTTCCCTTCAAATCATTTCACTGATACGCAAATTGATTCATATATTAAGAATAAAATAGTCAAAACTAAAGGAATATTCACTTCTCCATGCTGGTGAGGTTTCAGATGTATTTTACAGCTGTGTTAGTGAAGATCATTTGTCTGTCCTAGGCATCTTGTATCATTGAGGTCATCTTCGAATGCTATCATAAGACCCAGGACCCAAATAACAGAATAGGACAGGATGCCTTCATCTCCATGACAACTGCATTCTGGTTTTTGATTAACACAAAGTAGAATTTTTCCCAAGTTGTAAACTTGGCCCACATTTATTTACACTTGAAAATCTTTTCTGTCACCAGAAGGTTTAGAAGTAACATATTAAAAACCCACCTACATCAGAAGATTGTCAAATGTCGAATAGAGTAATTCTGACTGTTTTGCTGAATCCAGCACTTTGAAAGTTCTCAAGGTGTAAAAAAAAAAACAAACAACTTTTCATCCAGAACAAGCTGAGAAATTTATGTGCTTTTTTAGATTTATCTTTTTTTTTATTAATATCTGCATATTTTAAGATTCTTTATCCTAGCTCCCCAAAGCATTGTAATCTTCAGTTTCATCGCAGAGTATGCCTGCATATCCAGTGATAGGGCATGCTTTGAAAATATCCTGCTTGCTGTAACTCTCTTGATAGTGATTTTTAAAAATCCAGGGGAAAAGAGTTACACAGCCAAATCCTTCTGGGAATGGCAGCCCTTTCTTCTGTCTAGACTCAAGATGTTTGCAGGTGATTTGATGGGAGATGGCATTTGCTCTTGCTCTGTAAACATCTTTGAAAAGGCACCATCACTGGTGGGTATATTTTCATTAGGGGGGAAAAAAGAGCAAGTTATTAGGAGCAAGGCCATAATGTTTGCTTATTTTCTTACATCATAACCACGGATTTTTTTCCCCTTTGCCAACTTCCAGATAATATCTTAAAAATTTTAGTTTATTCATGATGTATCTTCGTTCTAGATATGTAATTAGTCCATAGAGACGTCTTGTGTAAGCACTGTGTGGTAATCACAGCAGAAAATACTGCAAATAATTGTGTGTGTAATTTCTGATATGTACAGACAGGGGCAGCAAAAAGATTCTTAGTAAGGGACTTCCTTGAAGGCCTTTGTCTGCTTTGGCCCGTGGTGCACTTGAGGCAAGGAGGCTCTTGTGAAATACAGTATGGTTTTATTTCCTCTTCTTCCCCTCCTTCTCACTCTCCAGCAGTCACCTAAATCCCTGTGATTTACCACTGAGGGTTTTTTTTGCGCTGAAATAAGCTGTCTATTTGACATCATCCTTTTCTAGGGATGTATTTGGGAAATGTGAAAAGGAGGGAGAAATGGATGATCAGCAGGCATGGGCTCCAAAGGCAACTCATTGACTACTTGTACTCATACGGCCCACGTCTGTGCTGGAAGCCCTCTTGGGAAACCACATGGAACGGGCCGGTAGCCCAGCACTGATCCTTCTTAGAAATGCCTGGCTGCCCCACAAGCACATTGTTTGGCAGTGAAACAAGTCCATAAAGTTAGATCAATGTCCAAAAAGCTTCACATAAGAGTATTGCTCTGGGATGATCCTCTGGTTTGTCTTTATTATCCGATATTGAAAGGTATCTCTTCTTTTTTTGTTAGCTGTGTGCCTAGAAATAATGTCAGTAATTGTTAACTATTACAGTGGCTAGACAGGAGTATGATTATTTGATTTGCCTTTTAAGGTGCTTATTCACTGATGGGGTTTGATTTCAATGAAGTAGGCTGCTGTGGTAGTGAATAGCTGGGAAAAGATTCGTGGTTTGATTAAGTGATTGTAAAGTCTCATCAGGTGCATGATTGAAGTAAAGCGATGTATTTGAATGCTCTTTTAATTAAAACATTTGTGTTCTTTCGGTAGCCAGAAGTGCAACTTGCGGAAGGCTTTGACGTCTTCATGCCGAAATCTCAGCTGGACTCTATATTATCAAACTACACTCGCTCAGGAAGTCTGCTCTTTAGGAAGCTGGTCTGTGCATTTTTTGATGACAAGACTTTGGCTAACTCTTTACCAAACGGCAAAAGGAAAAGAGGGCTCAATGACAACCGGAAAGGACTAGACCAAAATATTGTGGGTGCAATAAAAGGTATGGTTTTTTGGTTTCTTTCATATGTGTAATTAGAGCATATTCTCAGCTAAGGAGAGTGTAAGGGGATTAGAATTTCTGACGTGTGTTAGGTCTATTAAAATATGCAGTCTTATTTTTATTCCCTTTCATTCACTTGTTAAAAATAGCTTCTACGGGGACAGCTTGTGTTAATTTTAAGCCAGTGATCTCGGTTTCTGAAGTCAGGCTCTAAGGTTAGAATCTCAATGTACGTATAAGATAATTATTTTTTATTCCAGATGTCAGAGATGCAAAGAAATCTTGAAAACATAATGACAGTGTAACTGATCCTCTTCAGTCAACATTCTGAGGCTTGCACTGCATCTGACTGTGTCTGCTCTGTAAATACTTGAGTAGTTGGTGGCTGGGTTGGGGGGAGGTGGAGGAAGATAATACTGGGACTGAGATGAGTTTGATGCTCGTAAGAACTGTGGTGCTTCTTCTCTTGTGGGAAGAAAATTCTTAGCCAATGTGAGGATCCTGCGCTGGGTGGTTTTTCTTAGCGATCATTGCTTTCTAGCTTCCAGAAGAACACACGTACCTTCAGACTCGGTGATTGCAACATACAAAGAGCTAGTATTAGGCCAGAGATGCTTTCTTTTGAAATCTGATACAATAGGGGAAATACCCAAGTTACCAAAAGACAGGCTGTGTTGCAAAGTAGGCTGTGACTCGTCCTGAGGTTCAGATTGCTAACGTAGGAGACATAAGGCAATGAGAAGAGCTTCTATAAGAACATTGGCAGCAAAAGGAGGCAGAGGAACCTTTTGCAACCACTTCTGTGTCTACTTTGACCCCTTTTTCCTCCCCATGCAAGAAAGGCCTTGACATAGTGGCTTGAGTCCAGTGGAGCCCACCAAGATTTCTGGTACTGAAGCAGGTAAGCGGTGATGTATATGAAGTGACATGTGAGGAGAAACTGGGAGAACAAGAGAGAAGAAGATTCAGGAGAGACCTCATTGCTGTCCGTAACTACCTAATGGAATGGTATAGAGAAGATGAAGTCAGACTCGTCTCAGGGTACAAGAGGCATTGGACACGTGGAAAATTTCAACGTGATACAAGGAAAAGATTTTTTTCAACATAGGGCTGGTCAAACAGTGGAACAGGCGTGCAGAAGGGCTGCAGGATCTCCACCCTTGGAATGGTTGGAGTCCAGAGTGTCATGATGTAGTTGGCCATGCTTTCAGCAGCGGGCTGGACATGGAGGACCCTTTCAACCTGTGTGATTCTGCAATGAAGTATATGTTGTGGCTATGTCATAGTCCTAATACATCTTACAGAGTTTCTGGCAGACTTTCTACAGTTACACTTACAATTAGGTTCCAATCACAAACACTTTTTAATACCTTCTTTTCTTGAGCTCAATAATCTGCAAAAATCCAAAGTTGGATTCACTCTGTCTGTATCTCATTCTTCCTTAAAAGATTTAATAAATAAGTTAAATGGAAGAAAAAAGGAGTTCAAAATTACTTAAAAAAACCCACAAAACACAAACCAAACTCTAATTTGGGCAGCACTGTGATAAAATAAATGTTTTTCAGCAGATGCAGCAGCACTAATAAAATAGCCATCACTACCCACTGCAGAGCAATGTTTCTCAGTAGCTGAGCTTGTATTACTGGAGGAAATTCTGAGGCCTGGTTTAACCTCTTCCCTTGAGTTTGGGAGAAGAAAGGGGACAGTTGTACTTCCAACAGATAAATTTCATCTGTGATGGTACTACGAGGTACCACTGTAATAACAGTGATCTTTATTGGCATTTACAGTATTGCCCAAATGCCGGCGCCTGTCCCTTGGTAGGGGAGCCCATCCCCAAAAGCTGTGATGGAATAAGATGCCATGGTCTGATGTCCTGTGGATCTTTACTCAGCCTGGCTCCAATAGCATCCTTCTTCCCTCCACAGAGTTGGGCTGTCAGATACTGTGGTTTCATTTATTCCAAGAAATAACTGAGCCAGTATGAAATCTCCACCAGAACAACATCATGTTGTTTGCATTATTACCATTAGGACATTCCTCTACCACGTGCCCAGATATCCTTTAGTGGCACTTTTAGTCCTTTTCCATGACAGAGATACAAAAGTGGAGAAAAGGCTACATTCACAACAAAAACAAACAAAGAACTTAAAAGGAGGGACTGTTTGCCTGAAAATCGCTCTTCCTGTCTGAAAACATTTTAACTGCTGTCCTCACAAGTAATTTAACGCTTCTGCAACAGGATGATTAGCGAGGGAGAAATCGTCTTTTGACTTTGGGTATTCAGTGGCACTTGTTGAATCAGTTGCAGTGTTTCTCCTGGGCAATCAGTTTCCCTTGTGAGGCTCATCAATCTTTTACTCAGAACTGAAGGAAAAAAGATGAAAAAATAAAGATCAGAAGCAGTTATTTCTCCTTTATGTCATTGACTAGAAATCCAGCCAGTGAAGTCCTTCCCTGCTGAAGTCAATGAGCTGTGTTCAGAGACATGTGTGAAGTGTCCCTCAGGGGTCCGTACTGGGACCTAATTAATATCTTCATCAATGACATAGACAGTGAGATTGAGTGAACCCTCAACAAGTTTGTGGAAAACACCAAGCTGAGAAGAGCAGTTGATTTGCTTGAGGGAAGGGATGCCACCCAGAGGGACTTTAACAGGCTGGAGGAATGGGCCCATGCCAACCTCATGAAGTTCAACAAGGCCAAGTGCAGGGTCCTGCTCCTGGGTTGGGACAATCTCTATCATCAGTACAGACTGGGCGACAAAGAGATTGAGAGCAGCCCTGCTCAGAAGGATTTCAGGGTACTGGTGGGTGAAAAATGGGATGTGAGTTCACAATGTGCACTTGCAGCCCTGAGAGCCAACCATATCCTGTGCTGCGTCACCAGCAGCATGGCCAGCAGGTCAAGGGAGGTGCTTCTGCCCCTCTACTTCACTTTGGTGAGACCCCACTTGGAGTATTGCATCCAGCTCTGGGGCCTCCAACGTAAGACCTGTTGGAGTGGGTCCAGAGGAGGGCCAAAGGAATGATCAGAGGGATGGAACAGCTCTCCTATGTGGCCAGGCTGAGAGAGATGGAGTTGTTCAGCCTGGGGAAGAGAAGGCTCTGAGGACATCTTGTTGTAGCCTTTCAATACTTAATGGGGGCTTGTAAGAAAGATGGGACAAACTTTTTAGTAGGGTCTGTAGTAACAGGAAAAGGGGCAATGTCTTTGAATTGAAAGAGGGTAGGTTTAGATTGGACATAAGGAAGACCTTTTTTTTTTACAGTGAGGGTGGTGAGACTCTGGGCACAGGTTGCCCAGAGGAGCTGTGGCTGCCCTGTCATTGGAGTATTCAAAGTCATGTTGGACTGGACTTTGAGCAACCTGATCTAGTTGAAGATGTCCTGTCTATTTCAAGATGATCTTGAAAGGTCCCTTCCAACCTAACCCATTCTGTGATTCTATGATACAGGAGCTTGTTAGTATCATACAGCTCAGGTGGACTAGAAAGGGCAGGTCCTACTTCTCCTTCCTCCTTCCTCTTGTGGCCCATTCTTTTCGCCCACGTTGGTGTTTCACTAACCACACATTGAGCAATCAAAACTCTCTTGACTTTCATTCAAGAGAAGAATAAGCAAGTTAGAGAAGAGAAGCAAGTTAATCCATTGAAGTAAACAGGAGTCTTAAGTTATTGATCAGGTTCCCATTGTGTCAGGCACCATGTGGATTCAGAAGGGAAAGATTATTTCTGCCTTCAGAGATCCCAGAATCGGACATGGGCAATTGTGGGGCTGTGTTGACTTCTCTGGGAAGCCCTTAGAGATGGTCTGATGTCCTTGCTGATCAGACTAAAGACGAAAGTATTGCTAATACCTTTCATGCAATGGTTTGAGGAAGTTGTTAGCATGGAAAGAGTTTGCAGGGTGTGATTACTTTTGGTCCCTTTACACTTACCAGCTCGTGCTGTTTCAAAAAAGTGTGCATAAAAATACTGGCATTGTCATTTTTTGTTGTTTGCTTCCCCATCCCACTCGTGTGATATTTCTTCTCAAGAATTACAAATTCCTTGAGCTGGACCAGTTTTCTTTCTTTCTTTGTTTGCCGGTCATAATTGGACACTGGGCTCTGAGACCTCTGACCAAGACTACAATAGCAATACTAACAGTAATAGTATTTTTTCTATTTCTGCTCTAGTTTATTTTTTGCACACATCTCAGTTGCATGATGAAAATCAATTGAATCAGTTTCACTCCATTTATAATTTTGTATTTTTGAAATAACGTTGCTAGGTTTGCTGTAAATACGGAATTAAAGATTATTTGACCCTCTGTACCATTTTTATAAAATATAAAATTGGACCTGCAGGATGGCTTTTTTTTGTCTTCGTAGATTTATAAAAGTTCTGGTTTGGCAGTATGAGAACTGTAGATATCTCTGCAGTGGCAGGACTTCTATCTTTCATCAGTTTACCTGCAGCAAATGCCTGCAGGAACCTGACCGAGAGGCCACCAAATGACCAGATCTTCAGGTCTCTACTTGCACCATTCGGAAGGCAGCATTTAAAAATGCCTGCCACATCTGGAGACTCAGTGCAAACTACACTATTATTTTTCTGTGACATTTTTATGTGAAATTCATGAATGGGAGACATCAGGTGTAGATCATTTCTTTGGGGTAGGCTTTTGTAAGTAGTACTTAAGTATTGTATTGCTGGGATACCAACAATGGGATACACCAAAATGACTTCTGAATGATAAACTTGTGAAACACTGAGTTGGACACTGTTCTTGCAGCCCTACATTTGACCATTTAAATGTTTTTTGTTAAATGGGTATCTTGATATATTTTGTTTATAATCCTCTCCAATCTCCTTTTCTCCATTCTGGTGGCACATTTCAAAAAGATGGTATCTTTTTATTTCAGTCTTTACAGAAAAATACTGCACTGCTAACCATGTGGATAAACTCCCTGGTCCTAGAGACTGGGTCCAGATTCTTCAGGATCAAATTAAACTTGCAAGAAGACGATTAAAAAGAGGCTCAGGTATGTATAAAAATATAAGGAACAACATGTGGGCGTACTATTAAAAGCTTAGAACCTTTGTATCCACAGAAGTTATTTTCTTGTTAACTGTGGAGTTGGTACGTGTTCACTCTATGAAAACTAGACCTTTTAATTTTCTAGCAGGTTTCTGTGAAAAGAACAGTGTTTCCTTGCATTTGGCGTGGTAGCAAGTTCAGGAGCTGTCTTTGCAGCCAAGTTAATGTTCTCAAATGTTGTCTCTAACCCTTTTCCATTAGCACCCCAACTCTCCTTCCCGGTGTTTGATGAAATCTGAGTCCTAAACTAGCTGGACCCTAAACATCCAGGGTGGCAGGTAGAAGTCTCTTAATTCCGTATTACTTGGTCTGACAAGCCACTCACCGTACTGTTAAGACATAACCCAAATGACCTTTCCCTCTGAACTATATGTGTCTGGAAGGATAGATGAGTTTTCTCACATTCCTTGTGAAAGAATCAGTGTCAGTGTAGCAGAAAAAAAAACAAGCCACCCACCCAGGTTGTGCAAGCAAGGTTCTTCAATACATGGGAAGGAGCTTTCCAGCAGTGAGTAGCAGGTAATGTCAGTGGGGTTTTGCAGAAAAACCACTCCATTTGGGCTGGGAAACCAGTGTGTTTGGGGCTGGGACCAGCTTGCAGGTGAAGGCTCAGCACTAGGCTTTCACCCCAACAGCCGGCAGCTGGTGAGCTCTCAGCTCCAGCGATGGGAACAGCAACGTGCAGTCTTGAAATCCCCCATAGAATTCATGGGAAAGCAATATCACTGATTAAGAGATGTGTAATTACTTTATAAACCTTAAGTAGTCTCCTTCCCATCTTCACGCCTCCTATCCTACAAGGGGCTTTCTTCATACCAGGCTTCAATTACTCTTCCTCGTCCTAGTGTAAGGCTCTCCTGGTCATATTTCTTGCTCATCTCTCCTGCTGAAGATCTGACACCGTTGTCTGAGGCCCATCATTTGTGCCAACCTCCTTACACACGGTCCTTCACTGCTGCCATGTTTAGCTGCCTGCCTTTTCCCCTCTTCCCTTCCACCCGTCACAGCAATTAAGTGCCTGTTAGCATCTGTGGGTTGACAGGATGGGAAACCTGATGGCTCCTCAGGGGATGCTGGTGGTCCCTATGGCTACCGGGAGGGTGAGCAAGACCACGGGGAATGTCCTCTCCAGCTCCCTGTCTCAGAGAGCCAAGGTTTTCTATCCAGAGCTGTGTCTCTGAAACACACGCTTAGACTGGCATCTGAAATCATTCTCCAGAGCAATATTAATGCCAGGAGGGAAAAGCATAGGACTGAGGAAAATGAGGAACACCCAGAGACAGAAATTACACAGGGGGAGGAAAAAAATGCAGATTATTCAGTCTCATAAGCTTCCCAGAGTGGAGCAGCAAACCAGCACTAGCCTTAAAAAGGGTTTCTTACGTGTGCTGGGGGAGGGAGGAGGGAGGGATACAAAATAATCTTGTTAAAGACAATGTCGGATTACTGGTGTTGTACAAGGGGACTGCTTTCTGCCCCTTCCGAGGCTGCCTGTTGTGTGTCCCCCCCCCGGGACAGGAGGGTGGAAGTGGGGCACCAGGCTTCCACACGGCGAAGAGTGCAGTGTGGGATGTGGGGAGCAGAGGGTCCTTGGGCTGTCTGCAGAAGATCCCTTGGGAAAGAGGATTGACCTAATTTTGTTTTGATTTTTATTTTCTTTCATCCTTTTTTTTATTTGCTTTTCTTCCTGCCTCTGCAGGATATTAATTAAAATGACAATGACGTTCAGCTTTTGCCTTTCAAATGGGGCCACCTCCATCTCTGGTCCTTTCTCAGGATGGCAGAATCTAATCAGAGGATATTGTCTCTAAGCTAGCAAGAACTATGAAGAAAAATAAGTGACACTGAGTGTAGTGTGAGTGAATAAGATAGGCTCCAAAATCAGTCTCTGCATGCAGGGGGGAAGGTAACTCATTAACCGGTACGTGGATGAGTAGTGAGCAGCAATGAACCTCTCAGCCCCTTATTTGCTGGGAAAAAAAGTACATGGTAACTGGATTGCTAGAAAGGCTCTTTTTTGAGTTATTACATTTACTGGCCATTCCCTGAAATGCACCAGTTTCTCTCTGCCATGAGACCACAGGCAGACACTCTCTTTGGAACACACCGCCATGGCCACCTGCACCCTGCTGTCCACCACCATCTCCACTGGTGGCTTAAGCTAACCCAGCCTGATGTTGCGCTGAAGCAAATGACAAGTTTCCACAGCCTTGGTGACAGCAGAGTGGTAGACAGCAGGAGGAAAAATAACTTCTTCATCTTGTTGAAATAATATTTGTTAGTGCTTGTGCATTACAACCATGAGGGACATAGGGCTGGTCAGGCCCGTATTTTGTTTCCAAGGATGGTTGTTGGCAGATGCCTGGGGAGGTCTACAGGACCAAGGGAAGGATGTTGCGATGTCTGCTGGTGTATCTCACAGCCTTCCGGAGCTTTATCCTGATAAAAAACTGGTTGTGTGGGAGCTGTGCACGTTTTAACTATTCGTTGTGAAACCATACCAAAATTGTTACAGCTGTGTGTGACTTACACAAAACAGGAGGGAAGGGCAGACACGGAGGGAGGTTTGATCTGCTGTGGGGAGAAGGTGTCCCAGGACTCCACGTTACAAAACTTAGCTTTTAAGAATCTGAAAACTATGGGAATCTCAGCCATTGGGACACGGGACTCATCTTTCTTCCAGCTGAGCTCCTGAGCTCCTCCAGTCCCTGTGTGGCCGGTGGGGCAGAGGCTGAGCCCTTCCCAGCGAGTGTCCTCCTCCCAGGTCATTATCTTTTAGTTTTGTCTCCACTTGCTCACTGAAACATGCTGGCAGAGCTTGTGGAGATAGACTAAGGTGCCCAAAGAACAAATCTGAGCCAGCGTTAAGCTAAATTAACCAGAGAATTTCTCACCCAAAGTGTCTCCCTGCTGCCTGATCGCACTGATTTATCTACATCGGTTTCTGGTTTGCGGTAACGCTCAGGCTTCATATGGAAGAAGCTTAAGATGATCCATTTATTTTAGAGAAGCCACAAGACAACTTTTTAGCCACCACTAAGTTGGGCTAAATTTGAACAACAGAAGCATTTAAGAGAGGAGGGGCAGCCTTTCCATCCTGCTTGCCTTCCCCCGAGCCATTTAGTGCATCCTCTGATTAGTTTTTCATTTCAAACCAGGCGGTGAGACATCGCGTCCACGAGCAGCCCTCTCTGCTTTATTCTGTGAAACATTATTTCAGTCTGATAATGTAAATCCTGCTCTAGCTTTCTGTGATATTAATAATTTCAGAGAATTCTAGCGAACAAGTGGGGTGGATCTGCTTTTCGTACCTCTTTCTGTAGGGCGTACTCTCTTGAGTGTTTCCAAATTAAATGAAGTCATGATCACTGGATCATAGAGGCTGCCCAGCTTCAACCTTATTTATCATGTTTGGCTCATCTCCTAGAATTAGGGACAGAAAAGCTCACTACTTGGAAAGCTAATCAAAAAAACAATTTAAAATTCTGCTTTCTAGAAAATAGTTCTCCTGTGTAGATTTTGAAAGGTTGTTATCCTAAGCCAAATAAAAATTCATTTAAGTTCTGAATCAGTGACAATATTTTTCATAGCTGGGAATATTCTTTTTTTAAAATTTATTTATTTTGCTTCAGCTTTTGCTTAGTTCTTTTAGATTATTGCCTGAGATCTGAGACTTGGGAAGGTTTTTTTTTTTATTTGTTAGATCTGAGAATAAAGCTGTCACTGCCATTAAATTTTTATTGGCCTTGTTCAGTCTTTTCAAAATTTCACAAGTTGGCTGTCACAAAGGGGAGAAGAGACTGGGAGGTTAATGTTACAAACAGATGTTATAATTAAAATTAAAGAGTATGATAATATTCTTCAGCCTTGACTACTGGTCCCATTTCATGGCAACGGCACAGTGTGCTGGGGCACGGCTTCACCGTGGCAGATCTGTCTTCTCCCACCAGAGAAGCTGAACCTTCTCAGCTGCTGGGATGGGATGCAAAGTGGCCCTGAAGGGGAAGAAGTCAAAGGAAAAGGCATGTGCATGGGTCTCCTCTCTTACAGCAGCGTGAATTACGATGCAAATTGCCTTGTAATTTACGGTGCCAGGTTTCCCATGGTGTGGTCTTTTCACCCTGCAGAAGAGAATGTGGGTAGGTGGCTGATGGCCTTGCCCGTGGCAGCACAGAGAGAGTCAACCGTTAGCATGGGGACCTTAGAATGGGTAAAACCAGAAGGAACCAGCTCGCCGTTCGTGTCACCTCTGTGCCAGCATCCAAGCCCCTTGATTACTAAACTCTCCATCCATTGATAAGCAGCAGGACAAGGGGCCACACAGCTCTCGCAGTGAGTTCTTCCTCCCTTTTTTTACGTTTTGAAGGGGCTGTGAGCCATTATTCTGCAGCAGCCGTCCATCGTATGGCCAGGAAAGCTGATACTGGACCAGTAACACTCCCAAAGTGCGCAGGGTAAGGGCTGGTCATGCAAAGGGGTTGCCTCCTGTGTAGCCTGGAAGCTTTCGATTGCCCCCACTCTGTAAAGGAAAACACGGCGATGTCAGAAAACATGCTGGGATTTTTTTAGGCAGGATCAGTTGGAATAAATTCCATGCTGAGACGTCTCATCCTTGAATTGATCAAAATTAATGTCACCTTGTTACAATGTAAAATAGTGGGAATGAAGGAAGGGAAAACGCTACCTGGAAACACGCCTTTTCTCCTGTGTCCTTGTTCAAGCTGCCACTTCCATGGTCTCCTATGAGGTTTTTTTTTGCTTTCTATTTCTCTTCATCCTTCTGATTTCCCTGGTTTATGTTTTTCATACAATATCTACATGTTGCGAGAGATCAGGTTGATTTTTTTTTTATTATTTTTTTTCTTGCTTAGCAATACACACACAGGGCCAGGAAGGATGTAGGATGCGAGTTGCACGTGTGGTAGGGTGCTTTTGTGTCCGTGCCGTTATCTTACATAAAGATAGCGATATTAAAACGAGTAACTGCTGCATCATCTCCCCAGCCCTGAGCACACATGTGCTTCTCTCCAAGGAGCAAGCCAGCAGGTGTACACTTAGCAAACGCATATATCGGAAGCTAAATAGGTTTTTTTGGAGGGTGGGGACACGGACACTCTAAGGAAGAGGGGAGATTTAGATTAGATATTAGGAAGAAATTCATTACTGTGAGGGTGGTGAGGCACTGGAACAGGTTGCCCAGAGGAGCTGTGGATGCCCCTGGAGGTGTTCAAGGCCAGGCTGGATGGGGCTTTGGGCAACCTGGTCTAGTGGGAGGTGTCCCTGCCCATGGCAGGGGGGTTGGAACTCGATGATCTTTAAGGTCCCTTCCAACTCTGAACGTATTCTATGATTTTATGAAACAACTACCAGGATTGTTTTGCAAGAGCTCCTGAGCTCTATCTGAGCAGAGGACAGAAAGGAGGCTCTGAATTCCCACAGTAGGACCTATCCCTGCTTGCCTTGTCTTGCAAGCTGGCTCAAGAGAAGAAAAAAGTTTGGCTGGCAGTCTCTGGGTGCGGCTGTTGAAGGGCAAACCTTCTTGCCTGCTTGGAATGACATGTGAGAAGCTGGTGGCTTACATCCATGTTGGGAGGTCGAGGTGTTTGTCGTGCCTTTGTGTCATACTTCACCCCGAGCTGCGGTTACACATCCAGTTTCATAAAACAAATTTGGGCAGCTGCTGAGAAGAGTGAGTAGGCTCTTTGGGCATCTGCTGTGCTCCCACTCCCTTTCTGGCACTGGCACAAGCATTCATGCGGTGATGTTGTCGGTTTTTAACTAGGTTTGATCTTGGTGACCGTATAAATGTTCGTGCTGGCATGAGGAACGGGGCTGGAACGCTTGGTGGAGAGTGGGACCTCATCTATCAGTCTTGTGCCAGATTAAAATGGCCGGGTAACTTGGTTACCAACAAAGCTGGTTCTGCAAAGTTGGAGACTCAGGGCCTTATGTTCGGAAAGCAAGGTAATTCCTAGCTTGAATTTGTTTCTTTGTGTATTAATGCCTTCCTCTGAGTTGGGTTTTAGCCAGGTGTAAGCAGAGCTGTTAGGCAGAAAGGTAACCGCATCTCAAGAGCTACCTCGAGAGCTGCTGCTGAGGTTTCCAGAAAACCTATCACTGGAGTGGACAGCCTGGTTGGCACCAGCCCTGCTATTAATAGAGGGAAGACCTTCCAGGCCATTGCCAGCACTCACATCTGGCTTTCCCCATTTTCATTGCTTAGGTCCCTTCAGCCCAAGGGCCCAGTTAGAACTCTTACATTCCGAGTAGCCATGCCACTTGGTGCAGGTGGTTCTTCATAACACAGCTAGAAGTTGACCTCAAACTGTCACTCCTGGTGTTTTAAACCGTGTATGTCCTGTTGGCTGTTTCTCAGCTGCTCGTTTCACCATACTGTCTTCTCCCTTGTGCATCCAGTCCTTCCATCACTGGGAGTCCAGTCCAGACTCAGTCAAGCCTGGTAACTTCTTCCCATGTATTGAGCTACCTGGTCCTTCCTGTGTGCAAGGCACAGAGTCATCTGCAGGTCAGGGCTCTTTATTTAAACCTTTCATGGGAGGAAAGCTGCTTAGTACTAGGGTTTGGGGTTTTTTTGGTTGGTTGGTTGGTTCTGTTTTCTTTAGTTCAATTAATCTTTGCAGAACTGAGTAGAGAGCGTGTAGCTAAAAATGAATCTGGCATCCATGCACATGGGGGAGAGAGAGCAACCTCTTGGTCCATGGATGGATAGCCAGGGGTTGCTGGAGGAAGGAAACTACTGTAGATCAGCAGCTGGGTTACTTCTTCTCAGGGTGTCCTCATAGAGGCAGCAACTCAGCATCCTCCTGTATAGAGCTATGATAAAGATGACCAGGACATCTGATCAATGCTTATAAGTACTTAAAGGTGTCAAGAGGATGGGGCCAGTCTTTTTTCAGTGGTGCCCAGTGATAGGACAAGAGGAGACGGGCACAAACTTTTATATTTAAGTTCCATCTAAACATGAGGAGGAACTTCTTTACTCTGAGGGTGGCAGAGCCCTGGAATATGCTGCCCAGGGAGGTGGTGGAGTCTCCTTCTCTGGAGACATTCAAAATCCACCTGGACAAGTTCCTGTGCAACCTGCTCTGGATGGACCTGCTTTGGCAGGAGGGTTGGAGTAGGTGATCTTCAGAGGTCCCTTCCAACCCCATGTGTTCTGTGACAGTTACCCGAGTTTCAAGTGGGAGCTGCACTGAGCTGCTCCGTACCCCTGTAGCCTTGGTCAGGTTTGATACCTGCAGGTATCGTGCAATGAATGGATGGGAGTGGGTGTATCTCCACCACAATGACCATGCACAACGTAACAGGCTGGTCCTTGAGGACCACACCTAGTTTGCTTAAGCGCTCTGAGGGATCCCAGTGTGTTTTAAAGGCCTTAAATACGAAGTTCCCAAGGACAAAGGCAATAGGATTTTGAATAGGGCTTGTGTAGGTAAGGCAGCGATTTCCTGTTACACACCTATAACTCACTCGGGGTTCACGTGCACACTCCAGGCTGCTCCAGACTAACAAGTCGCTGCGCATCTGCCGAGCCAGAGGAGCTCTCTTTATGCATACCCTTGCCCTGTGGCAAATAGGAGATGAACAAATTAGGCTTTTAGCCTTCCTGCACCCTGGGCTAAACTAAGTCAAATGTATCTTGCATAAGCTGCGGGTTGGAAGCGCGTGTGTACACACTCAGGCTGTAATTGCCTGTGTACCTCAGCGGTTACGTGCTTTCGTAATTCCGCCGGGTGCCCACCTGCACCTTTGAAGATATTTTGCCCCACTAAATCCGTCCCCCGCAAAATGAGCTTGCCTGTGGCTACGGGAAGTTTGGGTGCAGAAATGGGGGTATTGGTGCTTTCCTCGCAGGCGTGGGATGATGGCTCTTCCTCCAAGGGCCGCTTTCTTAGGTGGTTTTATCAAATGGTCGCAGCTCCTTTCATCATCTGGGCATCCTGACACCACAAAAAGAGCAAGTGCGGCTCCATCCTGTTGCTGGCACGACCGCTTCGCAAGACCCTACTCCCTCCTCTAAGTTTGCATTTTTATTATATGACCTTTTCCTCCAAGCAGTGAGTTTTTAACGGAGCAATAGCAAATGGCAACTGAGGAAAGCAGATAGAAAATGCAAAATCACTCCACAGTATGTAGCTTTTTAATCGCATTCCCATATTCAGTAAAAGTAATGAGATTTCTTGTTTATATTTGTAATCAGCAGAGGCAACTGACTGTGATGAGAAGCCGGACATTTCTCTACTACAAACAGGTAAAGTGCATTAAAATTTTTATCAGCTTCCAATGTGTGTATTTGTTTATTTATGGCACAGAAGCAGTTTTCAATAATCCTGGCGTGCTATATACAGTCGGGTAATTGCACACAGGACCCAGCTATCTTAAGTTTTGAATGGCCTGTATTAAAAATCAAATGCTTGAGAATCATACAGTTTCTTCGTCTATTTCATATTTGTAAAATCTCAAGGTTCACGGTTGCAGCAACTCTAATAAGTTACCTTTCTTATGCCAGACGGGGACTTGTGCTCATCCTTGGTATTCCTGGGAGTTTTTTGAATTCTTAACAGAGTTATTGGTAGGGACAGACCCAATAATTTGTATTTTAGCATCTTTTCAGTTGCCCCAGGTATTAGCAATAATATCCTGGATTCACAGAAGGATAGCAAAGACATTTATATGCTGTTTAAGTGTTTTACTGGGTTTTTTTGAAGTGCAGCCACCTTGCCTTAAAAGCCTGGCAGCTGCAGGGGAACTGTGCAGTGGGGTGGGCTAGCAAATATGATTTTTGCACGCTGTTGCACAGAATCACGGAAACACATCGGGTTGGAAGGGACCTCTGGAGATCATCTAGTCCAACCCCCCTGCCAAAGCAGGTCCAGCTAGAGCAGGTTGCACAGGAACATGTCCAGGCGGGTTTTGAATGTCTCTAGAGATGGAGACCCCACCACCTCCCTGGGCAGCCTGTTCCAGTGCTCTGCCACCCTCAAAGTAAAGAAGTTCCTCCTCATGTTTAGGTGGAACTTATTATATTCAAGTTTGTGCCCATTTCCTCTTGTCCATGCACATGGTATTTTAATTAAGATAGTAAGCCTGAAGTCTGATGCACCCTCTCATTTAGAGACCATCCATCAATAGGTGCCCTGGTGGCAGGAACTGAGCTGCCATCCTCTGAAAATCCAGCGGGGCCAGAGTCCAGGGAGGTGATCATTTCCCTGCGTTTCAGGGTCGTTTCCCTGTCATTTCATCAAGATGCTGCCTTTTATCCCCAAAGCCAAAGAAAAAGCAAGGAGGATATCCTGGTAGTATCCAGGAAGGATAATATATCTTTTTCCTTACAAGAAGGACATTGAAGTGCTGGAGCATGTCCAGAGGAGAACCACCAAGCTGGTAGGGGGTCTAGAGAATAAGTCATATGAGGAGAGAACTGGGCATGTTTAGTTTGGAGAAGAGGAGGCTGAGGGGGGACCTCGTTGCCCTCTAGAGAGAGGTGGGTGTTGGCCTCTTCTCCCACGGGAATAATGACAGGACCAGAGGAAATGGTCTGAAATCGGGGCAGGGGACTTTTAGATTAGATATTAGGAAGAATTACTTTACTGAGAGAGTGCTCAGGCACTGGAACAGCCTGCCCAGGGAGGTGGTGGAGTCACTATAGAATCATAGAATCAGTCATAGAATCATCTAGGTTGGAAGGGACCTTCAAAATCATCTAGTCCAACCATCAACTCTGACAAAAAAGCCATCACAAAACCATGTCCCCCAGCAACATGTCAACCCATCTTTTGAACACCTCCAGGGATGGTGCCTCAACCACTTCCCTGGGCAGCCCATTCCAAGGCTTGATAACCCTTTCAGTGTAGAAATTCTTCCTAATATCCAACCTGAACCTCCCCTGACACAACTTGAGGCCGTTTCCTCTTGTCCTGTCACCTGTGACTTGGGAGAAGAGACTGACCCCCACCTCTCTACACCTTCCTTTCAGGTAGTTGTAGAGAGCAGTAAGGTCTCCCCTCAGCCTCCTTTTCTCCACGCTGAACACCCCCAGCTCCCTCAGCCTCTCCTTGTAAGACTTGTGCTCCAGACCCCTCACCAGCTTCATTGCCCTTCTACCCTGAAATGTCTCCATCCTTGGGAGGTATCTAAGAAAAACGTGTAGACATGGCACTTCAGGGCATGCACTAGTGCCCGAGACTGTTGGTTTATGTCTGTTTGTGGATTTGGTATTTTTTTGGTGTGTTTTGTGGTGGTGTTTTGGGAGGTTTTTAGTTGGGTTTGGTGGGGTTTTTTTGTGGTTGGACGCGATCATGATCCCTTCCAACCATGAAGATTCTGTGATTCCATGAAGATCTTAAGCAGACAAATGGAGTCATGGATTATGGTGCGTTTTCATCATATTCCTCAGGTGTAATAGCAAAAGCCGGTTGGAGGCGGGGTGATGCTGTTGCTGTGAAGAACAGGACGGGGCTGTGGGGTGGTCGGGAGGGCGCTGGGTAGCGTGGCAGCATCTGTCCCTTGTGCAATCTAATCTCTCTTGTGTAAGGGCTGGAGAAGGAGCTTTCACCCATGGCTGCTGTGTGCCAGAGCCGTGCAGCGCTGTCGGTGGAAATCCCACTGCCGGAGCAGGATTTACTAATTGTGTAGTAACTAAGGAATAGGAGCAGTGGAGCAGTCAGGAGGACAAGTGGCCACAGTCTGGTTCTGGCATGGACCCAGCAGGGGGCTGGGAGCAGGCGTTGACTTTCTTGGCCAGCCACGGAACATTTCGGGGTCCGGCTGGGATAATAGAGGCAGGAAGCTCTGGTTTGAAAGGTCTCTTCCAAGTGACATCCGGTGTGCTTCTTTTTATCAGGGAGGGAAGCAATTCTGTTGCGAGGGGACCCTTGTGAAGGTTGCTGATGTGACGCAGCGTTATCTTTTCATTGCTCTGGGGATCGTGTTCAGGGGCAGAATTATCAGATTGCTGTGCTTTTCTTCGAGAGCAGTTTCTGTAGCTACTACTTGCGTCGTACCTCACTGATGGAAATGAGCGTGCTTAGATGGTCACGGTAAAGAAGAGGACTCCCTTCCCACTCCGCAGCACATCACCCTTGTGGTCTGCTTGCTTGTAGACCTTTGAGCACCCATGATGGAATCACAGAATTGTCAGAGTTGGAAGGGACCTCTAGAGTTCATCTAGTCCAACTCCCCTGCCAAAGCAGGATTGCCCAGAGCACATCACTCAGGACGGCATCCAGGAGGGTCTTAAAGATCTCCAGAGAAGGGGACTCCATGACCTCCCTGGGCAGCCTGTTCCAGGGCTCTGGCACCCTCAGCAGAAAGTTCTTCCTCATATTTGAATGGAACTTCCCATGTTCCAGCTTGTGCCCGTTGCCCGTCACCCTATTGCTGGAAACCACTGAAAAGAGTCCGGCTCCATCATCCTTCAACCCACCCTTTAGATACTTGTAAAGGTAGATAAGGTCTCCCCTCATCCTTCTCTTTTCCAGTCTAAAGAGCCCCAGCTCTTTGAGCCTTTCCTCGTAAGGGTGCCTCATAAGGGTGCGTGCAGTTTTGGAGCTGAAATGTTTCCTTCACCATCTGTACCTCTCCCTGCCGTCAGTGGAGGGCCACCTAAAGAAACCACCCTGCAGTTTGCATCGGTGGGGGAGGTGGTGCTCACAGGCTGCGAGCCAAGCCTTTGACTCACCCCCGTTATTATATGTGTGCGAGTGCCTCTTTGTAGTATGGATCCGTGTAATATCATACTGTTCTTAGAAGCAAATGATTTAAAGTGATACACAGACAGTATAATGACAGTAATTACAATAGACAGCCAAAGTACAGATGCTTTCTATCGAGGAGTGTAGCGAAAGAGTTGGAATATAACTTTTACAGGGGTCTTTCCCCCCTCTTTAGCACAGCTGGTTTTATAAAGGGGTCTTACTGACAGGTTCTTTAAAGAGAGCCTTCATGCAATTGATTGAGCTGTCTTTTCTGTTTAGCTTGAAACATCTTTGGGGAAGAATCTCTCTGACCGTGTGTTTGTACAGTGCCTGGTACAGTCAGGCTCGGTTGCAGATGACGGCTAATTTCATCATGGCTACAAGTTGTGCCAGGGAAGGTTTAGAGTAGTCAGGAATAGGCTGCCCAGGGAGGTGGTTGAGTCACCATTCCTTGGATCTGTTTAAGAGTCGTTAGGATGTGGTGTTGGGGAATATGGTGTAGGAGAAAACTTTGTAGAGTGGGGTAGATGTTTGGACTTGATGATCCCAAGGGTCTTTTCCAACCTAAATGATTCTATGATATAAGGAAAATTTCCTCACCCGAAAAAGGGTTATCAAGCATTGGACCAGGCTGCCCAGGGAAGAGGTGGAGTTACCATCCCTGGAGGTATTTAAAAGACTTGTAGATGTGGCACTTAAGGACATAGTTTTGTGGTGGACTTGGCAGTGTTAGGTTTACAGTTGGACTTGATGACCTTAAAGGTCTTTTACAACCTAATTGATTCTATGATTCTGTGATCAGTGGTTAACCTGGTGTGTTGGTAGAATAAAACCAGACCAAACTGGATTGCTTGAGAGGGGTCTTGCAGGAGACTGGATGATGGGGAGAAAAGGTGGTTCTACAAAAGCTGTTTATGAAAGATGGTTGCTCTCTTGGTCTTCAAGAATTGAACAAACTTGTGCTGCAAAAGCTCCCAAAGTGAGTGACTTGAATCAATGATAAGCGTTGGTGCAAAAATTAAAAAAAGGAAAACTCAGATGCCTTTCCTGCTCAGTCAGTCCTGCCTGTGATGCCAGTGATGTTACGAACAAGATCTGGGTATATACAGACCACCAGTGCTGAAACACCTCAACCTACGTGTTTCTAGATCACAGCCTATGGCTGACACGTCATTTGAGACACCTCAGTTAGAAGCGCAGTTGCTCTCAGCTCTCTTCATCATTGGTGGGAAGAGGGTTGTTTCCAGAGAGAAGGTCAGATCAGCTGAGGTCATGTCTGGAGGTGACTCTCCTTTGGTACCAGCAGGACTGAGCTCTGAGAGCAGTTAATTGGTACAGGTGCCTACAGCCAGGTTTGAACCTGCTGCCTCTGTGCCCACGATTATCAGAATCCTGTTCTTTGAGGAGAGCTCTCTTTGAGGAGAGCAGAATCCTGTTCTTTGAGGGGTGTTGTGTTTTCCAGATCTTCTTTTGGAACTCAAAAGCCTTGTGAAAAAAATGAAGCTGGTACACCCTTGTAAAACCAAGGAAGACATTTTTGCCCAATTATATTTTAGCACTTCTGAGCAGAAATGGTGCTTCTGGTTTAAAATCACCCTCAACGCTGAGAGGGCCTTTGCTTTAAAAGCCGTTGATTGAAGGGTGTTTAAAGTAAATTGGAAGAACTGTGGCAGTTAAACTTGCTGGGAACTTGGGCGCATTGACAGATACACCTCAAGAAAAGACTGGAAGGATTGTCTCTAATAGACGTTATCAAAGCTCAGGTCTCCCACAGTTGCAGCTTTTGCACTGACTAAGAGCTGAAGGCTGTGTCCAGACCTGAGCTGAGACAGATCAGACAGCTCCGGGGGTAATTACCGTGGACTAAATGGAAAGACTGATTAGTATCTCGGTGATAAGAGGAACCATGAAGGTGTGAGATAGATCTTTATCAGGATGAAGATGTCGCAGCTTTTAGAGTCTTTCTGTAAGTTGGCATTGCGAAAAGGCTCATCTTATTTTGCTCTACAATTTACACAAAGCATCTGGATTTTGTGTTTAAAATAAAAACCACAAAAGGAAGGTATAACCCATAAATTGGGTACATGGCAACAAACATAAGCCAGCTATAACACCCTTCTCTTGAATCCTCATCTTCAAAATTGCATTTGAAAGAGATATGTAGCCCAGGACCATGGGAGAGCCCTCATACCCGTGCTTTGGACCACAGCTGTGCTGAGCATTTGTGTAGTGTCTCCACACTTGGGTTAATTTCAAGATGAGAAAGAATTTCCATATCTCTAAAAGAAGCCGAAACACTAACGTCCCAATCCTCAGGTCCAGGGGTGATACAGCTTTGTGAAAAGATGAGAGCAATCTCTTGGTAAAGAAACCCATGATAAGAAAACAGCAACGATCCAATTCTATGTAGGTTGTATCCTTTTCTCTTGGAATACAATATCAAGAAAACGAAACTTCAAAAAAAAAAAAAAACCTTTTCGAAACCTTAAATATAAATCCTTTATTGTAATATAAATCTTTATCCTTTCAGTGCATGATTGTATGAGTTTTCCCTTTTCATTGGGTTGTATTTGCCTCTCAGGCTGATTGATGTCTGTCTCCTGTTTGCCCTGTGTTCTTAACACTCTCCTTGTAATTCTTCTGTCCATCTTTCATTGTTCTGTTTAGAAAAAGCACATTCTTAAAGTGCTTTAAAGAAAATGGGATATAATCATACCGTGCACCTTTTTTTTTTAAAAATATATATATATTTATATTCTCCCGTATGCATTTAGACTGCTGTGGAGTGGTGGGGTTTTTTTTCCAAAGAAGATCCCAAAGTACATACTCAAAGTTTAAAATTCAAATGGTGCTTTTTTCGCTTCTTTCAGAACCGTAACTTCAAAGGGGGTGAGCATCGTGGTGCAGTTTGTGCCCAAGTCTAAAGCAGCGCTTTACATCTGAAGCGGGGTGCGCTATATGCTGTGTGAAAAACTTTGCCGGCAAATTCTGTATTCAAAAAAAAAAAAAAAAACCTATTTAATTTGCTTTTCTGTAGCCAATTGAGCTCTACTGTAAAAGAAATTCAGCAGCCACTGCCTGCGTACACCCACCACAAATTAAAGTTAGAACTCAAATATGTCATTTCCATAATTTTTTTTAATTACCGATTTCTTAATTTTTCATATTTTTTAACTGATTTCTTCAAACTCTTTTCTTCCCTCAGGTAGCCTTTTCGACACCACAACAGATCATCTGATAGACGCGAACCCGGATTTTTCAGCTTGACTTTCACACCCTGCATCAGTGTTTTTAGCAGATAGAAACATCCTCTCCTCTGAAGGACGTTCCCACCAGCCCAGCGCGAGAACCCCAGCGAACCTCGAGGCGTGGACGTCCGCCCTCTTTTCCCCTTCCAGTTTGCGTTGTGTCATGCGTTTTCCATGTAACCTCAAATAACGAAACCGCCAGATTGCTTCACTGTTTTCCATCTTAATTAAAGACGATTTCCCTCCCTATCCAATGCATTATTTAATTAGCGGGGTATCCACTCTGAAGACATTCTCTTGCCTTTGGTTTTTCCTCCACGATTGTATTTTTTCCACCTGATTGTACGCTTTGCCAGCAGTGGTTTTTGTCTTGAGCCACGCGGAGGTGAATAGGCAGCCGGGTGACCCTGCCTGTCCCCGGGGACCAGGGTGGCATCTCTCTCCATCGGGGCTCGAGGAGCGTTTGACTCGACAAAGCTCTTTGCTTCTGCAGACCCGCTCTCCCTTTCCTGGCTGCTGTGGGACCAATGAGCAGATTAAAAAGAGCAGGATTCCTCCCAGCAGTGCCCCGTTTCCTAATTAGAGCAAGGAGAAGCTATTCCTCAAACAGTTTCCCCTCCGTGGTCCTAGCAGGATGGCTCCTGAGCATCTTGGTGGTGCAGCTTGCAGGAGGTGGTCATTTGTCCCCTTGCTTTGCCTCCACCCCCACGCTGGCCCTGCCACCTCAATCTCAAAACGTATCAGTTTGCTGATTTCCAGGAAGAGGGTCTGCACAGTGATTTTTCAACCGCTGCCCTTGGCGACAATATTCACCTATTAAAAAAAATAAAAAATAAAGTGACCTTTTGACTGGCACTCGATTGATATTTCAGCAGTTGAGATGAGTGAATCGATCAAGAAATTGCACTACCCTCTTTGACGTTGAAAGGGTCGGTCCTTTCGGGTCAGGGCTAAGGTAAAATCGTTCGCAGCCCTCCCTGCAAACCTTCACTTCTGCACCTTTCATCAGCACTGAATTCACTTTAAAAAATGTCGGGAAAAAGTCTAGAAGGTCTTACCTGCAACATCTATCGATCACCAGGCGGTTTGAGCGTGTTTCCTGCCATGGGAGGGAGAGCTCACTAGAGCCTTCACCGCTGTGTTCCCTTTCCACGCGTATGTTTTAGGTGCATCTTTTTATCTTTGGAAACTGTTTGGCCTTTGAGTGTCTCAACAGAAGTGCTATTACAGAGTGGGATGGTTTTCAAAATATTTAATCTCTTTTTTTTTTCTTTTTTTTTTTTAAAAAAAAACCCCAATCCTAAAGCCTGTTTCTCAGATGTCGCCGAATTCCCACAAATAACACCGAAGCCAACATCAGGAGGGGTTTGTCCTCTCGGCACCTGAGAAACCAGGCTCCTGGCCCCTTCCCTTCCCACCTACCCTGGACTTTTAGGAATGCCCGTGTTCTCTCTGAAACTGTGGAATAGGTCGAATGTGCACTGCAAACCTTATGAAATTTGAGTCTTTTCCTCCCTTTGGTGGCTTGGGGTTGCCTGCTCTGCGCAGGGGACGCCGGTCCGTCGTGTCCGTGTCGTAACCCTTCAGCAACGGAATCAGCGTTTTGTAAATTTGGAAGATTGCGTTTGTGTTTACTTACTGTGACTACTGTTCAGACTTTCTTCAGAAATCTTTTTATAGGGTTTATTAGAGAGAAGAAGAAGAAAAAAAAAATAAAAATCATTCCATATTTAGGTAAAAATGTCTCAATCTTCTGTATATATGTTTTATTAATATGTAAATATTTAGATATTTTTAAATTACTATGTTCTTAATAAAGCGAGAAGGGACTAGTTGTGAAATGGTGTATAACATTGTGTCGTGTTATCGATCTCTGGGAACCCCTCTTTGTCAGTCCAGAAAAGGAAACCTACAATAAATAACTTTAATTGCACGCGTGTTCCTGTGTTTTGTGCTGGATTCCCACGTCTCAGAGGAATTCCCTAGCAATTAGTGGATTAGGCAGGGAAATGTATGGAAAAGCCTGAAAGTTACCACGCTATTTTTTCCAACTGGCTCAAACAAAACCCATGGTTCCTGCCAATCGCAACGGCATCCATATCCAGTTGCGTAATAATTCTTGAGTATTAAGTGCTGATATGCTTGAAGTCAAATTTTAATTGAATTAGGTGCCTTTATAATCTGCACTTAAAAGGTTAAGCTCTGCTTCTATGGAAACAACACATAGGAAGGACAAACCGATTCTCATAATTTGGAGTAGCTGCAAAGATATAGGCTTGGTAATTTATTATCACACCCTCATCAAAGGTTGTTTAGCCTTAGAAAATATTTCCTGCAAAAACATGTTCCCGGTAATCTTCCATCGGTTACAAGGAGCCGGTGAAGGGAAAGAGCGGCTCGCCACACCCTGTCTGATTTATGTAAGGAGCGCTGGGGTAAATCGCTGGTAAAAGTCTAGTGATGGGGTTCTTCTTACGCTTTGGTGGCTGCAGGGATCGGCTGGAGCCTGGGGCACGTCTTGTATCCGTGTGAGATGGTGGGAGTCAGCTCTGTCCCACTCCACCAGGGAGCACTGAAAGAGCAAGTAGATCATAGAACCATGAAAGAGTTTGGGTTGGAAGGGACCATTAAAGACCCACCTAGTCCAATCCCCCTGCCATGGGCAGGGACATCTTCAAAGAGATCAGGTTGCTCAAAGCCTGGCCTTGAACACCTCCAGGAATGGGGCATCCACAGCTTCTCTGGGCAACCTGTGCCAGTGTCTCACCACCCTCACTGTAAAAAAATTTCATCCTTATATTCAATTTAACCCTACCCTCTTTAAAACCATTGCCCCTTGTCCAGTTACTGCAGGCCTTGGTAAAACGTCTCTCTCCATCTTTCTTACAAGACCCCTTTAAATATTGAAAGGCAGCAATGAGGTCTCAAAGCCTTCTCTTCTCCAGGCTGAAGAACTCCAACTCTCTCAGCTTGTCCTCACAGCAGAGGTGCTCCAGCCTCTGATCATCTTTGTGGCCTTCTCTGGCCTCGCTCCACCAGGTCCATGTCCTTCTTAAGTTGGGGGCCCCGGAGCACTGCAGATAGGGGTCTCACCAGAGGGGAACAGAGGGACAGAATCACCTCCCTTGCCCTGCTGGCCACCCTGCTGGGGATGCAGCCAGGATACAGCTGTCTCATGTCCGGCTCTTCATCCACCACTACCTGAAGTCCTTCTTCTCTTCAGGGCTGCTTTCAATCCCTTCATCTCCCAGCCTGTATCAATACCAGGGGTTACCCTGACCCATGTGCAGGACCTTGGACTTGGCCTTGCTGACAAGTCATATGAGGAGAGGCTGAGGGAACTGGGCATGTTTCGTTTGGAGAAGAGGCTGAGGGAAGACCTTATTGCCCTCTACAACTACCTGAAAGGAGGTTGTAGACAGGTGGGTGTTGGCCTCTTCTCCCAAAGGAATAATGACAGGACCAGAGGAAATGGTATGAAGCTGCAGCAGGGGAGGTTTAGATTAGATATTAGGAAGAATTAC
>JAOQGH010000001.1:7454438-7491482 GCA_025769975.1 Gallinago jamesoni | reverse complement strand
AATGACAGGACCAGAGGAAATGGTATGAAGCTGCGGCAGGGGAGGTTTAGATTAGATATTAGGAAGAATTACTTTACAGAGAGAGGTCAGGCACTGGAACAGCCTGCCCAGGGAGGTGGTGGAATCACCATCCCTGGGGGTATTTAAGAAACGTGTAGACATGGCACTTCAGGGCATGCTTTGGTGCTCTAGTGCCCGGGATTGTTGGGTTGTATCTGTTTGTGCTTCGTGGGGTTCTTTTTTTTTTCTTTTTTTTTTGTGGTTGGACTCGATGATCTCAAAGGTCCCTTCCCACCATGAGGATTCTGTGATTCTGATTCTTGAGGTTCACATGGGCCCACTCCTCCAGCCTGCCGAGGCCAACAGCAGCTGCCAGCGCCCTCCACCTGCCCACAAGTTGGCTTCACAACTGAATGCAACTCATCACTCACATAATTAGGCGTCTTCAAGCTTGATGAAACAAATCCATCCTTCCCTGAACAACAAGTACTTTCCCTCACCTTCCTTGTGCTGCAAGTCATCCCCAAAAGTTTGGCTTTTGTTTGGTTTGGTGTTTTTTTTAAACAGGGGGCAGGTTAATACATCATTATCTGTAGCATTAAGTGCAGTGCCCATCTTTAAGATACAATTAGGAGTGAGAAATGTCGCTGTGTGCACCAGGATCTGCAAAGTCACCAGCAAGTTCTGCTGCAAAGGTTGGGGTTCCACCTCTTTGATGGATTTGGGATGGAGCATGGGCTTCAGCCCATCTCGAGCATTCTCGCTGGGCCATTCGGCCACCGCGACCCCCTCTTTTGTGTGCAGGACACGAGAGATTAATACTTTGGGTGAAAAAAAATCCTTCTGAAGCTTAAGAGGAAAAAGGATATCCTCCTGCTAACATGAAAGGAAACTGGAGCCTGGGCTTTATAAAAAATGCATTAATTGCCAGACAAGAAGAAAGTCATCTCAAGTGCCTGTGACATGGTTTAGAAATGGCTGGCTCTGAGTCTTCTGGGGGAAACACGTGCCGTAACGATGGAGAGGTCTGGGGATGGGTGGTCCTAATGCGGCCACCCCTTCCTGGAGAGAAACCTTCTCCCCCAGAAAACCTACCAGCGCCGAGATCATGATGCCTCACTGGGAAACGTGTGTCTCCTTCGCTGGGGAAGAGAGCGGACACTCAGGAAAAACCCACGTGACAACAGCAGCCACCCTCCACCGCTGCCACGTCCTCCCGGAGAGACAGATGTAGCCCAGATTTTGCAAGACGTGGCAAAAAATAAACCCCTTGTTGCACATTCTCCCCCAAATCTCAAGTAGAAAAATGCCTTGCAGGAGGTGCCGAGACACCCCTTCTCCCCCCGCCCCCACCGGCTCTCCCACTGCTCCAGCCTCCCCACAGCCAGGCTGGGGCCAGTGCCCTCACCCCTTCCCCACCACGCTGTCCCCGTGGAGGCACAAGAGGGGTTTGGACAAGTAGGTCAGGAATGATTTCTCATCTGCCAAATGCTAATAAAAGCCGCCGATGTGAAACCTATAACATTATGTGTATAAATAATTTAGCTCCAGTGTGTAAACATTGATTCTGGGCTTTAAAAAAAAAAAAAAAAAGAACTAATTCCATCAGTTTTTTCCCCTCCCCTCCATGCATATGTCTTATGTGGTGCTAAAGGGGGCAAAAAATAGCTAATACTTGGGGAATTTGGAAATTGGGGAGACACACCCCTCATATATTTGTGCTGGCTCCTTCCTCCCCCCAGATCCTCAGAGGTATAGAGGAATCAGGATGAGCAAGGGAGCTAATTAGGAACAAAGACGTAATTCTAGCTTGTAATTGCAAGTAATCATTGACCAGAGGGATGGCGGTAAGAGGAGAAGAGGCTGCATTTCATGACCCATGTTCTCCCCTTTGCTCCTCTTGCTCCCTTGGGCAGATGCAAGCACTGAGCTCACCCCACGTAGCATCCATCTGATCCTTCCAGCAGATGCCTTCAGATGAGCCGATTTGCTCCAAGATTGCTCTCAGGAGGAGTCCTCACAGGATGTCCAAGCCCGCCTCAAACTGACCTTGTGGCCCTCCAGTCCTGGAAGACCTCACCGCAGCAGAGCAAGGAAGGTAACTACCAAATAGCACTTAACATTGCTCAGAAACCAAATCCACTCATCAAGAGCGGCTGCAAAGGGCGAGCAAGGCCCCATGGCTGAAAACGTTGGGCCAAGGCCAAGAAGGAGCTGCTTTCTCTCATCCTTGCTCTGTGACACCCTTTGGAGGGAGGTTTGTGAAGGATTATGGTGTGGTGGGTAGCAGGCTCTTAGCTGGACCCTGGGCCCAAAAGTTGCCAGACTGGTCTATAGTCTTTCCTGAAGGCCTGAAGATGAATGGTCCACTGATGGTTCCTCTCCCATGCAGCTCATCCCAGTGTAACTTTGCATGAAAGCGTTTACACCACCATGGTTGCCCCCAAAGCTACCACCCAGCACAGGGTGAAGACCTTCATCTACCTCTTCCCAGCAAGAGCCATCACAGGTTGGAGGACCATAGTGGCTCACGGATCCTACTGGAGCCTAGCTGTGGGGGAAGCTTCGCGTGGCACCACCACTGTGGCTGGGGTTGTCCCATGGTCGTGTCCATCACCAGCACTCCTGGGAGAAGTGTCATCTTCAGGTGATGCCTTGGTCAGGATGGGTGGGAAAGGCCAAATCACATGGCTCTACCATGCACCAACACACAGGTGGCACCCCTTCCCTGCCCTAGGGTGGTTTAGCAAGTCATCACATGAATGGCACGTGCACACTGGGAGGTGGTCCCATGCTGTGGCAAACAAAATCAGTCCAGGAGACTTCCAAAGAAACCTCATTGGTGGGAACACTCCCATCCCACAGCAACTCTGCTCCTCTTCTGTCCCGCACCCAGCACCACCATGGAGGCACCAGGCAAAAGCAAGTGTGGGCTGGAGGGGGGCGAGGGGGACATTGACGTGTCAGGATGCTGTGAGCCCATGCCCTGACAAGTCAGTGTGAAGTTAGCACGGGGGGATCTGGCCTGGAACCAGCTTGTGGCTATTGCCGTTACCGCGGCTTAGAGAAAGCAGAGATTAATGTAATCATTTAATCCCGAGAGATTTCAGGATTCACTGACTGTATCTCATGTCTCCATTCATCGCGGCACAGGGGACGTGTGTAAACTGTTCTGCTCTTAGCTGGACCTCCACACCCTTATTTCTCTTCCCCTGAGCTCCTGCACGTGCGCTCAGACCCTGTCTCCCCCCGCTGCCACATCTCTGCCTCCTGCCGCTGTGACACAGCAGTGGTAGATCCTCCCCACATCATCCAACCCACTTTTTGGCTGGTGAGAATGGTGATACCATCCACCCTTGGTTTTCCTGACTATTTTTTATGTCTGGTGGTAGCTCTGTCCCCAAAGTCCGCAGTCCTCCACCTCCCTGGAGAGCATGTTGCCTTGCCCGTTGCTGGCAGCACCGGTGGAGTATCTGCTTCCTACCTCCATCCACCCCTCCTTTAGGAGGCTGATGCCATGGGGAGAGCCAAGGGCCAGACCGGGCTGGATGCCCTGCAGGGAATGGGGTTTTCCTTGGGGTTAGAAACACCCTTTGCTTGCATAAAATTTACCTGGACACCCAGGTGCTGCCAATCCCCAGGGAAGGGAGCCAGGACACTACAAGATATGCTGCATCCCATGGAGATGGAGTTTTGGATGCTGCTGCCTGACCTCCTCTGTTTTCCCGGTTCCTCTGCCCGTAGGGGCATCATCTTCCTGGCTCCATCACCTGGAGAGCATAAAGTGTGCCAAACCCCAGTGCATTAACATAGATTTTGCATTTAACATTTATTACATCAATGAGCTCCCGCGTGGTTCTTTGCTGCCCTTCACCGAGTGTGATGGATCGTCTCCCATTTCTCATTTAACGTCCCCTTGGGGAAGCCTCAGAGCAGCAGAGACTCCTGCCTTGGCCACAGGTCACCCACATGCAGGCTCCTGGCACCCATCCCACCTGGGTGGCAATCCCTGGGTGGGGATGCTGGGTGTCCCTCCAGCCCTGTGGCCGGGGCCAGGCAATGATACTGGGAGTTGCCCTGGCCCTGGTGCAGGACCTTGCAGTTGGCCTTGTTGAGCTTCATGAGGTTCATGTGGGTCCAACCCTCAAACCTGTCCAGGTCCTTCTGGATGACATCCCATCCCTCTAGCAAATCAACTGCACTACTCAGCTTGGTGTCATCTGCAAACTTGCTGAGGGTGTTCTAGAAAACACTGTCACTGATGAAGATATTAAATAGTACTGGTCCAATATGAACCCCTGAGGCACACCATGCGATACTGGTTTCCGCTTGGTCATTGAAACATTGACTGCAAGTCTTTGGACATAGCCCCAAGCCTATTACTTATCCTTCTAACAGTCCAACCATCAAACCCATATGTTGCCAATTTAGAGTCAGGAGTGTTGGGGGTGACCGTATCAAAGGCCTTCCAAAAGTCATGAACCCCATCTCTACAATTTGTGGGTCATACAGATCTCACACTGTTTGAAGACAGGTGTGGCCTGTCTTGCCCAGGGTCTTAGCCCTGTTGCAGAGTCAGCAATACTCCTATCTGCTGCAAAACTCTCCATGTTGGGTCTGGTGGTGCTGGGGGGCTGAGACCTCTTCTCCTGACCCCGTAAGTCAGGTGTTGGCAAAGGCATACAGGAGGTCAGCACAGCAATGCACCCAAGGGGCTCAGACCCAAGAAAACCCAACTTTTGCACCCACAGCCAGGACGTGGTCCAGCAGAGAGCCATGAAAGATGATCGGAGGGGTGGAGCACCTCCCCTATGAGGACAGGCTGTGAGAGCTGGGGTTGTCCAGCCTGGAGAAGAGAAGGCTCCGGGGAGCCCTTATAATGGCCTTCCAATATCTGAAGGGAGCCTACAGGAGAGCTGGAGAGGGACTCCTTGTCAGAAAGTGTAGTGACAGGACAAGGGGTAACAGTTTTAAATTGGAAGAGGGGAGATTTAGATTAGATACCAGAGAGAAAATATTTCCTGTGAGGGTGGTGAGACACTGGAACAAGTTGCCCACAGAAGCTGTGGATGCTCTATTCCTGGAGGTGTTCAAGGCCAGGCTGGATGGGACTTTGAGCAACCTGGTCTAGTGGGAGGTGTCCCTGCCATGGCGGGGGGGTGGAACAAGATTATCTTTAAGGTCCCTTCCAACCCAAACCATTCTATGATTCTATGATTCTATGACTCAGAACCTCCATCTCCAGGTGTGCAAACTACCCATGTTCCACACTCTAAGTTATGCTCCGCAAAAGCAGGAGGCAGGGCACTGCTGGTCTGACCTTGAACAACGCTCACGTCTTCTCCATCCTCCTCCATCCCCGTCTCCGGGGGCGGGGGAAGATGGACCCACAAACTACTTTGCTTTCCTCTGAGGCAAAGCCCTCTGCAAGCGCGAAGGTTAATGCATGGGCAGCGCCGTGCCCTTCCAGGGATGGTTTGCTGGAGAACCTCAGATCCCTTTCCTCCAGAAACAAATTGCTCTTCAACTATTGCCATCTTGTGGCGCCTGTGACCCGTTACTTGTTCCTTTTATCTGCTAATGGTGCTGCTGAGAATCAGCAGTGTACACAGGCAATTTTAAAATGAAATGTAAATGAATCAGAAATGCCTACGGAGGAGCCATTAGCATAAATCCAATCAAAGGGCTTTGTTTAACTTGTTAAAAATGACTAAATATTTAGTGAGTGTGGGTGGGCGAGGTGATTTTTGCTCACACTCGGGAAGTTTTAGAAGCAAAACTAACGTTGATATCTTAAATGGCTGAGTTTAAAAGCAATTTTCTACATCGAACTCTGCCTCCTCGGTCTATAACTCGCTGGAATATTGTTCCCTGTTCAAGGAGATCACCTCTAAAATAATTATCTTTGCTTCTAACAGCGGTCGACTTGCTCAGCAAGGGTATTTGGACGCTATGTCGTGAGCACTGCAGGGGTCTCCTGGCAGTGGGGAGTCCTTTGGAGCAAAACCTGACTGTCCCAGCCATGCCAGTGGTCCCCTGGGCTGGTACGCTGGAGGTGCAACACAAGAGGGCACCACCAGCTGTGCAGGACCACCCTGACCTGCCTGTGATACACACCACCAAGATCACCTTGGGCATGACAGACTGCATGTAAGGAAGAAATTTTTCACAATGAGGGTGGTGGGACACAGGAACAGGCTGCCCAGAGAGGCTGTAGATGCCCCATCTCCGGAAACATTTGAGGCCAGGCTGGACGAGGATTTGTGCAACCTGGTCTAGTTGGAGATGTTCCTTCCCATGGCAGGGGGATTGGACTAGATGATCTTTAAAGGTCCCTTCCAACCCAAACACTTTTATGATTCTAGGAGCAAGAGCCATTCCAGTCACTATGGTCTTCCCAAACTAGGGAAGACTAGGTTGGGTTCATTGCGCTGGCCCTGGTGGTACCTGCTGAGTGTCAGGAGGTGCACACCAGGCTGATGTTTGGTTGGTAGTATAATAGGCACAAGCAGACCTGCCAGCAGCCCCCTCCATTTCTCTGCTCCAGTTCATCCATCCCATGTCCACCCCTCACCCTCTGATGTTCACACCAGCTTTTGCAGAGCCACCTGGATTAAACCTACAAATAAAGCCAAAACAACCAACTAACAGTTTTTTGGAGCCCACATCTATTCCCTGACCCATTAGTTACACTGCAGACATATGGATAGTGATAAGAATATTAGTCATAGACAGGTTTGGCTCCACAGCTTGGATTAAATCAAACAACTGAGTTAAAAACAACACTCAGACTTGGCTCTGCCGTGGCTCCCTGGACTCTGCAGGCATCACTCGAGCAAGCGGCAGACAGGGCTCGGGGCAACACTTTGCATTTGGGAAGAGCCGCTCTTCCCTGCTGGGTCGCTCCCCAGCAGGGAGTTGCGTCGGGGCGGGTGTTAATTGCGTTTCTGAAAATCAAAGCAGCCATTTCTGGGGTCGATGTCTGGATTTTGCTTTGCTGCTTTCCCCTCAAGTGCCGCCCAGCGCCTGCTGGTACGAGGGATTTTGCTTTCCCATCTGCACAGGAAAACACTTCACCTGGAGGTCTCTCCCCAGGGACCCGCAAGCATTCGCCCCGTTCCACCAGCTTATCCCACCGCCCAAGTGCGAGGTCCTGCAAAGGCAGATGCTGCCATGGGGGCATTTACTTAATGCCAGTGCTGGGCACAAACCCTAGGAAAATACACTGGGAATTGGCTGCAGCTGGGGCAGGGCAGTGGGACACAGAGGATGGGAAAGAAATGGAGAAACGGGAAGACTGAACAGTGTGATTGATGCTCTCCCTGTGTGTTTTGGTGGGTTTTTTTTTCTTTTAAATGATAGAAAAAAGCCCTTTAGGAGGATGCGTACCACCACGCTACAGCACTTCCCACCACCGCTGGGCTGAATTTGATGGTCCTGACGCCACCATCCAGCCCCGCATCCCAGCACAGAGGGAGGGGTCTCACCTCCTGGCAGCTCCACTGATCAATCCTTCCTGTGAAACAACCTTTGCATCTCTCTCTGCATGTAAATCGGGTGCTTTCCAGGAGTTTCCTGGGGGAGTTGCCACCTGCGGGCTCGGCTCATCCAACCTCGCTGCCCTCCAGCTGGCTGGGCTGGATAAGAGTGAGATGTTTAGGTTCCTTCTCTGCTGTGAGACTGTGTGTTATGGCAACACGCTCAGGCCCTCAAGGAGAGCAAACCACCTGCTGAGAGGTTTGGGGTTGGTTTATTTTTGCTTTTCCAAAGGGAAAAACACACCACTGCACAGCAGTGATCCCTGAGGAGACAAGCGGTTGCATCAAGCACACATGGTCTCTTCCAGGGCACCTCGCCTGCAGCCCTGAGAGGGCTTTGCTGACGTTACACCTATTTCCCAGCGGAGGAATTGGGTCTATAAACCGCTTTTCCCCATTTCCTCAAGTTTTGGCTCAATCTCAGGGTGGGATTCAGCTCTGCTTTGGCAGCCAACAATTCCGGTGTGTTTAATGGATACTAGGGGTGTTGGTGGATGAGAAACTTAACGTGAGCCGGTCAACGTGCACTGGCAGCCCAGAAAGCTGACCACATCCTGGGCTGCCTCACCAGCAGGGTGGCCAGCAGGGCGAGGGAGAGGATTCTGCCCCTCTGCTCCACTGGTGAGACCCCACCTGGAGTGCGGCATCCAGCTCTGGAGCCCTCAGTACAAGGACGTGGACCTGTTGGAGAGTCCAGAGGAGGGCCACAAAGGCAACCACAGGCTGGAATACCTCTTTTATGAAGACAGGCTGAGACAGTTGGGGTTGTTCAGCCTGGATAAGAGAAGGTTCTAGCGAGATTTTAAAGCACCTTCCAGTATCTGGAGGTGCTATATGCCTTCTCCTACAGGAGAGATGGAGAGGGACTTTTTACAAGGGCATGTAGTGATAAGATAAGGGGTAATGGCTTCAAACTGGAAGAAAGGAGATTGACATTTGATTTTTGGAAGAAATTTTTCACTATGAACGTGGTGAAACCCTGGCTCAGGTTGCGCAGAGAAGCTGTGGATGCCCCACCCCTGGAGATGTTCAAGGCCAGGCTGGATGGGGCTTTGAGCAACCTCGTCTAGTGGGAGGTGTCCCTGCCCACGGCAGAGGGGTTGGACTAGATAATCTCTAAGGTCCCTTTCAACTCTAACCATTCTATTATTCTAATTAGATGCTAGTCTAATGGATACTGCTGGGGCAGAAGAAGAAGCAGAGGCAGGGACAGACCTGGAGGGCTGTGTGTCAACCCATGGAGCTGAAAGGAAAGCTGGGGGCAGCAGCACCCACCACCACCTCCTGGTTTCCAGCAGACAAAGCAGATGGGGTTACTGCGGTCATTTTGCTCCTTGCAACGGCCGCCTGTTTGCCTTGGGAAACACTTACTTCTTTGCTTGTGCCTCCAGCCAGCCTCAGGTGCCTGGCACCTCAAAACCAGAAGCACCCAAAGCAAATGGAATCCAACTTGAGGTCATTCAACCCATCGGTGGCAAAGGTGAAGAGAGGGTCCCACCTCCATCTTGATGGGCTTTGTGCAAACTCCTCTGCATAAACCCCAGTCTCTATCTGTCAGTCCTTCTAGGTCTACAAGGTCTTCTAAACTGAGACAGGACATAAGGAAGAAATTTTTTATGCTGAGAGTGGTGGGACACAGGAACAGGTTGCCCAGAGAAGTTGTGGCTGCCCCACCACTGGAGATGTTCAACGGCAGGCTGGTTGGGGCTTTGAGCAACCTGGTCTAGTGCAAGATGTCCCTGCCCATGGCAGGGAGGGTGGACTAGATGAACCTGATTCCATGTTTATGTGGTTTAAACAGCACATTTGCCTTCTGCTGTGCCCTGGCAGCAGG
Organism: Gallinago jamesoni; assembly: GCA_025769975.1. Lineage (NCBI taxonomy): Eukaryota > Metazoa > Chordata > Aves > Charadriiformes > Scolopacidae > Gallinago > Gallinago jamesoni. The sequence continues at coordinate 7,482,110 of JAOQGH010000001.1, read as the reverse complement.
ATGGCATTTCCCCCATGGGTCCATCTAAACTCCCACCCACCAGTACTAACCCCTCTAGTTACCAAGTAGGGCTGGCAGCGCTGGGAGGCAGAAAAATCCTGGATGGAGGGTAAGATGACTCCTTGCCAAAGAAATTATCTGAAGCAGGTGGTTCCAGCTTGGAGGAACTCAATTTATATTCCCAAACGATGCACCGGGAACTGCTCACGGCTCCATCAACAAGCACGATGCAGGCAAGGCAGATGTTTCAGCGAGTGCCAGCATCTGGAATAGGATGGCTGGCTCAGCACAGCTGCACCCATCACTCCAGAGGGGTAATTCGGGAAGACAGTGTTGGAGGCTCATCCCAAGGGAGTGTGCATCATCAGGTGACTGCAGGTCTGGCTGGCAGGATGGCACAGCCCTTTCCGAAACAAAGTGGGGTACTGGTGCATGAAGTCGGACGGGAGGTGAAGCTCCTGGATTATTTATTTATAGGCTCAAGGCTTGGAAAGGATCTCGGCACAGAAAAGCAGTGAGCTGTGAGCGAGGCTGAAGCAGCCCCATAATGGTGATAATGGGATTTTGCCAGTGCCATCTACGTTACAGGAGTGGCTCTGCCCAGGGCATGTCCCTGCCAAAGCTTCCGTGGCATGGGGGAATGGCAAATTTTTGGAGAAGCCCAGGCTCAGCGTGGTGGGACGCGGCTTGGGGAAACAAAGCCCTACAAAGGGTGAGGGACACAAGGAACAGACAATGCAAGCATGAGGCTTGCCAACCAAAGTAGACATCATCAGCATGGGTGAATGTTTTGGGGGGAAGGAGGTGGGTTAGAATCATAGAATTGTCTGGGTTGGAAGGGACCTTTGAGATCATCGAGTCCAACCATCAACCCAACACTGACAAAAACAAAAACATGTAACCCCAGAGTTACATGTCAGCTGGGCAGTGGTGTTGCAGGGAGGGCAGAGACTGCAGCATCACCCAGCTCCCTCCGCTTGTTTTATTTTCCATGTGGTGGCCAAATGGCCACTAACGAGGAGCAGCTCTGCAGGGTCAGCTCCCCCAGCCTGGCAGAAGTAAGGGGGAGGTGGAGACGGGATGAAATGATCCCCAGGTGTGACCATGTGAGGATGTCAAACAGGTCGAGACAGCCAAGGCCAGGGTGGGAATTCCAGGTCTAATGCAATTTTGGAGAGATGTGGGTAAGACCAAGGGGGGTTCAGCAGAAGCCACCCCCAACGCTGCAAGCGGCCCTTGCACGAGGCTGTGGGAGAGCACACGGGCCCCGGTCGGGACCCCTGCCCGTGGGTGCTCCCTCCACAGCAGGTGCTCACCGGGGGCCAGGGTGGGTGGCTCAGCCCAGCCTGAGCCCACCAGGGCCAGGGAGAGGGCAGACGGGCAAAGGGAGCACCCCAGAAACACAGCCTGCAAAAACACAGAGGAAACTCCACTTCCTTAAACTGCTGTAAAATACGATGGAAACATTTAATAAAAGCTGTTAGGCAGGTACTATTTATTTGGCTTTTGATAAAAATCTCACGTCAGAGACTATTAAAGCACCTTATCAAAGGTTAAAGGGGTAAAGTCCCCGTTTGGCGACAGAAAACAAAGACAGGGAACATCTGCTGCTCAAAGCAAAAAGGAGCAAACACCAAGGCAGAGCAGAGGCCACTACTGGCATCATTATTATTTAATACCGCTTGTGTATTAATGAGACGCAGGAAGAAGAGACAAACGAGGCAAGGAAAGCCAAGGACAGCACAAACTTACTTTGCTTTGTCAAAACAGAGAGAGGTGAGGGAAAAACTATGCTGTCAGATGTGTTTTACAACATGAGAAATTAAATTATCGCACCAAAGTCCAAGTTTTCATATCAAAAAAACCCACAGCAATTGCATTTCAGACTAGGAGACTGTTTAACACATCAGGTCCTAAGCCTGTAGATGTTAAGTAAATGCATATGTTTAAGCATATGACCAGCCCCACATGTCAGTGGGAGTAGTTTTAGTGCATAAAACCAGTTTCAGCACAAGTGGGGCTGAACCGGCTGGTCCCATTTTACCAGCCGCTTCACTGGGAATTCTGCAATGAGGAAATAAAAAATTTTAAAAATCACTTTCCCTGTAATTTCCTACCCTGGTTTTAATCAACAATATTTTCTCATGCTCTTGTGATGCCACAGTTTCTTGGTTACAAACATTGCAGGGGTAGGCTGCATTGTTTTATTTTGAAAAAAAAAACAAACCACTTTCTGCTGACATTTAAGAAACAGAACAGGGAAAGTTCAAACACTGATCATTTTGAAAACGCCAAAGATGCAGAACCGAGTCAGAAGCCTCCATGGATCAGAAATATTGCTTAGATTTAACCTGGATGGAAATGCAACAAAGCGCTTTGGCCAAAGAAATCTGAGCTAATAACCCATGTCCTGAGTCATCCAAGGAAAAAAGACTGAGGAAGAGCAGCTCCTGCACCTGTAAAGGTTAAGGACATCTGTCACGTCCTCGTGTCAGCACAGCAGGCAGCTGGCTTTGACGTGCCAGAGCCGTCGGGCAGCAGCCAGAGGCCACAGCATGGCGGGCCCTACCTTCTTTTCTTTTTCCTTTTTGTGCTTCCTAAGGTGTGCAGAGCAGACCATTCTCATGGCATTGGACCAAATCCCTTCAGATTACGGAATTTCTGCTGGAGATTTTGCACACAGATGGTGAAAAAGCCTTTAGGGGGGTGGAAAAAAATAATCAAACCCATTTGATCATTTTTAACTCTAGAAAACCATTATTTAATTCTAGGAAAATGTTACATGAAGCAGGTGGTTTTAGCAGCGTGGGCTCTCCCCAGGGCTGCTGGATCCAACACTACTCTTTCAGGGTCTTGCTTATGAGCCTGCACCAAAAGGACGCTTCCCTGGATGCAGGGGAGTCCCTTTCTGATCCCACGTGTCCTCCAGCAGCTCTTTCAACCATGTGGCCCCAGCAGAAGTATGGGGTACATGCGCAAGTATGGGGTACGTGTGTGCTGGGTAAAGCAACAGCGACCTAAAGCTGCAGCAGTGCTGCGTCTTGCTGCTCCCTCTTGGCTCGTTCTGCTGGCAAAGCCGCTTTCCTGCCCGCTGCTTGCCCACGGAAAGACCCATCCCAGCACAGGCAGGAGGGACCAGCGCTCATGTCCACCTGGACATATGCAGATCCACCTGAGGATGCTCTGCCATCATCCATGCCAAGAGGCGTGCTTATCATTAATCACTGCAGGCAATTACGCAGAAGGCTCACCTCCATACCCCGGTCCTGTTTAGTCTAAGCTCTAGAGGGTCATATCCGTACTGGTACTAATGGGCTGCATGGATACCCCTGCATGTGTTTCCCTTCCTGGAGACCCTTTCCCACATCTCTCTCTTCAGATGCGACCACCCCACCCCCAGAAACGGACAGGGGCAGCCCCTGGCACAGCACCCACGAGGCAGGTACCTCCCTCCCACTCCTGCACATAACATAGGGCATGGGGCAGTGTCATAAGACACTTAATGCCACTTAATTTTTTTTCCCCTGTATTAAAAAAACCCCACCTGTCTAGCTCTCATGGATTTGGGGGGTAAAAAGGTGAAACCGGGATTCAGTTCCTCTACCCATCCAAACAAATGGGAAAGGAAAAAAAAAAACCTAAGTCAGGGCTTAAAAATCAGCAGCGTTCATGTTTTCTTTCTTCTCATGGTTGTCCTTATGTTTCATGATTTTTATTTTTATTTTTTAATGAGGTGCTGGATATAGAGGAGATGGCTAAAAGCTGGAGAAATGTTAGATCTGAGCATCTGATTACCACCTCTCAAGACACTTACGGGGCTTTTTTTTGAGATTGAAATCATCTATCAAGGAGCATGCAGACATGATATGAAGTCAATGCTCAGCAAATCAGCCCAGATCAATGGCAATCAGGAAATCCTGAGATTTTCTGCCCCCTCTACCTTCAAGAGGAGGGAGGAAGATGAGTTCAAACTCCAGGTCAGGATTGCGGGTGTCACATCCTTGATTCATCTCTACTGTCAAAACCATTGGTCAAAGGCTCCGCAGCTGCTGACAGAGAAACAACTGCTTTGTGTCAATCTTGAAATGCTTCAGGAGAACAACACGGAGGAGCCTGAAAATCAATTAATTATACAAATAATATTAGTGACTTCCTAAAGATGCTCAGCACCAGGAGTTCCCATGCACCTCTGCTCCTCTGCAACAGTCTAGGGTCACCACGTTTGCTTGGAGATAAAAAAAGAGTAACTAAAATCTGGCAAGAAAAGCAACATTTTAATTTCTTCTTTTTCTGCTTTTAGGCAGGACTTTTTCCAAAATGGTTGCACAAAAGGCAGTCTTTGAATCAATAGGCAATTACCTAATCAGGTCCTTAATTGCAAAATACAAGAAATGAAGTGTCTTTTTTATCTATTTGGCAAAGTGAAACTGTGCCTGTTGCTATCCATAACACCTAAATCCCCTCATTTCTGAGGAAAACTTGTCTTGCATGTAAAGTGAGAAGTGAGAATCATTTCACTTTTTGCTTTAATTCGTTGGGAAAAGGGGATTTAGAAGCCCGCAAACCACTTGGAGGAAGGAAAGCAAACTGACAAGATGCTGGAAATGAGGTTTGTTAAAGATATATCAGATTCCTGTGATTTGTATAATAAATGTGTGAGGAAAAAAAAAAAGGGGATGCTTTGACAAATCAGTGATGGGAAAGGGTTGATTTGCGCAAATACTTTTGATCAAGAATATCTGTCTGGGTGCTGGCAGCCCAGGGGGCCAACCGCATCCTAGGCTACATCACAAGAAGTGTGGCCAGCAGGGTGAGGGAGGTGATTCTGCCCCTCCACCCAATCTGCTCTGGTGAGACCCCACCTGGAGTACGCATCCAGCTCTGGGGCCCCCAACATAAGGACATGGATCTGTTGGAGTGAGTCCAGAAGAGGCTGCAAAGGTGACCAGAGGCTAGAGCATCTCTGAGGACAGGCAGTGGGGTTGTTCAGCCTGGAGAAGAGAAGGCTCCACCAACACCTTAGAGCCCCTTCCAGTGCCTAAAGGGGGCCTACAGGAAAGATGGGGAGGGACTCTTTATCAGGGAGTGTAGTGGTAGGATGAGGGAGAATGGTTTTAAACTAAGAGGGGAGATTTAGATTAGATATAAGGAAGAAATTCTTTACTATGAGGGTGGTGAAGAGGTTGCCCAGAGAAGCCATGGATGCCTCATTCCTGCAGGTGCTCAAGACCAGGTTGGATGGGGCTTTGAGCAACCCGCTCTAGTGGGAGGTGTCCCTGCCCATGGCAGGGAGTTTGGAACTCGATGATCTTTAAGGTCCCTTCTAACCCAAACCATTCTACGATTCTATGAAGGGATGCCCTGGCTGTATGCATACTGAAACATGGTGCTTCTTTCCAGGGTGGCGCTAGGCTCATCGCCACCTGCTTCAAAACAAGATTAAATTTTTTTCTGAAGCAAGCTTTAACCCATATTTTGGGTAAAAAAAAGCCACCAGCTGATGCACCCAGCCAGGCTGTGGCACTCCTGCTGTGGTAAGTGCAGCCACCCACCGAGAGGAGACCTTCGGAGATGACACCTGAGGGCTCCTCCGGCTCCACAGGGCCACGGTCTTGGCTCTGCATCCAGAAAAAAAAAAAAATAGAAAAGAAAAAAAAAATTTCAATGGCCGAATTTTCCCCATCTTCAAGTCCAAGTCTGGATCTTGCTAAGCCCATCTGATCTCGTCGGTGTCTTTCGTGCCCAGCTTTTGGGTGCAACACAGAGAAAACGTGACTTTTTCTTTTTTTTTTTTTGTCCAGCTTCAGGGCAAAAATTCAGCCCAGCGGGAGGGGACCTGGCTGCGAGGAGCGCAGGGTCCACCTCAGCACCGGCGAAGTTCACCTCAGGAAATGTTCCCAAACGCGGTATTTTTGGCCGTTCAAGGACGACTACCTCAGAAAACACGAATTTCAGAGCGGACCGCCGAGGGGGAGGGGAGGGAAGAAGGGAAAAAGGAGGGTGGAGGAGTATGTGTATGTGGGGGGGGGAGGTTTAACCCCCCCGTGCCCGGCGGCGGCATTTCTATTCAGGCGGCGCTGAGGGAGCCCGTCGCGCCCGGTGCATTGTGGGACTGGGGCTGGGAGTCCCGTTCGCGGGAGGAGGCGGAGGGCGAGGAGGCGAAGCCGGTAAGAGGGAGACCTGAGGAAGGAGGGAGGGAGGGAAGGGAAAGGGAGGGAGCGGGGGGGGAGGGAGGGAGGGGGGGGTGCAAGGCGGGGAGATTTAAAGGGGAATTCGCCTCCGCCGTTTACGCCGGGCCGGGCGCGGGGGGCGGCGCGGTACCACCGGGACGCGGGGGCTGCCCGCCTGGCCCCCGGGCCCCGCCGCCCTCCCTCAGCCCAGCCCCGGGGGAAGGGCGGGGGAAGAAGGGAAGCGGGGGGGGGTGGGTGTGTGTGTGGAGGTGGTGGATGGTGGTGTGTGCGCGCTTCATCGCGCTGCCGCCGCTTTAAAATCATCCGCCGCCGGCAACCGGCGGGTTAAATTTTTTGCCCGCCGACATGTTGGTGTTTTTTTTTTTTTTCCACCCCACCCCCCCCCTCTTTCGCCGCCGCCGCTCCGTGAGGGGAAGGCGGCGGCTGGGGTGGGGGGGAGGGAGGAGGGGACGCGGCGGCGGCTGCGGCCCAGCAAGGGGTTAACCCCGCCCCGGCTGACATCTTACCTGCGCCCACGTGCGCCACGGACCCGCGTGGGGCGGTGTGTTTGTGTGTGAGGAAAAAGGAGGGAGTGGGGGGGGAAAGAGTGTCGCTTACCCGGGTCTAGGCCGCTGGGGGGGGGGGGGGGGGGGGGCCGCTGCCGCCCCCCCCCCCCCCCCCCTCACCCCCGCTGGGGTTCGCCCCCTCCGGGATGCGAGGAAAAAGGGGCTCCTCTGCCAGCCGGGCTGCGCTGCTCCTGCTGCTCCTCGTCCTCCTTCTTCTTCCTCCCCTTGCCGCCGCCTCTTCCTCCTCTCCGGCCGCACAAAGAGCGGCGGCGAAGGCCCTGGCTCTCCTTTAAAGGCAGCGGCTGGAAATTTAAGGTGTCCCGGAGCCATGTATCTCCGCCGCCCTCCCTGGATAAAGGGTCCCTGCTGCCCCTCACCCCCTGTCTCCCGGGCGGTTGGGTTGGTTTTGGGTAGGTACCCGCCTCTGGACTATCCCCCCTCATCTCCTGTTTTGCTGCTCTGCTCCCCTCTCTCTGCTCTTTAGGTAGGCGAGGGTTAAACTTGAGGGTTTGTGGGTTGGTTTTGGTTTTTTTTTTTTTTTTTAAATATTTATTATTATGCTGTTCGTTTTAAAGTAAGAGACGTGTGGGTTGCGAGGTGCTTTCTGCTGCTGGGGAGGGATGCTCCAGGCTGGAACTGCAGGTCTGTACAGGCTGCCAGCGGTCACAAGAAACTTGGGTCTCAGAAGGAAGGCTGTTCCCCTGGTAGTCCACAAAATGCACGCTTGCTCGCAGCTTGGTTGAGATCTTCATTTTTTAAAAAAAAAAAAAAGTTATTGTGTTCTTGCACTGTGGATGTTTTCCATTAAATAAAGTCGTCTTGTTTGTTTCAGTATTTGTTTTCAAGCCGGGGAACGTAACTTACTCTGTCTTTACAGTCCTCAAGATTCCAAAAAGTTCCTGGTAGGCTGTGGCCTCTGAATCCTTTTCTATATAAGTAGGTAGGGGGTGCTAAGCATATTGCAATTACTAGTTAGATGAAGGCAAACGTTTCCCTTGTGAGACAAGCTAGCTGCTTTTTATAAATTTCTGGAATTAATTAGAATGAAGTGTTAAAAAAAGAACGAAGGAGGGGGGGAAATCCCCCTCCTCAAAAAGCTTTTGTCTCCCCTTTCTGTTGACAGGTTGTTTTCCAGACACTTTTTTTTTTTTTTTTGATTGCAAGTGCTTAGTGTCTTGCATTACAAGACAACAGCTACGAACTGAATTCATTGCTCATCCAAGACACGTTCTTGTAACTAGAGTTTGGATTACTGCCCGAGCCTGGGCTTTGGAAGATTTGTTTTAAATAAGTGCCACGCCTCCCAGAGAAGGAGGGAAAAGCACCGTAAAGGGGAGTTGGGCTCCACATCAGAAGTTCTCAGGGAGCTTAAAACTTCAATTCTTACAAAGTATAGTCAATAAATTAGTGGACTTAATGGTTCATGGAACGGACGTGCTTGTTAATAAGTGCTGTGTAGGGGAAATCGGTTTGCGTGGTCGGTAGATTTCTTTCTTATATTTAGTGCTATTGAACTCGGAGAATACCAGGCACTTCCATTCGCTTTTTGTGCTTTTCAGCTTAACCTCCTACCGACGTGACCATCAGAATCAGATTTTGTCAGCAATGCTGCTCAACTCCGTTCTTCGTGTTGTTAGGCAGGATCCTTGATTTCTAAGAAACTACCACAGACAGGGTTTTTTTAGTAATTCCTGAAAACTTCTTCTCCAAGAAAGATGAATTGCATTTTATCACAGCCATTCCTGTTTAGAAGTCAGTGTCTCGGTTAGGCCTCTTATTAGTTTTGGAGTGTGGAGTATGTGAGTCAGAGTGGAAAAACGTTCTAAAATTAGACGTGCATTGTTAAGAATTTTATTAAATGAGTTGCATCAGTGTCTTTTTGCATTACCATTTTAATGGGCAATTCTCTGTATTCTCAGTATCGTTAGTTGACTAAAAAAGGGCTTGAGAGGCAAGAAACTTTTCGACATTTTCATATCTGTGAACATACTAAAAGGTATACTGGCATATTTTTAGGTAAACCAGCCTGATTAAATAGGGCCTCTTTGTTCTTCTGTTACCTGTACCAACAGAACACCAGGCTTGCCTTTTCCCCCAAGGAGAACAGGTGTATTATGGAGTTTCAGCTTCTTACAAGCAGAGCCATTATTTGAAAAACATCTTATTTTTGCGATTAATATGTTAATGGCTAAAATTAGGACTCTGCACTGTGCTGAGTACAAACAGATGTCTCCACTGAGCACATTGCAGGATCGGGGCCCAGGTTGCCTTTTGGAAATCAGCCTCACTGTTCTCGGAACTATTATTTCTTTCATTACCTCTCTGTTAAATGAGGTCGGTAAGTGTGTTATATTCTTTTTTTTTTTTTAATGAAAAACTTATGCAGCGTATCTGGAAAAGAAAATCATTCTCTGATTTGCCTGGCATAGTTACAGTTTTCAAACGTTGGAAGGTAGGAAGCAAAGTCATTCCTTTGTAGTCTTGGAGAAATGCGTGGTGAGAGATATGACCCCCTATCTTAACAGGTGAATGATGTTGAGTGCTTTTCTCTTTCTTTTTAACTTGCTTTATGGGAAAACCTGTTGTTTCGTAGGTCCTAGGTATTTCTTTTGTTCCCAATTTATTTTATTTTATTTTATTTTTTTAATTAGACTGATCAGCAGAGATTGTGATACTGTTGCTCTGGGGTGGGAAAGGCCAGCAGTCTGTGCGAGGGAACCATGTCTGTTCGGGAGTCGTTTAACCCAGAAAGTTACGAACTGGACGAGAGCTTCCGTCTGACCCGATTCACTGAACTGAAAGGCACAGGCTGCAAAGTGCCTCAGGATGTCTTACAGAAACTGCTCGAATCTCTACAAGAAAACCATTTTCAGGAAGATGAACAATTCCTGGGGGCGGTTATGCCCAGGCTGGGTAAGTACTTGCTCTTCTAGATGAGGTGTGAACCTTCTGTTTGGTCTGCTTAGTGACGCGATCTCATTTGAGGTTTGTTTAATCAATTTGAAAATGGCATGTTGTATAATGCATGCACAGCATTCAGAAATCTGAAGTATGAACCTCGTGTTGTCATTTGTTGGCATCTGGGACACAAGAATATTATTTTAATTATTCAACGTCCTGCAGTGCGCGCAACTGCTCAGTAGGAACAGTCAGGAATGGCCATCGTGACAGGCACATGCTTAGGTGTTAGAATCCTTCTTCCTTTCCCCAGCAGATACTTTGCAAACTGAAGTTGTATCCATTACTTTCTGGACTTCTATATTAGTAGATTGCCTTTTGCAATGAATGCAATAAATTTTTCATCATTAGATGACTTGCTGGTGAAGCTTCCCTCCCCCCCCCCCCCTATTACTGGGTCAGAGACAGGGAGCAAGAGAAAACTTTCTTCCTTCAGCTGGGAGCAGATTTTTTCTCAGTTGTCATTTTTCCTTTCAGTCCTGTTGTTCCCCACTCTTCACTTTTTTGCTTACCCATAGAAGCTGCCTGGGAAAGTCTGCCTTTCCAAGGCCTCTGTGGTTTTGCCAGCTTCACTTTCTCTTTGATATTTGCACAATGATGCAAGCAGTAAGGGAAAACAACCTGCACAAGCCACCTACATGGGCAACAGGGCAAATGTAGGTATTTTGATACCAGCTACTGTATACCTAATGTTGATATAGATAAATTAATGTAGATAATGTGTTTAATGACACTTTTAATTCTGTTTGTCTGGTTACTCAGCCCTGCATATTCAATCTCTACTTCGCAGTGCAGAATGAAGTTTTTTCCTCAATTCAGAAATATCCATGTAGCACTTATTCTGAAGTTATTTAATTATCAATTTAGTGTTCAATAGCCTTATTTAAAATTATTTTAATGTTGCTAATTGTCCACTAGCAGGCAAACAGGTTGCAGCCCATTATTCTGGTAGAGATTGAATTCAGTGAGAGATCAGTAAGGAGCCCGTGTTCTTGCTTAAACAATGGCAATCTTTGTATGAAATATCTAAGCAGCAATTGTCTGTGGAGCTGGGGTGGCACTATAATTTAATATTCCCAAATGAAGGATGCTTCCAGCTTCTTCTAGCTCCAAATTGCTATTTTTTTCTAAATTAAGTAAGTTATTGACAACAGCATTTCAATAGGGCAAATTTCTAAAATCGGTAATAGTTTGTTTTAGATTTAATTATCTAGCTATTTGGTTTTTTTTCTCTTACAAACTTACAGGCTCTTAACAATAATGGAACTGCTAGTAGATTTTTCTTCTCCAGCTATCTGAAAAGATAAAAGAGTAGACTAACGCCATCAATATGTAGGTATGATGTTATGTAACAGGAAATCTGTTAGTTAGAGAAGGTGGAGAGTTCAGTTCTCTTAAAAGTGTGCTTTTGTGGTGAGTATCCCTTTAACAAATGTGTCTCCTGTTAAGTTTAGTGTTATTTGCCTCTGATACCTTGTGCTTGAAAGAGATAGCCAGGTAACTTTACAGCCTGTGCATACTCACCATGTTTTTGGGATGCAGTCGAGAGGGAAATTGCAAATAGCAGACACAACCTCACTCCTTTTTAGTTCTGCAAGTGGTGTTACCCAGCGTGATCTTAAATATGGCTGTGAGTGTATCTGTGAGTAAGAAACTGCAAGTTTGTTATTAATTCTCAGAGCTGTTCTGCACTTTGAAATCACTGTTTTCGGTCACCTCACTGAACAGATTTGCTTATTTAGTCAGTCATTTTTTGGTGGCACAGAAAGGTAGCCTCAGAAGGACCATGGTGGTCCCTTGGCCTGTCTGTCAAGCAGCACTTCTGCTGAAGTTGTGAAAAACTGCACAAGTGAAATCAGTCTTGCAGGACTGTGGCATGAGTAGGTCATCTGAGGGCAAACTAGCTCCTATAGATGAGCCACCTCTCTGTAACTGCTTACATGCACTTCCCTGGAGACACTGGACATCATGCATGGTAGCTTCTGTGGTGGATGAGCAACCCTAAATTACCACTTAAGAGCTTCTGATGGTATCCTTTCACTTCCAAGGCAAGATCATCTCCACCTATGAGCCAGGATCTCATACAAGAGCAGCTCGCTCCATCCCCGTACAGGACACTGCCAGATACTGTCTTGTAGCTCTTGCCAGGTAGTGTGTTTCGTTAATACATGGGGAAGAGTTACTGGGTGGCATCTGCTCCCTGAAAACTGGTTGAAGACTCTTGCCCCGTGAGTTGCTGCCAGCCTGGGCAGGAGGTAAGGTACCTGCCACTGCCACAAGGCATGAGGGTATCGACAGGGAGCGTGGCTCAGCTAGCACGTTGTGATTTGTCACCTGCCACTTTTATGCGGGCTCTTGCATCGCAGCAAATGCCTGGAGGTTTTAATATCATGTACTCTCTTGGAAATACCCAGCGTCAGGGAACAGGCTGTGCTTGGTGGTGTGGTTTTCTCCAAGGAGTTTCCCTGTCTTGCCGCCTCTCAGCCTCACAGAAGTAAGGTGAGGTTAACACAGTTGCAGAAGCTCCAAGCGGGTGAATCATCTTTCACCAAGGGCCTAAGCTGTGTTTTGTGGTGTTCCTTTTGTTCCTCCTGAAGTGAGGAAATGTCCTTTATGAGAGGCAGTGTCCTTTTAAAACTGTCACTATGTTTTTGTTGTGATGGGAGTGACAGGATGCTGTTTGCTTTCAACAATATCAATTCACGTAGTTCCTCTTAATTTTAAATGTACATACATACAAGCATGGATGTTCTTAAAAGCTATGCACTATTATGCTGCAATAAACTGTAGAACACTGTAGTGTAATCCTTTCTTTCAGTCATTTACTGTTCTGTTCTGCCCCAGTCAGGAGTTCTCATTCTTTGCTTGGTTTTCCTCTTAATTGTGCTACGTGCTTTCTCTAAGGAATTTGTTATGTCTGTTTAGGCAGTATTGTGAGTTGTATTTCACAGATGTGTTTTATAAGTTCTCTTGTTAAGAGCAACAGATAATTAAGGGCAGAGTTACTTACCTCACGGATGGATTTCTTTCTTTGCAGGAATTGGGATGGACACTTGTGTTATTCCATTAAGACATGGAGGTTTGTCGTTGGTCCAGACGACAGATTATATTTATCCTATTGTGGATGATCCTTATATGATGGTAAGTTGGCTAAACATAATTGTTAGCTATATTGCTCATTTGATTTGAGCTTCTCACCAATCTGATCTCAATTTTGACCGTTTCTTCTACATGTGCAATGTTAACATTGCCTAAATACACATGAAGAGGGAAAGGAATAGTTTCATCCTGTAATCTTTTCCCTGTCAGCCAGGATTGCTGCTGTGCTGCTTTCTGTAAGTGGAAGTTGGAAGAACTGCCACCTTTAATTCAAATTTCCCTCCATCTGTAGTTCTGTGGAATTTGGCTTGAAAGCCCAAAAAGGGGAAAAAGGGCGGTTTGTGAAGCAGCAGACAGTCAACTGCACTTATGAGCAGAATCACAATGTAATTAGCCTTTTGTGAGGTTCTGAAATAACCAGGTAACATGTTAGAACTGGAAATGTGTAAATGACAGTAGCTGGCAATAACACCTGGCAACTTTAGAATACTTTGTGAACACCAGTTTTCCCGTTGCACTAACTCTGCTTGCAGATGAATAAGTTGAAATGACTTGTTGGAAGTTGTGTGTGGTTTGACTTTGGTTCCTTCTTTGTCTGTATTTCGTTTAGTCTGTCTCAGTAGAGATTCCTCTGGTGTTACATGTGGTGGTGATCAGTATTGACTTGAACAGAAGGTCATGGGGAAACGAAAGAACTTCAAAAAAGGACTTAGTAAAGCTTTAAGGACTTTCCACAGGAGCTGTTAACTAAATGAAAGTTAAGAAATGCGAGAATTCATGTTTGCTGTGATTTCAATGTGACTCCTTTGCTTTAAGGCATGCTTTCACAGCTGTTCATGTGATTGCATGCTGCTGTTGTGATTTAACCCCAGCCAGCAGCTGGAACCACCCAGCTGTTTGCTTGCTCCCCGCAGTTTGGAAGGGGGAGAGAATCGGAAAGAGTAAAAGTGAGAAAAATAACTTGCGGGTTGAGACAAGGACAGTTAGAACAGGTAGAGCAAAAGCTGTGCACACAAAACAAAACAAGGAATTTATTCACTGTTTTCCATGGGCAGGCAGGTGTCCAGCCATCCCCAGGAAAGCAGAGCTCCATCATGTATAATGGTTGCTTGGGAAGACAAACACCATCACTCCAAACATCTCCCCCTTCCTTCTTCCCCCAGCTTTATATACTGAGCATGACCTTACATGGTATGGAATAGCCCTGTGATCAGTTGGGTTCAGTTGTGCAGGCTGTGTCCCCTCCCAAATTTTTGTGCAACCCCTGCCTGCTCACTGGTGGGGCGGTGTGAGGAACAGAAAAGGCCTTGACCACCTGGCAACAACTAAAACCGCTAGTGCTTTATCAAAAGCACTTCTCATCCCAAATCCAAAACATAGCACTATACCAGCTGCTGGTAAAAAAGTTAACTCTATCCCAGCTGAAACCACAACAGTTGGTTGTTCCGTGAGACCTGTTGGGTAGGTTTTGAATGCTCAGTTTGAGATTGGGACTGACTCATTCTTTTCCAGCACGCTTGACCAGGTGTTGGGCACGTACGCAAGCACAGCTCCTTTGATTTCCGTTCCTCAAGAGCTCTCTTTGTGTAAACTGAGCAGCCAAGATCTCAGGCTGGCCTCTGGAATACAGAGTTGTTGAGCTCTCCTGGGAAATGTGACTCGAGTGGCTTGCTTTAACATCATGTGGGAACTCGTCTGGGACCGAGATATTTAAAAAAAAAAAAATTAAAAAAATATGTCTGTGTTGTTCAAGAGCTGTGTTCAACTTCATTAGATGAGAAGTTTTTTTCCCCTTGTAACAAAACCTCGAGAGGGATAGCGTGAGAAGGCTGTGGTGGTGGTGATGGAGGAGGAGGGTTGTTTTGTTTGGAGACAGAAAGGGTTTGAGATGCTGCGGGAGCGGGTAGATGAGCCTGTGCCCAGATGAGGTTTGGGCCAGTGTGGCAGGACTGGAATGTAAATTTGGCCTTAGCCCAACTTTAGTGGTTGCATCATAGTTGCAGTCTAAACCACGATCCACGCTCACCAGCAGCTGTAACCTTGGCGTTTTCCAAACGCTGAAGTCCTTCACTTTTCATTCCTAATGAAGGCTACTCCCTAATCTGTTTGAAGGTGTGTGGTTCTTAAAAGCTAACTGAGAAACGAGGCTTCTGTCACAAGCCTTCTTTGCTGGTACCTGCAGTGATGATCCAGCAGGGCTGGAGCTGCTGGATCTTCTACGTAGATTTCTCTCTCTTGGGGACTAGAGTACCTGGGGGCCAGAGAAATTTTTATGTATGGACCAACATCAGCTGGAGGACAGCCAAATGCAATTTGCTGGGGGGTTTATGGAGATTGGAAAAGCAGAGGAATGGTGAGACTCGGGAATTTTCAATTGGTGTCCAGGCTGCACACGGGAGTGTGCTCTGGATGCCTCTGTTGAAGACAGACTGCTGCTGCCCTGCTTCTCTAACTGCTTCTTTCTCTGTTTTCAGTCTAGATGCCCCCTGACTCATGCCTGTTTGTTACCACGCTCTGTTTTGTTATCACTCATATGCAGTCCACGCTCTGCCTCTTGCTCTTCTGCTCTTACCTCCTTACCTAGTCAATTCTAGTCTGTTTTGGGGCGGGTATTCCCTAACTTAGAGTATCTCCCTTTCTCTGTACACAGTGTCTACCTGCAGCTCCTTGTCTGATCTTTCTTTCTAGTTGGGGGGGAGACGAAGCAAGGAGGGAAAGCTAGAAGTGCAAAGGGGACTCCAGGCTGGGTGCAGTAACAGAAGGGATTAAAAATGGCTGAGGAAGGCAAAACTGCATGTGGACTTAGCTGAACTTCAGTTTTCTGCTTTCTCTGACCCTGTCACTGCCTATTTTAAAGTGAAGTTCTGCAGTTACATGCAAAAAGAATTCTTCCTTCTTTTCCCCTTTCCTTTCCTCTTTGGCTTTGTTCTTCAAAACACTTAATCCATGCTGTCTGAAGTATCCCTAGGATGTACACCTGTAAAATCCGTATCCAGCATAGCGCTTTTCATCTTAAATGGTTTGATAGGGAAAAGTTACAGGCAATTGAAAGTATGTTTCATAGTAAGTATCAAGCCAACGGTAATAGGACTGGCACTGGTCACCTTTGTGGCACTTTAGAGATGCCTTTTTGAGTACAGGAGCTGGAAACCGGCCTCTTTGAGAATGGGCTTGCTTCCCCCTCCATTCCAGGGACCTTTTTGGTGCTCTTTTAAGAAGAATCTTCACTCAAGACTGGGGACGGGGGTCTGATACTTCATCCTTTGCCCTTATAAATAGCTCTTAGTATTGCACATGGATTATTTATTGTGGCTCAGTGAGACTAAATAAATAGTCAGGTAGCAAGCAGGTCCCATCTGGGCTGACCCCTGTTTGTGAATCCTGTGGTGTTTATCGGTGTTTGCAAGCCATGTATTCTTCCCTCTTCGACTTCAAACCTCAGAGTTGCACTCCCTGAAATTGTTTCCATAGTGGTTTTGCCAGTTGGCAAAAGCAGTGTTAGGCTGACCTCTGACTATTAGAAGAAAACCAGGCTGACAACAGCTCTCTAAAAGCTTATCTGTCATTACTAGGAAGGGCATAAACCAGCAGTTTGCTTGGTAAATACTGAAGACAGTGGAGAATGGTTTGATAGTCCCCTTCTGGTAAAGGAAAATGGCAGGCTTTAGTGTTCTTAAACATCTGGAAATTGAACAGTCAATATCCACCAAACCATGCAGTACCCAGCTCATTCTTCTCTTAATAGTTTTAAGATTTAAATGATTAAAACATATTCCAGTTCCAAATATAAGGGATTCCCCTGCTGCCACTGGAGGCTCTTGAATTAATGAAAAACTAGATTATATTTAATTGTGATTTGGAGGTGTTATTTCCTGTCATCAGCAAGTAAAGTAACAGTCTGATAATATAACTTTTGCAAAAATCCTGGATGTGTGATTAAACTGTAAGGTTCTGGAGATTGTGGAAATGGGTTTAAATTACACACACACATATTTGGCTTCCAGCTAAAGTATCTTTCTGTAGTCCAAACTGTGTCAAATAAGCGTGTTGTTTTTATCACAGTGGTGTTGAGTGGTCTCTCAACTTCATGAAAAGCACAGATTTCAAATCATAAACCCAGATGTTGGTTACAGTTCTGCAGCTGTAAACCTAAAACAATTTTAATAAAATGCATGGAGTTTTCCAGAGTAACACAACATTTGCCCTGTACGTTAAAATTATCTTGCCATCCCTTAGGGCGCATCTTGTATCAGAAAATTCTGTGTTTTCATCAGGGAACTTCATGTCTCACCTGTGCTGGGTCTATCCCCCAGCAAACCCTGACTCAGATCCATTAATTTAGTGAAATTAGTGTAACTGAGCTCTTGTGACGCAAGTGATCCCTTCTCATTCCTGTCAGCTTCATGACTTCTTGGAGGAATCTTCAGTGGAGAACCAGGTCTCTTGGGCTAATTTTTATTAGTGGAGATGCTCACGTGCACAGAAGTCAATTTAAATGTATGTGCTGTAGCAAAATTCAGCCTTATCTTGTCGCTTGAACAAGTGGCAGTGTAGACACATCTCACATGCTTTACAAGTGGTGGGGGACAGACATCTCTCCTCAGTAGCTGTTCATGCTCCTAAGTGGTGACGAGACCAGCTTCTGGGAACCCTGAGCTCCTTAATCCCCAGCACATGCTGTCTTCTGCAGACAGCTTCTTATTGATGTCCTGACAGAAGCAGCACCCCAGCGTGGCTTTGTGCTGTATCTTGCAAAAAAACCTTGGGTGCGTAGACATGGTCTCCAGGGTAGTTTAGAGGAACAAACAGCTTTCCCCAGGTCCCTGTCTCCTACATACTCTGATGCAGAAGAGGCACAGCAATGTAAGCTTTTTTATTAGCTTCCTTGCAGTTGTGTATTACATACCACTCATGGTCATCTTGTCAGTGTGTACAGTTTTATGCTGGAATAAAGTTAATAGGAAGGGATCAGATTAAGTAATCAGAGCTTGTTATCAAACTAGACTTTCTCAAGATGAATTTCAACTTCTAAATTGGGCATCCAGTCTAACTAAACTCAGTGTGGGATTCCTGTGTAGTCAGTGAGAGAGTAGGTTGAATGCTGAATTCTCACCTTACCTGTGGTTGAATTCTTACCTTTCCGCTTCTAGATGGGAAAGTTATATGAAGTAGATCATACCATGTATTTGGATGGGCTTCTTAATGCAGGAGACTGTGGAATAAGCAGCTATCTCAGAGCATAAGCTCATGCTGGAAGTTTTTTTCATGGCAGGTATTTGTCTGAACATTCACAAACAGTCCTACAGATTTTTTTTTGTTTTTGTTTTTCTTTCTTTTTCAGGGACGGATAGCGTGTGCCAATGTCCTAAGTGACCTTTATGCCATGGGGGTCACAGAATGCGACAACATGTTGATGCTTCTTGGAATCAGCAATAAAATGACAGATAGGGTAAGATTTTTGATACTTGCTTTTGACGGAAGACCCAAACAGCTAAACAGGCCTAGAATGTGTTTACCTTCAGTGTGTTCTCTCCTCAAAGTTTGAACCCATTTAAAGAAGATACGATTTTATTGAATGTCACTGTTCATAGTATGGGTCTTGCCTCATAAACGTTCTGAGGTGCTTCCTAAAAGCTCAGTTTTCTGTGGCATTGTAATCTTCTGCAGCTAATGTCTTCATCCTCAACAAAATGGGGCCTCCTTCTGTCAATTCAAGACAATGCTGCTCCAAGGCAGCATTTGATTACCGATTGATGTATTGATCCAGAATAGATACTTCTGGTTTGCTTATGCCAGTTTGTAACATCTCTCTGAAGCAGAAAAAAACTGAAATAGATTGTTTCATTTTCTGTTTGTTGGGTTTGTGGGTTTTTTTTGGTGGAGGTGACCAGTATGTTTATTTTGCTCCAGTAAAAAAAGGGGTGTTTATTCTTAGAAGGAAGTAAGTTGAAACTTAGCAGGTTAGTGGAGGCCAAATGCAGCTTGATTTAACTCTGCCATGTTGCACTGCACTGCTGTGGCTGTGCCTGGTTACAACAACAGTTCTGAGTTTCCAGAACTTTTGATTTCTATAATTTTATATGACCTTTTGAAGAATGGTTCTTCAGCATAAGAATGTCTCCTCACCTCTTTTAGATAGAACTGTAAAACCATATCTCTGTGGGCTAACGTGCAGTTTTCAGGAGGCTGACCTCTCCCTAAGGCTGGCTTTTGTTTCATGAAAGTATTTGCCATGAGAGCATTTGGCTTGAGTGATTAAAGTCTTGAAATGACTTGTATGGAACTCTGACTTCTGTTTTGATCTCTAGGAAAGAGACAAAGTGATGCCTCTAATTATCCAGGGCTTCAAAGATGCAGCAGAAGAGGCAGGAACATCTGTTACTGGTGGCCAAACAGTGTTAAATCCCTGGATTGTTTTAGGAGGAGTGGCCACGACAGTCTGTCAGCCTAATGAATTTATAATGTAAGTGAAATCTCTAAACAATCAAAGGCACTGATTTGAAGGGGTATGGTAAAAATCCTTTAAATACCATGTTGTGATCTTGTGATCTGTCTCCTGATGAATAAATAGTACCTTCTCCCGCTTGCATTTGTCCTTAACACTCTACAGATGCCACATCCCTTTTGTACATATTTACTTTTTTAAACAGGATGTCCTTTTACTTCTCCCTGTTCTCCGGTATCTTTTGATCCCGTTCTCCTTTTGACAGGAGAGATAAACTTCTAACCTTTAAAGGTATTGAAGGCTGTTTTGGGACACGAATTTATGTGGGACTTATTTAAGTAATTTTAAAACATCTCCCTGTTATCCTATTAATGGCTGTAGAGAACTACAGAATTGGTGTGCTTACAGCATTTTGCCCATTTAACAGTAGCTGATTTTGATTGTCCCACTGTAGCGTGTTACATGACACAAATGAATTTGTTTGCCATCCTAGTGATGGTTGTCTTATGCCCTGAAGTAACAAAAATCAGGTTTTTTTCCTATCCTATCTTCTATCCAATCTTACGTCTCCAGTAAATTGAAAGATGTAATTCCGTGTGTATCTGACTGAAAGCATTGTTACATTTCAAGAAAGAAGGATTAGCACTTTTAAATAAGTTTGCAGCTTTTTGCTCAGTAATATCCCATGGCAATGAATCCCAAAGGGTAATTCTGCAATTAGTTGGTTTTTTAACTGTGCAACAAGATAGATACATGGGTCTGTGAAAACGTAATTATCAGTACTTATCCCTAATAATGTGTGTGAATCTTACTATGTAATTAATATAGGAATTCTTTGTTTTCAGGCCAGACAATGCAGTGCCAGGAGATGTGCTTGTATTAACTAAACCCTTGGGAACACAAGTGGCTGTAGCTGTCCACCAGTGGCTAGATATTGTGAGTACTCTGCAAAAAAAGAAATAGGGAAGAGGGGGTGTGAGTTAAAGGTGACCTTCCTCATTCCCTCAACCTTGAAATGACAAAGTTCAGCAGCATAATAAGTACACTGAGGGCTTGGTTGGGAATGATCTACCACCTCTCTCTCCTCCTTCCTCCTTGGTATGTCAGCCTTACCTGCACACATGCAAAACTCTTTTGGAATCAAGAGAGTTCACTGTTTTGTGTTTAGCAAGCCCATCTTAATTGCATCTAATTCTTAGTTCTCAGGCATTGCTGTAATAAACAAAATTGTTTACTAACAGAACAACAGACTAGCACCGTGGGTAAAATGATGCCCCTACTGCACCTGCCAAAGTAATTGGCAAAAGCTTATTGATGGCAATTAGGCCAAGATTGCTGTCTGTGTTCTTGGGCTTTCTGCTTGTGTACATGGAAGTATATCTATGTTTCACATGTATTACCCTGTGCATTCAATAAGAATATTTCTAGCTGCATTATGTATGTAGACATAGTTCCATCTGTTACTTCAGGCAAAAATGTAACTACTGAACTGAAAAGTGACTGCAAAATTGGCATCTGCTTATGTTGTCTGGCTCCCAGTACGTGTCTTCAGAATTATAACTGCTCAGTTTACACTTGAAAAAGATGCATCTTTTCTACATTTGGGACTACAAGCCAATAGACTGGCAGAGGAATGAGCTGGAATCTACTTTGTCTTGGCTGTTGGCCACTGCATTGTCAGATGAATTCTAATTACAAAGCCTGTGCTAGCAAAAGTGGGAGAGAACCAGCTTAAATCTTCATTGGAGTCTGAAGCATGAGCAACAAGAAAAAATATTTTTCTCCTTCTTCATAGGGTCTGGCCTAGCAGTTTTGACCTCTGCACAATCCTGTGTTTCCCCATCAGATATAAGGATCAGGGCCTCAGATAATCTTGATATGAAAATGAAGTGAAACAACAAGACACCAATTTTATAGTATGTTTTCTGGCCATAATCTTACTTCTTAATATATCTGTTATTGTACACGGACACACAGACTTGCAAATTAAGGATATTTCCACATATTTCAAGTACTTCTAATTTCCCTGACTGTCAACCAGAAACACTTGCTGGTCTGAAAAATGAGGACAGCAAGGAAATCAATCCTCCTATTACATGTAAACAGAATATATCTTTGCTTGTGGTAGGAAAATTTCTGAGTATTTGTGCTGCCTTTTCTTTAGCTTTGTTTTGTGAAAGACTAGGGAAAGTGAAACCAGAATTACCCATCACAAATCCACCCATAAATCAAGTTTTGGTAGGGAATTTGTATTAAAAAGTATGTGGGGGAAGATACATAGTACAGCAAGTTTATGCATAGGCAAGAAAGGAAAATGAGTGTAGAGATATGTAACTGCAAAGCAGATCTTAAAAAAAAAAAAAGAACAACCTTAAAGGTGTGAGGTACTTCAGCAGTGTAATAGCGAACGAGTTCCTGGTGATGAGTGAAAGGAAGATCCAAATGGAGGCAAAATTTGTCCTTCTGGCTTGTTTGCTGCCCTCCAACATTGCTGTAGCCAAGCCCCTGCCGTGTTGCTGGCAGCAGCTGCCCTGGGGTGCAAGGGAAGAAACTGCAAAGAGTTCGGGAGGAGCTGGGCACCCTGGAGACCAGGTCAGGGACCTGCTCGGGGTGATGAAGCCGTTTGATGATGATGTGGACTGAGTAGGCTGGTCCACAGCTGGACCTTTTCTAGCTGAAAAGCATAAAAGGGGTTGCTGTGATGTGCCCCTTCAGAAGGGGTTTTCTAGCCCTTGTGGTTGCCTACTAGACCCTTCCCATTTGGAAATCTAAGTTTCCTTTTAAAAGTTGTTCTGGGGGATTTTTGTAAACTTTTCTGCCTTTGTTTCCTCTCTACTAACCCCAGAATCTGAATGCTATAGTGGAGCAGAATTTGCATCTAATTTGTATCATACCTGTGTTTGTGGCTCTTCTGGCCTCAGCTTTGAGTTCCGCTTCCACCTCATTTGTGATTTCCGTTTCCATCATCTGACTGATTTCCATCCCATGATCAGCCTCAGGATCATGGTTTTGAACACTGAGGCAGAATGACTGCTCAGTTTTTCAGTCACACCCACAGTAAGAATAACCACTGTTCTGTCCCCTCTCTAATAGCCTCATTTATTTTTTTTTTTTTTGCTTGCTCTCTCTCTCTTACTTAATTGGTCAGACCCAGTTCAGCCTGATTTCAGAAGCTCTGCTCTTACTGCCATACTTCCTTGCTCTTTAGCAAATTATTTGTTTAGGCTGACCATTCTCTTCCTCCTCTTGCCATTTCTGGGGTCTCTCTTACACCCCTCGAAGTCAGCGCTAATTTGTTAAGGATAAGAGCCTCTTTGACAAGATCCTTCCTCAGTGCAGCATCATATACCAATTCTTAGAAGTTTTTGCACCTTTAATTTAGTGATGAGTTTGTTCTATGTGTTTATTCTGTGGAATGGGAGTGTAGGCACTGTGGCTTTAAAAAAAAATCCTATTTCTGTTTACTTTCAGTTCTCTGTAATTACATTTCCATTGCAAAAAAAAAAAAAAGGCAGAAAATTAAACCAGTTTGTAGTGTTGCTCTTAACAGCTAAACAGTTGCTTTGTTTCATTCTGGATCTGGAATTACTTCAGCTTTGAATGAAACAATTGCCCTTTATAAAGGTACCATTTCTTAAATTGTTCCGAGACAATTTTCAGATGAATAGCATTTCTTAGCATGTGATGGAGGCATGAGTCCAGACAAGACACTGGAGGATGGAAGGAAGGAGATGCACATATTAAACTGTAAAGGAAGTTTATGAAACTGCCTTAATCCTAACTCGGTGGAGTTCACTATGTCCTGCCTCAGCGTATGTTCCTCAGAGCTGGATTTGTGGCTATCAGTGGCCTTTCTTAATCAAAGTGTCCAGATGTGAAATCAAGAATTTTCTCTTTAAAAAAAAAAAAAAAAGGCAAGCCAGAGATTACAAATTTCAACATCCAGAAACAAATCTCATTTGGCTGTGGGGTTCAAGACGGAGAGGTGCCTTGAAGGCGTTCTTTGCCCTAGGGTAGGTTATACCACTCCACTCTGCTGCTGAAACCAAGATGTGAGGTGCTTAGTGCCTAATAGACCTTTAAATGAGCTTCCCTTTGGTACAACGGAGTGAGACACACATCTCTGACTGATGAGCCTTTTGCTCCTCTTTAACTGAGTTTAAAAGAAGTCCAAATGCATTTTGAATGAAGGATTTTTTTAAAGTGCTGTGGGTGTGCTTTGAAATATACAGCTGAAAATCTAAAAAAAAAAAAATCATCTTTATTTCATCTTTTAGCCAGAAAAGTGGAATAAAATCAAACTAGTGGTAACGCAAGAAGATGTAGAACTAGCATACCAGGAAGCAATGATGAATATGGCACGACTGAACAGAACAGGTAAGAAGAGATGTGTGTGTTGGCAGGGAGGTTGTGGGTTTTTCCTAATTCCATACTTAATTTCATTTCACTGCTGTGGGAAATGTGTCACAGCCACTTTATCCCTTCCTTCTGCCCCATCTTTCTGCTTCTCAGTGTTTGTAAAGCAAGCAAATTAAAATCAAACGCCCTCTTTTAATTATACAGCAAAAGTACAAATGCTGCTGGAGTTGATTATGACTCACATGAGTGCTGCAAGTAACATCCCAGTGAGTTAGAGAATGTTTTAAAGGGAAATATATTGGATTTGTTCCTTGTTTTCTGTGCCTTGAGAACTCGTGAGGGCCTGACTGTAATAAGTTTAAAAAAATCAAGATAGAATAAAAAAGGAAAAGTTCTTCATTTTTGTATACTTCAATGTTTATTTTTAAATTTTTTTATGTTATGTGCTCCCCAAAGCATGTGTTTTCTTGGTTGTTTTTTTCCCCTGTTTTTGTAGTGGTGGGCTTTTTCTTCTTCTTAATTTTGATAGGGGTAAGGTTCTGCTTTTACCCTAGAAATTTTAATCCAGTATTTCCCTTCTTTATTTGAAGTATCTTTGGAAGAGCAGAGAATTGAATTAGGTATTACCTTATTTCTCAGTTGAAGGAAGAGGGATAGTTAAATATCTCTTCTCCCATTTTTTTGGTTTTCATTTGATACTTGTTAGGTCATCCCACTGGTTTTTCATTCTTTCACAAAGTCTTCCAGGAAAAATAAATGCCCAGGATTGTCTTGTAGAAAGGTCCTGCTGTTGTATTGGGAAACACAGAAGAAGGGCAAAGCATTCTTGGTTTTGTTTTTCTCCATTCGCTCTTGTCAGGCATCTTTATATACACTTAAATATTCTTAACTGGAGCTATTGTCCTGCATGCAGAGGTACCCTTCTCCCACCCAGGGCCCTGTAGCTGCAAATGCCCAAGAATTTCATGAATGCATAGGTGGGAAGGCTGGGGCCCTTCCCCCACAACCTGCTGGCTTTCTTCTTAAGCTCTTAAAGTTTAAGTATCTGGAACTTAAGTTCTGATGTGACTTTTACCAAGTGGCAGGGAAGGAGATATGAGAAAACTGACCTAGGAGGAGTCTGGTCCTTTGCCCTTAGTGAAGCAAAGCTGAGCTCAGAATCTCTCTGGCCCTCAACTTTGGGAGGTTTGAACCTGGAGCAAACCTCTGTTTCTTAGACTGCTAATATAAATTAGTAGCACATGTCTAATAGAGTATGCTCATAAATATAACTTTGGTACTGTTTTTTCAGCGTGATTAAATACCTTAAATACAAGTTGAACTTTTTAAGGGTTACATGCAGTATTGGTGAATTCCAGTTCCTTTCAAGCATGATTTTTTTATTATTAATTTAAACAGTAAACCAACCTCATTGCAGTTAAAGGTACACAACTTAGTTCAAACTGTGCACAATATTGTTGAAGCATTGCTTTTCTTGATTATTTTTTTTCCTGATTTGTTTTCCTCCCTCCCTCCCTCTCTTGTAGCTGCTGGACTCATGCACACTTTCAATGCACACGCAGCTACAGACATCACAGGATTTGGAATTCTGGGGCATGCACAAAACCTTGCCAAGCAGCAGCGAAATGAGGTGTCCTTTGTTATTCATAACCTTCCTGTTCTTGCTAAGATGGCAGCTGTCAGTAAGGCTTGTGGCAATATGTTTGGCCTCATGCACGGGACTTGTCCGGAGACTTCAGGTAGGTGACAGTTGTACCACCTTTGTCCTTCCCTACACCTCCACGTTAGAATTTAGTAACATTTCAACTGTACAAATCGTGTGCTTTACATTGAAAATCAAAGTTGGTTTGGCATATAGCCAAGCTAATGAGCATATTAGCCACACAACTGTTCACAATTAACTTCCTCAGCCTAACTTCCAAACCACCATCCCATCCTGAATGCCTTCTACTCCCTTAAGAAACACCATCATAGAAACCCTTGCTGTCTGTAGAACATTTTGCAGTTAGAATTTAGTGACGACTCTGAATTCTTTTGAAACCTGTTTTTCTCTTAGCTGTTAACTCCAGAACAGTGACTATCTGAAAATCCCAGCACAGCTGGCACAGTTTTCTCAAAGGTAAAGCCACTTGCAGTAGGTTTGCCACTCAAATGAGTGATGTTCTATTTTTCATAATGAATATGTGCGAAGTTTAGCGCTGAACAGGCCAGTCTTGGTGACTGAGGCTTCTGTCCACAGCACCCAGACATCCAGGAACATAAATTTTCTCCCTTACATTTGTGAAATCTGACTTTAAAGGACTGTAACTAGCAGAAAAAAAAAAAATTGGTCTCTGACCATTTGTTACTTGAGTTCTGTATTTAATAAAGCTGCCACTGGCAGTGACAATGAATACAACAGATGTCTACTGAGAATCAGGCTGTGGGCACTGAGTTAATTTCAGATAAGCATTTAAACAGTCATCAGGTGATAAGAACTTCTGAGGTTTGAAAGTTGTCTTAAGTATAGGCCACTTGCTGACTGGTGTGATCGTTGTCTTCTGCTAAAAGTCTCTCTACTTCATTTTCCCCTTCAACCTTCTGTCCTGTTCCATTTTGGTTTTCTTCTTTAATTTGACTTTTCTTTCTCTTTGGGAAATGGGGAAGATGTAGCTACAAATATGCCTTTTCTCTTATCTCATTTCCCCACCCTCTTCCTGTACTCCAAAAGTATTATCCAAGTTCTCTGCAGTTCACAACAGAGGGGGGCCCCTTGAAGCAAAACAGTCCAAAGATCTGGAAAGAAGTATCACAGTGAGAGCCATAAACTTTTCCCCTCGTGAATACACAACTTACCAGGATCTGCTGAATTGTTCCTTAGCCATCTGTGTTTAAACAGACACTCTGTCCCACAGAGGCTGTGTGGCTCAGATGATGTGTAACAGGATATGGGACGTGAACCCTTTCAAGAGTTCAAACCCAGCGTCAGTCAGTGGAGACCAGAAATATCTGGTGGCCGTTTGGCAAGCTCTGTCGGCAAGATTGGTAGCACCAGACAGGTTCTTACTACCCAGGAGTCCACATATCCAGAGTGCTCGTAGCATTTGTTACCGATTGGAAAGGGTGCAAAAAAAAATAGAGTGGACGCAGAGCTGGGATTGCAGGATGCCCTGTCAGGTGAGTGGCAGAGGTTTGTAGAGCAGTTGGCAGGGGGGTGGTTTAGCTGCAAACCCAGCGCTTGAGTCTCCAGAGCTGCCCATCCTGCACCCCGGGGGTATCCGGGTCTGAAGGAATGTAAAACAGCACGGATGTGTGTGCTGCTGTGAGAGTACTTGGACGCGGAAAACAGTTGACTTTCAGAATCTCTTTTGGGACTGAGCAAGAGGTGTCTTTGGAAACGCTGAACGGCTTATGTTTCAGCATAGATAGATGATGATGGGAAAAACAGCAGGACATAGCTGGTTATTTGTGAACTTGAAGTGCCTCAAAACACGTATATTTGATTTCATCACAGCGTTGCGTTTCTCGCGTTAGAGGTGGCCGTGGGGATTTATTATGGGGATCTGTGTCTGCCAAATATTGGGAAGATCCATAACCATGTGGACACAATAGCTCTGGGCTGAAAGCTGTATAACTGCAGTCTTTAGGCTTATGCTGGATGGCCTGACACATCACAGCAGCGTGGATTAGCTTAGGCAGGATGTGCTGAGATGCTCGTTAGCATTCAGACCCCGGGCTGTTTCATAAAATTGCCTCAGCTGGGAGGGACCTTTCAGATCATCTAGTCCAACCATTGCCCTAACTCTGACAAAAACCATCACTAAACCATATCTCTAAGCACTACATCTACTTGTCTTTAAAATACTGCCAGGGATGATGACTAAACCACTTCCCTAGGCAGCCCGTTTCAATGCTTAATAACCCTTTCAGTATAAAAATTTTTCCTAATATCCAATCTAAACCTCTCCTGGTGCAACTTGAGGCTATTTCTTCTTGTCCTAAGGCCTGTGACTTGGGAGAAGAATCACAGAATCACAGAATCACAGAATTGTGGTGGTTGGAAGGGACCTCAGAGATCATCGAGTCCAACCACAAA
>JAOQGH010000001.1:7409523-7445981 GCA_025769975.1 Gallinago jamesoni | reverse complement strand
ACAGGCTGCCCAGAGAGGTGGTGGAGTCTCCTTCTCTGGAGACATTCAAAACCCACCTGGACAAGTTCCTGTGCAACTTGCTCTAAGAGGTGGACCTGCTTTGGCGGGGGGGGTTTGACTGAATGATCTCCAGAGGTCCCTTCCAACCCCATATCATTCTGTGATTCTTCACCACAGGATCTGCAGCTTCTGACTCTGGTTCCAGGTACGTGCCTCATTGCTTGCTCCACTTCTGTCACCCAAGACGTATTTAAGCTATTGTTGTTGTTCCAACTAGTGCTGTTTTCTGCTTTTCCTTGCAATGTTGACGTATTTTCTGCTGTGAATTTTTAAGGCATGAAAAAGCTGTTGCCCCACGTCTCCAACCTTCAGAGATGGGGAAAGAGTGACAACAGAAAAACTTCTCCTGATATTTCTAAGGTCAAAACAAATTTGTGGGCAGATACACGTTCATTACTGTAGTAGGTCAATTGGGTGATCCTCCTACTGCCATATCTGCACTCAGAATAATCTGGTGTGGGACAGGTGTCTTGTAGTCCAACGCAGGGACAACCTTGAGGTCACATTAGGTTGCTCAGGCATGTGTGCAGTCAAGTTTTGAATATCTCCAAGTACAGAAATCACAATCTCTCAGCACCCATTTCACTGTTTGGCCATCCCCATTCTGCAGATTTTTCTCTTTACATCTAACAGGATTTTTTTCTTGCTGTGGTTTGTGCCTGTTGTCTTGTAATCTTGCTGTAAATTTTCAAGAAGGGCTTGGCTGTCTTCTCTCTCTCCCCCCCATTAGGTACTTGCAGGCAGCTGTAGGATCTCCCTGGAGCCTTCTCTTCTTCAAGCTGAGCTATTTTCTCAGCCTTTCCTTGTGTATTCTGTGCTTCAGCACCCTCCTTTTGGTGGCTCTCCACTGGACTTGCTCCAGGATGTCAGTGTCTTTGCTGGGGAGCCCAAAACTAGACACAGCATCCAGATGGAACCTCACAAACTGCCTCGCAGAGGGGAAGAACCACTTCCTTTGACCATCTGCTTGCCAATGCAGTCGCCCCTTTTCATTGCAAGCCCAGGCTGCTCCCTCATATTCAACTTGTCCCAGCAGCAAGGGTTTACTCCGTGCTGGATACACCACTCTGCTGAACTTCCAGGGGTTCCTGCCAACCTGACGAGGTTCCTCTGAGCTGCAGCACATTACAACCCGCCTGTCCCAAGAAGGCAGAAGCCTTCCTAAGGTCAAGGTGCATGTCCCATTGCCCAGCTGTAGTCCTCAGAGCCATTCCATCACAGAAGGCGAGGAGGTTGGCCAGGCCTGTTTTGCCTTTGGTAAATCCATGCTGGCTGTTCCCAGTCATCCCGTCTTTGGTGTACGTGGGTGCAGCAACTCTGGGAGTGTTTACTCCGTAATCTTTTTGGAGACTGAGGTCCCTGGATCCTTTGTCTTGCCCTTTGTAGAGACGAGTATGACATTTGCCTTTTTCCATTCCTCAGGAACTTTCCCTGGCACAGGAGACGAGCAGCTTTGCAGTCACATTGGTTCCCGCAGGCAAATCCCACGTGTTCCCATGGACTCGAAAATGCCCAGTTTGCTTCAGTGGTTCCCAGCTCAGTCAGCAGCGTGGGTGATGCTTTGTGACCCCAGACCCCACTGCTCCGCACAGGGAAGCCAAGAACAGACCACGCCAGCAAAGCCAAGGTAGAGAAGACATCAAGTCCCTTGACCTTTTCCATGTCCTTTGTCACCAGCCCCCCCCTGTTTTGTTCTCCACTTGGTCCACATTTTCCTTTGCCTCTCTTTTGCTGCTAATATATCTGTAGAAGCTCTTCTTGAATCTTCTGGTGATGAGAAATGAACCTGCTTGTTGGTGGTAGATTTTGTTGTTGTTCTTGTTACCGTCTCATCTACATCTGTTTTCCCTGGCATCTAAGTTAAAAAAGGTAATTTTGCTGAGTTGGAGCAGCTGCCACTTCCCACCACAGTAAATTAAGCTTTCAGAAGACCTCATCTTTGGAATTACAGTTCTGATCATAATGGGGATTTTAATAGTCAATTGAGGTGCTTATTAAATTATAACACTGTGCATTAGGACTGTTTCTGTACTGCTGGAGAAATCTCCATCGTTTAGTTTTTATTAGTTTTGTGATTTAATGAACAGAAAACATTAAAACTAAAAGCCAAATGCAAAACAGCTGTATAAAAATGGTCTATAATATTTGGGAAACTGACAGACATGGCTGTAAAAATACTTTGCAAAGACGTAGCCCCTCTTAAATGCCATTCCTTTTAATAAAAAGATGAATGCCACCATCAGTGGCATTTTTCTTATGAAAATTCTTAATGAAAAAAATCTCTCCCTCGTTTCTTTCCCTGGGTTCATGAGATTCAGCCTGCCTTTTTTTTTTCTTTTTTTTATTCCCCCAAATAAAAATCAGAATAAGATGCAAAGGCTAGGGTTTTTCATATGTGTCCACACGTTTCTGGTTTTGGAGAGCGTGGCTCATGGCACGACCAGCAGTCATGCCGTTGAGGTCACCACGTGGTTCTTGGCTCCGCAGCCCAGAGAGGTGCCAGCAGCGCCCGAGATCCATCCTCTGTTGGACTGAAGTGTGATCGTGGGATCAGTATTAGTGTCAGGGTACGACTAAGGGACAGCCACCTCAGCCACCCACCCCTCCCTGCCCAGGTCCTGAATCATTTTTGGGGTGAGACATAACTGGGTGGCCCGGTGACACGGGAGTTACTGCACAGGCCAGTATTACTGGGTATCACCAGTAACATTACCGAGATTAGCAGAGAAACAATAAGTGAAAAGGAATAATTGCATTCAATTTACAAAGAGATTAGTTTTTGAGGCTCTCCTTGTTTAAAAATGCATATATATATATATATGTAAGTAAGCATGTATTATGTATGTATAATATATATAAAAGCATTTTAGTTTTCAGACTCCTAAATCACAACAGCAAAATCACTAACTACATATTCTTTTTGTCTGTTTTTTTTAAATTTTTTTTTCAGCTATGAAAGACGCCTTTACATGAGATGCTGCCAAACACATACAGCGGAAGAAATATCTCTGTTCCGAACAGGTTGGTGTCAGATTGACGCGCGTGCTGTTGTTCCACTCTGTCTTTTCAATGGGAGTCTTACATGAGTTTTGAAACAGATGAAGATTTATTGGGGTTCCTGTTTCAGTCTGGACGGTGAAGGCAATTGCAGCGTGTATCTGAGAGATAAATAGACCTTTCAGTGCAGTTATTATTAGGACTCCAATAGTAAAACTGTTACTCTAGTTGATTATGGTTTTTTTTCCTTTCTTTCTCTTCCCCCTCCCTTGAATTTGAGGAGCTTTTATTAACTTTCTGTTTACCTATGACTAAGAGTTTTCCTGTGGCTCAGGAGTCAAAGGTCTGGTTTTGTTGGCAGTGAAGGGCTGTGTGCTGTCACTGCTGCTGCTGGTTGTCTCTTCGTGGTGCCCATCCGCTCACCTCTGACTACACAAAATAGTTTAGTCCTATGAGAGGTTTTTTTTTGGGTTCCTAATCTTGTTTCTCCCTTTTTTTGTTAACAGCCTGTGTTTTGTTGTAGCCCCCAAAGGGAGTGGCTAACTACAGTGAGCATAACGTGGAGCCACTGACCACAAGAACAGGAATGCACTCCAGTCCAGCAGCTGCCACAAATGGAGTACGTAAACCTGCTCGGGTACATCTTTACTTAAATCATTGGAAGTTTTGCCACTGAGTTTTAAAGGGAATCAGATTTAAGACAGAGGTTAAGTTCGGAAGCACTTCCTATCCATGCCTTGCCTTCTGTTTATCTGTAGCATCTGTAACATGAAGCTCAGTATATTGACAGCCAAGTTTTTGATCCATCCACATGTCACCTTGGATTCCAGCAAAACCTGTTGCAGAATGGAGTTAAGCTTCCTAAAGCAGCCATGATCCAGGGTTGTGGTGCACACCCTGTCATCAGGAGAGTGCCTGGAGCAATATAGGACTTACTCTCTTGGTGGTGCATCCTTGGGAGCAGGGCCTGGCTGGATTGTTCATGAGCAGTGGCCAAACTGGCAGGTGTTGAGGATCTATTTGTATATGTTGGGTTGGCCAAATAATGCAAATTCTTAGCATAATTTCCTTCCAGTCCTGATGGCGCTGCCCAGTGTATTTGTTACTGGGTTGGCTGCCCTCAGTTTACTACTCCTCTGCGCTCTCCTGGCTCTTTCATCCAGATCCCCAACTTCTCCATCTCCTGGGAGAGCAGCCTGCAAGGCTGGACGTGGAGCAAGGCAGCACACTGCCTTCCTCCCACCTTCCTCCTCCTCAGAGCTCTCCCTTCTGTCCCTACCTCCCTGCTCTCTCCTGGTCAGAAAGGAGATTCCCCAGGGAGAGGGAACAGATGAAGGACAGCAAATTCCAGCAGGAGACACCCACCTTCCAGAAGCATCTGCTTCCCGGCATAGGGCTTGAAGGATGAGCTGACTGTCACACCAATGGCATGAGCCAGTCTGAATCAGGACATGGGGGGAGGCTGAGGTCCACTTTGCAGAAGAGTGATGAGGCTCCACTGCATGGTGGCAACAGGGACATGCGCAAAGATGATGAAAATTATCTTCTGAACTGTGCTGCTGTTTTCAGTCCCTTAGTATTCTTCTCCTCGAATGTGTCAGTTGATGCACTCAGGGTGTTAATTAAGGCAGATGAGAGTGTGCTAAGGACAGTGTATATTGAAAATGCCACTCTTAAGTGTGTCCCAGCTTCAGAGGAATACCAAACTTATTTTTTGCAACCTCTATTTGCAGCTGCCCATTTTTACCCTACTTCCCCCTCTCCCTACCCTAGGTTTCTCCTCCACACATATTTTTCCTCCCCATTCACCTCCCCAGGGGCTGCATTGTGACTCCTTTTGCTCCTTCCTGCCTCTTTTCTTCTCTCAAAAGCACCAGAGCTGGCCCAGAAGGCTGGACAGAAAGGCCACCCAGTGCAACACCCCATGGATTTCACGCAGGCTGAGGAAAAAGACCTGGGAGTCCTGATGAACAAATTGATAACCATGAGCCACCATGTGCCCTTGCGGCCAAGAAGGACAATGGCATCCTGGGGTGCATCAAGAAGAACGTGGCCAGCAGGTTGAAGGAGGTCATCCTGCCCCTCTGCTCTGCCCTGGTAAGGCCCCATCTGGAGCACTGTGTCCAGTTCTGGGCTCCCCAGTTCAGGAAAGACAGGGAACTGCTGGAGAGGGTACAGCAGAGGGCTACAAAGATGATGAGGGGCCTGGAGCATCTCTCTTATGAGGAGAGACTGAGGGACTTGGGTCTTTTTAGTCTTGAGAAGAGAAGGCTGAGGGGGGATCTAATCAATGCTTACATATTCTTAAAAGGTGGGTGTCAGGAGGACAGGGCTGGTCTTTTTTCAGTGGTGCCCAGTGACAGGACAAGAAGGAATGGGCACAAACTTGAATATAAGAAGTTCCACCTAAACATGAGGAGGAACTTCTTTCCTGTGAGAGTTGCAGAGCACTGGAACAGGCTGCCCAGAGAGGTGGTGGAGTCTCCTTCTCTGGAGACATTCAAAACCCGCCTGGACACATTCCTGTGCAACCAGCTCTAGGTGGACCTGCTTTGGCGGGGGGGGTTTGACTGAATGATCTCCAGAGGTCCCTTCCAACCCCATATGGTTCAATGATTCTACCCCAGACCTCTGTCAGTTCAGACGAGGTACTTGGGAAACACCCCCCTCCATCACCGTGCTGTGGTGGCAGCGGGGCCATAAAACTCCCTCCAGACTGTTTCCCGGAGGGATGAGGCAAGCTCTGCCCGTCTCCTCCGGGGCAGGAGATAAAGAGAACATCTGGCTGAGGGCGCCAGGCGTTTCTCTCCGTGCAGGGGCTGATGAAATCCCCGCAGCTCGCTGATTGCTGGCAGAGAAGCGGGGGGGGGGAACGTGCTACGAGCTTTCCCTACCGACCTCCTGGCTGCCGGCAGGCCCTCCCATCTGCGAGCCCTGCCAAGGCCTTGGCTCCTGGCAGCGTTCCCGAGGCCTTTCTGAGCATGCACGGCTGCTGGCGCATGTGCGGCCCAGGCCAAGGCTGCGGAGGCCGACGGGGCCCTGCTCCTCCCCGGCTGCCTTCCCAGGGTCAGGCTTCCCCCGGCCGGGATGGAGCAGATCGGGAAGAGGTCAGGGCCGGCGGCTCGGCTGGACGTCATCCTCCGGCACCTCTCCCCGCGGCTGGGAGCAGCCCCCGCTCCTGTATCCTTTCAGATGTGGGGTGGGAAGAGGCTGGGGGGGGGGGGAGTGGAGGAGAGGGGGACGTTGGGGTCAGGGTTCTGCTTCTCCTGCCCCAGGGAGCTTTGCCCGTGGCTCCCCGCATCCTGCCTGCTTTGTGGGTGGGCACCCGGGGGGGGTTTCAACTGTGGTTTGCCCCACAAGGACACCCTGCCCGGGAAGGACACAGGGACGATGTCCCCATGCTCTGGTTATGGGGTGGTGACATGCGGGGGCGGGGGGGGCATGCCCCATGCAGCCCCTTGGCGAGGTGGTATGCACTCGGGCAGCACTTCCCCTGGCAGGGAACTTTGGGATCAGCCCCCGTCCCACCCCAAAAGCCCTCTTGCTTCCTGGTGTTTCCTCCCTGAGCTTCAGCCCTGTGACCTGGGATGTGCATCCGATGAGCACCGTCCACCTCTCCTCAACCCCCGCCCCCCCCATGGCACATAACCCCCCCCTTGCTCAGCGCTGGGGGAGACCTGTAGCGAATTCTCCTCCTCCAGATTTTGTGGGTTTGGGAGAGAGAAACTCCGCAAGGCTGGAGGAACGGCACAGTGAGTCTCGGGCTCTGCTGAGAGGGACAGGCTTGGCTGGTAAAGCAGCAGCAGGAAAAACATCAGGGGCTTGGTTTGCGGGTGGGAAATGAGGTGGGAATGTTGGGGGCTGCTGGCTTTACAACAGAATAGGGAAAGGAGAGCAGGGCAGGAAGAAGTTTTCGCTTTGATCTGTCCCGTGTTTCCAAAAGTTAAATGAAGACAGGCTACTGGCTGGTAGTGTTTTTAAAGCTGCTGCCATAAATCCTGCTTTTTTAAAAAAATAAATAATAAAAAATAAAACACCGCTGGTTCTCAGTGAGAGCTGAATGCTGACAAGTTACCTCTGAATTATAATAAATTGGTGAAGAGGATGTGATCCAACAGCGTGTAGGAGCCTTCAGATGTATTACAAACATGAAGATAGATGGATAGTATTTGACTCAGAGTCAATAGGGCAAAGGCACAAGCGGGAACACAAAATTGGAAATAAATGCTAGGAAAAGCTCCCTGGTTATCCAGAGGGAGCAAGTAAGTAAGGAGAGGAGCTGCACAAGCTGGTTTGTTTTTAAATCCAGCTAGAATGATGCAAAGAGCATCGGACAAAAATATAACTTAATCGGGCTGGAATAAGAAGGGCGTGTGGATAAAATAAATGATGGAATGTAGTAAGAATAGGTTTATTTGATGTATTTATCTCAGTGCAGTGGCTTTGTTGTAATCTCTGGTTTGGTGAATTGGGTGGGTCAGTCAGTTTTCCTTCCCCCTCTTTTACGAAAGGGTCTTAATAGAAATGTCTTGATGGAGACCTAAAGCCTGAAACCCCCCCCCCAAAGTCCATGGGGTCTCTGTGCTGCCCTGTTGGGGTGCAGGTGTGTGCACCCCCCTCTCTCTGCTTTCTGAGACCTGCAGAGGGGGTCAGCTGCCTTCTCCTGGCTTGTCCCAGCCTCCAACCTTCCTGGCCTGGAGAAGAAGGCATCCCCATTCTCCTTCTTTATTAAAAATTAATCCTGCATAATGGAGAGTTTAATACCATGTTGTACATACCCAGTTTGCTCCCTGTAGTTGCTGTCAGGGCTCGGTATGTTAGAGATTGGCGTGTGCTGGTTGTACTGGTTTATTGGAAGATCAGTTCTTTCTACACAGAGTGGAAAAACTCTGCCTTCCCAGAGTCCTCCCGTGTGGCCTCAGGAAGGAGAGGAAGCAGCAAGAGGTGAAATGCGGTGTGTTTTTCTCGGGAGCTTGGTGCAGGAGCCAGAGGGAAGGGCTGCATCGGTAACACCAGCACTTACCTCCGTATGGGAAGGCAGCTGAGAAAAAGCCACATTCACAAGAGCCTGTAGAAGACCTTCACTCCTACAGCTGTGAATTCAGCTTGGGTGCTGCCTGGTTTGGGACACAGTAGGAAAAAAAAACCCAGCAGGCCAGCTGTAGAGGTGAAGGTTTCCTCAAAATGCTGACAAAGAAGGGAGGTTCAGAAAGCAACTGCTCCACTGGAGCGATTTGGGTGTTTGGCTGCTGCTGGTCAAACCCTGATGGTTCTGGCAGAGCGGTGGTTTTCAGGCCAGGACCATCTCACCAGGTGTCTCTGAGATGGCTTCTGGGAGAATGACACAAGCTTATTGTGCTTGTCTTAGATATGCAGGCATTTGGGCCATCCCTCCAGACTCTGCAGGGAGATGCTTTGGAAAAGCTTTCGGGGATCTTGAACCTCTCAGTGTTTCAGTTTGGCCGAAAGTATTATATTGTCTTCTCAGTTGGTTAACATGTCTGTGAATACGTTATTCCCGAAAGGGTGTGTGTGAGGGGAGGTTTAAATACTCCATGTCTTCACCAAAATGAGCTGCCGCGGGTGCCAGCCCGTTGTTTTCAGTTGTCCAAGCCACCCAAACTTTTCCTTTGAGTGTTGCAAGGTGACAAGAGCAAAACCAGTGAGAGGAAGAGGTGCTGCAAAGTCTGGGAGGAAAGTGTTCAAATGGAGTCCAGCCCTTGGTGGACTTGTCTGCTGTCCCCCACAACTGGGAGGTGGTGGTGTGCTGAGGAGGGTACCACAGCTGGGGTTCAACCAGGGCCTGTGTCCCTATCAGCTGTCGGTAGACATTTAGGTGCCTGAATTTGGACCTGAAATGTGGTGTGTGGAGCAGTAGTGCCCTCAATTGGGGAATCCCTTGCTCTGGGGCCTGCTGTGGTGGGTTCCACCTGGTCTCCGCATGTCCTCTTTCTTCCCTCTCTCTTCTGTCCAGTTCTCAGCACCTTTTCCTCCCTCCAGCTCATCATTTGAGCCAGAATTCTCTGATTCTATTTTTGCTGCAAATTTTTGCATGCACCTTATTTCTTCCCCCACTCTATATGACTCTTGACCAGCTAATTTTTAAGCTTCCTGGAGTAGGGGCCATAGACACAACTGTTGCGATGAAACCCATTTCTTATTCCAGAAGCGTTCACGCTTTTATGGCACATTTAAAGGTAGTGGTGAGCAGTGGAGGAAAATCTTTGGTGTACATAAAATCCCAAAGCACAGTGGTCTCCAAACATGCATGTGCATCCAAGAGATCTGCAGGAAAATGTTCTTTTTTTGTCCTTGCCCCTGGGTCATGCTTCGGTTCCATGCGCAGTTCTTGTGAGGCTTCCTTAGCAAGTGAGGTTTAATTGCACTGTGGATGAGAATGCCTCCCTCTGCACAGGAGAACACAGCTGTGGTTATTTAAACCTGTTGAAGTGAGCTGAGGTGGAGGACAAGCCCATAGTACTCCTCTTTTTGTGCTCTCCATGTCAAGTTTGGGAGGGACCTAATCTCTGCAGTAACTGGAGAGAAGGTGAGAGTTTGCGCCACCACTGGGAATGTGAAGCCCAGGTTCACCCCATATGACTTCTGGCTCCAAATTTGGCACACTCACATTAGGAGGAGAGAGATGGAGAAGTACCTCCAGGAGACAACGTAGGTTTTTGGGTAGGTTTGGCTGCTCTCTGAAGCATGGGGAGGGAAATTGGGCAAGTAAACATCTCCACTGAGCATCTCATTGGGTGTCTTGATGTTCTGGGAGATGAATCAAGACCCGTGAACTACTCCAGGCATTTTGTACTGACTTTTCTTTAGGTGTTTATGCTGTTGTTTCACATTTTTCTGCCAGATGTTCTGCTCCCACCCAAAGGTGGGAAATAATTTTTTAGAACCAAAATAAAGAAGAACATCAAGTGAGTGTCCAGCGTGGCACTTAGCTTCAAGATGAACCTCATTCTAGAATTCAGGACATTTATAGATGTTCTACTCTATTATGCTTGAGTGTGTATGTTCCTTAATTTCCATCCCAGACAAGCGTTCCTACTTCAGCCCAAGTTAGTGCTGTTCCTCAGCAATCAGGGAGGTTTCGGTAAGCTCTCTCTTCCTCTGTAGAGACAAAAAAATATAACCTGCACAACTTAATTCTTTTTTCTACCCTAGCACACATGATGATCACCAGATATCGTGCAGCCTTTCATTTTGCAAGGGTATATTGCAGAATCACAGAATGATGTGGGGTTGGAAAGGATCTCGGGAGATCAACTAGTCCAACCCCCCTGCCAAAGCAGGTCCACCTAGAGCAGGTTGCACAGGAATGTGTCCAGGTGGGTTTTGAATGTCTCCAGAGAAGGAGACTCCACCACCTCTCTGGGCAGCCTCTGCCAGGGCTCTGCCACCCTCACAGGAAAGAAGTTCCTCCTCATGTTTAGGTGGAACTTCTTATGTTCAAGTTTGTGCCCATTTCCTCTTGTTCTGTCACTGGGCACCACTGAAAAAAGATTGGTCCCATCCTCTTGATGCCCACCCTTTAAGTATTTATAGGCGTTGATCAGATCCCCCCTAAGTCTTCTCTTCTCTAGACAAAAATGACCCAAGTCCCTCAGCCTTTCATATTCTCCTTTGTTTCACTGTAGTTTAATACAAAAGCTTCACATGCATCTTGAAAATGTCCGAGTGGATACCCTGACTGCAGAGACTATTCCCCTGTACTTCAGTATCTCTGTGGAGAGTAAAGCTGCTGAGGACCCATCCCAGCTTTTCTGCTGACGAATTTTCCCCAGCAGCCACTGATCCCCCACGTGTCACCACCATCTTCCTGCTGTTCTGCCTGGCCCTACTAATGTGTTTCTTCTCTGTGTCTCAGCTACACCCTGGACAATGATGTCCTCACCACCGAGCAAAGGCAGTTCTATGAAGATAACGGGTATCTGCTCATTAAGAAGCTCGTTTCTGACGAAGACATTGAGCGCTTCAGGTATGGGGCACTTGCCTGAGGTGCTGGGGGGTATGTGCACAGCAGCATCCCGACAGAGCTCTGGGAAGCCGGCTGAAGCTGAGCTCTCCCAACATGGACATTCCCTCTGCTTTTGCAGGAAGGAGTTTGTGAGGATCTGTAAAAGAGAGGTGAATCCACCAGGAGCTATGATTATGAAAGATGAGTCCCTGAGATCCCAGTATGGTCAGTCTGAAAAAGTAGTTAATAAAGTGCAGGACTTCCAGGAAGACAAAGAGTTGTTCCGATACTGTACTCTGCCAGAGGTAAAATAAATAAAGAATTTAAAAAACCCAGCAAAAAGGGTGGTGGTGGTGGAAGAGCCTATATGAATGCATCTATGTTTTAATGCCTGGGTGAAGGAGCTTTTTGGTTCCGCTAAAGCTTTATCTTTTATGCCTTAGAGCCCCTGTACGTCACTCCCAGAAGAAAATATGTGAGGAAGGAATATCAAGCCATCTTTTAAGAGTGTTCTGCTTGAACACAGGCTGGATGGTGGCCAGGGCAGAAGAATTAAAGCAGTTATCCTCTGTTCCTGTGGCACGGAGCCAGTCAGGAATGCGACTAACCCAAACTGTGTCAGGCCAGTAGGACAGATCAGCAACATTTTCTGAATGCCTTTACTCCAGGCAAAGCATCCGCTCTCTGGGCAGGTCCAGCTTTGTAGCCAATATTCACGTTGTGGCGGAAAGCCATAGTTTTGTGGAAGTCTGACCCTCCCCATCTTTTCAAGTCCACCCAGCTGTACCATCTTCTGACTTGGCTTTCTACCACCATACCTGTTTGTGTGCCAGGCCAAATTCTGCATCCATCCATCCATCCATCCCTACCTCCTCCTCCTGCACCCTAGTCCTCAGGCAAACATCCAGGTCCCAGAGCTTTCTCAGCAATCTTTTCTCTTATCTTGGATGTCTCTAATATTTTTTTTCTAATGCTTTCTTCCCTGTAGGTCCTCAGATACGTTGAATGCTTCACAGGGCCCAACATCATGGCCATGCACACCATGCTGATAAATAAGCTTCCAGATTCTGGTAAGGAAAACTTGGATAAGAGAAAAATAGAGAAATTGTTGTGTGTTTGCTCTCTATCTGGCCAAAATTGAACGTAGTGTTTTAGAAAACACTGTTTGAATAAAGTGAGACAAATTTAAACCAAATAATTTTGAACATTTACAAGGCCACTTTGGCAATAGTTTGGGGTTGTTTTTTTTAAACTTTGGTTTACATTTGTTGTCTATCAATGTTCAGGGTGTTTGTTTGCTAAAGATGGTGATTGCCTTGGCTGCACCACTCGCACGTTCAAAGCAGGCCAGCGAGCTCCCTGCTCAGCCAGCGGCACTTGGATAAAGGCTCAGGGTTAAAACATGACGTGCTTTTTGAGGTCGACTTCCCAAACATGTCAAAAATAAGTGCTTCTGCAGACGTCTGTAAAAGGCAATAAATACAGAGATCATCCTTTGACCAGAGTTTGTGTGCTGATGCACAATCAGTGCTTTGATATGAAGAGACTTGAATAGGTGCCAAAAGACAGGTTTTGAGGGTGGCTTTCACAGAATCACATGGGGTT
This sequence comes from Gallinago jamesoni, assembly GCA_025769975.1. Taxonomy (NCBI): domain Eukaryota; kingdom Metazoa; phylum Chordata; class Aves; order Charadriiformes; family Scolopacidae; genus Gallinago; species Gallinago jamesoni. The sequence continues at coordinate 7,433,353 of JAOQGH010000001.1, read as the reverse complement.
GGAAGGGACATCTGGAGATCATCTAGTCCAAAACCCTGCCAGAGCAGGTCCACCTAGAGCAAGTTGCACAGGAACTTGTCCAGGCGGGTTTTGAATGTCTCCAGAGAAGGAGACTCCACCACCTCTATGGGCAGCCTCTTCCAGTGCTCTACCACTCTCATAGTAAAGAAGTTCCTCCTCATGTTTAGGTGGAACTTCTTATGTTACAGTTTGTGCCCATTTCCTCTTGTCCTATCCCTGGGCACCACTGAAAAAAGACTGGCCCCATCCTCTTGACACTCACCCTTTAAGTATTTATAAGCATTGATCAGATCCCCTCTCAGCCTTCTCTTCTACAAAGAAGACCCAAGTCCCTCAGCCTCTCTTCATAAGGGAGATGCTCCAGGCCCCTAAACATCTTTGTAGCCCTCTGCTGTACCCTCTCCAGCAGTTGCCTGTCCTTCTAGAACTGGGGGGCCCAGAACTGGACACAGAGCTCCAGTTGGGGCCTCACCAGGGCAGAGTAGAGGGGCACGATGACCTCCCTCGACCTGCTGGTCACACTCTTCTTGATGCACCCCAGGATGCAGGCTTTGGCTCCTGCTGCTGGAAATTGAGATCATAATTTACACGATGGTGACGGGCAGGGAGAGAGGAAGAGAACAGAACTAACCATGTTACAGTTTTTCAAAGCAGCTTTGACACTGAGGAAGCTGTTTCAGTTTTAGCGAGGCTGAGACTGAGCTACGTTTGTTATTCTCAGGTGTGCAGTGTCTGAGCAGATACGTAGTACATCGAGTTACTGAAATACTGAGTTTGTTCAAGTCAATAGTCAATCATAGAATTCTATGATTCTAAGTCATCTCCACTTATCTTCTGAAATGCTCCGTAGAAAGTTGGTATCTATTTGGTCTGAAAGTTCAACAGGTGACTGTATTTTTAAAGTAAAAACAAAACAATAACAGACAACAAGTGGGAAGCTGTTCCATATTTGCAAGATCCGATATCTTTGAGGATTGCTAAAGGTGCAGATCTCAGGGAGAGTTTTTGAAGGTGCCCAAAGTCTAAATAATATGGCAAGTGACACAAAAGGAAACATTCTTACTTCATCCATTTGAGGAGCAAACTCGATGGCAAAGTAAATATATAAATAATATATAAAAGGGTGTTTTGGTGTGGATGGTATGCTTCCCTTTCCATAGTGGGAAAAGAAGGAACAAACAGAGCTTCAGAAATATTTTTTTTTGTTTAGACTTCATGGAAAAAAAGCCTCTAGGGCGAAGGCTAATGGAGTGCTGGGTCAACTGTTGGGGGAGGCTGCAGTCCATAAATTGAGACTTTAAAATTTTTTTTCTTTAAAAGAAGGCTAATTATACATGTGTTGGGTGCAGCACAGAGAGGGTTGATTCTGCTTACAACACAGCGATGGCTCAAGCGGCTGCAGACAGCGCGGCTGTTTTTGTTCAACACCGTGCTGGTCAAAGTTCATGAAACCAGAGAGCAGCCCCAGTGCATGGTGAAAACTTGGCGGGATGTTGTTGGTGGTGAAGGCCAGCAGAAGGAGCCTTCTCAGAGATTGCACAGCCAGGCAGCCTCCCGGCATTCCCTGTGTCCCCATGCCACTCCTGACCCAAGAACCATCACTGTGCTCTTGGTCCACCTTGGAATGGGGTTTAAAGAACCCATTTGGCCTCCAAGTCAGGGCAGGAGCAGACACTGAGTCCGCAGAGTCTCCCCAGTGACGAGCAGCAGCTTCTCAGGACATGTTCCAGCAGGTGCAATGGTTTAACGGGAAGGAAAAGGCTGTGTCATGTTTGATGAGGTTGAAGGTTTTGAACCTGTGTTGCAGATCAACAGACTTTTCTCCACCCCATGCATCAGGACTTGCACTATTTCCCCTTCCGGCCTGCGGCCCGCATCGTCTGCTCCTGGACCGCCATGGAGAGAGCCCACCAGGACAACGGCTGCCTCATCGTGCAGCCAGGGACACACAAACAGCACCTGAAGCCCCACGGCTACCCACAGTGGGAGGTAGAGTGTCACGGGTGGGTTGGGGAGGGCGTGCACGAGGGGACCACATTTTACAGAATCACAGAATCACATGGGGTTGGAAGGGACCTCTGGAGATCATCTAGTCCAACCCCAATTTTGGCTGGGGAGAACTCACCGTGGAGGGATGATGCTGCAGGTCAAAGCTGAGATTTGCATTTTTTCTGTTTGTGCAAACACTGACCTGTTGCTTGGTTGTGCTCACTCTGTGTAACCAGGGTAGATCTGTCTCCCTTCCCACCTTCACCTAGAAGTTGTCCAGCACATCGTGGTACAGTGGCATAAACATGCAGCTCTTTTCCACTGCCCTTGCAGGGTCTGAGTTTTTTTCTCCCCCCACCAATTTGTTCCTGCCTGGTGACCATGTGTACTGTCCCAAAGAGGAGAAATGGGATAGTAAACAACTGGATGCAATTAAATATCAAGCAGTATCTTCCTCTTAAGAGTGGGTATTTCCTGACCTGGCCTAGCATTGGTGATGGTTATACTGGGAGCAGGAGGCTGACCCCAACAGTGTCATCAGGACACACTTGTGGGATTCCTTGATGCTCTTCTCTGTTCTCTCCATCTGAGAAACATTCTTACTTGTCTGAATCAGCTTCAGAAAACAGAAAATGTATTATTTTGCTGTACCTTGGGCTTGAAGTGGGAAGACTTGTAGGCAAGTGGGCAGGCTCTCAGTTGGACATACAGTGCCCAGAGGACAGCAGATAGGTAGCTGTCCCTCCTGTCCCTCACACTGAGAATCAGCAAGTGTTGTACTTTTAAATGAGTGATTTCAACTCAGCCTTTTTTTTTTTTTTCTAGGGTAAAACCAACAAACTTTTCCATGGGCTGCTTGATGAGGATGAGAAGACTCCCAAGGTTCACCTTGTCATGGAGAAGGGAGACACAGTGTTCTTCCATCCCCTGCTCATTCATGGCTCTGGGATAAACAAGACATCAGGGTTCCGAAAGGTAGGAAACCATCTCTTGATACAGCTTTTGATATTTTTGATTTTTTTTTTTTTTCTAAACTGATCAAACCATCCCCTCCCCTTTCCAAGCTGGTAAATATGTGAATGAACTTTTTAATGAGTTTTTAGCTTCTTAATACACTTTTACACTCTCTTTTGTACTTTTTATTTTTAACCATCTCTGTCTTTTGGGAGAAAGGCATGCTGTTGGGCTGCTTGAAATAAAACAGAGCAGGAGTAGAAATTAGATGCTGAATTCATATTTGAAGGTTGCCTGCAGGTACTTGCTTTTCCAGTAGTTCTCTTTCAGCTATCTCAAATATCATGAGCTCCTCTTTCTTACACCTGCCTTGTTGGTATCTCATCTCTGGATAGCAGGAGCCTTCATCATCCAATAAATAGTATTTATTTATATGATAACACAACCCATTTTTCTATTAAAGATTATTATTATTATTATAATGTTATCTATTCATTTTGCATGATGATTATCCAGCTGAAACAGGCAAAAGTGCCCTCCTTTGGAGGCCTGATCCTTTCTCAGAAGTGGATTCATCCCAGCACATAAGGGGACTGTAGCCTCTAGCATAGTCACTAGTAACAATGCAGATATTTCCCCTCATGTGCTGCAACACAGGCTGCTCTATTTTTATTTTGCCTGCATCAACTATATGGCCCATCCTTTCAGCCCCAGTAGCAGTTTACTGGTGTGGAATTCGTTCCTCCTGCAATCCTGAAAGCAGAGAGGACATTGAGTACTGAGAGTCTCATCTGCTGGCTCTTTCCTGGCTGGTGGAGCAACAGTCTGGTTTAGTATCCCACAGAAACACAAGAGCTTCCTCATACTGTGCCAAATCCCAACATTTTGGGATAAATCAATGAGTATCCCGGAGCTCTCCGAGCCAGGTTATGGTCCAGCACCCTTTGAGACCTGGCACGATCTCGCTGGCAGCTGGCACAGCTTGTGTCATGAGAGAACAGCTTTTTCCAGTGGGGCATTTCTATTTATTTCCTCTAGACTCCGCTTAAGCAGGAACTGATCCCAAAACAAGTGGGCTGATGTGACTGTCTGGGTGCAGAAAGGACCTTTACTGAACAGCCAGGTCTGCTCCAGCCCCGATTTTCCCTTGTCCCACTCTAGTTGCTGATATTCCGAGATCAAGTAGCACAGTTCATGCTGGGGGAGTGTTTGGGAGAGGAGGGAAGGAAGAAGGGCACGTCAGCAAGGGTATTTTTCCAAGGGGACACCCAGGAGAGCAGGAGTGCTAGGAAGGGAGGAAGGAATTTGTTGACGTGGTCTGTAAGGAAGGGGTGGGGTGTCCATCATCCGGGATGCACGAGATTTTCTTTCCACCATTGATTTCCACCATCGATTTCTATTTCTAACGGATGTGGTGGTGAGTGATGCCCCATTTCCTCATGCAGAGCATAAGCTGTCACTTCGCCAGCTCAGAGTGCCACTACATTGACGTCAAGAACACGAGCCAAGAGCACCTGGAGAAGGAACTGGTAGAAATGGCTCGCAAGAAATACAACGCGACTTCCGTGGAACTCCGGGTGAGACTTGGCTCCAAGCCCTTTGTTCCAATTCAGCTCAGGTCCCTTTCCTAAGCGTCTCTCTTGTGACAGATTCATGCTTTTTGCTATGCCTGGTTTGGCAGATCAAGCTGTGCCAAGCAGAGATGCTTGGCAGAGTCCTCTGATGTTCAGAGAACAACCAGCAGGCTTTTGGGGGCCATTTTGCTCATAAGGTTGCTCCTTGCTGTGCTGGAGACGTGACCTTGCTCTCTGGGCAGCCCCGTTAGATCCCTTGAGTTCTAGAAGTTCCTCCTCCAGCTCTGCTTGTCAAAGCAGGTTTTGTGAGCACTCCTTGATCCTTCCCAGTGCCGGCTGAGCTGGTGCAGATTGGATCAGCCCTTCGTTACATGACTAATGTTGTAGCCTAAGTGAGGAGGAGCTGTGGACTCTGCTGTCCTGATGGCTCAGCTCTGAGGCTGGTCACGTGCTCTTCTTTCGTCATTTGAGGGGGTCTAGGCTTCGCCCCTCTGGGTGGCAGTGGGGAGGACTAATGGGGCCAGGAAAAATTTTTACACTGAAAGGGTTATTAAGCATTGGAACAGGCTGCCCAGGGAAGTGGTTGAGTCACCATCCCTGGAGGTATTTAAAAGATGGGTAGCTTAGGTTTAGGGATGGCTTTTGTCAGTGTTGGGTTGGTGGTTGAACTCGATGATCTGAAAGGTCCCTTCCAAACTAGAGAATTCTATGATTCTAAGATGCGGTCATCTCTGGCCCTGAATTCACAAGTTGGTTGCTGAGCTTTTTTGATCACCCAAAGGTATACAAGGGAGGTGTTGTGTGCATGAGCCAGCAAGGAGGGTGACTTCTGCAAGGGTGATGTTCTCTGAGCTGCTCGTTTCCTCTTCTGCCGCCTTCCAGAATTGAACAATGGGCATCTTGGCATTTGTGTAACAATCTGCAGCCAACCTGTCTCCTCTTCTTTAGTTTGGGCTGTTTTTTTGTTCTTGACGCTTAGGATTTGAAACAATATTCCGTAATTTTTTTTTGGTATGGTTTTATGGGTAGGTAGCTGAGCTGAGAACACCGTACCTATTTCCACCTCTGTTTTTGCTGGCTCTTAGGGCTTTTCCTTTGTTTCATTTTTGTTTTGAAGGATATTTGGAACTTCCGAGCACGGCTTGTGCAAGGGGAAAGAATTAACCTGTAGAACAACATCTGAAGAGCAGGATGGAAAACACGTGCCTGAGAATGTGCTTCTCTAATCGGAGAGTGGCGATGCTGCCTCGGCAGGCAGAATTCCATGTGCTTTGTTGACCTCTGTATTGGTAACTTAGCCAAATGCTGCATCTCAAAATCATTTTATGCTAATACAAAGTAATTGCGCTGAGGGTGAGCAGCTGATGTACGTCAAAGAAAACCTAGCCTAGGGAAACAGAGATTTGCTGTGATTATCTTGAACAATCGAAGAATTAAGGTTTTGAGAGAACATCTTGTTTTTCTTGATGTTTTCATTCTTGTTTTTTTAAAAGCTTCTGACGTGACGTACCTTTGGAATGATACTGTACTAACATAAGATTTTATGCAAGAATTTACACAGGGGTATGTTTTTTAGCACTTCCCACTTCCTTTTCTATGCAAAAGAAAGAAAATGAAATGGAGTTTCACACAAGCCCTCAGTATGAGCTCACAGGGGAAGTTATTAGTAGAGCTGATGAAGATGAGGATATTGGTACCAGCAGAATGAAGGGTGTGAAGAACTGGATAAAGGGGAAGCAGCAACTGCTCACATATTAAAAACAGAACCGATGGGCTGGAATGTCAGAGTTCCTCAGATATGACCTGCTGTGGCATCAGCGTTGGCACAAGTGAAATATGTGGCTGACAGGGTTGGGAGCCACTGGGCCAGCAAACCAGCCTCCTGTTGGCCTTGCACAACCAACTCGAGGCTGCGTGAAGTCCTCCTTTGAGGCTGGTGGGTCTGGGAAAAGGTGCCAGGTGAGGGAGGTGGTTGGGTGGATGCTCTCCAGGATGCAGGGTGGAGCGACGTGCACTGAAATGATTCTCTCACCTTTCACAACATCTTTCCTTGCTTTCAGAAAGATTCTTTGGCTTTCAGAATCTATTTTTTGAAATACAGATTTAATCAGAGCAAACCTGAGTTCCAGGGCTGTGTTGCATTATTTCTGCTGCTCGGAAATGCTGGTGGTGGGTATGTTGTCAAATATCCCAGTGTAAAATGTCAATTTCACTGAATTTCACTGAATTATTAGAGTTGGAAGGGACCATAGAGATCATCTAGTCCAACTCCCCTGCTGAAGCAGGATTGCCCAGAGCATGTCACTCAGGACGGCATCCAGGCGGGTCTTGAAAGTCTGCAGAGAAGGGGACTCCACGACCTCCCTGGGCAGCCTGGTCCAGGGCTCTGTCACCCTCACTATAAATTTCTTCCTTGTATTTGAGTGGAACTTCCCATGTTCCAGCTTGTGCCTGTTGCCCCTTGTCTTATCGCTGGAAACCACTGAAGAGTCCAGCTCCAACATCCTTCAAACCTCCCTTTAGATACTTTTAAGCATTAATTAGGTCTCCCCTCCCCTTCTGGTCTCCAGACTAAAGAGTCCCAGCTCTCTCAGCCTTTCCTCATAAGGGAGGTGCTCTAATCCCTTAATCATCTGGGTTGCCCTACGCTGGACTCTTTCCAGTAGTTCCCTGTCCCTCTTTAACTGGACAGCCCAGAACTGGATGCAGTATTCCAGTTGTGGCCTCACCAGTGCAGAGGGGGAGAACGACCTCCCTCGACCTACTGGCCACACTTCCTCCTGTGCAGCCCAGGATTCCACGGGCCCTCTTGGCAACAAGGGCACATTGCTGGCTCAATTTCCCACCTCTCGCAGTCCTGAGGGCATTTAAGAAGATAAAATATTGCCCCGCCTGTGCCAGTTTAATCTCCTTTTCCTTGGCCAAAGAGACAGGAACTGGAAAAAGCCTGAAGATCTCACCATGCCAGCTGAAGGCTGATACTGATGTGGACTTTCATGCTGGTTTTGTGGGCTCCAGGTGAGAAACTCCTGCTGGTCTGACTGAGAAAAGCACGTGGGAGTTATCATCATCCACCAACCATTTCCTTCTGGCGATTCAGCACCAACCACAGGTTGAGGCAGCAACTCATCCTCTTCCTCAGAGAAATGATAGGACACAAACCCGGGGAGCATTTTATTGCGCACTATTTATTCTGTGTGAGGAGTCAATGGGAGACACTGCCAAGCAACGGCCCAGTTACATTTCACGGTCACCTACCAGTGACACCTCACCCATCAATTGGTACAGACTCGGTAACGTGCTGAGCAGAACTACCCAGAAGAAGCACCAGTAGGTGAGGGCTGCAAAATACTGAGGCGTATCTGCCCAGTTGCTTCACATCAAGTAACCCCTTTCTCTTCCAGCCCTTGTACAAGCAAAAAGAGCTATCAACAAGGCCTCTGGGACATGTGACACTGCTGCTGGCAGTTTCATCAAATCACTGAGGTGGTTTCAGGCATTTAAAAATACCTTGTGATCCTATGGGGCATGAGGTAGGGGCAGGAGAAAGATGAGGTCCAGGAAAAGCTGGCCAAATGCCACCAGAGATGTGGCTTCAGAAAAACACCTGTATGAAGACAGCCCTCAGAGACCTGGTCCTGCTTTTGTCTGAGAGCTACTGTCCCCACATAGCCACATCAGCAGCCCAGGGTGACATGGCAATGACTGGGAAAGACTTCAGGAAAATTTTAAAATGCCAAAAAAAAAAAAAGGGGGTAAAATCTATTAAGTGTAATCACTCAGCTCTTTAAAGCCACTTACAAAATGGTGCCAGATCCATTAAAATGCTTTTGAGAGCGGGAGCTGCAGGTTTGCAGCCATGAAGGTGCTGTAGAGCAGATGGTGCTGGGAACACAGGGACAGGGCTTTCTGAAGAGCTCCCGCTGGTCTGCAGTGCAAACGCCGCTGGCTTGCAATGCCAAAGCCACTGAAGGTCCTTCTTAACACATAAGCCAAGGTGACAACTCTGGAACTGTTTGACATCTGTTCCTAAAGAGTAAAGTGAGTAATTTTGGAGCCAAGACTGTCCTGTGTCTACAACGCTCTCACACCCCTTTTTGGCCAACAGCTGAAAAACCTTGACAGGCTGGCCTTACAGTACTGACTTCACAAGTGCTTTGGGAGTTCGCAGTCCACCTGGTTCATAATGATTTGTCACTTAAAATTCTGGTGAGGTCACTCTACACCAGCCCTTCAACATAAACTGTAGGATCCCTGGGGGTTTCTTGGTGCAAGCTCCCCTCTAGCTGTCTCTTTTCTAGGTTAAATCTTGTAAACAAGTAGTTAGTAAGAAAGAAGAGGTGTGAAAGTGTATTTCACGTGCAGCCTTATTCAGTCAATTTTAAAAAAGATCAAAGCCAAATATCCATGTAGTGGCCTGGTTGAGACTTTGTGGATGTCCTGCTCCTGAAGAATTGACTCTTCTGCTCATTCATCCCTAAAACCAGACTCCTCTCAGCGTTCCAGTACAGAAATGTGTGGTTTAAACACAGAAATCCATTCTTACGTTGTGGAAAAAAAAAAAAAAAAAAAAAAAATCAACACTGGGTCACTTAAGACTATTGAGAAATTTTGGTTGCTCCTCCCCTCTTGGTAGAAGTGTTTCTCCACCAATCTTCGGACCTTTTTTCTCCTAGAAACATGAACCATGGAGAATAGAAGTTAAATGTGTGGTAAGATGTCTCCCAAACATTTCTTTACCAGGAGTTGTGGTAGGGCTAAATGATCTGATTAAATTTTGACAGACACTCCAGGAACATTGACATTCTGAATTCTTATAACTTTGGTCAAAAGCAAGAAGGAAAAGCCCTCTAAATCACAGCTGGCAGGTGCCTGACAAAATACAGAGTTGCTTGGTTTTGCTCGTAAGGGCTCTGAAGCAAAGGGTGGGACAAAAGTACCAAGAGGAGGCGGCAGACTGGCTCCCACTTACCTTCAGCATCCCATCCCGCTCCCACTTGAAGAGGCCACAGGTGCTGAAAGATGAAGGTGGCAGGTGAGGACCGGCGTGGTGTGTGTTTGGTGCCAGAACTAGCCCCCCACACACCTCTCCCACGCTGCTCAGCAGAAGGACTAACCTTCCCCTTTGAGCACACGGTTTATGCGACTCCCAACAGGTTACTTGCGAACGGACGGTACGAAAGCCCCGCTCCCCATTTCACCAGGCTCATTTCTTACCTGCAGGGCTTTTTCGGGAGCCTGTCGAGGGAAATAGCTCGGTTTCCACAAGGACATTTGAAAAATCTCTTGATGGCATCGTGCCAGTGGTAGTCGTGGTTATCCTGCACACACGTCTCCAGAGGCTTGAAGTAGGTGTAATTACACTGTCGGGGAGGAGAAAAAGAGTCGTGAGCGCTTCACCAGCACCTGAGACTGGTGACAGCTGAACATCTGGAGGGAAAGCACCTCTACCTTCTCCCATCCCGAGGAGCCCACCAGTCTGAGATCATCACCCCAGGCTTTGTCACTGCTGCTTCTAATGCCATCCTTCCTTCTTTGCCACCACCCTGTAGCCCTGCTGCCAGCACCTCACGGGGCACACAGTGGCCTGCTCTGTGCAGCCCCAAAACAGGCAGGAAGGTGCAGTAGGGGCTACAACTCTGGAAATGGGAAGTAACTCCTCCTTTCCCTTCAGCACATTTGGATAGTAACAAAGCTCCATTCCTCTTCCTGACAGCAACATCCCTGGAAACACAGAGGAATCCCACCTAGTGTTAAGTTTTCAAGGCATTTGGCTTCTTTTGCCATGTAATATGTACCAGGACCCTCAGTTCCCCAAAGGACTTCAGGAAAGAAAATAGTAAGTAAATGTTTTCAGACATGAACACCCAAGGAACCCACTCGCATAAACATCGAGTTGAGATGTTCAGCACAGCACTAAAGCCTGCCTTACCAGTGTCTTCATGGCTCAGTCACTCAGCACATGGGCTGCTCTCAGCAACAGGCACAAGGAATGAAACTGTCTCCATTTGATTCCTGTGCTGGACCGTGGCCAAGAGAGCGACATATGGGAGTCTTCAGGATGGTCCTGCAACTGTTTCATACAACCCATGTCCCATTCCCCTGCTGTTGCCCTGGCTCCCCTTCACTCACCGTTTTACATGTCACAACTCGACATTTCAATTCTTTGATGCTCCTCATCTTCTCTTCCATTTCTTCCTTTTTCACCAGTGGCTGGAAGTATTGCTCCTGCAGTTCAGCCTCAGCCTGTGGGGGGGGCACACAAAAAGGGTGGTGGGAAGACAAAGAAGGGAAAATCCCCCTCCATAAATGGCCTTAAGGCAAATTACTACTGGGCCTGCTTGAAGTAGACTGCAGTCTGGGAGAGAGAGAAACACCAAATCTCTCGCTTGAAAAAAATCCACATAGTGCACATGCTGTGCTTCAGCGACACCGAGATGAGCCACGTCTGAGATGTACGAGTAGGAGGGTTTAACAACAGTGTGTACCACTGAAATAAGCACACACCTACAAATGTGTGAAATGAGGGACAAAATAGGCACGTGGCTTATTTGATTTTAAGGTAGAAGGATTTCTCTGACCATCCACTAACCAGGAAACTTCACTGATTCTTCCAAACACTGCAAAAAATTATGATGGCAACCTGACCTTACCATGGCTATGGCAATAATGCTGACTTGCAGGCACTGTGCCCTGTGTGCTTAAAGACCCTACTTATCAGGACAATGTGGTCCCTATGACACGTTTGGGTGCCTGCTTCTTGCTGAAATCACTCTGAGGAGTCCAGACAGCTCCGTAGTTCTGAGCCCTCAGTCACGACTGGATTGAGGCCATACCTCTTTCAGGACATCTGTGTGCTTGGACCTGGCATTCAGGATTTTCTGGAACTCTTCTGACTCCAGATAGGCCAGCTGCTCACGTTGTTTCTTTTGGGCAGGCTCCAGTTTATCCATATCTAGGGAGACAAAAAGGCTCAGTCCTACAGAGACCAAGTTTGAAACAAGGTTGTGGTCTCTTAAGCATGACCACTGCAGGAGATTTTGGAAGTCTTGGGTCTCTCAGGCAGATATCCAGGTCAAACAGAAGCCTTTATTAGCTCAGGAGAACAAGAAGCCAAGTTCAAATACCGCTTCAGAAAAAATAAAATAATTTTAAAAAAATAATCTTGCATCTTCTCCCAACTAGGAATTTTCACATCACTCCCAGGGGAGCAAGCAGCGTTGCTTCTCTGACTGATGGACAAGATTTAAAAGGAATTAAGCAATTCATGCAAGATCACACAGTAAATCACCAGCAGGAAAACTCAAGTTCCCACAGAAAATTCAGATACCTTCCCAGGTGGGACTATTACATACCATTATCTGCTTCTGTGCCTTGTGGTTGAGCAACATTTTTCTCAACTCTTTCAACAATTTCTAGGACATCATCAACATCAGCTCTTTTCCTCTTGACGCTGTTTGGGTCAGTTTTAGCAAGAATCTGGCCTTTTGCTCGTAGTCTGTGTATTGCAGCCAGCTAAAAAACAGGAAAGAGCAGTAAATGTGGCAACCAGTCTGGCTCCCATGTTTCTACTTCCAAAAGTAGCAGAGGAGGGGACAGGATCCACTGGCCTGAGTTTGGAACTGGCCAAAAAGAGGCCCAACAAAATTCCCAGCTCTGCTGCACATGTAATTCACCACATCACCCAACCTCTCGGGACTTCCCATAAAATCTCTCCTCCAGGGATATAACCAGGTTTGCTATCTCTGCAGCTATACTTAAACCACTTCACAAAACATTAGAAGAATCAAATCGAGATTTCCACATAAATTGGTAATAATTGGGAGCCAGTAGCATGGACGTTGGTACTAAGAGCTGTCAGGAACCACAGGTTTGTCATGCACTGTAATACAGCCCAGTCTGATCCCACAAATCAGAAACTTCACCAGGATCAGCACTGAGCTGTCCTGTATCTGATCGAAGACTCTATACTACCACAAACCAAACTTCCCTTAAGCTCCCCTTCTTAATACTCAAAAGATTCCAAGAGCTGTTACCTTTTTGGCTTCTGCCAAGCTGCTTAGTTTTGGCATTGGGGGTGGAGAACCATCAAAGAAGAGGATATCTTCTCCTTCTGAGAAGCCTGTGCCCAGCCTGGGTCTTTGAGGAGTCGACATTTTTGCAGCTTTGGGAAACTCTGCCCCAGGGACTGGGGAAGGGAGCGAGGACTGTCTGGAGGAGGACAGGAGAGCAGGGCTGCCGGCTTTACTTGTGTTCTGGAGGAACCTTGTAAGACAAGAATAATCCATTGAAATGAGGACAGAAATCAAAGAGACAGAGAGGTTTGAGAAACAGGTAGGAGCAGAAGGGATGTTGACTGATTTTTCACTAATTAGCCTTTTATTGCTAGAAAATCATGCAGCAATTCAGGCATTCAGGAGAAGAAAACAAGACTGGTAAGGCACTTACTGGGTGGCTGAAATTAAAAAAAAAAAAAGAAGCTGGGAGGTAGGAGCTGAAAGCACAAAAATGGGCTTCTTTGCAGAACAGGCAGTTAGTTAAGCAGTGAGACTCCTTGTCACAGAGGTCACATAAATGCTTAGGTTTACATAGGTGATGGTGAAGAGGCTGAACAGATTCGTGGCGAAAAAAAAATCAAAAGCCTTTCATAAATACTGTGACAGACACCACCTTTAGCTTGGAAAGTCCTTGCAATACATAGGGCTGCAGGCAGAAAAAGTATTTGGGGGAAATATCATCATGATTGTGCCTAGTGCTATTATTCTCCTTCAGGTTCTGTTTTGGTTCCTCTTGAGGCTACATCAATCTCAGTCTCACCCAGGGTGGCTCTTCTGAAGTTCTTAGGTTTGTTAACAAGATATGCACAATTGAAAATCTTAAGGTTCAGAAGACCTTTGCAAGCCAGCAATGAACAAACCCAAGAGTCCTGACCCGTGCTCTAATCAGCCGCTTCCCATCGTGCTTTCCAGTTCTGGGCACTGTGCTGGAGCATTTGATTCTCCACTGAGTACTGGGGTATTTCTATTTAAACCAAGTTTTTCTAAAAACAGAAAAACACCCCCACTGTTATAGTTAGGGACACAATAAAGGAACCCTTCCTGTGAAAGTCAGTATGTATTACCGCCTCTGAATCTCTTCAGAGCGCTTTTTTCTGGCCTCCAGCAATTTCTGTTTCTGTTGCTTGAGTAGTGCTGAAGCAGAGATAGACTGGAAATTGGCCCCTTGCTTCTTTTCAGCATCTGGGAAAAGAAAACACAAACAAAACCAAAATAAAAAAGGCACTAATGTTTGCTCAGGAGCAGATTTAGTGTTTTCAGGAGTGGGTTTTCCTTCAGGAGAAAGGACAATACCTGCTTTGGTCCAGTGTTTGCAGAGGTTTCTTGCTCCAAAGGTCGGTTGTGCTAGCAGTTCCTTGAATTCCTCAGAACACTGCATGGGTCTCTTTGCTGCACCTGGGGCGGAAGAGGCAGAAAATCCAACATATTTGGAGCCAGGAAGGGAAGCAGGTCTGGCTTTAGAGATGTAGAGTAGTCTAGGATGGAAGAAACTCCTGTGAGTCACCTGAGTGAGCACCCACCCAACACAAGGCCAACTTCTACATTGCATTTGGTTGACATTTCTACCCCTTCAAGCAATTTCATTAGACAGTCAGTTCCCCTTCAGCCTTGGCCGTCTTTGGTGCTCCCACCATTCCCATTTTTAGAGTGCTTGAAAGCCCTGAAGTCACCACATCTTATCCCTGGAGAATTAAGGGCAGTTAGAGACAGAACACACGCTATGTCTGAAATGGAGGCAACTGAGGGAAATGAAAGATGTGAATACAACATCTAAGTGGCATCTAGAGCACATAGTTTGAATAATCTATCATCTGCTCTCCACCAAGCATAAAGAGGGTGTAATATTAAGTGCTTTTCAGAAAACAAACGGTGGCAGAGGAAAAATCTGTGACATCCCAAAGGCTATGGAAGGAACAGACTTTGCAGATCACAAAAGAAAAGCACTAGAAAGAGGCTGGGTACTCAGGAGGTCTCCTGCATTGCAGACCTGACTCTGATTTATACTTGGTATTCCTCTGAAGCTTTCAAGATTGACAGAAGTCATTTATTTTAATCAAATAAAATAAATTCTCTGGTTCAAAATTCTTAAAACTTCCAATTCCCATTAATCTGGCAAAGATCTTCTGTCACTGCCCAAAGACAGAATAGGAGACTTAATTCAGGGGCACTGATGAAAAAAAGATGCATGGAGCTACACAGTTGCTTAGTTACATTTGCCTTGCAGCTGTGATCTCAAGAGGGAAGAGGAGTTCTGATCAATTGAAAAAAGCAGCCTGCAAACAGCTATCTCTGTAGGAAAGCAATTGCCAGATTTCATTCAGTGAGTAGCAGGGTCCTGGGACATCTACACATCAAGCTGGCAATATCTGGAGGGTGAAGAGACTACAGGGGTAGTTAGGTACCAATTTTCTGCCTGGTTTCCTGGACAATTGCATCAGCTCCTCTCACGACCAGATTGGAGAGAGTGGTTTGAATCTTCCTTTTTGGCGCTGCAGCCGCTGCACTAGAAAGAGGAAACAAAGCCAGAACATCAGAGTTTTCCCATGCTTAAAGCAACAGGAGCTTGAACACTAGCCCAGTGCTTCAGCAAAACTCCAGCCACCCTTTATTTAATCCAAATTGGTGCTTTTCTGCTGTCATGTCTGTCTTTGGGAAGGATGCGGATCTAAATCTAAATTCTAGCACACTCTTTAGGGTCTTTAGGTCTCAACCTCCTGGGTTGAGATATATATCTCCTATGCATTGTGAGAACGCTAAACACAGGTCATGGCTAAGCCTTGCTCACAGTTAGTTCCAGGGATGGAGAGGAGGCTGGAATTGTGGAATCACACTACTTATCAGAGGGCAGTGGTAAAGGAATGAAAGCCACATGCAAGCAAAGGGCTCAATCCAGCTGTGACTCTAGTATTTCCACAGCTGCCTTCAGTGGGATTTGGATGAAGAACGTGGCCCCTCCATGCTAGTTATGGGATGCATATGGCTCTACTGACCTCGGCCACTTAATAGTACACAGGGTGTACTACTGTCTCTTCATTAACACATAGTGATACTGTATCATTTCAGTCAAGGAAGGGAGGAGGAAATACAGAATACACTGACACTGAGCCTGGGATTAAATGCAATGAGCCATAACGAAATACAATAAGGGAATGGCACTGAAAAATACTCATCTTGGAGACTCAAATGCTTGGGATCTCATGAGAAAGTTCATTTCACCTACTGAAACAAAATGCCACCTGACTACACAACATAGTATTAATGAGGTTAAAACACCCCATACCACATCTTAACACTGATTGTTAAAATTTTTCCATCAAACAACAGCTCTGATATCCTATCCCATGACACCAGGAGAATTACACCAAACATGGGACATTTATTTCTATTTGGTGAATGTAGTTAAGTCAAAAGGAGCTCTCACCCTAGAGATAGCTCCA
The DNA here is from genome assembly GCA_025769975.1 of Gallinago jamesoni. NCBI lineage: Eukaryota > Metazoa > Chordata > Aves > Charadriiformes > Scolopacidae > Gallinago > Gallinago jamesoni. The sequence goes on along the minus strand of JAOQGH010000001.1, from coordinate 7,417,321 downwards.
GGCTCGCTTGTATATGGGAGGTAAATGCTGTTTAAAAGCAGTGAACTGTACTTTAGCCCAAGGGAAATAAGTGGTTTATCTTACACCGAGGCTGCGTATGCTGCTGAAGAGACACCTCCATAGTAAAACCCATCCTGACACAGCCTCTCCTTCAAAGTGGGATTTTTCCGACCAACTTTTTTGGGAATGCGACCACCAGAGAAGGTAGACTGCAGATCTGCCCGCTTCGAGCTGAGCTTCTTGTACTGGGATTGTATGTGATACTGACAGTATTCACAGTCGTTCTGAAAAGAAACGGGAGAAGCCTGTTGCAGAACACTAGCAGTTACAACTCGCTTCATTCCTCTCACCTACATGCATCCTTCGATGGCCAAACCAAAGCAAGGTCTCTATTGTGGTACTCCAGCATTTGACCAACTCAGCAAACATATGCCCACACTCCAGCAATGAAAAACAGAACTAAAATTGCCAGTGTTAATCACTAGTAAAACACCCCATGTGTCAAGGACTTCCTCCATCCCAGGAATAAATATTCTGGCAGCTTACAGGCACGCTGGACCACGGAACTCACTGGGTTAAAACTGTCTCTGAAAAACATAACCATTCCCAAGAAGAACCTCTCTTTGTTTTACTTTGAATGAGTTCTTTAGTGCAGTGCATGGAAACTTGCAGTGCCACAAAGGAAAGTGAAAGGGTGTGGAGATGGTGACAGATGGTCAAGACCATCTCTTTTCACTGCAGCACCAACTTTGCATTTAGGGAGCTACCGTGCTGCTGCTGCTCCAGTGCCCTCACAGAAGCAGCTCGTCTAGGTTTCATTTCTCATTTTCTCTGCTTAATTTAATTAGTTACATGTCAAGATCCAGAAATAAGTCAGGGCCAGAGCATCAGTAGAAAAATCAGCAGCCAGATTTTCACCAACAGCTTAAGAAGTCCTGACTCCTGAGATACAGACCAGGTTCACGATCTGTGCACAAGGATCACCGTTCTTCTTCCTGGCTTTGCAAGTGCCCAGGTCCAGAGCTTCACCCATGAGGAGGATCTTCTGGGGATGATCAACAGACAAACACACCTAGAAAGAAACCAGAACATGCTTTCAGGAGGACTCTATGGGCTTCTCTCTAGATGCCACTGGTTTGGCTCTGGTCCAGTGTGGTACCTCTGGTATTAACAATGCAGCTTTAACATCTGGCCTAGCTTAAGAAAGCTACATGTTCTGTTTAGATTGAGAAATTAACTTTTCTTTAATGGAGCCTTTTTTTTCTCAAAAAGAGATGAAAAATGTTGCATTTCTATGTTCAGAACTGCAAAGAACCAAGGACCAGCAAAGGCAAATTTAGCTGTGCTATAAATGATGGTCCTGTACAACTGCTTGGCTCCGGCGCCACCATGGCAACCACATTCAGCAGTGGATGGGAAGAAGAGATGGACTCAAAGCTCTGTCCCTCTCCATATGTTTAGGGTACAATAAAAACTAACTCCTGTTGTACAAGGAGAGCGTCTACCTCACACAATCAGGAATTATGTCTGTAGATAAGAAACATGTTGAGAAGTCAGCTTTAATGTAGGTCTAAATGTGTACATTTTAGCTAAGAGCCATTCTTAACACTGAATACAGACCTTACATTAAATCTGGTGGTTTTCGACTCACCAGTAGGACTTTCTACTGCTCATTCATGTTAATTTAAGCAATTATATAGCTTAATAGACAATTAATGAGATTCTTAATTTTTCCATTTGGAGAATTTAAAATGCAAAACACTACATCACCAGCTACTAGATTGAAATTCCCCTTGACAGAAGTCAGTAAGAACAGTTTTCATTCCAGTGCAATTAAAAAGATATTAGAAAAATTAATTTATTAGCAAAATGAAGCCACCTTAAATGTTTTGATACATAAATAAAAGTAATTCATCATGTTCTGCATTTATAAGTAATTGATTAAGCAAGTGAAGTACTATGTATCAACTTACTATATAAACAAACGATGTATTATAATAAATCAAATATTGCTGCTTCTCAGTCATGATTTAACATTTTGCAATCACATCTCATGCTTAAATTTGAAGGGAGAGATGAGCTTCCCCACCTTTTTCAGATTTTAGAGGCCTCTTGAATGAAATGGGCTTTGCATTGAGGAACCTGAATAAACTGAAATGAAAAAAAAAACACCCTACATCTGTGGAAAAGCTGACTGCTACTGAGAGCAGATGAAACACTTGAATAAACTCTGGTTTTAGATGCTTAGTAGGACTTCTTGAAGTTCAGTCTTCCAGAAGTCCAGGAGCAAATACACACCACACAATCATCTGAATGCAATTCAAATTGTTCAGGCAGACTGCTGTAATTTCAGCCTTAATATGTGTTATAAAGCTAAATCTCAAGGAGATATGAAAAAGTATCAACTATGTTTTTTTCTCTACAGCTGATGGGCAAGTGAAAAATCCTCTCACCTCATCTGAGCCTTCTTTAGGTTTCATAGGGTTAGCATTGAGCAGCCCGATGACTGTGCCTTGGTCTGTCTTCCAGTGCTCTTTGTGGACCTCACCAAACAGGAAGAGTGAGACATATTGATTGAGATCCCGTAGGTCGTTCAGCCGCCAAATACTGAAGGTTCTGCCCTGGAACAGACATTTCCTTTCAGCTCTCAGCACAGGGACACTGACTGTCCCCTCTCGCTGTTGCTTTTGAAGAGTTATTCTGATTTTTTCCCCCCGGGTTTTCCTGATTCAGAAAAGCACAATTTGTAACCTTAGTAGAGGTTAGATAAAATATCTCCAGCCATGCCACACAGCCATTTCTGGGATTCTTACAGGCTGAAATAGAACAATAATTGCTATCACCAATATCCCAGACATTAAAGCTGGACAGCACTCTTGATTGCTGAATAAAGAGGTTTTTATCCCACTGAACAAATAAAACCAAAGCATATCTCTGTTACATCGATGACTTTCTAGAGGACATGTACACCGCCTAGGACAGAATGACCTCTAAGGAAGTGACAGAAGAAGAATGTGCTGGCACATTTAAAACAAGAGGGCTTGCTAGAAAGACAGAGTCACAATTTTTTTCCATACTGGCATTTAATATGTAACAGTGGATGAACAGATTTAGGCAGATTTATGCCACGGCTACTTTTCTTGCATTTGTGTCTGGGACAGTTGTACCAGATAAACGAAGGACTTAACCCTGAGGACTAAAACCTCAGGCCTAATCTGAGGACATTTCTGTGTGAAACCAGATAAGCCAGGATTTTTAACACAGTAGCTTTTCATTAACTACATGGGGTTGACCGATCAAGTTGAAGACCTAACTAGTTTCTCAGGAAAGAAGACCAGCATTTCACTTGGACTGAGCAAGGGATGCAACCAAGTTACTCACATTATTTGCGCTCTGAGGAGTGACCTTCTTCACTATGACTCCAAATGTTACCCAGTCTATTTCCTCCAGATTTTCTGTAGCAAGTTTGCTCTTCAGCTGGGACAGTCGGAGGAGCTTCCGGTTAGCCATTTTCCTGTCCATTTCAGCTGACGAAACCCGGGGTTTTCTAGATCAAGCAAAAGCACGTAAAAGAGAACACATCCATTGGCACAAATGGACAATCAAAACCATCCAGCATTCTCCTGGGGAGGCTACGTCTCGCAGCAAAATGCCCCTGTGCCTTATTTCACCCTGAGGTCACTTGAAACAAAACCCCTGTCCCTCGGTTCAGGACACTATGCAAATACTAGAAAGCTACAGATCACGCCAGTCTTTGTCCAAAAAGCTGTACTGCAACTTAGCCCTGAGCCTGCATTAACTCTGCTCATTTCAGGAATGACTGAGTATGAATGACTGAGCGTGGTTTGGAAATCCAGTATGGTTTCTAGTGAGCAAAGACACGGTGAGTATTCAGGGACCTCTTGTGGCCACATGGAGTATGGGGATCCCAAGTGGCTCCCGAGGTCTCTGATTTCAGGGCAAAATCTGCTCAGTTGGAACACAACCAACCGGGCTCTACACAGCCCATAGCCTCCCTCTTCCAGCTTTCTATTACATCTCCTAATGACAATTGGCTGATCTGATATGGTTAAACGATGGTTAATCAGAAATCCAGTCCTCGGCTCACCACTTGTGTGACTACTATCACAGGACACTGCACTGATTTGCGTTTTTCTTTCCCATTATTGGAGGGTGATATCCCCAAACAGAGCTCAGTGCTGGGCTGCTGACCTTAATCTCAGTCCCGAGAAGGCTTCCACAGACACTGGCTGAGTTGTTGCACTGGAGCATGTGGGCACGTGAACAGTCTTATTTCTGGTCACCTTGCTGGGTGCGTTCCCCGCAGCAGGTGTGAGAGGTTGGAACGCCAGACTGAGGACTTGTCGTGGAGGAGGAGTCTTGCTCTCTTTAGTAGGAAAAAAAAAAAAAGCAAGAAAAAGAATCTTGATAATGAAAGAAAATTGCTAAATAAAAATAACACTAACTTACACCTGACCAGAGACAGGAGTCTAATATAACACTTAAGGAAAAAGATGTAAACCTGTCTTATTTGTACTGAACTGGTCTCTCAGTCAGCTGGGAACTGACAGCTCCAGATCAGCCACATGTAACTCAAGCAATGAGTTCTGCCTGGTGAGGAGCTTCCCAGAGCAGCTCTCATTTCTCATTTAGCTCAGGCAAGCTAAACTGTAGGATACACTGATGCAGTACAGAGCATGGCACCCATTGCAGAGAACACAATAATTAATTCTGTAGTGAGCTCTGTTTTGCTGTGACCAGACTGCTACTGGGACACTGACCAGTGTAAAACTATCTCTGCACTGCTGCTGTGAGCTAGACGGGCTTTCGACAAATGCTCAGTGTGTTTCAGTGACAGGAGAACTGAGAATGGTACCTGCTGAGGATGCTTTTGATTTCTGGATTCCTCGTTTGGTTGGCGGTAAAGGATTGCCCAGCTGGGCCGAGAAACATGGCGACTCTTGCAGCTTCTGAACTTTCCTTTCCTTTAAGGGTGGACAGGGAGATTTACCTGGTGAAGAAAACAGGGGAAAAAAAAAATATTAAAGAGATCTAAGGATCTTGGCTTAAACACTAAGAACTGCTCCAAACTAAGTAATTATGTGAATAATAAGCCAAAGTCAGGGTCCCACATGGAAACCTTTCAGCTAAGTTGCCAGCATCTGAAGTGCAACAGCCAGAAAAGCCAAAATGACTCTTCCCCACCAGCACCTAAAGTTCTGGATGTCACTGAAGCCATAAAGCTGTGGAAACTAGAAACAAACCCTTGCTTTTCAATTTTAACATATAACTTTATTACTACACCCAATGTGCTACAGCAACAAACATATCTGTATTTTCTGCCATCTGCCAGTAAGAAGGGACACTTCCAGCAGAAGACCCTGGAGCAGTTCAATCGTGAAAGCCACCTCATGTAGAAGCAACCCATGATGCAGATACCAAAACTGTAGTTCACTGAATTAGTCTGTGGCTGCAGGAAACAACTTGTGTGGAAATACTCCAAACCACCATTCTTCCTTGCTACTCAGTGTCCACTTTAGGATTATCTGGAGTCTTGCCTATAAATGGCATATTGGTAGGCCCACGAATCAAACTCATTTAATTAGTCTCATTACCAGGGGTTTTCTTCTCAGGGCCTGAACTGGATTGCTGCCCAATAGCAGTCTTCTGCAACTGCTCCTGCAACGTCTTCATCTGTTCTTGCAATTTTCTCAGCTCAGCTAGGAAAGAGGGGAGAAGAAAAAGGATAACAACGAAAACAGCAGGAGGCAATTGCAAACAGGGATTTATGAGATCTCTGGAAATCTGGCAGTTTTACTGCATCATAGGAACTTAGAAAACAAAGACCCAAGCCACAATACAGATGTACTTGACTCTGGATAGCTCACAGTGAAAAGGCCAATTTTTCATACAGCCTGGAGTTGATTTTTCTCATATAAATATTTTCCTTGACCATGGTATGTTCCTTGCCATGGTGCATATATCTTTCCTCCTGAAGTTCAACAAGGCCAAGTACAAGGGCCTGCACATGGGTCGGGGCAACTCCCAGTATCAATGTAGGGGGAAGAAGGGTTTGAGAGTAGTCCTGCTGAGAAGAACTTGGGGGCACTGGTGGATGAAAAGCTGGACATGAGCCAGCAATGTGCACCTGCAGCCCAGAAAGCCAACCGCATCCTGGGCTGCATCAAAAAGCAGCGTGGCCAGCAGGGCAAGGGAGGGGATTCTGCCCCTCCACTCTGCTCTCACGAGATCCCACCTGCAGTACTGCATCCAGCTCTAGCACCCCCAACATAAGGACATGGAGCAGGTCCACAGGAGGGCTGTGAGGATGATCAGAGGGCTGGAGCACCTCTGCTGGGAAGACAGGCTGAGAAAGTTGGAGTTGTTCAGCCTGGAGAAGGCTCCAGGGAGACTTTAAAGCAACTTTCCAGCACCTAAAGGGGGCCTACAGGATGGGGAGGGACATTTTACAAGGGGATGTAGTGACAGACAAAGGGGTAACGGCTTTAAACTGAAAGAGTGTAGATTTAGATTAGATACTAGGAAGAAATTCTTTACTGTGAGAGTGGTGAGACACTGGAACAGGTTGCCCAGAGAAGTTGTGGATGCCCCATCCCTGGAAGTGTTCAAGACCAGGCTGGATGGGACTTCGAGCAACCTGGTCTAGCAGGTGTCCCTGCCCATGGCAGGAGGGGTGGAACAAGGTGATCTTTAGTGTCCCTTTCAACACAAACCATTCTATGATACTGAACATAAGACAATTTAAATGGCTGATGATTGTACTATTTACTATAAAGAAACGCTTCCAGTATAATCAAATATGTGGCTTGGACACAGGAAGGCTCTGTGGCCAGCTCTGCTTCCACACTGACTGGTACGTCAGAAGCTTCTGCTGTTAAGTCCCGTGCGGGAAGGGAGAGCTGTGCTGGTCAAAGATGCCAGGGTGATGGCCCTGAAGACTGAAGCAACATTACTTTTCATCAGACAAGGTGCACATACACAGGCAACCTTCTGTATCTATATCAGAGTTAGGCTGATGGTTGGACTAGAGGATCTTAAAGGTCCCTTCCAACCTAGGCGATTCTGTGATCCTGCTCACCAGAGCCAGTTTTGTTTCCCTGGCTTGCTTCAGTCATCTGTGGGTTGTTTTTTTCTTGGCGGGGGGGGAACATGTTTGGTGAGCTTGGTGACTGAGCACTGAAAACTGGACTTAAACTTTCAAAGACTTTCTGTATTCCCCATCCTAAACTGAGAAGCAGCAGACACTACCTTCTGCCCATTAGCTCTCTAGAGACAAGATACATACAATGGAACAGAGAAAAGATGCTGTTACCTTGCAGTTCTTGGTTGGTCTTCTCTTTTGCCTGACTGGAAGCTGAAGTAGGAACAGTTTCTTCTGCCTCCTCCTCTTCCAGCAGGTCATCCACGTCTCCAAACAGCGTAGCCAGGTTCTCCTTCTGTTCATCAATCATGTTGTCCTCAGCATCAACCTCCTCAGTGTAGGATGCATCATCCTCTGCATCAAAGAGCTCATCGTATTCATCTGGTTCTCCCCCCTCATCCTCTGGGGTATCGTCCTCCTCAGGAGAATTCCCCTCCTCAGTTGCTTCACTTTCTTCCAGGAGGGAGGCCAACAAATCCAAGTCATCATCAGCTAAGGCAGATATTAAACTCAGTGTTATTTCTTCCCAGTTAAAAGGAAAGTTGCCATGGAATAAAATATCACAGAATCACAGAATTGTGGTGGTTGGAAGGGACCTCAGAGATCATCGAGTCCAACCACAAAAAAAACAAAAAC
>JAOQGH010000001.1:7355439-7402909 GCA_025769975.1 Gallinago jamesoni | reverse complement strand
AAGACATTGAGGTGCTGGAGCAGGTCCAGAGAAGGGCAACGAAGCTGGTGAGGGGTCTGGAGCACAAGCCCTATGAGTTTTTGATCCATGCAGTCCTTCAGGGGGAGTTAAAGTGACCTTCTCCACAAAAGACATTTCCCTCACCTTTTTCCCTTCTGCTCATTTCTTTTGACATTAGGAATATGCAATTGCCTAAAACCCAGAAACACAAATTCCTGCCTGCTTGCCTTTATTCTGAACAGCTCTTTAACTGACGAGTCCCTCAGAGAAGCACATCCCACAGTAAAAGTAAGGTTTGGGGAACAGAGCACCCTTGTCTTTTGTTAAAGTCATTACAACCGTACAAGCAAAAACTAATTACAATCGTACTGTTATACTTTTGCTCTTCACGTGAACTTACTCCAGTGAAGGGGCTTTAGTTATAAATGCACTTTCTCTTGCATTTCATGTTCCAGAGATCCAAGTACTGCTACAGATCACACTGAATGATTCAAGCTTCATAACTCCGTCAGCACCTCTGAGACCAGTGCACTCTAACGACAAATCAGGAAACATCCAGGATTATAACATGAACTTTGAAGCAGAAGGGTGAGCCAAGAAATAATAAAGTGGTATTAAAACTTAGATGTTGAACTTCCGTATTGAGGTTGTGTGATAACCACACCCTGCTCCTTCTGAATGGCCAGCTCACACTTCTGGCAATCAGAACAGAGCGGACTGGGCACAAACGGACCTTGCTGGTGCCTCTCAGTGAGCCAGACAGTCCTACCACAGAACAGGCTGGCACAGATTTAATTACTGGGTTGTAATGCGTCCTAGCATGTTTCCCTCCAAAGATTCTGGCTTGAACAGTGGAAATAAAAAATAAAAATCTTTCCCTACACCAAGGTTGGCAAATTGGTCCGAAACCGCTTGGAGGCTTCCTTCCAACTAGGCAGTGCCAAAGACACCAATGCTTTAATTTCTTCAGCAGGAAGACCATGCCATAAGGAGGCACCATTTTGGCTGCTCAGAGGTTTTCATGCATCTCTTGCTTCCCTTCCCTGCCAGTTTCCAACAGCGCAAATGTTGGCTATTTGCAAAAGATGTTCAGCTCCCCATTTGCATTGATCCCAGCAATTTGCTCGAGTTGTTTCCTGCTGTTTATGCCGTTTCATATTTTGTTAAGAGCTGTATATTTTCCTCCCTGATGCAATAGCAAGTTAAGAACTGGGTGTTTTTTTGAGATAGAAACACCAGGGAGGGCAAGATCAGAACTAATAACGCTATAGTTCTTTCTGCACAAGCTTTTGAGCCACAGGTATTTGCAATCCTGTTGCAGCATCCAAAGTAGTCACAGGCATAGACAATTTTATACTTACAATAGATTTATTTTAAGATGTGAAAATCCATTATACTCTTCTCTTTAAATTAGGTTACATCCATCTCAGCGCTTTCTAACACAATACTGTACAGGTTCAAATGAATTTATTATAATAAAGAAGAATCAACACAACACCTTAAAAATCAGCAGTTCTATAAAATCAAGTGACTTGGGTGCACCAGGAGCTACATGTATCAGACCTCAATGATCTATTTTAAACCTTACCCACATCTGGCTAAAGCAAGAAGTTACATAAGCCATCAAAAATTTAACATCAGATTAGTATGGTCACAAGGGCAGCAATAAAACTGCCATCTGGAGAAAGAGCAGGGTTCATTTCAAACGCTTGATGAATACAGCACTACTCCACTTGGCTGAAAGCTTCTCAAACAGTTTTTTTTTTTAATGCATTATTTTCCTGATGTATGGTATAGGAGAGATGAAGTATTTACAGGCTCACAGTACTTTAATCGATCAGCATATATCCCATTTCCCTTCTGACTTCAGTGATTCAGCCCCATTCTGCGGGCTGGCCATAAACACAGAGCACATCAGGGGAATGTTCCTTAAAGATTTCATAGCAGCAGACACACTGGGAATTCTTTAACGCATCCACGTTGTTGAACCTATAAAAATTACTTTCCTCAAGCAGATTAAAACAAGATTAGTGAGTACAGGGCAGGGTAGGAGTTTTACTCTTTTCCCACTGAATTAATGGGAAAAACCCTGAAAACCTACTTCACTGGATGTAGAAGTTGAGCATTATTTGAGCAGGGAGAAGAAAAAAAATAAGTGAAATTCCAGATGGAAGGCATCACTCAATTAATGCAGTCCATAACGTGAATCTGCAGTGTGTCCAAATCAGGTAGAATTTCTTGACATTTGGGACACGAATACATTGAGATATTCTGCTGCTCTGGCCAGTCTTGACTACCAGTTCCTGCAAGCAGAGAAGATAACTGATTACCTGTTATTTTATTTGATTTTTCCACTCTTTTTGTGAAGCATTTGAAAGAGGATTGGTGGCTTGGTCCTAACGGTCAGAGGATCATGCTCTGAATAGCCAGCCACAGGGGAGCTGGGGAGCTGCCTGTAGCCAAGAAAAGAGGTTTTAAACTGCACACAGCAGGGCCTGGCTCCATGAGCGTACAGTACCTCTTTGGACAAGGCGAGGCGAGTGCTCCCGATCTGGTGCCCTGGCTCCATGGCGATTCTGCATCTCCACCAAATTGTTTCTGAGAATAACAACAACAACAAAAAAAATTAGCCAAGGACACTAAAAAAGGACTAAGCAAAAGGTATCTCCCCTTTGTCTACAGAGAATGTATAAGGTTTCAAAACAAATCAAAGGATTTGTAAGTAAATCACGTCAACTGGTCATGCATTTAGTTCACAACTGCTGCTCAGAAACAGGACCTAGAAAAGCTGCTGCTTTGTGAGACTGTGCCGGGGTCCTGCTGAAATCAGGGTCATAGAACTGACACCAGCAGGATTTCAGCAGCTACACGCCTAAGGACCTGGGGAACACTCGTCTGGAGAACTCCAAGGACTCTCAGCTATTCAGGGCAAACTGCAAATTTGATTAAAGCAGAAAAGCAAGTTATTCCACAGAAGGGGTTCAGTGCACAGTTAACATGACATGTAACTTGATTCTTTGAATTCTGGGCACTCTTCTTGTACTCATGGCTTCCACAAGATGAGTGGAGGACACATCGGGAATATTTCTTTTTTATCTTTTACAGCCAAGGGCGTTAAAATGGTGCAATTCCATAGTATCACAGTACTTGAAACTATGGGTAGTCACTCACCACTGCCACATGGGGAAGCAGCAGATATCCCTGGCACACGGGCAGCAAGCTTAGCTGCAGATTCACCACCAAACTTGAGGCCAGAACCCAAAGAAACTCAAATGAATCAGCAGGGAAAATGTATCGGGTATGAATCATCCACAGTGAAATCTTGTCAAGGCATCCAAGTAAGAATCTCTGTAAGACGTGTTAGTTCTATCACAAAATTAAAATGGTAAGTTGGACAACTATTTTTTTTTTCTCTTTTAAAATTCAAATTAACCAAGAAATAAATGTCAGCAGAGTTGTTTGCCTTTCTACTGAGATGCTGGCAAGACAATGCTGGTCAACTCCAGCACACAGGGTAACAAAACAGTCTAAAGGCAGCTCAACCAAAGTCAGTTCTCACCGGCCAAGATCTTCAAGGTTTTGCTGCTCTTTTAGCAGGTATGCCAGCTGGACAGCCAACTGCTCCTTCTCCTCATGGATCTTCTCTCTTGCCGCCCTCTCAGCATGGAAGTCAGAACAATAGACCTCCATCTGATGAGAGAAATGAAATCATGCTGAGAATTTGTAACTTGGACTAAACCACAGTCATATATTATACATCAAAATAGCAAATCTGTGTCATCGCCTGCATCTACTCAAAATCCTCCTATAGCACCTATACACAGCAAAGCAAAGACCTGAACTACTTACAAAGTGAAGACGACTCAGTAGTTTTGGGATTCTATAAAAGATATTTCAGGCATCTTATCTCAGACAGTGCTATTGCCCTCTGCTGTACAGAGGCAGAAATGAGGCATAGCCAAGTCACTTGATCGGTGACACAGACAAATCTGCAGCACAGACAGTGGAACTAGGCCAAGATACCAGTTCTGTGCCTTAAATGGGAAGCAGATCCTTTTTAGTCACTGTTTACACACACTGGTTTGAGTATAATCATGCCTAAAACATATGCAGTGATTCTTCAGACAGTGGTTTTAAATACACAAACACATCTATTCCCAGCTTTTGTTTTGTTGTGCCAGACTCCAGCATACACAGTTCCTCCTACAGAATCATAGGATATGGTGGTAACGGCTCTGCAGGGATCTGCAAAGCAGGCCAAGTAAGGGAATTATGCTTTGGAATTGAGGACATGTATTCAGTATTCCAAAGCAAGCTACTGAATACCTCCTTCTGGTTTCTGAGCATTGGGTGGGGGCAGTAGCCTATTTCTGAAGACCTGATACCTGAGCACGGAGCACAGCCATGGTTTCAAGATCCTCCTCTTGCTTAGCAATAATCTGCTTCATTTCATCTATCTGGAGCTGTTTTGCAGCAAGGGCTTGTTCTGCCAACTCCACCTTTGCATTCAGTTGTTCCACCACAACTTTATCCACTCTGTCCAGCTGCAAGGAAGAACTATGATTATGACATGAACTCAGAATAAGTGAAAATCTTCACTGCTTGAAGTGAAAATTTACTTCTTACTCCTGCCCTTGGAAAAGCTTCCAATTTTGATCACCAAAGGAACTCAGACTAAGACAGCAGTGGCGACTGATACTTTGACTTAAAGATTAGTTTTGGGCTTTCAAACTACACTGTGTCAAGTTGAGAGAACTCCTCAGTGGACTCAGCAAAGGATGCTCTCCCACTTTCCAAAATTATGCAGTAGAGTCTGGAACTTCTATGGAGCCTCAGTTATGAGCAGGACCTCACTGTAGCCGGTGTTCTATTTAAGATCACAAAAATGTTGAGAGGTCTGCCTTCCCATATTTACAAAGTACGCTGCAGGAACACCAATATGTCTTTGCATATCACTGATCTTTAAAGAGGGGACTCCACACCTCAATGCAGGTTAGACCTTACCTAGAAAACACCACAGAAGTATTGATGTGTGGATAAAGTTTTCTGTAACTGACCGAACAAGATCTATGTTTATCAGACAACGCTGCTAAGTTGGGTGCTATATTATGTGGAAGGGATGACAATCGTTTCCTGCCTGAATTTGTTCCTAAATACATTCTCCCATCCCTTCCCAATCCCCCCTAATTAACTATGAATTCTTCTTATTTAGAGTTTACCTCTTTGAGTTTCATTTCATCGATTGTTTTCATTGCCTCGGTGAGTTCAGAAAGGAGTTTGTTATATGCCTCCTGCAAGCTACTACATCTTGCCCTGTTTATGACAAGAAAAGAGGTGAAAGTTTGAAACACTTAAAATTCTCTGAAATCTAAATAATGTTAGAATTTAGAAAGAAGCCACTACCAGCTCCTTGCAAATGAATCTGCATTTCTGATGAGAAAACAATCATGCTCCATCTCTCAACATCTCTCCTTTTTTAGTGAGTTGTGTGCTGCTCTATCCATGGACTGAGTCCAAAGAAATATCCATACTGACTGACTGCATTTCAGATTGAAGAATCCATCACCCAGTATTTTTATATCAGCTCACAAATTCTGTTTAAGATTTAACACCTCTCTTAGGGAGACATCCAAGTCTTGAGACTTCAAGTGAAGGGGAATTCGTCAGGAAAAGAATCAGACACAGACTTCAGGATAATGAGCCTCTTCTCCAGCAGCTGAAGACAGGTCCTTCAGTTAGTTCAGCTTCTCTGTACAGTTTGGACCAACATTTTCACACTCCTTACATGGGCTGCACATGAAAGGTAGCAGGGAGCCAGAGCAAACAGCTAGTCTCCTTACTTCAGCTTCACTGCATACTGACCTCTCCTAGTTGCAAATGTGTTGTAGGGACCGTAGAACTCTTTATTAATGTCACTTTCCCATCATTGTCACCATATGACTTGTGCCTGCCCTCCAAGATATGTATGCGTTTACCCCTGCTAGTCAGTGGGACAGCTGTTGTCACTTTTCTGCTTATTTTGCTTGTATATTATACCTGACCCTATTCCATCTTTGACTTTGTAACAAAAAGAAGATACAAGTCAGAGCTTACAGCTCGAATTTTCTTAAGTGAAAATTTTCACTAGACAAAAGGATACAGTTTGGGCCTAATAAAGAGACTCCAGATTCAAAGCGACGTAGACGCTGAGCTGAATGCAGCCTTCTAGTTCAGACTCTATAAATATAACATGGTTTCAAAGGGTGCAGAAAAGAAATTGTATTTCAGATTAAATTCCTTTTTGGCCAGGTTTCCTTCGACTACCCTTGCCCACAGACAATACCTCCCTGGAACGTAAAACCACATCATACTCACTTTTCTTCATGTGTCTTGGCTTGTTCCAGCTTGACCTCTGCCTGCATGCTCTCCACCTGAAGTTCCAGCTTCTTGACAGTGTGTATTAGCTGCTGCTTCTCCTCCAATTCTGATGCAGCAGTCAAGTTTTTTCTTTCCAGTACTTGGCACCTGACAGAAGAAGGAAAAAAGGTTGATCCCTTAGCTTCTTCGCTAGGACTAGAACAGGGATTGATTACGTGAATCAGAAAACAAGAAAGAATTGCCTTTACATCAGGAAGGGTTAAAACCCAAATCTTAAAAATTCAAGGCACTGGGGTTCTATTTGTAGAACTAGGTTGGCAGCTCAGATCTTCTGACAATTACTGTATTTCTGAACTTTCATCTCCACTTACAAAGAGGGAGCAATCTTTTACAGCATTTCTATGAAACAGATATTTAAGTTGATATTTGTAGAGATGGTGAGTTTCCCAAGGTGGGAGCTGTTATATAAATATATATTTGGTGTCACAGCAGAACTTTTATTATTCTGAAGCTTACTTTTCTTGAAGCTTCTTCTGAATCAATTCTGCTTCTTTTAACTTCTCGTGGGCTTCCTGAAGCTCTTTAAACAGAGCACAAACTTGCAAATTCAGGGTTTTTACTTCACTGCCAACCTTTCAGGAAAAAAAGAAAAAAAAGGAAAATTACGTATGGACAATTCAAGATAGGAAAGTTGCAGGGTAACAAAGAGATCTAAATTAACGCTTTCATAAAATCTAGGTGACTCAAAGACAACACTATCACTGATTTTCCAACACTGACTAGAACACACCTCATGCAGATCTACATTTTCTTCCTCAGAGTTTGCAATTTTAAACACACGTAAGCAAAGCAGGCAGACTTAGTGATTACTGCCACTCCTCTAAGCAATAGTTATAGTCTGTCAAAGAAACATAAATAAACAAAGATCTATCCCTAGACAGGCTTCCATTGGCAAGTCTGACTTCTAATAAAGCTGCACCGTGAATTCTTGGTCAGTGGTGAAAGCCATTATAATTCAAGATATTTTACCTAGTTGGAATATAATCTAGCCATGCTTCTGGAAAGCAAATCTGGCAGCTTTGCTGAACAAAGAGGCCAACTCGAATCAAAAAAATCCCATCGGACAGTACAGCACGTCTCTCCCCAACACCCATTTCTTATCCTGCCCAGGGAAGGAGCGACACCTAAATCACAGCCTCCTAGAATCCTGCTTCTGGGAAGTTTTGCAAGCAGTCTCCCAGGGAAGGGAGTGCAGTAACTGCAGTGGTGGTGCTTTAAGATGACTTGTCTCAGGAGACCTGGCTGACAGTAGCATCCAGCTGTGGTTTGGCAGAAGATGTGCTCCGGCCTCTTCTCCCCCAGCCACTCCTCACCCTCCAGACAGAGCCAAAGCAGCATTCCTTTTCTCCCAGCATGTCTTCAAACGCAGAACCTTCAGATGGTCCACACTGCACCCTCACATTATTTCATTAAAGATCTGCATTTCACAATAGGAGGAGATAACGTGAACTCTGCTGACAAGAGCCCTCTGAAGAAACCCAAGACCATATAAATGGAAACAATGAGTGCCACCACAAGGATCTCACTACGCTGACCTCAGTATCAGCACTTAGATGAGAAGCGTCTGGCTCAAGCTGTAACTCAGACAACATTGAGATAAAATACTGGAAAGAATTAACTGAGACATCATCTGCTTTCTTAAGAAAGGACATCTCTTGGCCTGAACACAGACTGGTCTTGTTTAACAAAGCCAGCCCTGCCCTAAAATACTTGTTCTGTCCTTCGCTTTGCCTGGAATTGTATCAATCCAAGATGGTTATGATCCACCACTGTAATACATTTCACCAAAAACATGAAAAACACCCCAAACTAGGTGCCAGATGTGCTCCACATTTCAAGTCTGTTGTATAGTACACTGTCATTGGATTCTGATCCAAAATCTCACCTAGGCAGCAGTGAGGAAACTCACCCAGTCTAAAAGACTTTCTAGAGCTAGAAATGACTGCATCTCTCTCTTGAGTGGCCATGGCCCGGGCAATACTATAACTACAGTTATACCTGTAGTTATACTGTGCTTCCCTAATTCTTGGCCACCAATCTCACCCCTTTTTGGTGGCTGGTGTAACTTGGAACCACCTCTAAGATATGGATTGGAGATTTTGAAATTCACTTCTGTACTCTGGGCATGGTATTTGCCCCTTGCTCCCTGAGTGCATGTGGAAATCTAGTTCCTAAGGTTGCTGGCCTCAACAAGCAAGCTGTAAGTTGTTAGGTATCAGCTCAGCATGACAGGTACTTACAGCCTCTGAACTCTCCTCTTCTTCCTGTTCAGTTTGTGTTCCACTCTCCAGGCAGTTGCTGGTTTCTTTCTCCAGCTTTGACAGCCTGGAAAACAGAAGGAGACAATAATGATAGATTTGGCCTACATTTAAAGTGAGATTGTGACTATTTAAGTATTTCATGTAAGTGATGTACTTTCTTTCTAACATCACAGCCACAAATGGGAGGCAGAATTGAAAGCACAGACATGCAGGGAAGCCTGCACAATCATGGGTGTTCCTGAAGTACACAGGAGACCCAGAATGTATGTTTAATTAAAATGGATGTGTAAGTCTGCAGGTGTGGTGAAGGACAGTGACATTAATTCCACAGTGATCAATCTTTGGTACAGTCCAAAACTGCTAACTCTTTGGAAATGGGTCAGTCTGTTTGCTGAATCCAGTAATTAATATTGCCTCTATTTTTCTTCGATATTTTCAGAGGCTGAGATTTCTAAGAATCATTTGGCTATGGCTCATTACCTCTTCTAGGAAGACCACGTAGAAGTAATTACCGTGACACAAACCTTTCATAGTAGATAATGTCCAGGAAGTTTTACTCTGTCTCTGTGAAGAGGGAATTTGGAACAGCTACTGCTTAGGCAATTTTCCACGCCTGAACAGTAATACCGATTTATACGAACATAACTGAGCTGAGAAGGACCCACATGCAGGTCTCAGTGAAAAGAAAAATCTCTCTTAGACAAGTTTGGAATTAAATTTATTTTAGACAAGCTCACATGTTGCTAAATGTAGCCTACCAATACCACGAAGAAGACTGTAACCCCTGTTTTATACATAGTGATTTTCTTAAGGGCTCACACACAGGTGATTCATACAAAAGCAAAAAACTACAGAGGAGTGAGTGGAGAGAACATCCTCAACTAGCCATTGTATCACCCTGACATAACCGGGGGAAAGTTTGAACCCAATAGGAAATGGGTAATTTGTTTTGATCTGTGATGCTACAGGAAGTAATAATAAAACATGGAAAGTCTTTTGTTCGCAGAAGAGAACATGTTTATTCATATAAGGACTACCACAAAAACAAATTATTGCTACTGAGCACTTGGGAAATTCCCCCTCCCCTCCCCTGGGTCACACTGATATTTCAGCTGGTCTCTGATTAGTCACAAGACCTGGTAACTCCAGCAGCCCTGAAACAGAACAGCTCCAAATGTTACAGTGCACCTACTTCATACCTCTCTTTCTGATCCTGAAGCTCCTTCTCCA
This sequence comes from Gallinago jamesoni, assembly GCA_025769975.1. Classification (NCBI taxonomy): domain Eukaryota; kingdom Metazoa; phylum Chordata; class Aves; order Charadriiformes; family Scolopacidae; genus Gallinago; species Gallinago jamesoni. The sequence continues at coordinate 7,393,001 of JAOQGH010000001.1, read as the reverse complement.
GTTCTTCCCTCTTCTGAGTTTCATTTCTAAGGCAGCAGAGCAGCTGGCTCACAGTTAGCTCCTCGGACTCCAAATTCTTCAACTCATCTACAGTTTTGCTCCTGCTTCAAACCAAACCAGATGTAAATAACAGAAGCTAGATTGTACTAGAGCATCTCCTTATCTCTAGTTCTGAGGCTCATTCTGAGAGGCCACCATTTCACACAGTGCTGAAAACCAACTTTCTTAGCAAAGGTCTTATTCCCAGGAACCAAGACCTGCCCAGAAGGCACTAGCCATAGTCCCCATCCGTGCAAATGTGATCCTTGCTTTGTGCAGTGCTCAGTCCCCATGAAGCTGGGGGAAACATTTAGTACTTAAACAAGGAAAACAAAATCAGACAAGATAATACAAAATCCAGTACATTTATTAGAATCTACTTTGCAGCCCCTTCTGCAAAGTGCTGCTGTCTATTCCCCAAATAACATTTTTTTTTTCCAATGAAACACGCAACATTTCTTATGTCTGTCTCATTCCTTTCCAGGAAAAGAAGGCATGTGCCACTAAAACTGTTCATCAGAAATTGCTTTGCTTTTCAGGAAGTGTCTCTTCAATATTTCATCTCCCTCATAGTCTCAAACTCTCTTTTTAAAAAGCTCTTTTTAAAGCTCTTTTAAAAATCTCATTATGCTACTGTAGAAGTGAACCAAAACAAATAAAAAACTACCCGAAAAATAAGTTAATTTCCTCATGATAAAATACTGTATTCTGTTCCATTTTTATAACATCTAGACAGAAAGTCAAAATCCCCTAGCTATATGGTAAGATAGGCAGGTTATGTACACTGTACTTTTCAGAAGCTCAGCTGTAAAACAGCGTGTGTTTAAAACTTTGCTGTTGTAGTTCAGAACAAAAAGCATAGTCCTCTATTTGCTCCTGCAAGCTAAAAATCTTTGGTGAGCAAAATTCAACACCCCGAAGACAGTGCTCAGCCAGGATATTTTAAGTAAATAACTTTTATCGAGGGATTTTTAGTGCAGTGTTCTACTCTCACAGAAATAAACCTGCCCTGAGTGGATCACATTTCTTTGAACCTGTTAACAGCACCGGTCTAAAGTTTCAATGCTGGACAAAGACACGTGGTGACACAGAAAATATTTTAAGAGGTAAATATACCCCCTGTTCTTGTAGATATGGTCCAGATACTCATCAAAAGGTAAGCATGTCTCACAGATAACATCTTCTCATAATTACAGTGTTCTCACAAGTCACCACTAATGACAAGCTAAACTCTTGCAGCATAGTCTGTGGTCAGGGACTCTCAGTTTCATCCATAATAACCACAACTTTTTTTTTTTTCCCCTCTTCAGCTTCTTAACCACATGCTGAGGAACAAGTGTTTTACATTACAACGCTGTTCTCCCTTGCAGTGACACAGGGAGTCATGACCTGTATGTGGAACACAGCTTTCTGGCCTGCTATGCCCTTAGCATTTTCTATATCCTTTCCTTCGAAAAGCAAAAGCCACAAAGTAAATAAGGAAGTTCAGCCACAATCATCTAGCTGCTAAACTGGGCAGTACCCAAAATGGAAAGTTTAATAGTATCAGCTGTCTATGTCCATGAGAAGTAAAGGTTCACCTAGGGGCAAGAAAGTCCCTTGTGCCCTGGAGCTGATGTAAAGATCAAATTTTGAGAAGTAACCCAAACAGAATGTTGGTATCTTAAGCCAGAAAAATAAGGACTATATTGTTGCATGTCTCTGTGCTCCACCATGATACACTTTATACCAACCACACACAAACAAAACAGACAGGTTCAGATCTGAAAGATTACGAGACCTCTGATTCTTACTACATCACTATAATTGGGTAGAAGACGGATACTTTATTAGATGGTTTCCAATGGCTAGAAGGGAAAGAGTACCTGCAACCTCTATCTTTTGAGTTTGTCCTCCCTTAAAAACCTGAAAACTTGGTAACTCAGCATATACATAAGTGCCTGGCCAACTGGCTAGAATATGCATTCCCTCTTGTCAGCTACTGAAAATCAGATGGAAAAATGGCAAAGAGCTGAGGGTCTTTCTGATGTGATAGGAAGGTAGAGCTACTGCAATGGAGGGATGCTGGGCCACAGAAAACCAGGATTTTCTAGTACATTCCTCATAGAAAAGTGTTCCCTCACATTGAAAACAAAACATTGCAGAATTCTGAACCACACACACCACGCAAGAACCTACATACATGTAGACAGCAACATTACTGGTCATTTCACCACTATTCTCTTGATGGTCCTTTGCAGTTCTACTTATTTCTCCTTCCTAGGAAAGAAAAAAAACCACCACTATTAGCTTCATATATGGACTAAGCAGGACACAGTTTTATTTACTTGAGTTAAGGAAGGAAGAAAAACAGGGAAAACTACTATCACAGAGATAAAAATAAATAAAACCACAGAATTCCTACAGATCAGTTTCATGTTTGGAAATTCTTAACTTAAATACTTCACATGCCTTTCCCTGTGTCTCTTCCAGACTCATAAGTGAAGAGGAACAGCAAAGAGATTTGGCCTTCTCCTTTCATCAACAACTTCCGTGGCCACTCTCCCCTAGAAAGGTGACTGGGCACCACACAGCAACAGCCAACATCGCGGCAGGTGGCTTTAAACACAAGGCTAAAAACCACTCTCCTGCCTCCCAAAAGAACCACTCTTCTTTTCCCATCACAGAACTTCCTCCTTGATCTTTGTAGCAAAAAAACGGAGAATGCATCCTTGAAGATTTCCTGCAGTCTGAAGTTTTTTCAACAACCCCAAGCAAATTTAAATTCTCATATTTCTTGTTGCACTTGTGCTTTCCAGAGAGGGATTTGCTATTATGGTGATACCAGAGACTCATATTTTCACATTTCACCTGTGAATTTTTTTCAGATACAAGAACAGCAGAAAAAGTAGAGTTTTGTACCTCTGGGGAACACTCTGCAGCTTTGTGCTTAGTTTTATTTGCCTGCATCTCTACTTATCTCAGTAGAAAGTGAGCCCCATGCTCTAAAGAAAATAGCCCGTTCTACGTTTAAGTGTTGCCCCTTAACAAAACATAGTACCAATGATCCCACAAATTCCAACTAAGACTCTTAAGATTTTGAATTAGTCTGAAGCCACGTGCTTGACGATGCTGGTTTTTTCCAGGGAATATTTTTAGTGTGATGGAGGCTACCTATGAAATTAATTTACTTTGAGCATGGAAGTGGAAGGACAGAAATAAATTCCAAGACCTTTACCACAACATCTTGTAACACACAAGTGCTCTACGTCAGGTAATCTAAGTGATCATAGAATCATTTAGGTTGGAAAACACCTTTAAGATGAGCACACCCCAGGGATTTGGGGTTGTTCAGCCTAGAGAAAAGGAGGCTGAGGGGACACCTCACCACCCTCTACAACTACCTGAAAGGAGGTTATAGCAAGGTGGGAGTCAGTCTCTTCTCCCAAATCACAGCCAATAGAACAAGAGGAAATAGCCTCAAGTTGCATCAGGGGAAGTTTAGATTGGATATTAAGAAAAATTTTTACACTGAAAGGGTTATTAAGCATTAGAATGGGCTGCCCAGGGAAGTGGTTAAGGCACCATCCCTGGAGGTATTCAAAAGACGGGTTGACATCGTGCTTAGTGACATGGTTTAGTGATGTTTTTTTATCAGAGTTAGGTTGATGGTTGGACTAGATGATCTTAAAGGTCCCTTCCAACCTAGACAATTCTATGATTCTCTGATTCTATTCTAAGATCATTGAGTCCAACCATCCAACTCGTCTCACAGATCTCCTGTGCTCATGTCTTGTGTTACTGCTGTTGCTGGCAGTTTGCTGTTCCCTCTCAGAGGCATAAAGACTATTCATTGACATGGGTATAAGGTTCACCCTTTCTACTAAGGGAAGGCAGGATGCTAAATACCTTGCTGTAGAATGTCATCAAGCAAACACTGTCACCATAATTACACTCAGACCCGACTTCCTCACCATTTAGCCTGATACAAGAAGAAAATTAACTTTGCAAAATAAGCAGGACTGAGCTGGAACCAAAGTTTCTGGCCACAAGTCACTGTGTTCTTTTTATTCCCCTCACTTACATTCATCCTGATCTCCACAAATGAATCCTCTGCTGAGGAGATGTTCAGCTTGACCTGCAGTTCTGAAATGATGGCTAGCAGATCTGCCTTCTCAGCCTGAAGCCGCTGCACCTGGGATTTCAGTTGCCTCACTTCCTTTTCGGGAGCCATGCAGCCCTTATGGGATAAACAAACCCTGCATTACCCAAGCAAAAGGAAACACCAGCCAAGGAGCACAGAGCCTGAACATAACAACCATGTCCCACATCTTCTCTGTTTAGGTTTGCCTGGAAAAACCCAGTGTACAGATCCCTAATGTATGCTTTGGTCCACTTGACAGCATGAAGTCTAACCTGTGAAACCAAGTTAATCAAATGACAAACATCATGCTTCTGTCCCTCTGAATGCACAGATAATTAGGATGTAAATCTTAGCCTGAATCTATGCCTCTCGCTACCATGTAGGATCTCAGCCAACCTACAGAATTATCGCCCAGAATTACTGTATTTTTTCACCCATATCTTTATTCCTCTTTTCCCAGATCTACCTAAGATCCTAGTGAGAAAAGGCCACTGGGCAGAGCTTTTTCACACACACATGCACAACTTTCAGCCTTTCCCCACCATACAACTTCTCTGTACTCAATCTCCATGTATAAACCCCTCCCTATATCCCTTCCACAAAGCTCTTGTCCTTCCAAGATTCTCCCCAAACTTAATCTCTCCTTCACCTTCTGCCTCTTCCCTTTCTTCAGGATCCTCAAAATGCTCTCTTAAGCCTCTATGTAACCAGAAAGCCTCATTGTTTTCTCTCCTTTAAAGTATGAATTCTCTCCTTCCATTGTGAAACTTTCCCTGTGAGTTTGTTTCTTCCTCACTTTGTAATCTGAATCTTTCACCTCCTGGCAAGGCCTTTATCACACCACATACCATCAGTGTAAATTCTGGGTAATTCCTGGAGTCTGAATTACATTCTAATCTATCATTCACACCAAATCTCCAAACTCTTCCTATGCTGACAGTGTCTGTCATCCTGCAGTACTACCCTACCCACCTGACTTGCTGCTGTCTCCCATTTTATGTTTATGCTGTAATAGGATGCAATTAGAAAAGAAGAGAGAGTTTTACAGCAACCTGTGCTAACAAAGGTATGGTTTTGAAAGAAACCCTCCTATGAGTGCTGGTTTATCACTAAGGGAGGCAACACAATATACCTGTGATTGACTTTGAGTGAAACACAAATGTCACTTAACAGTAGCAACAGATTATAGTTTCTCTCAGTTAACAGTAAAACACAGAGGTGAGAGAAATTAGAGTAATTTTAGTTTAGTCCTTCTGTTAGAGGAAATTTTTTCCATGCTCTTTCTAAACAGTAAAAAAAAGTTTAAATAGAACTAAGGCATTCAAGAGAGAAAGTAATTTTGGCTTAAATGACACTGTCAACCTGAAAGTCATAATCAGAAATGAAAATATTGCTGTTTAAATTACAGTTACCACTGGCTGATACAACTGCAAAGTATCATGGAAGAACCAGGGATTACTTTATGAAACTCTTGACATGAGATAATTAGAAGAGATTTAAAAAAAAAATAATACAACATCCATTACTTTTCTGGATGTTGGATTACTCAAGCAGGTTGGATCACTCTGTTAATAACACACTTTTGAGTTTTCAAAGTACAAGAAGTTCTAGACCAGGTAGAGACAGAATAAATCCTCTACTTCCCCTTCAAAACTATTCCAGATTTAAGAAATTCCGAGTTTCATTGACAATCCTGAAACACAACTTTTAACCCATAAAGATTCTGCAATTAGTAGTTACACAGTCACACTATTTATACATTACTTTCTTCCCCTTTGTAAATTCTGAACTCACTGGCCAATTTTGATTTACACACTGAAAAATTTCTTAGAGTTCCATAAAATAGGCCATCAGGAGAGGAAAGGAGTCTACTAGTGTCTCAGCTGAGAAAAAAGCTAATACAATCATGCTTTATCAGGCAGAGAGTCCACATGGGTCTTGAAGGTACCAGATACATCAGTTTGGCTCTGCATGAAACTTCTCATTAAACACCTCTTCACAGGACCATGTGGGACACAAAGCAGGTTTTGTTTTAAGAGGCTTTTTCCACAGGTGTCTTCAGTACTACCTGCAAAACGTTGCCTGGCTACTAAGCAATCAGCCAAAGGTAGGACAGAGGGAGAAAGCTCAGTCAGACTCAAATGAGGCAGCAGAAACACAGATCTAATCTGATCTCAGTAAAAAAAACTTCCATGAGACGACAATGATATAATAAAAATAGATGGCAGGTAATTTTTTTTGTTGTTTTTTGCTTACATGACAGCTTCTCCCTGGAAACACAAACACAAAAGCAATTAAACAATCACAAGAGACAGATAATCTAACAAGAAAAAGGAGAGAGTCAAGAGATACCCAACAGTAACCAAAATAAAATAAAGAATGAAAGTTAGCAAGAAATGTTCATTTCTTATGTCAAGAATGTTAGTTATTATTGTTAATTAGATGTTAACTAAAATGTAAATTATCTCAGGTGTAGCACAATTATTACACTCTGAGAAGACTCATTTCATAAACCAAGTCAAGCCAAGACCTCTTATTAGAGCATAATGATAAAAATGGGAAATGTTAACAACTCTCCCAGTGTGCTGAAGGGACACCAACGCTCCAGACCTTGGATTTAAAATCATGTCAATCCAACCAATTCCTTATTTACCATTTCAGCTCCTTCTTCTCTTTCCTTCAGTTTCTGAAGTTGTTGCTGTAGCTGTTCATTTTCAATGCACTTGACTAGCAAGCACTGCTTAGCCTCTTTAAACTTTAGCTCGTAAAATTCTCTTTCTTCTTTCTGCTTCTCTCGCCAGACGGAAAGTTCCTCATATCGGTCCTTCATAGCTTGGTTATGCACCTTCATCGCTTCTAAACGATAGCCAGAGACAAGACATTGATTCACATCAATACCCTGTCAATGAAACAGCAGATTTCCACTACACTGAGCTCAGCCTTCTTCAGTAGTATCAAATGGGTAAGCAATAATTGGCTATGAAAAGCAAACCTCCAAACCAAAACTGAGCGTGTTATAGTCTGTTAGCACTATAATAAATACCACTAAATCCACTACTGAAATCATGTGTCCACGCCCACGCTCTCTCACTTTCTGACTTACTCCTAAACCAAGAAAGACAAGAAAGAAGTATTCTTCACTAGAGGCGCTTGGTATCCTGCTACATGTGTTACTTACGTGATTAACCCAAATGAAACTCCTGCACTGAGATTCTGAAACTGGTAGGGAAAACAGACATCCTAGATTGGTAAACTACTGCGTGAAAACGGATGCTATCAAATCGAAAGTTTCAAATATGCCCAACAATGCTCTACTTGGACATTTGGTTAAGACTTGATTGAAAGCATTAAAAAAAATTATACCAGACAACTTACAGCAAAGTCAGTTCCCCCTGGCTGCGAAGCCATGCACATGTAACAAAGTCAGTATGTAACAACATCACTCTCACTATTGCAAAATGCTTACCAGATTTTTAGGTAGAGTCAACGAAAGTATTTCAGACTTGGTTTTTTGAAAGCAACAAACTCAAAGCCAGTTGCTTGAAAATCTTATATACATTATATTTTACAGTAACTTCCATTATGTCCTGATGTCGTATTATAAACTGCCAACAAATCCTTCAGATTATGAAAATAAATGTAGCTCTGGAGAATGACTCTGCAAAGTATGAGTTACAGCAGCTGTAAATATGGTCCCAAAACATTATCTTACATGATAAAGGACTTTTTAGCAAAATACCAGAGGCTCTTCTAGAAACAACTTTCCTACTAGATACCCATGAGACCCAAAGCAGAGAACTTGGACCAGGTCCAAAAATGATTCAGGCAGAATTTAAACACTAGTGTAAAGTCACAGCACACAAGATATGCAACTTCATGCTCTGCTGTCATGTAAACAGTGAGGTACTTGTCTTCTACACAGAAAATGCCCAAATTCCTTGGGTTTTGCTCTACCCATTTTCAAAAAAATACTTATCCAACACCTAAACTCCTGTGATCCAGAAGCGAAAGTTCTCTCACCTGAAAGGCTCAACTCATCAGACATTTTCAGCTAAACCTATTGGTTTCTCCCAGATAGACCCTGCCATGACCACCACTTCCTTTTGTAGTACAGAAGATGCTGCCCCATCTAAATGTTCATAGTCGTTACTATACACAGTGTAGGACAGCATGCTCCAATTCCCTTCTGTGCCTGAGAAGATGCACCTCCTTTCAGACAGCATCCTAACCCAAACTGTTCTGGGTGCTGCACAACCGACCCATCCCGGTGCCGCTATGGTATAATGCTAGTCTCTCTGTAATGGAACTGCTCAACTGTCCTACAATACAAAACAAAAAAGCTTTTAGAGGTTGAAGAGCAAAGAGCACATCACAGTATAAGATTTTTCATCTTGTCTCCTAAAATATACAGTGCTATACTGCTTATAATGTGCAATTGCTACCCAGGTATAAAATGCTACCCAGCAAGGGCAAACAAGCACTGAATTCACACTCATGGGACAAACAAAAACCCACAGAAGACTCCAGGGTTTTGTATTTCAAGACCTGCACATTTCACCTTTTAACTCATTGTTCTCAGTGATCAGTTCTTTCATCTGTTGTACCATCTCCTCTGGGGTGTAGGTACTAAGGGCAGGGGCAGCCATGCTGTCCGTTCCATTTTCCGGTTTACTCCTGGTGTGCTCTCCATTTTCAGCAGGACGGCTCTTCGATTTGCTGGACATCTCTGAAGCATCTACTACAAGGTTTGCAAAGAGAAAACTCTCCATTTCTTGCCCAATAAACATTTATAAAGAAAACATAAACATACATTCATTTTATTCAGGCAAGCAAGCCTCATGCCCTGTCACAACACGCAGGCACCTTCCAATCCCTCTGACCCCACTTCACCAGAACATCCATGACTCTCCATGTCCCATTAACCCCTCACAGGACTCCATGAATAAAGCAACTTGATCCCCGAGACCTCCCCTCCCCGGGAGCCCCCTCCTCTGGGGGGTGAAACACCCACAACACCCGTCTCACCCGCTCTCCTCTTTCCCCTCACCATCCCCGGGGGTGGGCGGCCTGACGGCCCTTTGGGAGCTCTGCAGCGGCTCCCGGCCCTAAGGAGAGCGGGCTCCCACACCCACCCGGCCCTGACAGGGCCCGGCCGCCGCCTCCCGGCCCCAGCGCACCCCGTTTCACGCCGAGAATCCCTTCCCGTTGATTTTAAACTATCATTTTCACTTTCTTGTCCCCCCACTTTTTTTTTTTTTTTCCCTCTTCCTTCTCCACCGCACACCCGGCGCCCCCCTGCGCTACCCAGGGTGGGGGAGAAGGCTGAGGCACCTGCCTCTGCCCCGGTCACGGCCGCTCTGTCCCGCCGCACCCCCACCGCCGCCCCCGGGCCGGGGGGCGGCCTCCGGGAGCCGTAAACCGGTGTTTTCCCCCAGTTTGTCCTTTCCCAGCCCGGCCTCCCCGCAGGCCCACCCCGGATCCGCCGAATCACCGGGCGAGCCCGCCCACGGCGACAGCGAGAGCAAACCGGCCGCCGTCCCCCCGCGTTCGGGCTCGCCTCAGGGGCGGCCACCCGCCCCGCTCACCCGCTTCACGGCGCGCCCATGGCGGCGTCAGCCCAGCTCAGCTGACTGTCCTTCCCCGCCTCCTCTTCCACCTCGGGGATTTCCCGAGATCGGAGCTGCCCGCCCACCGCCGCCTGGGCGGCAGGGCAGGCTGCGGGCCGCCCTCCAGGGCCAGGCCTCCCGGCCCACCTTCCCTCACAGCCCGCCCCCCCCCCTTACCTCCCTGAGGAGGCCAGGGCCTAGCAGCCCGGAGGGAGTGGAAGTAAAATACCTCGAGGAGAAGGCAGGTTGTGTGGGGAGCCCACTACACGTCAAGGCTGGGGGGAAATCATGGGTCTCCACAGGAGGAGAAATCAAGACTTGGAGATGTGGTGGAGCATTGAGCGGTGTCAAGAGGGGTGATTGGGAAAGGTCATGAGGTGCATGAGGCCTAAACCGTGGGGATCAGGCAGCAGGTGCGAGACGAATGAAAGAGAGTGGGTTTTGCACAAGGTATAAGCATAGAATCACAGAATGGTTGGAGTTGGAAGGGTCATTAAAGATCATCCAGTTCCACCCTCTTGCCATGGGCAGGGACACCTCCTACTAGAGCAGGTTGCTCGAAGCCCCATCCAGCCTGGCCTTGAACACCCCCAGGGATGGGGCATCCACAGCTTCTCTGGGCAACCTGTTCCAGTGCCTCACCACCCTCAGAGTAAAGAATTCCTCCCCAATATCTAATCTAAATCTCCCCTCTTTCAGTTTAAAACCATTTCCCCTCATCTTATCTCTCCACTCCCTGATAAAGAATCCTTCCCCATCTCTCCTGTAGCCCCTTTAGGTCACTGGAAGGGGCTATAAGGTCTCCGTGGAGCCTTCTCTTTTCCAGGCTCAACAACCCCAATTCTCTCGGTCTGTCCTCACAGCAGAGGTGCTCCAGTGTCTGTTCATCTTCGTGGCTCTCCCCTGGACTTGGTCCAACAGGTTCATGTCCTTCCTGTGCTGAGGGCCCCAGAGCTGGATGCAGCACTGCAGGTGGGGTCTCACCAGAGCGGAGCAGAGGGGCAGAATCATCTCCCTCATCCTGCTGGCCACGTTTCTTGTGATGCAGCCCAGGATACAGTTGCCTGCGGCAATGACTTTTTAGTGATTATTGCCACTGGATCAAATCAATTAGGATGAGGTTTGCCACACTATGGGGATGTAGTCCATTAATGGCTGTCAAATGTCACAGTCAGATGCACTGTCTGGCCAGGGAAGTCTTTAAAACCCTGGTTCTGGGGATGGAGTTAGTTGGGGCAGTTCATCCCACAGAGTCCCAATGCTTAGTGACTGTTCTTAGCAGGATGCTGGGCTGGAAGTACTCCATGGTGCTTATTCTTAGGTAATAGGACCAGCTATGATATTTCTGTTCCGTTGTTTTCAATGGAAAAAATGTCACTTTAGCTAAAATGCCAACTTCTATGTAGAAAATATCAGTCTTTCATTAAATAACTGCATGGCTTGAAAATAAGCTCTTTTGATTTGAAAATGCTGCTTTGATATCTCCTAGGAGCTATAACTGTCTGCTGTTTAATGAAGTCGTGCCTTTCTGCGGATGGTCTCCCCAGCTGGCCCCCAAGCGCTGCAGCTTCTCCCCAGCACGAGGGGGAGAAGAGAGGTGGACAGTGAATGGTGGACGTCAGCAGGGAGTGATCCTTTTACAGCTGAGGAACTTCAGTGTTCAAACAGAGGGTGCAGGTGCTAATGTAATATTTCTACATTAGGAGAAATACTAGCAGCTCATAATGGCTCTTTATTTGAGCTCTGAGCTAAGTTCTTGCCAACTGCACGACCTTATTGTGTCTACAGCAAAGGCAAAAGAAGAGCAACAAAGATCAACCGTTTCACTTGTCAGAGCAATTTAAAGAAGTGTTTGCTATTTTATTACACTTCTGATAGCTCTTTGTTCCCACAGTAATCCCAGATCTGGTTTTAGTACCTAGAATTCATTTTTGGGAACAGATTTTATTTGGACAGCAAATATCCAGGTTTTGAGGGAGCAATTTAGCATTTTGATGTGTGCTTCACTGCCAGTAAGATCTATGTATCTCGCAGTTCTTCGAAGAGATCAAAATGCAAGAGCAGCCCTTGCTTGCAGTTGTAAGACGGAGAGGCGTTGCTTGGGAATCAGAAATAATGTATCTGATTCTAATTGGAATGAAACATTTTGATTTTTAAAAGCCAAAGAAAAATGAAAGTCCTTGTAGGTAGGGGAGGGAGAGAAATAACCAAAGAGGCTTTGTGAAAAATTAAAAAAAAAGATACAATTCAAGTTTTTTACATAAAAGGAAAAAGTGCTTCTATCTAAGTAACATTAAACTGTACAAAACTCTCATTATACATCAGGGTTGTGGGAATACAATGGAGAAAACAATTGTTTGGGCCCACCTATTTTATTCAGATCTTTTTTTCACCACAGTGTCTCATGTGATGAATTTGTTTTATCTGTTCTGCAGGTGATGCAGGAGTAACATGCAGGACTGGAGCATCTTGACTCCGTGGAGGCAGGAGGCTTCTGTTCTAACTCTCCTGGTGAGTGGTCTGAGCTGCTGGGCTGAGTTGTGAGTAGCTCATCTATCTGTGCTGTACTGCACAGATGGTAAGTATTTTGAGGCAAGAGGTACAAAAGTGCCTAGCTTTCCCCAAACCACTGCATAACATTTGTTTGCAAAAATAGACATTGGTCATCTTTGGGTCTGAGGGCTCAGATTCAGTCAAGTTACTTAAGAAATTCCCTTGCAGGAGTGGAGCCATGGAAACAGTCTTTGTGTACACTCTTGCTCCCTAGCAAATGTGAGATAATGCAGCTTACCTTAGTCTGAAATGACGGAGGGTTGTGCTGAATTATCTTTACATCACCCTGGGCTAACAGCTTGGATGCTGTTTTTGCAGTTGTCCAGGAACTGAACCCTGTGAGTCTAACAAAGCTGGGACTTGAACTTCAGAAAGCTTTGAGACAAAGAACATGTCTCTATGTATATCTCTATGTATATACATATAGGGCTTAAGTTTTATCTGTCTGTCTTATATTATGTGGAACTCATGCTGCCTTTGATGCTCTTGTGTTGGCTCTGCTCTTCCTGTCTTTCTAGTCTCGGTGTTGCCTTTTTACTTTTGGCTGTTGCCGTGGTAGCTGCTGGAAACTCCTGATTTTGGGCAGGATCCCATAGATACTGTACAGATGTAGCCCAAAGACTGATTTCTCTCTCAGGACACTATGAATATACACTAAGCCAGTCTGGATTGCTTCCTCTTAGCAGCTCAGGTTCCTAAAGAGGCTTTGCTTTTTGCTGTCCAGAGAGGTATCTGCAGGTCTGTGGAAGGACTACTACCTTTGATTAATACCCGGGCTTCTTGCCAACATAAATGCTGGAGTGTTTGCTGTGACTTTAGATTTGCTGATTAAGCTTGATTTCCAATTGACAGGTAATTTGAAAACACCATAAAGACACATTCTTTGCAGGCTTTGAGCAGATTAAGTGGGGGAGAGGGGATGTTATGAAATACATCCAACTTCTGCAGTCAGCAGTGTTGTGTGATGAATGTCACCATAACCTAGAGAGAAGTAAGATAATGAAATACATTAATTTCTTCCAACTGTGGCCTGGAGAGGGCTTAGAGCCAGCTGGTAAAATTTACATTAAACAGTGTCAGGCCTTAGATTATTACCTAGAGTAGAAAAGCTGCAAAGATCATGAAAGTGAGATGTATGATCTGAATGTTTATCTGCCATTAGCAGATGGTATAGTATGTTCAATCTGGGGTCATCATGGATTGTTGATTATCAGTCCAGTATTGAACCTATTGCTATTGATACTGTTATTATCATCAAAGGGAGAATCATCAAATGACTCCAAGGAATCATCAAATGATTTTCAGGAAGCCAAGAGATGACAGAAATTAGAAGTGACCCAAATTCATGTTTTTAGCCTGATAACCCTGGTGTGGGCAGGATACCTGAAGCAAAGGTAGTGCCAAAGAATGTATCTAACTAACTGTTTTGTCCCATTCTGCACAGTTTGATACAATGTGTCGTGTACCACTTTCCCTCCCACATACAGCCGAATGGATAACTTCTTTTACAACTGCAATTACATAATATCCCTGTGCAATGATGTAAAATTAGTACCTCTAGCCCAGCTTTTAGATGATCTAATTCAGAGTCTGCTGGTATGTAAAGAAATTGTAATGTAAGTGTTTTCAGCTTTTTTCTTCCTCAAATGAGTTGCAGTTTGATTGTGCTGAGTTGCTGGAACTCCACACCAGCAGCTCTCATTTGTTTCTTGAAACAAACTAATTCTGTCACCAGACAAAAATATTACCTGGAATCTTTTTTTTTTTCTAATAAATTTGGTGATTGGAGTCAAGCTGGCAATAATGTCTCCACTTATTCTCAGTCTAGCAAGAGCAGCAGCCATGAAAAGTACTCCATACTATTTCCTCCAGGTACACGGCCCTGCATTAGGAACCCTGAAGACAAAGTAATTTTCTGCCTGTCAGTAAGATGCTTTAGATTTCTTGCTGTGAAGAAGAGCAGAATGTTAACCACAAGTACGGTGATTTTGTGATTCTGCATCTGGCAGTTTGGAAGAGATAAAATGACTTGTGACTGCGGAGTAACTGCCATTGACAGTACTATAGGATCCTTGTTCGGGCTGAGTTCTCCTTTCTTGACCACTCAACAGATACTGGTGTCCACTCAGGGAGCAGCACATTTCATTCAGCACCTACCATGCCAGAAAGACCTGTTCTTTCTGTCCTTACACCCTTGATGATAAAGGTGAAGGAAAAAATTAAATGGATAAATGGGCAGAAAAGCTAAAAGCAAAACTGACAACTGTTCTTGTTTTCTCTTTCCAATAGATGGCACCAATTCTCTTCCCAGATCATGTCTGTTAAACACGTTAGGACTTCCAGAATACCCCAAGTGTTTAAAAACATAGGCCACTTTACCATTTTATTTTGTTCTTTCTGAGTGTGAAATTTGGACCAAGAAGGCAGCAGACTGAGAAAATATCTAAAGCCCTTGGAATGTGGCACTGCTGCCAAGGACAGCCATGCCAGGAAAACATAGGCAGATCAACGAGTGAACATGACCCAGGGCTAGGATATGGGGGAGGGAGGTTTACTTTTGGCTAAGGATGGTCAAAAGTGAAAGTGGGACTATTTTAGGGAATTACTGAGAAGGAATTGGAAAGCCATGGAGAGAGGAAACCTGAGGTTTCCTCATGAAACATGAGGTTTCCGGGTCAGATGGAGAAGACTTGGACAGTCAAGGAGCAATGACAGTGTACCTTGTCGAGGGAGAGTAGTGGTCTGTCCAGCAGAGCATGGACCCCTTGGAAGAAGTGGCTCCTCAATGTTTTCATGTAAGGGAGATCTGCAGCACTTTTATAAAGCTGCAAGAGGGAATAAAGCCAGATTGGGGCTGAGGAAGCCTCTATTCTGAAAGTACAAAAATCTCTTGCAGATAATACTGTTTTCTTTATCCTGAAATGAACCTGTGTTCATCATTAAAGGAGAACGGCGTCTGCAGCTCCATACCACCATATGGGCCATGGGGAGAGACAAGCCAGGCTCCCATCATGTGTTCTAACATAAAGGAAACATTACTTCCTGGCTGCAGAGATGGTCAAAACCATAATATTTGGATGGAAGCATAACATTCTTTTTAAAGGCATAACTCTCAACTAAAGCCTGGAGTCAAAGGGATTCTTCATTAATTTTACCACTTAAATCCTTTTGAAAATCCCCTTCTAATTATTTTAGTTATACATGCCGCTTATTTTGTTTTTACCTCAAATGTCTTGCTATGAGTTTTGGTTGAAGGGCTCTTTGACTCCACAAGCTGCTTTCTTACTAAGAGCGGCAAATATCACTCCTAGTGGGTTGTGTAAGTGCACTCATCCCTGTTTCCCTTTTTATACAATCTGGAGGAGGGAAATGCCGCTGTCGTAGTGAATTGAGCTGCACTGGCATTTTTGATAGGATGCAGCAAAGACTCTATCAGATGTTACAAGCTGCTAAGAGAATAATTACAGCAACGTTATGGAGGTTGTGACTGTATGGAGTTTCCCAAAAAGAAACCCCAGCGAAGCCATGTACTCAACAGTACTCCAGAGGGCTGTGTGCCAGCATGGGAGACCATACCCTCCTCTTGCTCTTGAGGTGTTGTGGCTGCTATTGAGTGGAAATTAGATTTGCAAGGCTCTCTCAGAAATTGCAGTATTTCTTTGATCACTTAAGGGACCTTCTGAAGTTGAGGCCTTGGCTTATTGCTATGATGACTGTAGGAGCACCCCAGCATACCTGGGAATGCATGTCCCGCAAGGAGGCTTGGAGTGAAAAGTTTATATAGTGTTTAAGTCTGTACAAAACAGCACTGCCTTTGGAAAAAGTACAGGTGGAGACACATAGACAGCCAGATCAGAGTGAACCAGACCAGAGGTTTTAACCTGGATCAGTTTTTAACTAAATCAATTTCCCTTGTTCTGGTTCACCACATGTTCATGGAACTTTGGTGGAAGACCGTGAAGAAGTGGCATTTGGGCCTGTTGGAGTGGGTCCAGAGGAGGTCATGAGAATTATCAGAGGGCTGGAGCACCTCTGCTGTGAAGAAAGACTGAGAGAGTTGGGGGTGTTCAGCCTGGAGAGGAGAAGGCTCTGGGGAGAGCTTATTGTGGCTTTTCAGTACTTAAAGAGGGCCTATAAGAAAGATGAAGAGACTTTTTACCAGGGCTGGTGGTGACAGGACAAGGGGCATCAGTTTTAAACTGAAAGAGTAGGGTTAGATTAGACATAAAGAAATCCTTTATGATAAGGGTGGTGAGACACTGGCACAGGTTGCCCAGGGAAGTGGTAGATGGCCCCTCCCTGGAAACACTCGAGGTCGGGTTGGACAGGCTTTGAGCAACCTGATCTAGTACAAGATGCCTATGGCAGAGGGGCTGGACTAGATGATCTTCAAAGGTCCCTTCCAACGCAACCCATTCTATGATTCAGTGGTAGAGGGGAAGAAGGGCTGAATTTTTCAGCAGCCATGCTGGTTTATGCTGTCATAAACTCTGCATGAAACCACAGTGTGTTTGAGAATCTTGAATCCCAAGGCAGAGACAACTCTTAGGAACTAGAAAAGATGTGATCGTCATGGGAAGTTAGAGCGAGAGGCCTTCAATGGACATCTTCCCCACAGAACACAGAGGGGTACCCCAGCTCTCAGTGATGCCCAGATCCCAGAGGAATGCCAGAGGGATGCTCAACACTTCTGCTCTGCCTCCCAAGCACAGCAGGAGTATTTGCCCTGCCTGGTGGGAAACATGCAGCACTCATCCTCTGCAAAACAGGCCAGAAATCCAGAGCCTGCCGTTGCACTGTCACTGGGAGAGTGGGGAATACCGGGAAGAATTTGTTTTGCAAGGGAAATAAGAGAAGGGGAAAGCTTTCCGAGGCTATTGAAGGCACTAAGCAGAGACTTGAAATTGTGGCAGAAAACAGAACGCTTTTGAGACAGCTGAGGGCGCTCAGCACTTAAGTGGAGTTGGTGTTTTGCGGGTTTGAGCCTTAGGATACAGGGCTAAAAGGCACTGATGCTTGAATCAAAGATAACGCTGCTAGTGACTAAAGCCTGGGCGGGGGCTTAGGCTCTAACATTGCCAACAGCTGAAAAATAAATGGTTCAGTGCTGGTTAAGTAGCTGCTTATTTGCTTCGGTACGAGCATAAATCTAATGCCTTAATTTTAATGGCACCTTGAAAGAACTCTTTGATCACGCATTTCCCCTTCTGAAGCAGCAGGGGTTTATTTATTTGTTATGATTTCAAGTATCTCCATAAAAGTAGAACTGGTGAAAGATGTTAGGCTAATATACCTGGGTAATTATGTTCTGACCATCTTCTTGCAGTTTTTTCTCATCCTGGCTTTATCCTTGTCTTTGGGATCTGCTTTTTGGCATGACATGCCTTTGCTGGAATCACCATCTATATCTATCCTGAATTTCTCCAGAAAAGGGCCTCTGTTGTGGTGGGTTCTGCGTTGTGGTCACATCTATTCAGTTCTGGAAAGAGACACTCTGACCTCATTTCACCCAGACCATGTTACATTATTGTTTTTAGGGATTTTTAATATGAACCAGATTTCTTTGGGTTCTCATTTATCTTCCATTGATTTATGTAGCTTATTCAAAGTTCTTAAAATCCTTCTGTGATTTTTGTTTATTCACCACTCTTTTTTAGCCAATCCTTAATTCCTTAGTACTTCTAAAGCTCCTTAGGACATGAAACAACTTTTGATTTGTTAACTGTTATTATTACCACCAGTAGTATAGATAAAAATTAGTGTATTTTGCTGAAATACACTTAATACCTTCTCTTATTTTATTTAAGTCAATTAATTACTGTTACTAAAGTCTTGGTAAGTTGGATATGTCATGTCCTCGAGAAGAAAGATTAATCAAGGCAGTGATTTCTATACTTGCTTCAGCTCTAAAGGGACATCTTGGCTTAGAAAGTTAAGGATTTTTATGTCAGTCAATTGCCATGTATTTTGTCCAGAGAGACTTTCATTTGAGCTTTCAAGCACTGGTAATTAAATCAAAGCACCTGTTACTTGGAAGTCCAGTTGACATTGGGCATTTAGCTCGTCTCTTTTAAGTACGTGTGTGCATGGTGAATTCCTACCATGTGGAAATAAATTGTCTTAATTTAGGGTTTGTGTATGATAACGTGGCTGTAATAGTGCTACCTAACTCAAACTGGATATGGTATGACATGGGCTAGCTTTGATTAGGTGCCTTGGCACCTAGGGCTCTGCATTGTGCCATGGAACAAATATCTTCCTCTCTTTGTCCTGTGTGACAGGTCCAACCACCCAGCCAGGCTGCAGCTGGCATGGGGCCTTCAGGTGGGATTTCCCTCTCACCCCTGGGCATAGGACTTGGCTCCCGAGCTACTCCATGGATTCCCCACTGAGGGCTGAAGCACAGCACTGCAGAGAAATGGCAAGGAATTTCTTTCTTGTCCTGGTGCTCTCTTCACGGAGAAAACATAGATTCTCAGTACTCATAATCTGGAATTCCCAACCCATTTCAACATTTCCAATGAGATTAAAAATGGCTTTGGCAACACATAAGTTCCTCACGGCACAGCCAGGCAGCATGGTAACCATCTGTTTTCTCCACAGAAAGATGTACCTGGGTATTAAAGGGAGAAACATTGGTGCGTGCAGACATCAGGTCCATCTTCCTGATGAGATGCAGGCTGATATCCAGATGTCAAACCCTTTGCTGAATCCTGTTTCTGCCTGTCAACTCTGCAGGGGGTGATTCAGACTGGATTTCTCAAGGGATAGCCTGTGGATATCCCCACTGGCAAGTGATCCCTCTCAGATATCTGCTACTTAGTATATTGTCTATCTTTGGCCTTCAGGTGTCCTATGCAGCATTGTAACTGTCAAATCCAGAGGGATGTTTAAAGGGCATCCGCTTCTGTGCAGTTCAATATCTCACAAGAGTGACCCACGAGGACCTCGTGATGCTGGAATACAAGACAGAGATATTTTGTCTCTTCTGCCAGCCTTTCTGACTCCCTCCACAACTTTGATACTCTTTTTTTTTTAGCTAGGACCAGATCCAGGTGGGGTTAATGGCTGGAGGCTCTATATCCAGACATCCTCAGCCACTCCACGGGAGCCAGACTGCACTTCCCAAACCATGCGGCATTAATGGCAAACTGGGGAGGGGATGGATGCCACAGACAGCCACTGCTCTAAATCCTTGCTGCTTTAAAAAGCAAGAGCCAGCCGAGGAACAAAGCAGATGAGGGAGCAGACTTTATAATCAGGTTTACAAGTTGATCAATTATTATCATAGCTGCAATAAGCTGGTTACAGAGATGAGAACAAGCTGATGTTACAGAAAGCCAGCTATAAAAAATGTGTTTCTAGACATGCTGAGTTCTGTGAGGACAGAGAAACAACCTATTAAAAGATCTTGTTAACCCAGAGGTTGTAGCCTTAAGGCCTCAAACCTTTATACATGTTTTATTCCCCACCACTGCCTTCTTCACTTACTTGTTCCTTTCCTTTCTTGTTTAAAGAGATGTTGTTTTCTTTGAGTATGTTGTTGGAGAATATAGTGTACAGGAGGTAAACACATGGTTACTTCTGTTTGTTAAGCTCCACTGAGGTGAACAGAGTTGCACAGTTCACAGTGGAGACCCGAACAGAACCCCAGGCAGCTTCTTTGCAGTCAATTCCTACGGTGTTCGCTGTTTCACTTGCAGTGATTTCTTTTAATCTCCTCCTTTTCTCCATGGTTGCCTGATTCCTCTGGCTGGCCATTGGGTTAGAGGGTACAAAGGAGAAGGGGTACCTGCTCTCAACTGTGTGCAATGTAGAGAAAGAAAAGTCAGACTTGTGTTTGTTTGCATTACCTCATAGCTTCTCTCTATTAAAAGGGGGCTGGTTATGTTTTTGCAAGAGATGCGGAAAGGGGAAGGCAATTTAATGATTTTTAGGGATCTGCTCTTGCTGAAGGGTTTGGAAGCTCATTTAAGGTATTAGTTTGGCATATTATTTTTACCTTATGTGTTTATCAGCATTGCATCAGTAGGGCTCAAATGACAGAGTTCCTGTCCAAGTCTCATTGCTTTGGTTTAGCCTATTCTTCCCCAGGAAAGGGACCCGTGACAAAATCTGAATCAAACCCAGGGTCAAAGACCTGGCACCATTCCCAACAGGGTTTCTGTTTGAGGGATTGCTTCTAGTTGTGTTTTTTTCTATAGCGCATCACTATAGGATCTGGGCATATGCCCTGATGTCATGGTAAAACTCTATTGATCTGTGCATGGCCAGTTCTGACTTCTGCAAAGATTTTTCCTTGACCTGATAACTTTCCCTATGAAACCACCCTCTCTGTTTACAGGCTGTGCTCTGGGAGGAGATTTAGTACAGATCTCTTCAAAAGCCCCAGTAGTTCTTCCTCGAGGCCAAAGCTGGACTCTACCACAGCTGCTGCTGGAGTTCTAGCTGGACAGGGTGGGTTTTGGCAGCAATAGTGTGTCCAGAGCAGAAAGACCATCTGGAGGGTGCTTTAGGGTCCTGGAGGGTTTTTTTTTGTAGGATTTGTAAACTATGGGGTAGCTTAGGGCTGGGGTGGGGAGAGCTCATGAAGGCAAATGTCTTAAGAGGCATTTTCACTGCTTTATTGTTTGAAAGCAAGGGGTCATCTAAGATTTTGGACTGCCTGAAACTAGCTAGTAAAGTACATTTGGGAATTGAAGGGGGAAGATTCTGTTTCAGACTGAGAGCTGGGCTACTATATCACTTTGGGTTTGTGACTTGTTTTGCTTGTATGCTCTTCAGTGCGGTATCTACATACCAAATCTCAGAGCTTCCTAGATTGCAGCCAGCTCATGTGAAGGTATCGTTCGCCCAGAGCCATTACCCCAAACACCTTACCCTTGAAGTTGGGAAATGTAGAATATCTTGAGTGAAAGTAACTAGAGGAATTTGAGAAGGAAAAAATAACCTCTGAAGGAATGACCTTTCACAGGTTAACGTAATTCATGGGCCACTTGGATTTCAGGTGACTGAACTATGTTGGAAGCAGATGCTGTTTTCTCCTTGTTCCTTTGCTTGCCACTTCCATTTTTCAGCACTTGTTCACCACTGAGCTCAGGGAGGCAAAATCAATAGTTCTCCAACATTAATAATTGAGCAAAGCAAGCAGCCAGCTGAGTAAACCCCATCTCACTAGAAATCAGAGCAGTTACTTCTTAGCTTGAGCTAAAGTATCTGAGAATTAGATGCAGACTGAGGTGGAAAATGGGATAAAAACACCAAAATAAAAAAAAGTCAAACAGCCTGCTCTCCCTTGTGCTGTCATGGCTCTCACCAAAAGAGTAGCAAAAGTGAGTAAGGATTGCTCTCTCAAACAATTCAGTATCGGGATGCAATCAGGCAGAATCATCTGAAAGCATCTTTAGTTTGTAGGAATGAGCTCTCCAGGGGTCTGAGTGGTATTTCCAGGTTTCATCCTAAAGCTTAAATGATGCACTTACTGAGAGCTGATCATATAAACTACATGAAGAAGAAAAGACCCTGACAAAGAATAGCTTTTAACTTGAAGAGTGGAAAAAAAAAAGGCAATAAACATGTCTAGTAAATGATAGGCACACTGCTAGAGGCATTTGTGAAGGGCATTTGGATACTCTTGTAATGCAGGGTGAGAACCCTGCTAAATATGATGCTCCACAGCATCCCCTCACTGAAACACTGTCACCTCTGGAAAAGACTGCAATAAACTTCTAACACCCCTGGTAAAATTACACAGTAGTTAAGGGACAGGGTCTCTTAATCCCAGTAAACCATCAGGAAAGGGTGCAGTAGGATGGCAGGTCAGATTGTCATACTGCCCCGGTGGCTTTTGCAGTTTACAGATGGAAGTTGCTCGCATGGTGTGTTCTTTGAAAGTACTGGGTTTGAGAATCTCTAGATCAAACCCACTTATAAATATTGAGAACTACCCCTCTGAGGGGTTGTCTTGTTTCAGTGGGATAGACTGTCTATTGATGAACTTGTCAGTAAAGGCATAAATCATATCTGAGACATCAAGATATAGCCAACAAAGAAATCCAATGAGAATTAATGCCAAGATGTCAGGAATCCAGGAGATACATGATAGCATCACTGTGGAGCCAAGCAGCACAAAATACAATGTAAAGATTTCCTTTCTTTGGTAGGATCTCTGGGGATCCTTCTGCAGATTATCCAGGAAAAGTGCTCTGAATCCTAAATAGTGTGAGGACACAGACGGCCTGATTTAAAGGTGTTTAAATGTTGCCAAGGGATGAGAGCATCCACCAGGACAGAGCTCTGGGATGATGCTGAACATTCATTGTGTCAGGGCTTCTGGGTGCCCAGTTGGGGACCAAAGCAATTATTCCATAAAGAGTTTCATGCCATTTCTACAAGGAATAAGAATTACATGCCATTTCTATAAGGGATAAAAATCAACAAAACCTTTTGTACTGATGTGTGTGGGAATCCCACTACTGTGTATCAAAGCTTTCTTTAATGCTGCAGTTATGGACGCAGTTTGTAGTTTGGATGAAGCCTGTAAGAGTGAATTTCCCAGAAGCTCAGCTAATGCTGCCTTTCAGCAGGGTGGAGTTTGCAGCCTTTCCCCCAAACAGCAGAGCAAGATCAAAGCCTCATTTTCATGGCTTGCAATGTGTTATTATTTATTATTTCTTTTCGATGGCCTGCAGCGCAACAAGAGCTGCAGCACGGAGAGATCGTGATGTTCAGAAGCCAACAAAACCAAAGCTTTGCTAGATAGGGCCCATCTGTATCTCCTCTCCCAGCCCTGTCTTTCCCCGCTGGCTTTCTGTGCAGCAGCTGGCGGTGTGTGTGAGTCCAGGAAAAGCCTTGCAGAGCCAGGGGAAACCCAGGAGGCAATTAATTCATCTTGAAACAGCACTGCCTTAACCAGTCACCAGTGACCTGGAGTTTCTATAGAGTTTAGGTAATTACGCTGCCAACTTGCCATCAGGGCTGGGGTTTTATAAATAAGTTTTTGTAATGAGCAGCATTTTGTCAAATATTTCTCTTAAATATGTCAGTGAAGGAGCAATTGCAATGCTCTCTCCTTTGCAGCAAGCACTTCTGGTCTCCTGGGCTCTGCCCACCACCCTTTGAGACAATTGTGGCTCCAGCAGAAGCCACTACATTGGAAAAGAAGTTCCAACCATGAACATGAGGGCCTGAGGAAAGAAAGGAAGAGCAGAGGCTTGTTTGTCCCTGATAATCCACTCGGATGTGTGCAGACTGGAGGTGTATGGCTGGAGAGAAAAATAAGACCATATAACATGATTCAGCTGATCCCAAACAAAGGTTAGGGGTGAGGAATTCCTACCTGAACAGAGGGAAGCTTCTCAGGGAATGTTCCCTGGCTGCCTTTCAAAGCTCTGGCTGCTGCATCGTGACCTGTGAGACATTTATTTTGTTTGGCTTTTATTATTTTTTTTTCTTTTTTTTCTTTCTCTTTTTCTTTTTTCCCCGTTTAGTTCTTGTCTGTTTTGTTTCTGAAAGAATGACATCCCAGCCCCTAACATTTCTGGAGGCAACACATACATTCCTTGCAGCTCTGTGTTACCAAGAAGACAGAAAATGTTCCTCATAATTACGCATGATTTGATCACTCCAGCATTTCCACTGCTTCCCAGAAGTTTTATTATCATAATTAATTTCTCTGGCACCTACTCACGGCATTTTCCCAAACCTTTAAACACACAGTTAGCAATTCTGAACATTTCACTGCTGTATTTCTTGTCCTCGATTTGTTAGGTATAAATTCTTTGTCAGTAGTCTTTCCTACAACAAACCAGAAGAGCTTTATTCATGCAGTCCCCATTACTGCAGTACTGGGAGCCCCAGGGGTGGGGCTGATACACATGGGATGGTGTTATCCTGAGTTTACAAATGGGAATTTGGGATACAATGGGGCTAGGACTCACATTTTAAAATATTTGGCCTTTGGTGACTCACCCAAAGTGTAACAGGAAGCCAGTGGCAGAAAAGGGAATTACACACCGGTGTCCGAAATCCAAGTCCCTACCTGCTGGTCCAGCTTGGATTTCTTGTCTTTCAGTGCATTTCTATTGCCTTTCAGAAAACACTCTGCAATTTCCAATCCATGCAGGACTCATCACTTTCTCAAATGCCACGAAGGAAGGATGAACCAAGAGGGAAGTGATTCTAAGAACCAAGGACTCCTCTTGGGGAATTGTCTTCTGTCACTTCTGAATATTGAATAGAAAAAGGTCTTTTGCTTAAGAGAGATGTGAACTCTGATGTGAACTGTGGAGTATTAATCATGTCGTATATTCATCACGTCTATGTTTGATAGCTCTTGTCTGTAGCAAACTGCCTGAATCTCAGAGGGACAAAGTAAGAGAGATGATCTCAAAAAACGTTGGGTTTCAACAGCCAGCCCAACTCACATTAAAAACCTCAGTTTCAGCCTCCCAATGACTTCAGCTGGTAGATTATTGAAACTCTGAACACAATCCAGTGCAACTCTTTGTGTGATTCAGTGTGATCCATCAGTCGCCGTGCAATGGGCAGAGCTGTATGGTAGCTTGAACTTCTGTGTGTCCCCAGGCACAGCCACGTGCTGCAGTGGTGGAATTCCTGCTGGCTCTGATGTTAACTGCATGGGCTGCAAAACTCTCATGAATTCTGGTTCTTCCCCTATTTAAATCCAACCCCATGTCACTCTCCCACCACAACTCACAAGACCCACAGGTATCCTCAACTGGAGGGAAGCCACCCATGGCTTGTTTGCTGGAATGGGAACGACTGCCATAGAAACAAAGCTGCTGACGGGAACGCTTAAATCTTGCTCTTTGTCAGGCAGAAGCGGAGCCAAAAGTCAGGTTTCAACTTATGCAGAACTTGGCCAAACTTTGTTATTAATTTGGCTACCAGCACAAGCAGCGTAGCACTGAAATGCAAAACTACCTTGGTGGGTAAATACATTTCTATTTACTCTTAGATTGTAGCTGAATAGGATTATAGCTGTTCTGGTGTGGGCAGCTTCCCCTGATGTCAGGGAGAGAGCCGGGTCTCCTGGCTCAGCACTGTGGCTCCTGGGGTGGTCCGGTGCGAGAAAGCAGTGAACAATCTGGTGGGCTCTCCAGTCCCATCAGGTCATGCTCCTGAGACAGTCACAGGAGAGAAGTGGTCACCAAGTCCATCACGCCTGGAGAGAGCAGCTTGTTGGGCTTAGACACCGTGACTAGTGGTAGCCAACACAGTCCTAGACATTTTCACTTCATTTACTGCAAATATAGTTTCGCCAATGAACTGGACAAACAAAAAGCAAACAAACAAACAGCCCCAGAAGAAGGAGGAAAAAAAAAAGATTCCAAAGCACGTTGCTTACATTATTTAAGCTCTACGTCTGTGTCAGTCTGTGTCAGCTAACACTTACTGAGCAAACCTTATCTCTGCAGCCTAGAGCCTGATAAAGGTCTGACTGCCTGAGAAATGCATAGCCCTTGGGATTGCAGTGGCAAAAGCAATTTCCTTCTTTACAATGGAGCCTTCACGAAAACCCTTCCTGCTTAATGACAGCATGGAAGATTAAGGGACAAAGGTAGGGGTGTGGAGTTGGGCTGTGGCCAGTCAGGGTCTGTGGGGGGTGGCCAGGGGCAAGAGGAGCCCCAGGCAGGGCAAGAGATGCCTGTGCTGTCCCTGCTGGTGTGGGGAACCTCACTGCACCCCCTGATGTGGATGGTTTCCCTGCCTCCCACCCATTTTTGGGCAGCCCCTGCCTCCAGGCTTCCTCAGTGCTGTTGGTCCTCCTGGGATGTGACCAGGGGCGTCCTCGTGTTGGGCCCCAGCAAAGATGAACTCAGCCCCCACGGCCGCCTCCGCTCGCCGGAGCGAAATCTGGCCACTTGTTGCTGAAGCGTTTGGGGATGAAAGTGCCCGGATTGAGGAGAGGAAAAGTGTTTGTAACAACAGTGTTTCTTTGTTTTGAGTAAAAAAGGCAAATTTAATGCAGGATACAAAGCTGACCTTGGGGTGAAAGACATCACTGAGTCTTCTCAGAGGCTGCCATCCCACCCCCGAGCCAAACCCATCAAATCTTTTATGCATTAGCATTTAAAAGTGAGGGAGAGTGCAAAAAACCCCTCAGAAATTGTTCCAGGGAGAGAATAAAACAGAAGCAGCAGCAAAGGGTGGTTAATGTGGATTTTGCAGCACATATTAATACAGGACAATTTCCCCATTTCCTTTCTGGTTTAGAAATAAGATTTTTATCAACACAGAGATAGTCCTGGAAGAGCTAATGAAGCTTAAAGCTGAGTGAGAGAAATCATGTTCTGGGGGCTGTTCGCAGCAACTTTTTCTCCCTGTTTTTTTTTTTTTTTACCAATTAAAAAAAGAGGAGTTAACACCTGTGCCTGCTTCCCTATGCCATTTTTCAAGTTTGCAGTTGCTCTCAGGGGAACTAAAGTGACAGATTTATGCATAGCTGCAGTTTGGATCTTTTCTTGCCCTGGAGCAAGGCTTTTATCCGGAGCTCTTCTCCCCTCCTTCAGGAGGGGATGGTGAAGAGGAGGAATGCATCACACTTGAAAAAGGCAAAGAAAAAAAAATCTTTCACAGCTGTTCCTAGCAGCTGGGATATATTTAATCAGAACTAGAGATTAACATACATCTCTGTGAAAGAGATATTTTCCTTCCCTCTATGGTTATGTTGTCACCTGTGCAGCAGACGAGGCTTGGAGCTGAACCTCAGCAGCAAACTCCCTGCAAGCAAGAGGATGGAGGGTCTGCAAGTGACTTTGTACTCTTATTCCCAGTAACTCCTGGAATATGATGGTCCTCCAAGTACTGAGGACAATTTCTTTGGGCCGTTTGCATTGTGGGAGCCCCTCCCAAGTGTTTCAGACTCCTGCAAGACCTTCGTCTGTGCCTGTGTCCAGGTCCAACCAACTTCTGCACATCACTGCAGAAGGCAGCTCTTCTCTAACTATTGCACTGGAAATGGGAAGAGCAAAGAAGGTCTTGCCTGGTGTCTCAACAAGCACTACATGCACATGGACACAAATGAGTAATGGCGAATTTTCAGTAGCACAAGAATGTCTGCTGTCTCCTAAGTTTTCTTTCAGGGCGGTGAGCCCTGAGAAGCAGTTTGGACTGTGCTCTTCTAGAGAGCAGTTATGTTTTATCTTCACTGTAAATGTCCTGAATTCCTCTGTTCTTGAATCACTAAGGATTTGAGAGGTGGAACTTTGAGAGACAGAACTATGTAGGCTCTCCTGTGATGGTTGTCTCCACGTAATCTGAGGGCCACAAACATGTTAATAGATGTGAATTCACAATAATCATCACTACCGTGATCATCAACAAATGGTTTAGGTTAGAAGGATCATCTTAAAGATTATTGAGTTCAACCCCCCTGCCACGGGCAGGGACAACTCCCGCTAGACTAGGTTGCTCAAAGCCCCATCCAGCCTGGCCTTGAACACCTCCAGGGATGGGGCATCCACAACTTCTCTGGGCAACACGTTCCAGTGTCTCACCACCCTCATAGTGAAAAATTTCTTCCTGATATCTAATGTAAATCTACCCTATTTCAATTTGAAGCCATTACACTTCCCTTTATATAATAAGAAACTGGTACATGTGTGATCTACCAGGCTTGGCTTTTTGGTCCCCAAAACTTATCCTTCTAGTTAATCTCCTTCTCCATCCCCAATTTTCAGCCAAGTATGAAGATCTTGCCTCAACTCATAGGAGCAGAGTCTTCAACACAGGCAAAACAAGATTCTGCCCTTTAGCCTTCCCTGATGAAGAGACCATTGAAATATTTTCCACAGAAATCTACCCAAGATAAACATGCAAAATGCAGTGTTTCAGCCCGAACAGTTAATGCAATCCAAGGAGGAGCCAGGCATCTTAGCTGACAGGCAATATAATCCAAAAAATCATTTGCTCAGGCTCCTGCTACTGCTGGATTTTGTAGCCTTTGCTGGCTCCAGCACCACCTGCTTTGTATGTGTGCCATCAGCCCCTGAAGTGGTGGCCAGGGTCTGCTGTCCTGGCCTTAACGTATGACCTTGCACTGGCTGCTGTGTGCGTGCCAATGGACTGACCTACTGCACAGCAGCGTAGCAGTCAGCCTCTCCCGATGGGGTATCAGCAATTTGTGGCATGGGTGCATTTCACCCAGCAAAGGCAGGTTCAGAGGCAGAGGTGTTTCCTCCTGGGCAACGCCAATGGCATAGGGGAACATCTCATTGCCAAAGAAGCACAGAATCACAGAATGGTAGGGGTTGGAAGGGACCTTCAGAGATCATCTAGTCCAACCCGCAGGGTCACCCAGAGCAGGTTGTGTAGGAACGCATCCAGCACGGTTTTGAATATCTCTAGAGAAGGAGAACCCACAGCCTCTCTGGGCAGCCTGCTGCAGTGCTCTACCACCCTCAAAGTAAAGTTTTTTTCTCATGTTCACATGGAATTTCCTGTGTTACAGCTTGTGCCCGTTGCCCCTTGTCCTGTCACTGAGTAGCACTGAGAAAAGTCTGGCTCCATCCTCTTGACACCTGCCCTTTAGATATTGATAAGTATTGATGCACTCCCCCCTCAGTCTTCTCCAGGCTAAACAGACCCAGGTCAGGAGATGAAGTTGGGACCAGGACCAAATGACCAGCAGTTAAGCATCAGCAGCATGGCCTTCATCAGTGGCATTCAAGTGAATCCCTCATGAATGCTGGTGGCATTGCTAAGCCGGCTCCTGGGAGAAGAAATTCCCCTGAGTCAGGAGGACAGGTTTTCTCAGCAATGAGCCAGCTGATTGCCATGAGAGGAGGGAGCAATCTCCAGTGGGGGAGCTGGATCAGAGCCCATTTCACTACCTTGGCCACGTGCTTGGGTTAACTCACTGGGTTAAGTGCAGTTTTTTTATCCTTTGCTGAGGGCAATTTCTAGAATCTAAATAAACCTCCTGCACAATGGCGGGGGATGTGCTTTCATGTCGCCTGGTCTGTGAACACTGCCTCTGTGTCAAAGACCTGGAAAGCCCTATTCAAAAGCACACCAGAGAAGAACAAGATATACTCAAGATGCAGAAAAATACAGAGCCCACACGGAGCAGAGAAATGAGCCATTTTGTGAGGCTTGGTTGGAGAATAGCTGGTTCCTGGGGAGCAAGCACATCTTATGTGAGCGTTGGACGTTGGTGGTAAGGCTGTGACCCTACACTGTCAGGGACATAGCTTATAAAGCCACCTCAGACAAGAAATCCTACCTCTCTCCTTCTCTTTGTGCTTCATCCAAATGGCCCAGAAATGGAAATAGATGCCAGGATGATCCTGAAACAAAGTGATGGGTGGGACCGTGGTGGGGGGAAGGTGGGCAGATGAAGGAGAGCAGCTCTCCTGCTTCGGGCAGGGCAGGAGCATGGAGACCAGTCAAGAGGCAGGGCATGACACCCAAGCTAAGCCCAGCTTTCTGCAGGACAAAGGGCCAATAAAACCAGCCAGTGTGAGACTGCTGGATGAAAGCTGATTTGCAGAAGGGCTGAGAGCTCCTGTGGGGAAACACGGGTGTCTCTGATGGTGTTTGTACTGGACACCTCCAATCAGTGCTTACTTAAAAAAAGAAAGAAGCTTAGGATTGTAATTGCTTCTTTTTTTCCTTTTTTGTACTGATTTCAATAGTTTTACCGTATGAAGTCTTAATTCCTTCATTCACACCTTCTTTGCCTAAAATTTTCCTTGACCAGTTACTTCCCTCACTGCCCCTTCTGTCCTGAGTCTTTCCCTGCCTTTCCTTCCAGTTCCTCTGCTTTTTCCCCATTTTCCTCTTGGGCTTTGCATCGCTGTGTCTACCTCATCCCTCATCTTGTTTGTATTCCCTTCATCTGTGGGACTTCATAGTGTGCAGGGGTGTTTCTCACCTCTGTAGTAATCTACACTAATTTACCATTTAGTAATCTGTGCTGCCTTGCCCCCATTTCCCACAGGTCTGCCCCTCCAGATGTGCACACACATCTGTACAGAAGGTACACATACTTCCAGTGCCAGGAGGTTGGAGTCGAACTGGCTAGAGTTCCCCAGTTCAGGGAACTACCAACTTCAGTGGGATTCCCCCCTCCAAATCCAAAGGTCCTTGTGTGTTGGATGAGAGAGGGACGGCAGGCAGTTGTGTTCCTTACTACATTCCTGGAAAAAAGTCAGATATTCCACTGATTAGTGCAGTTTGAGATAAGAGAAATGTGCTGAACATTAATCATATGTTGTCTTATCAGGGAAAACATTTAACTAAAAATGCTTTAAATGGAATAAAGTTGTTTCGCAAGAGAACTGTCATATACCATGAGACAACTTTACCGGAAAGAACATCTGTAATGAGAAACAAATCACACTGACCTTTGCTATAGGGCTTGAAAGCAGGTTTCTTTGGGCTTGTGGAGACTCATTTGCCCTCCAGCAGTGGAAGAATTAAGATGTTATGTTTAACATAAACAAGAGAGGTTTAATCCCAAATCCTCATGTGAGAGCACTTTGTGTTCGCTTAAAAGTTCAGTAATTCCATAAGCAAGATGGACAGTTGGGTTATTTTAGGCTCAACGAAAGCAGGGGAGGGACAGAAGGGACATCAAAGGGAATTAACTCATCAGAATAAGAACCTGGTTGTGAAAACTGAGTGGAGTGTGAGTTCAATTGCATTAACCATATGTTGGGCCAAGAGCTCTTATTATAGATGTATCTCTCTGCTTTTTTGTTTTATCCAGGCAAACTACAAGAAGCAAGGTTGGTCTGTATGGGCTCATGTCAAATCAGGCCATGCAACTCCCTGGACATGTGTGCCCATTCCTGCTCAATCAACAGTAGTGTGAGAGTGATGATTCTCATTACCATATGGCTCTACATGAGATCCTCTGAGGTCAGATGCTGGTTTCTGAGGATGAAGGAAAGGTAAGGTGGTTCCTGCAGACTGGAATGCTGCACCTTATCTCTGCACCTTATCTCTGATGACCTGCTTCTGCTGCATCTACCTGCACATCTCTGTGCTCAGCAAAGACAAAACAGGTTTTGGTTTGGGAGCCCCTTGGCCCTTTTGAAAGGGAAATCCTTCCCCAGCTCAGGTTTGTCTTGCGGCTCTTCTGCTGGGAGCACGGAGAGAAGTCAGGCCTGGGAATCTGGTACCATTTAGCTGCACCAAATTCACTTTAGAAGAAGTTGGTGTCTAACATGTTACCTCCAGCTGTGATGCAAAAATTAAAACAAATTAAATTCTTTGAAAACGTATATAAATAACAAAAAAACAACTTGAGCTATTAAAGCAAAGGAAAAACATTTCACATCTCCATCCTTTTATTTCCCAATAAGAAGCCAGAGTCCTACAATATCACTGTTTCATTAGGACTCAGACACATCCAGAATCACTTTCTTCATCACTCCCCTGTCATCCTGCAGCTGAAGAGACCCCACCGTGAGTGCATGGGTGTGGGACAGATGATTGCTCTTGGCCCATAACCCAGCCAGAATTGCCTTCACTTAACTGAGCTAGGATTGAAGTGTAAATTGTACTTTGCCAATACAATTTTTCTTCAGGAATGACCGATGGAAGTTGCTCCATACTTGTATAATGCTGGCTAGCAGAATAAATGTGATTCTTGGATCAAGGAGCAGAAAAGTGGTGGTGAATAGGAGTGGTGGTGCTACCCTCATTCTGGCTCTTTGGAGACCAGTCTCTACAAGTCAGAATTCTACAATCCAACCTCTAGTTTGAAAACTATGGTGAAAACCTGGGGCATTCAAGCTACAGCAATGACTGATAGTCTGGTCATCCTGCCGCTGAATAAAAGAAACTGTTTGCATTCAGTTTATTCAAGGGTGTGCTTGATTAGTGGATTATAAATGCTGAAACTGGGTGAGTATTTCTAATAAGAGCTTTTTTTTTCCAGTAGCAGACAACAGCAAAACATGATCCCACGGGTGGAAGCAGAAGCAAGGCAAATCTAGAATGGGAAAAAGCACAAGACTAGCATTGGAACAAGTCACCAAGGGATGAGCTTGCTTCTCCAGCATCTGAGATTTTAAAGTAAGGATGTCTTTCTTCTGCTTTCTTCTTCTAAATTCAGTTATGATCTTTACATGGGAGTCCCTAGGTGGCATCTTCTAGCCAGTGTGGTCAGATCACTCTGCCTTTAAAACCTCTGATTTATAAGAAGTGCATTTACCTGGACCAGGGCTCACCCCAGAGACAGAGGAATTAGACATCTTTATTCATTCCTCCACAGCTGTGGGAATGATATGTTTAGATATTTTTCCCATCGCCAGTTGTGTCAGTGGTATGTGTTATGCAGATGTGTGTCTACTGGGAGCTATGCTCAGACAGCGCATTTCACATTGATTTATGAACAGACTTCTGAGCGCAGCAACTTCTGGCCTCTGCTGACTTGGGCTGGAATCAGCTTGCACATTGTTGTTATTCTTATTCTTGGACCTGCAGTCGTGGCTCATGAACCAGATGCTGCAGAAATGCAGAGTCGAGGAGGTCCTTGCCTCAGAGCTCTTCTGAAGAGCCTGGCATGAAGCAAGGAGTGGATGCTGGTAGCCAGGGGAGCCCAGGGAAAAGATGGGTGGTGAATGTGCTCAGTAGTGATGAGCTAGAAAAACGTGCATGGAGCAACAAGTTCGGTGGATAGTGGTGGGCCAAGGCTGGGTCTGCCCAGGAAAAGATGTTACAGGACTCAAGACATGGAAAAGAAAAGGAAACAGCCTGAACATCATCTTGGTTGTGTAAATGGTAGGAAAGATCATGTCTGGGAGAAGGTACTGGGAGGATGTCTACACAACCTTGAGAATAGAGAGAAAAGTCTAAGGTGAGGATGACATCCAAGTTGTAAGCCCAAGTGATGGATAAAAAGAGGTGATAGTACCAGTGATTGAGAAAGGGAGAAAGGACCACTTGGAATGAGAGCAGCCATTCCCCTTCAGCCATGATGGCTCTGAGATGAGGGCCAGACATCCCCAAAAGACAGGGACCCCGGCTGAGGTAGGAGTTCCCAGCTGATCCCCACAGACAAATCCTCTTTCCTCATGATCCTGATTACTCTTTGAAAGAAAGAAACAAAAAGAACTACTGTTTTGGGTTTGCTTTTATTTTTTTTTTTTTTGATAGGAATCACCCAGCCCATCTATTGGTACAAAGACACTTAAATATGATGGACCAAATGTTGAAGTATGAGAAGAGTGACTCAAATTAGAGAAGTGTAGAGAGAGAAGAAGATAACAAAAATATCTCTTCCTGTGGGGACACTATTGCAGCCAAATATTCGTCTTTGTAGGTTGCCCAGTTTAAAGAAGGGTGGGCAGGGGGGAAGAAGTCTGCGTTTGATATTTTGTACCTTGGACTACAAAGGAATCACTGCGGATGTATAAATAAAAGACAGCTGAGCTGAGGTTTCAGATCACCTACACCCATCAGAAAGGCAGCCAGACTCCAAGTACCGCACTCTCTTGTATGATACCTGGACTAACATTCAACTCTGTCCTTACTTTAAAGACAAAGAGAGAGACAGAGCGGAGTTATGCTTTATTAAAAGGCTTAAATCACCCACATCACCACAGAAACAGCAAAGAAAATGACACAGCCCGGAGGGAGAAACCTTTGGTTTAAATCTGTAAAGATGTATGGAAGAAAAGGAAGAGCTCCTGCCCGAGAAAGCCACAAGTCTAGAAGTCTATCTAAGCAGAGGAAGTGAATGAATAACTGTGGCACATGCATGAGCGGCTGAAAGCAGGGCCTGAGCGGTAATTGGCTCTATTGGCGCTCCTCTGATTAGCTGGTTTTGGCTACAGCTCTCGTCAGACCCACGCTGAGTTCACAGCACAAAAGTATTCACACTGCACTGAAGAACGTCTCAGATCAGCCGGTGGATCCCTGCAGAGAAAGAGCAAACACAGATCTGAAGGATGCAGTCTCCAGGGTGGGTTTCTAAATCCTTACTTCATGTCACTAATTCCTTGTTATCCAGAGCTGGAAGAGAAAGGACTCCTGGAATGGATTCAGATGCTCCTGCTACTTTTTACTACCTTGGAAATGAAGGAAGAGAAAAGAAAATTGATGGTTCTGTGGAGAGAAATTTAAGAGCAAAATCGTGTTATTCACTGTGATCTGAATGTAGATGATTCTAATTCTTTACTAAAATACCAACCTGAAAGTTGCTAATGAACTCAAACAGAAAATAGCCCAAGGGACCAGCTTGTCAGGATGGGAAGGGAAGGTTACATGCTGATGAATGTCTGGAAAGACTCCTAACAGGGAGAGGTCTCAGCTGGGGATGTCTTGCAGAGGGCACAAGAGAAGCCAAGCTACCCGAGCCCTTACAATGACACTGGGCACAGCACCAGCAAACATAAATGGAACAAAACGGGGAAAGCAAACACTTTCAAGTGAGAGGTATTTTTATTTTTATGTGCAGGCTTGCGTACCTGCTGTGCCTGGTCAAGAGTCATGGCCAAGACCTCCTTTCAGTTCATTCAGCTCTGAAGTCAGCTCCGTGGACTCCCACTGTAACCTCAAAACACCATCATGACCACTCTGCAGGATGATAGAGAATTTCCAAAGAACATTAATTACTTGCTTCCACACGCTGGTAATCACCACCAAAAAGAGAGTTGGAGAGCATCAGCCAGAGCCAGCGTACACCAGCAAATGCTGTTTTGTTGTCTGAGATGGTTCACTGATTCAAACACTCTGGCCAAATATAAACAGTTTAATTTAGCTACTAACAGCAGTATCAAGGAAAGACAGAACCATATTTTGGGCCCGAGCTGCCCATGTCCATCCCTTTCTCAACCTGCCCTCCTTCCCAGCTGCTATGTGGTGGCTAAAGGAAATGTGAGGAATAGCAGAACAGATCACAGCTTAGATTAGGTATTTCCGAAGTGGTTTGAGGACAGTTGACCATTATTCACTTGTAACACACAGTAAACAGAGATGAAGCTTAAATATGAGACTTTTCTACCCAGATGATATTAATTTCCTATGTATACACAGAAAAAATAGCAATTGAGTTTCATACAAACTAAGAATTTGGTTCCTAGGACAAAACCAACCAACCTATGAATACAAACATCTCATTGGCTTCTTGGAGCTCTACCTCCTCAGCAGCAGTGCTGCAGTAATAGCATACCTGTATGTTGCTGCCCACACCCACTATGAAATTCATGTTGCTGAAGCCATCAAGCCCTAACACCAGTTGCACCACATGGACAGACCATGGAGAGACATGAAGAGACCATCTTGGATGGGCTGAACAGCTCTCCCATTACTTGGGGCACTTCTCTCTTTCTTCACATGACCCGTGTCTTTGCCAATGTCCCAAAGCACCATTTCTCAACAGAAACTGGAGGTTTGTACCAAGGTCTCCATGTACAGTAGATTGCACAAAATGCCTCCAGGGCTGCCTCAGTTTTGTCTGAAGTCAACATCAGCCCCAATTCTTGGTTTTCCTCCTTAGTTCTTATTTATATCTCTCAAAACTGCCGAATGAGGTTCTGAAACCTTCTCTGACACTGTTTAGTCCCTGCAGTCTCCAAAGCAAAAGCAGTTTTTCCTGATGGTTAACATTAAAAAAAGATTGAGTCTGTTGGGATTTCCTGGGGATATTTTCTTGAAAAAACTATTTTCAGGACTGTCTTTTAGGCTTTCCTCAAAGTTGTGAAGCAATTTGCTGATCTTAAAGAAATAGATTATAAAAATAGTTATGAAAATGTCTAACAGTCATTCTGGAGCTTTTGTTAGGAAAAAAAAAATCAAAATCTGTTTCTGTTTTAGCAAGAACCAACTTTGCTGTTCTTTTGTAAAGCTATGATGAAATATGTTGTAGGACCATGCCATCGTGAAATATGAATATTACCTTTGTTAAACTCTTCAGCACACAGCTGAGTCTGACAAAAATATTCCAGAGGGAGACACTTGTCACAGAGGAAGACTTGTCTCACTGTCATGAACTTGGCTCAGCATTATTTAGCTGATGATTCACTATTTTGCACATTATTTGGAACAGCAGTCATGCACGAGGACCCCCCAAAACCAGGCACAGCAGGAACAAGAAACAAAAAGGCACCTTCTGCTCCCAAGAGCTCCTAGTCCTTGTGGAGAACGGGAGAAGCAGATGGACACAGACAGACGCACAGACAGACGGAGGATGAGATTAAAGGAACCAGCTAGAACATACTGTCAAATTTTAAGTAACCATCCCAGCTATGAAGATATTTAAGAGGGACCAAGTCTCCATGATACTCATATTCTAACAAAAGTTTTTAAGCGTCCTGTGCCCATTCCTGACTCTATTATCCCCAACCAGACCAGATGTGGGAAAAAGGAGAATACTGAAATAGAAGAAGGCTATTTTGGGCTGCGAGTGGTGCGGGGCCTCTGGGGATCCTCAGGAGAAGCTCCACAGCAGTTTGTATGAGAGGAGAGGGTCAGTCTCTGACCCATCTGCCAAAAAGCTGGAAAAGCCTAAAGCTGCCTCAGCCGGTTCTAGGAGGAAACAGTGGAAAGCAAAAATACATAGAGAGCTGGCTTTTTATTTTTACCTTGCTCACCAGATGCGTTTTGAAAAACCCCTGCAGGCTGCTGGGATGAGCTGCTCTCCTTTACTTAAAAGTTTTTCTCCGTCTTCCTGGGTGAGCAGGATTAGAAGCTCTCCCACCCCACACATCTTCAGTTACTTTCCCAGGCTCTTCTTTCCCAGCAGGATCTGTGCACAGCTCCCTGCTCCACTGGGACCCTTGCATTCCCAGTGCCCCACCAGCCATCCCTTCACCTCCCAAAGCACCCTGGGTGCTGCCAGTGCCCACCCCAGGGTGCGCTTGCCCTTTGCATGTCTGCTCTTCTTGCCTCTTTGCACTCTCCGTCCGGTCCACCTCTTTCTTTGGCATCCCTCCTCTTTGCAACTCTGCCTTTGCATCCCTCCCCTTGTGTATCCCTCCCTTTTCACCTCCCCTTTTGCACCTCTCTCATTTACATCCCTCCCCTTTGCCTCTCTGCCCCCTTCGCATCTCTGCCTTTCCCCATCCCTCCTCCCCTTTGCATCTCCGCTCCTCGCGTCTCTGCCCCTGGGCACCCCCTGCCCCTCTGCCCCTCGACCCTTTGCATCTTCGCACCGCTGCCTGCTTGGATCTCAGCACTTTGGGTATCTGCCTCCTGGCACTCTTCATTTGGGGGGGGGGGGGGGGGGGGGGGGGGGGGGGGGGGGGGGGGGGGGGGGGGGGGGG
>JAOQGH010000001.1:7319689-7355429 GCA_025769975.1 Gallinago jamesoni | reverse complement strand
CATTACCCCCCCCCCCCCCCCCCCCAACCCCGCTTCCGAGTCCCTTTGCCCCCCCCCCCCCTCCTTTTCGCTTCCTTGCCCTTCGCATCTCTGCTTCGCTGCCTCCCTGCCTTTTCCACCCCGGCTCTTTCGCACCTCTCCTTCAGCAACCCCCCCTGTCCCCCGCGGCCTCCGGGGCGAGCCCGCAGCTGCTCCGGGCCATCACCCCCCGCTACCCTCCCCAGCTCCATCTCCAACCCCTTTCACCCCCCTCCCCTGCCCGCCCGCCCCGGCGCCCCCCCTGCCCGGCCGCGGAGCCTCCCGCGATGCCTCCTCCGCCGCGGCTGCCGCCGCTGCTGGTGCTGGGCTTGTGGCTGGGGCTGGGGGGGCGGGCGAGCGGCGGGGGGGGTTGCCAGCTGCCAGCCGAGTGGCGACCCCTCAGCGAGGGCTGCCGAGCCGAGCTGGCGGCGATCATCGTCTACGCCCGGGTGCTGGCGCTGCACCCCGACCCCTACGGCGCCTACAACTACCTGCCCTGGCAGAGGGGTCCCCCCGCCGGCCCCCAGCAGGGAGCGGGGGGGCTCTTTTACTCGGCAGAGATCGAGCTGCTGTGCGACCAGGCGTGGGGCAGCATGTTGGAGGTGCCCGCCGGCTCCCGCCTCAACCTCACCGGCCTCGGCTACTTCTCCTGCCACTCGCACACCGTCATGCAGGGCTACGCTTATTTCTTCTTCCTCCGGTGAGTCCCGGGATGGGGAGAGGGGGGATCCGGGAGGAAGGGTCGGCATCCCGGCTCTAGGGCATCCCCGGGGGAAAGCGCACCCGGCTCCCTCCCGCTGCTGCTCTCCCCGCAGCGCCTTCTTTTTTGCGCTCACAGTTTCATCGAGGGAAAAAAAAAAAACAAACCACCAAACAAACCTCCAAACCCATAATATTCCAGCCCGTCCAGGCAGCAGATGTACGGGGAGCTGCTGTGGAGTAGCTCCCGGGTGCTGCTGCTTTTGTTTTTACGGCGGGACGGTCAGGGAGCTGGAGAGAAGCCAGCGCCTGTTCGCTGAAGTTTGGCACGGGAGCTTAAAAACCCATCCCCAAATACTCACCCGATAGCTTTCTCTCGGCTCTCCCAAGTCCCAGCCAAATCCTGACTTTGGGCTCGTCGAAAGAATAAGAAAATAAACCACAATGTGGGAACAGAGCCATCGCTGTGACCTTCAATCCAAGAAATTGTGAAATACTACTCAGTGGCTTGTTTCGAAATACTTGGTATGTTCTTGCACTGGGTGCGTAGCGAACAGTTTGATGCTGTCTTAGCACTCAGTCTGTGGCAGTAGCTTTAAACATGTTTTACACAAGTTATTTATTGGCTGCTTGAAGCTCTGGCTTCTTAAGTACTTAAACTCTGGGATCAAGAGCAAAGCGATGCAAATTCAGTAGGGACCACGGGCGAAATATAGATTTGCCTCATTCATGGGGCTTCATCGATGTCTGCGGGGTGGCAGGAGCCTGTCAGGCTGTCAGGTCCTCACTGCTGCTGTCTGGTCCCATCCTCTGTGGTGGAAATTGCCATCTTGGCAACTAAGTGCCAGGAGAGCCGAGAGCTACCTGCCAGCTAAAAGTTGTCTGTGTGACTTTGGTGGCACTTGTTGAGCCAGGCTGAAGCGCAACGGGTGACTTCTGCGGGAGAGAAAGTGCTGTTCAGCCTCACAGTGGGCTGCCCCTCCAACTTGTGTTTCAGAATGGATGAGAACTACATCCTCCTGCCACACGGAGTCAACTTCCAGGAGGCGATTTTCCCAGACACCCAGGAGAACAGAAGGATGTTTGCCAGCCTGTTCCAGTTTTCTAACTGCTCTCAGGCACAGCATGTGTTGAGCTTCGCCAGTGACTGGGAGATTCAGGAGGACAACCGGGTAAGGGGTTTATTTGCTCTCCAGCACTTGTTTTCTGAGTGGGCACAGGCATTCCCATGTCATTTGCAAACGTATATATATATATATCTCTATGAATGGAGATCAGCAGGTCCCTGATTTTCCTGGCCCTTTGGCAGCGTTGTTGGCAAAGGAACACACTGTTGGGGACATGTTAGACTCTGTTTTCCAAGCTGACTTCTGTCATAGCTCTTTACCTTACCTGAGCAAAGCTCAGTATCAACCTGCTCATGAGCAATAGGTTAGAAACCAGTATTGCTCCTGATCCTGTCCTGCTCCGACCAGGTTGTTCCTGGTTTTGCTGTCTGCAGTCCCCATACTTTAACTTCAGCTGAAGTGTTCAGGAGCAGAGCTTTGCTTTTTTACCTCTGTGTCTCTCATGCAGCGAGAGCAGTGCCTGGACCATGACTGCAAGGGTTTATTCTTGCCTAACTCCACGCAACAGCATAAACATCTACTTCTGAACTAATTGCCCTAAGCTGTCTTTGTAGCAGCTGGGGAAAAATTGACTCTTGAGGGCACGGTTCGTCTGAGCGATGAGGGCATGGTTCATCTGAGCGACGTCGGCACCTACTTCTGAACAAGCTGAATGAAATGCCTCTTTCTCTTCTCGAGGGAGGCCACAGGGAGTAGCTCACCCTCCAGGCAATCCTCCCTTAAGAAAGTACATTATTAGTATGGAAAGTCCAACGATGCCTGTTGTTAGTGGCT
Source organism: Gallinago jamesoni (assembly GCA_025769975.1). NCBI lineage: Eukaryota > Metazoa > Chordata > Aves > Charadriiformes > Scolopacidae > Gallinago > Gallinago jamesoni. The sequence continues at coordinate 7,352,811 of JAOQGH010000001.1, read as the reverse complement.
TCTGAGCCCTTTTATGGGGCTGTAGTGTGGGTAATAAATGCAGGATTTAAATAAATACTTCCTTGGCAGCCAGGAACAACCTGCAGTTATGTGCGTGCATATTCTGGGTGTGCATACACGCTTGCAAAAGTGGAACTTGGAGAGCTGGTTTAACGCCAAACCTTGTTTATGAGGCTAGTGGTTGCCACTGGTAGCTGAGAACATTTTAAGCATCTCCTTAGGTCAGGATGGACAGAATATATGTCATCGCTTGCATCTTCTGTGGATTCATCCAAGGCACAATATTTGTGTAGGACAGTAGATGCACTAGTGGCTTGTTTGGGAGATGGAGGGAGGGAGCTCGGTACCGAGCCCACCACTCGGTAGGTGGCTGAGCCCTTTCCCTCCAGCAGCTGGCCAAGTGTCAGCATACAGAGTTTGATCTGCTGTGTGGCTGTTTGGCCCGTGACACGACCCCGTGCCTTGGGGTGCCCCGTGGGCAAGCGTTTGCCAACTGCTGACATCTTGGGGAGGGAGTAGGCAAGGGTGGCATTCAAATATATATTTGGGGATAGCCGCAGGAATTGATATTTAAGAGAAAATTAATTGTCTTACAATTAGATTGCAGAGCTGTAACCCTAGGTGGGCAAGAAGAGGGGAGACCTAGAGCCCCCCATCCCAGCCCTGCCTCCTCCCTGCCAGCCCGCAGGCTCCCCAGCACCCCCAGCAACGTATTTGGCAAATAAAGGCAGTACCCCTGCCAAAACCACTGATTTTGCTCTGGAGGAGCCAAGAGACATTGAAGGACCACCAGATCCAACTCCCAGTGCCTGCTTGCAATGCCTCTACACTACTTCTTTAGCTGCTCTAAGATAAATGCAGGGGATCTTGATGGGTTGGTGCTCATTTACACCAGTGGTGAATCTCACCAGTTTAGCTTTAATGGAAATCACAGGGCAGATACCCCCAGGGTAAGTTGGGGCAACCGAAAGTGTATGTCTCAAAAGGGCATGTCAGCTGTTGTGCTCTTTGACCCCCCGCAGCTGTGAGCAGATTAGGGGGGGATTAGAGCTGCCGGTCGCACAGATCGGGGCTGGGGGCTTTACATACTTCAACACCCACCCGTGGAGTGAATTAATTCAGCACAACTGACAGACAGTTTGTCTCCCCTTCGTAATGAAAAGTAAAAGCTTCCTCTGCACCAGTTAAAAATAGTTCGGGCTGACTGTGCTCCCATTCAGCTCCTGCATCTGTGTTTGCCCAGCCCAGTGCCGGCTCCCGGTGCCTGCGTGCCCCAGCCTGGGAAGGGGATGGTGTTTCTGGCTGCCAGGAATTTGTTCCCCAGCTCTTCCCCTTGCAGGTGCCGATGTCCAGGGTGCAGCTCTTATTAGCATTTCACTCCTCTCTTTGCCTTGTCACATCCAATGGTGACTTTCCCAGTTGCCACCGCCTCTGCTCGCATCCCATCACAGTGTAAGCAATTTCCATTTCCAAACACACTTGGCTGAGCTGTTCCCATCTGGCTCCTGAGCCAAAACCTGTGGCATGTGCCGGCTTCACAGCACAGAAAATGAACATTACATGGAGCATCATTCTTGAAGCTTTTTGGAAAAGGGGCTCTTAGGGAGCCTGGAGACATCTGTTGTGGTGTCAAGCTGTAAAGAACATAGAAAAGGGTCTTCTGATGAGGGTCACACTGCAGTGAGAAGTCAGAGGTCTCACTAGCTGCTGCACACTGACATAAATTGCTAGTTAAAATCCATCATGGGTGTTTTCTGCAGCCGGGGGAAGAGATGGAGATGCTGAGATGCTCAGAGCAGATGGGGTGAAGGTCTGGTGTCAGGAGTTAGAGATATAGTAGCTAAAGTTCTGACATGAGACTTGGGACTTCTTGAAAAGTGGCTCTGTCAAAACCCAGCGTGCCTAAGTAGGTTTGGAATAAAGGAATGGTGAAATCTCCTGTTTACAGCTGGATCCCATATTCCAAAAGACTTTTTGAATCCCTGTATTTGCTCATGGCCCTGTGCCCTACTCTTGATCTACTTTTAGGGTGGACATTTTAAGGGAGAATTTGGTGCTGGAAGCATGTGCAGTTGCAATGAATTATTGCTGTTTGTTGCTCTGGAGTGCTCAGCTAGAAGATGAGAGAGCCCTGTGATGGATGAACTTCTTTTCCTTCATGTAATGCTGCTCCTAGCTAGACGTCCTTTATGCGGGGTGTGCCTGATCCACCTGTGGAGCAGAAGACCCAAAGGGAACCACTGACATGCTGTCTTCCTGCTTGCCCTCTTCTCTCTGCTATGCTCCTTGCCTGCAGGCAGCCTTGTCTGGGCTATCCCAATGGGTGAAACAAGGAAAACCTTGACAGCTCCTTCTCCTCCTCACAGCAAATGTGTCTGATGATGAAAAAGAGATCAAAGGGATGTGCACTGGGAAGCACAATCTGCCTTTTCCATCACAGGAAAACTCTTTTAGTTTTCAGAAAGCCCCATGGTGAATAGTGAAAGGAGGCCAGGCCCAAGACACTTCTTGTTGGTGATAACACATTTGTCATCCTGGGCTTGCTGCTGTCGCTGAAAGCGAATTCCAGCTGCATTTTTAAGTCCCTTTCAGTCTGGGCTGAGGGCCAGGCATTGCTTTCCATAGTTTTCCAATAACCCCACAGTCTCATAAATTCACTCAGGTGCTTGTTCTGGCCACTATGGAGAGCAACAGTAGCTCCGGCTGTCATTTCTTTAGGTGCTTACATTTTGGCTTCCACATTTGTAGAGGCAATAATTAATTGGGCTCCATCCTGACTTTTCTTACAGCCCCTTAGTGATGTTTGCAGACCTCCTGCTTTACTCCATCTTGCTGTCACAGTGGTTTCCACAAAGTTCTTGCTAAAGCCCCAAGTTCCCCAAGACTTGGGGTTGGACCTGGGGTTTTGAGAGGCTACAACTTCTAGCAGAGCAAGGGGCCCCTTCTTGCAGCATGTTACAAGTACCTGGGTCCTGGGTTTGGTGCAGTCCCAGAGCTGATGTTGGTGGAGATAATAACATGGGAACGCTCCTTTTTCCCCTTTGGAGTTAAAGTTTTAGTTGATTCTTCCCACCCTCTGCCCCTGGGAGAAATGCAGTTTTCATCTAAGGAATCTTGAAGTGACAGAAATTTCTTTTACTAAGGTGCTTTGATTAAAGAAAGGAACAATTAAGAAGTAGTAAAAACCTAATTAAAATTCTTACAAGCTGCATGTTTTTACCCATGGCTCATGTCAACCCCTGAGGGAAGACCTGCAGACATATCAAAGACTTTGTGAAGTCTTACAGCCTCCTACGCAGGCATGCCAGGCTGTCCTGTCCCCTGCCTCAGGAAACCACCCCAGACACCTCTTCTCCTCCACCTCCTGATTCTCCCAATTCTCCTCAAATTGCTCACAAACCTCTGTGTGCTGCCCAGGTATTCTCTGGTGCAGCTGGTGGTGCTGGTGTTTCATTACTGACGCTTTTAGGGAGCAGCCTTGCAACCTTTTCTTACTCAAAAGGAGTCAGAGGGGCCAGATTTTTTTTTGCAAGATGGAGATGCACATTTGGCAGTGCAGCCTGCATCCTCCAGGGATTGCGGTTGGACTTGATGACCTCAAAGGTCCATTCCAACCATGAAGGTTCTGTGATTCTGTAATTCCAAGGATGGAGAGAGGGAACGGGAAGATCCTGAAGGCCCAGGGAGCATCCGTGTGCGCCAATGCTTCTTTCCCATGACAAGTTTTTCTTATGGCTAATGACACTTTTTCTACATGCTTTCTGCATGCTCAAGCTGGGAGGTGGGAATCATCACTGTGGTTACCCTCCCTTTGCAGTGCCTGCTTCGAATCCTGGGGGTGACAAAGTGCCTTGGAACTGAAATCCTGCCCTCCTGGAGAATTTTATCATTTTAGTGCAAATCTAGAGGCTCTAATTTCACTTCCTGACTTGGCCTTCTGCAAGGTTCTGGGATCTCTTAAATAAGAGCTTGTTGCCTTGTCTGCACATGAGGGGCTCCAGGTCTGGTGATAATAAGGTCTATAGAAGTGTCAAAGAGTGCTTGTTGTTATTTATTATTCAGAGGGGTTTTAACTCCTGGTTGTGTCAACAGGTTGATAGGGAAATGTGGTCTTTTGGCCTCCATCCCAGCTCGCTGTGAGCAGTGGAGGTGCTCATAGCCTGGGGTTGTGTGGTGCTTCTTTTACAGGGCACCTTCCTCCCCTTTTTTTTCATGTGGGCGAGTTGCAAAATGACCCTGTGTGCATCACAACGGGGGACAGACCTAACAGCAGCATGTCAAACCAGTTGTGAGCAACTGCGACAGCACTAGCACTGTGATAAAACCCAGGGAAATTAAGGAGCCCAATAACTTCAGCTAAGCCTGGTAAGATTGCAGGGGGAGATCATATCTTTTATTAAGCTTCTATCCCTGCAACACTTCTCCTCTCAAGCATCGGAGCCACAACCACGCTGTTACTTCAATTGATTTAGATGAATGGATTTGCCTTCTGAGAGACCTCCAGAGATTTATCTTGGCAATAATAAAGCTTTTATGAGAGCAGTCAGTGTCCTAAATAAAAAGCAAGGTAATTAGTGGGTTAGCAGGGCAGTCTACAAATACCTGCTTAGCGTCTTTGGACCTGGATCCTCTTCTCCGGTGGCACTTTGGCTGCTGTAACAACCTGGTGACCTGAAAATGACACCTGCAAGACTTTGGAGCAGCTGAAAAGGGAACCAGATAAGAAAAGCAATGTAATTGCATAAATGGCCTTGCCATTATTATGCAAAGTAAAAATTAAATTAAACTACATTCTTCTTCTGCAGAAGTAGAGGAAATAGTTTCAGAGCTACTTGTATTTTCACAACGGCTGTGCATGAACTGGGAGCCACTGGGTCGGATCATTCCCTGAACCCATCTCTGGGCAGCAGCACATTTGCTCAGCAAATGGTCCCAGTCTGTCCCTTCCCTGATGCTCTCAACCAGGCGGATGGTAGCAGGTCTCATTCAGTGACATTTCACAGGACCATGAGGGCTTAAATCACAGAGAAATAGGAGCTTACACAAAAGCTCTTGGGCTATCAGAGAAGGTCTTTCTCATGTGCCATGTACCATGGAGACATGTTTTGATCCGTCTCTCCAAGGCAACATGCCCCCGAAGAGGGGACAAGAAGAAGCAAAGATGGTGTAGTTGCCATAATTTTTCTGGCCTCCCTGATTTTGAGTCTGAACAGTGATTAAATAGTATCATGGCTGGGTACCTGCTGGAGAGGTGCCTGTGGCATCTCTGGAGACTGCCCGAGCTCCCTTGGATGCAGGGACTAGAGCTCTTCCTGCTGGGTCTGAGATGGACATCGGTGAAACTGAAGGTGACTCCAGTACATAAATTGTGCCATAAACCATACTACTAGAAAAAATAGCTGATAACTGTAACGTATTTTGGCTGAAGTTTCATCCATAGTATCCACTGAAAAAGCAGTTTGGTTTTTCCTCTTTAAAAGTCAAGCACTTCTTCCCCTGAGGAGTTCCCTCTCTGCTCCGAGTGCTGGGAAAGGAACTGCAGGACTGGAAAACACTGGTCATGGAGTCCAGAACCAGCGGTTTTAGAGGAAGGACTGGTCTGGAAAAGAGCAGGCAGCAGCCTGACTTTAATACCCATGTAGTGTCCTTTTGTGTTTGCCTGTGGCGTGAGCCATATAAAGGATCCTCCCTTCTCTGGTCCTAAGTCACTAGGGAGATAGAAAATATTCGGTTTACAGCACTGCTACGCAGCAAGGGCAGGGCAAAAAGACCTCAAAATAGATGAAAGTAAGGTCCAGTATCTAAAGGTCTGAAAATCTTGTTTTAGATTCAGTGTCTTGCCTTGCCATTTGTCAGAGGAGTTGTTGCTCCATTATCCTAATAGCATGATAGAAAGTGTACGTCGCTTCTGGGTTGTTTTAATAGTGATTTACAGCGCTTTTGTTTTCCTCCCAGAAACCCACCCAGAGTGTACCCCCTCCCTAAAATCTGTATTTAATTTGAATACATGTAAGCAGCATTAGATTAAATAAAGAACTGCTGACAAGTGTCTGGGATGAGGCGAGACCATGAGACAGTTGATACGTTTGGGTAACATCCCTGAAAGTCTTTTGGCATAGAAATGGCATTGTCTCATTTCCAAATCTTCCCACCCAGGCTGTGGTAGGGGACTCTTAGAGGTCTGATTGGCATCTCCCTATCAGTTTTCTGTCTTCCCACGTGTACACAGGCTGCTAAAATACAGAGTAAAAGATCACAGAGGAGTTCAAAATAGTCTTATCTATGGGATGTTTCCACTGTGTATGGACTGTCTTATATTTATAGCACCCAGAATGTGTTCTGAGTCTTTACCAGGAGAAAAAAAGGGGAAATTTCTCTGGGTTTTGGGTGTCTTTTAGAGGCACCTTATTTCTGTATCAGGAGGTAGGTTGGCTGACTGCCATAGACAATGCCAAGAGGGTTGACCTGCGCTAGCATGGGAGCCTTGAATTTTATGTCAATTGTGAACAGTCTCAATTTGGGGTTGAATAAGGAGCTTTCCCCCACCCATCTGAACTCTTGTCCCCACTAGCAGCTGTGCCGGGTGGGGAGCTGCCAAGGTGAGGTCCCCAGTTTGTGCAGGATGAGGTGAGCTGAGAGGCAGATTGGTGTCCCAGCTCTTGGTAAATGAGTCTGGACCAACTTGCTCCCTATCAAGCAATGTAAATTACTCCACAGCACAGCTTTCTATGACTATATCTGAGGCACATCCAAGTACATGGTATCCTTAAAAATATTTGGTTTCCAGCCCACTGAGCAAGAAAATGCCTAGACAGCCATGGGTATGTGTGTGTCAGCACATGGCTGCCTCCTCCAAAGGGCAAAACGGCAATCCTTCCAGGAATTGGCAGTGAATGAAGACCCACATGGCTCCAGGCTGCTTTTAATTATCCAGAGCCACACCTTAATGAAGTTCTGCCAAACGCATTAAATCATTCTGGATTTTGTGGCATGAGGCTGTCTGCTGCTATACACCAACTTGGTGGTGAGCAGGCATCTGACCTGGGTCCCAGGACACCTTCTTGACTCTCAAGCTGGCTTCTTCCACCACCACAGGGGTGGGAAACTGCTGGTGGCCACAGAGGCAGCTGGCAGCTGTGGGCTGAGCTCTGCACACTGAAAGACACAAAGATGGGCCTAAAGGGACCCTGTTCTCCCTCCTTTGTTTCAAATCTGAGGCTGCTTGGAGCGGTGCTGTACCTTTGGGTTTTTCCAGCCCAGAGGTGGTTGAAAGACCTGTAGTGGTGCTGCTTGAGCACGAATCCTGCTGCAGTGCTTGCTGAGCTGGACAGAGATTTTTTTGTATCCCTCAACTGCTGACTCTTAGCCAAGGGCCGAAGCGATGTGTTTCCCAGTCATGTTAGAAAGATGCAGCTACCGTATGGCCGGGGCTAACTCCGTAGCATGCAGCCCAGGTAGGATGTTGCTGCTGTTGTCTCAGAGCAGGTAAGAGAGATGGAACTTTTGCAGAGCTGGTCACATTCCCTCTCTGTTAGCAAAGAAGTGGCCAAGGTGGGAGATACTGCTCTCTGGGGAGGGCAATGGAAAGTTTGCAGCTACTTCCATGAACATCCACATGTGAAGGTGGGCTGAGAATTGCAGCACTGTAACAAGAGGTGGACATCTCATCCATATCCTCTGGCAATGACACTGTCAAGGGAAAAGCAGCTATCGGAAGACCTGAGGAGACCAAGGCTGATGTTCTTCCCTTGTCTGCTTCCCTGTGTATGAGCATTTCAGTGATTTCTCTGCTTTTCTGCACTGCCCTCCTGTTCACAGCCTTCCCAGCATGGGAAAATGAGGGAGGAATCCCACCACACGTAGACCGGGAAGGGTGAAAACATTGGTCGTTGAGGGAGGCAGCTGTTGGGGACTTGGAGTTACTGGAGTTAGGAACTGAAGAGGTGCAGGGCAACACATGGTTGAAAGCGGTCAACAGGTCCACGGCCAAATCACCTTCCTTGGCACAGATTCCTGTACTGAAGGTGCTCCTCCAGATATCTGGGACCTGGCATCCAAGGAAGAGGGCTGAGGCTGGTGTTCCTGTAAAGTGGACATATTATCTTACTAACCCAAGGCAAAACAAAAAATGCAGTCCAAAGAAGCAGATCACAGGTGTTTATTCATACTTGTCCCATGATTTTTCAAACTTAGAAAGTAGAGGCACTGACTTAGCCTGAGAGCTACTGCAAGATGCTCAGATATGTCTCCTGGCACTGTACTTACAGTAACCCACTGGTTATTTTGACTATTTCAGTGGTTTTGGTTGGATTTGGAACATGACAGAGAAGCAAACATCTGAGCTAGATGCATCTGATTGTTCACCTGTGTGGATTCTCCTAGACCTTGGTTTGGGCTGGCCATTTTGGGGAATACATCCAGAGTGAGTCCCAGGAAAGTTTGCTGGGCAGACAAAATGAATGAAGGAGGTCCCCAAATTATGTGTTATTCAGACCTTTTGTGGGAGCCACCAAGCCCTTCTGTAAATCTGTGAGTCTGTAGACGGGTTAGATGTTTTTGTGTGTACAAATCCATGCTTCATGTTGGTCAGCAGTTAGGAAGGATGATTTATGTGGACCAAGAGTCCTGCACCAGGGTCTGTCCTTGGTACACATGCTGCTCCTACAGGTGCTGTGGGCAGAGCTGATCGCTCGTTCAGTTGCTGGCCTCAGTCAACCTTGAAGCCAGGGAAAAGTCTTTTCTTTCCACTTCTCTCTCTCCTGACCCACCTGTGAAATAGATACAGAAAAAGATGGAGCAGAACGTTTATTAAAATCAACAGACACCAAAATCCAGCTGGCAGCTGGCAGACGGGACACCTGTAATGCTGCCTGTAACCGGATCAGCCATTGCGGCTTGAAGGGAGATGAGATCTTTTAATTTGGGACATATTTTCTCCCAGCCCATGCATTTTGATGTTTGTTTTCGCAAACAGCCGGCCAAGTTGGCTCTGAGGCAGCCGTAGTTCGAATCCCTAATGGAAGCTGCAGACGGAGCCTTTTAAAGCCCATCCTGCCTCTGCCAGCCAAGCGCCTTTCCACATTCCCCCGGAGAAGTGTCCTTGCCCCGTTGCCTGGGCCAGGAGCAGCCACCCAGTGCCAGGCTTGGCTTCGCCACCGGCCCTGGAAGCACGCAGCCCCTCGCCACAGCTAATGTGAAGTGACAAACCGGAGCGGCCAGCTTGGGGGACGCTGGGAGAATGAGGTTTCAGCTGTTGGTTGGTTGCTGCTCAAATCGCTGCAGGTGCCCCTGGCCAGCTGACGCGGTGACTACCTCCTTTTGCTGCCCCAATTTGTGGGCTTTTTTTTTCAGAAGAACGCTGCTACGACTGTTAGTCCAGTTATCTGTAAAATGAATGAGGGTAGGGAAAAATATACCGAGGGAGATGCAACTTTCCATGACACTGTAGAACGCGAAGGGAAAATAATATGTCTAGAAAGCCAGGTATGAATTTCTGCCCAAAAAACTTAAGAGCAGGCAAGTAAAAAAAATATTCCTGAGATTTGAAAGCACTTTATAGACTTGTCATTCAGTATTTTTAACTTTCCTAGATCAGTGGGGAACCAGTGACAGTACTAGCTACTGCAAGGGGGAATGTCACTGCAGTGTTTTGTATCGAGACAAGATGTAGGACTGAAATGCAAGCTCGTACCTACGTAATATCAACCTCAAACTCACTCATCTTCATCACCATGCGGGGGTAGCAGGAGGACCCATTTCAAAGCCTTCAAAGTGTGAACATAGCAGCTACATCCACTCAAAATCCTCCATTTTGTTGCAGAGCAGGAAAGCTCTTTTCCATCTTAAAAGCATCTACAGATGGTAAAAGCAAGGAGGCATGTCAGGGTCTGTATCCAAGTCCAGTGGAGACAATTCTCTTTGACATGGAATTTGTCCCCACTGAGATTAGAAACAACTGTCTGAATGCTTTTTCTGTCTGTAAACTTATTTGTCTAAATTTTGTGCCCTTCCCCTTCCCTCTCTGTGTCTTCCAGCCTTGTTGCACAGGCCGTGCTGTACTTTGAGTAAGTAGATGTATTTAGATGGGGGACACATGAGCACTGGGGTTTGGTTGGTTGTTCAAACCAAACTACATTAGTGACATGAAGCCTGGCTTCCTTCTGCAGGTGACACGTGTCCTCTTCGTTGCCTCAAAATGCAATGAGTTTATCACCTCCATTTGTCTTCACTGTAAACCTGTTCTAGACCATGTTAATTTGTTTGGTTTGCTTGTTATCTTTCCAGAGCCTTTAGAAAAGGTCTGAACAATTTTTTTTTTCTTCTGGGTGTTTTTGATTATATTTTTTATTGTTGAAGTCAGGGATAGAAAGGAAGGTAAGTCAAAATGGAGGAACAAGTTGTACTGATGTTGGCTGGGGATAAGAGTAGAAATTGAGATACTGTAAGTCTCCATTTCCATTACATGGGTAAAGAAGACCCATTTCAAAGCCTTCAAACTGTGAACATAGCAGCTACATCCAGTCAAAGTCCCCCATATTGTTGCAGAGCAGGAAAGCTCTTTTCCATCTTAAAAGCATCATGTTGGGGTCTGGAAGAGGAGAGATAATGAGGAAGAGGCTCAGCCACAGCGAGCATGGGGGAGCTCTGCCAGATGCCAGGCTGTGCTTTAAAGGAGCTCTGAGGTCTCAGATGGGTGGGAAGGAGTTTGTTCATGGTCTATAAAAGATGCCATAAAGTGAGAATCTCTTTACGTCACTCATCTGTGGGAAGGAAACAGGCAGCTTATTCTTGGTGTGTAAATGCCTCTGTTGGGGAGTTATCTGCAAGTAGAGACAGAAAAAAGTAAATGAGGGAAAATTAAAAAAAACCCACGTGTAAATAGGAGATGAGGAAATAATCCATCAAAACATGGAACCAACTGATGTGATCTCCATCATTTGCAAGGCTTGGGTCAAGCTGGAGGATTGCAGTGGGTCTCTTAGTCAGAAGAAGACATTCTCCTCTTGCTGCCTGCCTCTGGAGGAAGATCCATTGCACAGATCATGACATGGCTCTGGGAGGGACTATATAGAGTTTCAAAATGCTCTGTCCATGTCCACTTCTTATTCCTCAAACTGGATGCCTGTGGCAACAGTAATGACTTGCTTGCTCTGGAGAGGCTCCACGCTGATGGCTGAGCAGCTCCAGCAGGTAGCAGACAACATCCACAGCTCACCTCTATCAGCTGGATTTGAAATGACAACCTGGAGGTGAATTTTTCTAAAAATCACTTGCAAGTTCCCTGGGCCCTTCAGACAGCTACAGCCACGCTGGGCATGAATGCTGATGTTGGGAAAAGCCCGTGGATTGGAAACAAACAGTTTTAAGAAGACCCTGGGGAAGGGTTGTTACTGCCATCAGCGATTGGGTTTCTGCCCTTTTTACATGTTTTAGGCTCAGGCACGTTTTGTCTGAGTTCAGTGAACACCTCATGGTCTGTCCCTTGAAATCCTAATTGAGCCTGTGTTTTCTTAAGTCTCTATTTCAAAGGGCAGGGGAACAAATGTGATTCTTGGTTCTTTTCCCAAAGGTGCGAAACCGTAGATTAAATGTATCCTGGAAATAATATTTTATGCTCAAATCTTTCCTGCTGCAATAAAAATGGCTTGAAACCACATCCAGTGACAAAACCCTCCTGTATTTAACCCATGTCTAGAAGCAGCTGAAATACTGACGGGAAATGTCCTGGCGCTTCCAAGTCAGTGGCACTCTGGAGCTGCTGGAACACATCCTGCTCTTTATGGACAGTCATCGCTTCAGAAACATTACAGATGTTGAGGATGTGAAGGAGCAGGCTCCTTCCATCACAATGTTAGGACAGAGAAGGGCTAAAACTAAAATCCCAGACTGGAGGCATCCCTGAGGCATTTGTCTGCCTGTTCTGTGTCCGGATTTCAGGATCGACCTCTGGTTCCTGCTCATTGTCAGAAACGTCTGAAACGGGAGAAGCCTCCCGTGGTTGCTGCTAATGAAATGGTGTTTATCACGCTCTGGTAATTGCATTTGCTACGGTATTTACAGCATTTCCTATGTTTTGAAATGGAGAGATCTCAGGCTTGCCCAGGGCTAATTGTGTACTCTAACCTGCTCCCAAGCCCACATGTATCTTTAAGCATTAACATGCACATTGGCAGTGTCCAGGGTGGATCTCAACCCCACAACTACTGAGCTGGGAACGTGACTATTGCTGTGTTAATGTTTGCTCTCAGTATTTATCAGGGGCAGTATATTGTCCCTTCCTCTACAGATCCTCGGAAATTTTCTTTTGCCTTTTTTTTTTTTTTTTCTGTCTTGGAAAGATGCAGGCAGTCCTTGCGGGCAGTGGTACAGGCAATCAACGGATGGAGGGAGGAGAGGCAGGATCTCAATCTAGCTAAATGAGGATTCAGAGCAATTTGGGTGTCTGAGAGCAGAACAGAGGTTGTTGCAGATTTGTTCTGTGCTTTTAGCAAGAGGTTCGTCTCTGTCTACTCTAGGAGGTCACCAAGCAGATGTTCCAATGTGGTATTCTGCTATTCAACATCTCAGAAATGTGCTTTTAGTTAGTGTAACATACCTTTTTCTAATAAGGGAAACCACTAAAAGAAAAAAATAATATTTTTTCTTTTTTCCACCCTTAAACCCAGAAAGTTAAGAGATGAAGCTGGCAGGGTGTCCCTGGCAGTTTGACCCCTGGGTGGGAATCAACAGTCAGACTGGGATACCTGCCTTATGAGAACAACTCAGCTGCCTGAAGTAGGTGTCTGTTACCATTTGAGATGCTAAAGGGGATCTGGGACACAAGGCACAAGACCAGGAACAGCAGGAAACCTGCTGTTCATCACTGAAACATCACCTTCTCCAATGGAGAAGACCTTCCTGTGTAGTTAGGGGAGTATCCTCTGTCCCATTGGAGCACGGAGGCAGATGTTTGACTGCTAAAGTCTTTAGCTCTTTTGAGCTCACATTGCGGTCTGGCCTTGGCCCCATGTGGACTTATCAAGGACTAAAAAGCACTGACGTGGTCCTGGAGTGTTTATGCTACAGCACCCTGACCATGACTATGGCTCTGTCTCACTGTCTGCTTTTCCTGGATATAGCAGTTCTGGGCTTAGATTCAGTGGACTCTGGAAAAGTCGAGAGCTGGAAACAAGCACTGCAGTCTGCCTGGGGTCCTCCTCCCATATCTATCACTGTGTGGAGCAGGTGGCTTGAATTTGGCTGGAGCTCATGGTGCATTTTGGAACCTTTATCTTCTAGCTTATAAAGCCTTTTGGATATGATTTGCTGAATGCGTGTAAGATGTTGAGTTTTATTTTGTGGATTTAAATCCAATCTTCTAAATGGCTTTGAAATAATTCCTTTTGTTTTGAAATTCCAAGGCCCCTGCCCTCCCCCTTTTTTTAAATGCTTGTGGTCAATTACAGTCTGATTTAGGAAATGGTGTAAAATGTGTAAATGAAACTAAAAGCATTTTTCAAAATGGTGTTAGGAAAAGAAAAAAAAGAAGAGGACACATATGTTATCGGTACTTCATCAAAAGGTAATAAAATCTCTGACCATAGAAAACTTTAGACTCCAAAGCCTGCATTAAGAATTGGAATAAGCTTTCTAATCCAGGTAACATGGTTGGAACCATCATGTAAAATGACCTTTTTACATGGGGCTCTCTGAATTACGTCAGCATTGATTTTAGGGCTTTTTCTATTTGCTCCCCAAATATATATTCTAGATGGGACTCTGAACTTATTTTTTCCATGCATTTTTGTATAAATACTCTGGTTTGGGATTAGCTTCTTGGTTGGATATTTTTTTGAGTAGCTGAAAGAAGTTAAGGAAGCTTCTCTTCTTCAGTATTGCTCCCAAAATGTGAGTAAAGAATGAATTTCATTGCATACAGGGCTCTAAAGGACTGCGGCCAACAGCAGAGTGGAGTTATAGGAGTATTTTTGACAGGTGGTCCAGTATTCGAAGCCCTGAATTGATGCAAAATAGTGTCTTCTGAGGAAAAGTGGAGGATATAAGTTGGGGCTACAAAAGAAGCTGCTGGTTTGATTTTAAAAGTTTGAGGTAGAAATCAAATTATATTCAAGCAAAGCAAGCCATTGAGTAGCCAAGTCTACTGTGCTTTGTACTGTCTACTTGGTGGAAGCAATTTGGGATCTTTTCCCATATCCAATGAAACTCATGCTGACTTTAAAGGAAGAGGAACCATGTGTTAAGGAATATAGTCCACTTTCTCCTCCTCCTCAGCCCACACCTATAATTGGAGAAGTATGTAATCCATGATTGTGATGGAAGAAGTTGGTTTGAAGCACTTGGGCACTTTTGGGCTGGAGGAAAGGAAAGATGCCATGCAGTAGAACCAGACAAGCCAACCACAATGTTGCTTCTGTTTGTGGGGTTTGAATACAGGATTGCCCTGTGCCAGACAGAGGAGACATGCTTTTGTGGAAAACTCTCGATTTCTAGAAAAGGAAAAGGGCAGGAGACAGGGTTGCTTCTTGCCATGATGAAGCAAGCAGTGGCATGGTGCCTGAAAGATACCAATGATCCTGGGAAGATTTGCTCTTGTCAGGAACTAAAAGACCGTATCGCTTTATATTGCCTCAAACCATTATTTAGAATTTGTCAATCCGTGCATAGTGCCATTTCTGGGGAGAGCTGAACTTGGAAGTAGAAGAGAAGATCCAACCAGATCTAAGAAGCCTGAGGGTCATCTTTGTAAATTAAAGGATCAACTAGCCTTGTAGTTGCAGTAGTCTGAAGGCCTGGTTGACCACCTTGAAGAGAACAGTGAGTCACCCTGTCAACTTTTCAAGGACACGCCGTTAAGAAAAACTGATGTGATTTGTTCTTGGCATGGGTTCATACAAGTTATTGCCCCCACTGCATCTCCCAGAATGTGGGAGCTCCCTTTCAACTCCTGTCCCAGCCTTGCTTTCTAAAATTGGCAATAAACTATTTCCCGTTGATGGCAAAGAAGAAGGAACCAAGGACAAAGGACACAAAGTCCATGGATTGAGAAGAACAAGCATAATGTGAAAATAGGTTACCTACATCTGGCACCTGTACCCCATCAGTGGTGATTGGGGCGGGGTACAGGCATCCATACCTTAATGTCTGGCTATCAGGCAAAGGTGAGCTTCAGAGCTGAAGTGGTCCTTGCTGCCTGCTTGCCTGGGAAGGTATCTATGGAAGAGTGTAGGAAGAGAGTAATGACATATGGTGGTTCTTGTTGATGCTTTCCCAGTCTCTAGTGTTTTTCAGGTACAGGATTCTCTGTGGTGAAGTGATTTCCATATACTTAATCGTTTCTATGTAATCAGTGACTTTCAGTGGATGAAGCTGTCCAGCCTCCTGTTGACAATTATCACTTTTTGATTGCTTTGAACCTGATTCCTACTATATCATCCGATATCCCTGATTTTTCTGCCAGAAGATGCTGTCAGTCTTGATTTACTCCCTCCATGGCACTTGTGACTGTGTAGACCACTATCCTATATCCTCTCATATCACAGGACGCAAGGTTAGAGACCGTGCTTGATGCCTGAGCCTCAAAAGAGGTTGTTTCTGTCCTATCCTGGATGGCAATCAGCTACCACAAATGTTCTGCGATGCAAGTCCGTGGGAAAAGAGGGAGTAAAGCCCCTTCCCTGACTGTCTGGGACCTCCCACTGCTGTTGCCACAGGGAAAATTCAAATTTTTGCCTAGACTGCTGGAAGTGCCAACAGGGAAAGCAAATATTTGTGTGTAAGACTTAACCCCAAAAAGATTAAGTGCAGATGGGTGTCAGTGGTGCCAGCAACCTGCGAGAGAAAGTGAAAACTGAGAAGGACGTAAAAGCAGAACATGGTGCAGAAAAAGGAAAAAAAAAAAAAAAAAAAAGAGAAAGAATAAAATGCAAAACAGATTAGAAGAAAATGAGGGAGAAGGAAAATTTCAACAGGGCTTTTGGCTTTCCCAAAGAAGGGCAGCATGAAGACCAGCAAGATGAGCGCTGCAGCAGGGGCTCATCCATGTTTAGCAGCTTGGGAGCGTAGAGTTGGGAGGGGGCAGGAATATCAGCATGAGGAGTGCAGCTTGGTGGGATGCTACATGGACAGTAGGTGCCTTTGGAAACTGGGAAGGGTCCTGGAGGTGATGAATATCTCATGCAGCCTTTAGTTCCCACCTCTTTGGCTCTGGAAGTCAGTTGTTAGCCGGGGAAATGGTGATCCGTGGGAAGAGGTTTGGTTTTGTGAAGCTTGGCCCACGTTCTGTGGGAGGAGAGCTGTGCAGTTTGGAAAGCATCCATCTCAGGAAAATCATAAGTGGTAGGGCTGTCTAGACTAGTCAGGAAGGTGTGAACAAATAACCAGGGGAAAATAGAAGAAGAAGAAGAAAAGAAAGCATGATTCCTCTCCTAGAATTAAATTAAGATGTCAAGTAAAAAATGAATCAAAGCTTCAAAGGATGCAAACGGAAGATTCTCTTAGCTGACTTTATTCTAATGCTGTGAACCCAGTTAACGAGGAGGGGAAGTCAGACATGCCCATCGTCAGACTTACATGCCGCTGCTGGAAGTGGGTGGGGAGATGTGTAATAGGAATGTTACAATTAATTATTATAAATCTCTTCATAACGACCGTGTGGGCAGCATGCAGGTGTGTGTGAGGACATTGGCAGCCTGACAAAAATGTAATTATCGGTTACGGGAGTTAGCAGGAGCAAACCCTCTTTGGCGTTTAGTCGATCAGCAAAGTGCTAATTAGCAATTGCTAGAGGCCACGGTGTTTCGCTGGAGAGGAAGGTAGCACCTCCTTAAACACCTGGATGTGGCGTGGGTGGGAGCACGGCGGGGGGGAAGCGTGATTTACCTGGGAGCCTGCAATTACAGCGAGGATTTCCTGACTCAGAAATCAAACCAGAACTGTTCTGCCTTAATTTTTTTTTTTTTCTGACCTGCAACTGGAAATTGGTAGCAATATATGTCTGTATAATCCAACTTTAATATGGTGGCTTTTTAAATTGAAGTAGATCATTAATCTTTAGTTTGCCAGGGGGTTATGATGGACTCCTCATCACTGAGAGAGGGGTTGGATCTTTTTTCTTGGAAAGATACACACCTGCTGAGGTCATTTGGTGAACAGAAGGCTTGATTTACAACGATTTTATATAGCAACTCAGACCTAATCCGGTTTAAACAGAACTGATTTTGTTGCCCTCATGGCCCTGTACTGGACCCGATCTTTCAGCATGTTATTTTCTAGTTTGGCTAATAGAAAACTTGGGATTCGGGGCTATGCGCCATGTAATGGAGAATTTAGTGTCCTTAACCCAAAGCCCATTTGTCACAGGTGTTTGTCTCCCTGTGGCCGTGGGAAACCTTGCACAGCCACGATCACAAAGGAATCCCAACCACAGGAGTGAGCAAGAAGCAGTCCTGAAAGCATGGTCAGAAACTGCCCGAGGCACCATGTTACCAAGCTCAACTATAGCTGAAGACTCAGGGCGAGAAAAAGCATTGCTGTATGGAGCCTGTCTTCTGAAATTACTTCAGAACAGGAGCCTTTTAGAGTTCCCTGTCAAATACAAGGAAACACGCTGCAGAGTAGCTTTAAAAACAGGGGGAAAGCAAGGGCTGGTACCTCTCCATCCCAGCAGCAACAACCAAGTAGTGCTCATCAGGCCTGGGCTCCTTTAAAAATGTGTGCTGAGCCCTTTCGCACTCTGAGTGCTGTTTGCTGAAGTATTAAGGAAATGGGAAAGCGTCCAGAAAACTGGTTCAACTCAGCTGACACTGTGGAGTTTAAAAAAAGAAGCAGGAAGGAGATTGAGGTCTGCAGCATGCTGCTGACCTGCCGCCGGCCGGGGACACGGCGATGCATCACGCTGGTCCCGCCGGCACAGCCCCGCGCTCGGAGGTGTCTGGCAGTTGTTGAAAGGAAGGCTGGAATAACATCTGCTCACGGCCACTACGGGGTTTTTTGTTGGGTCCTGGTAGAAATAGGGAGAGGGAATTTTGGTGCTGTCTTCAGGAAACTTTTGTCTCTGCTGCCTACAAGGAGCAAAAGTGCCCCATGACTCTACATTGCCCTTGAAGACAGGGAAAATCTGTAACAGTGAATTGATGGTATTTTGTCAGTGCTGAGCAGAGCTGTGTCCTCTCCTCTGAGCTTCTGCAAGCCTCGCAGATGCTGAGCGTGAATTATTTGTGTGCTGTAATGCCTCTAGTGATTTAATGCATAATATGCACGCAGGATGAAGACTGAGGAGTGCCCGCCTGCGGTTCCCACAGACATGCTTTGTCATGGCCATTACTGTAACTTCATTATTTCTTAACCAGGATTTTTGAAGTCCAGGGAACTCATATCTGAATCCACAGTGTCACCATCCAAGATTCAAAACTCAGTTCACAATGGATTAGGTATAACTGCATATGACCCCTCGCTATTTAACATGGGGGGGAGTTGACACTAGAAGTTGCTTAACTACCTTTTCAGCTAATGTAGAGTTTATTAGAGGATCCCTCCCTTTTTGTCTTTTCCTCTGGATGATTTTTTTTGTTGACTTCATTAGCTATGAGTCATGCACACAAAGATAAAGTAATAAAAGATTTTGAAATCTGAAGCCAATTCCAGAATTTTTTTTTGATAAAAGTGGCTTTGTTACTTTAGGATATTGGTCTACTTTGATAAGCAGTATAGGTGGAACATTGCTTTGTGAGGTCTTCTTTCAGCACTCTCTGGAGTAGACTTGGGTCTGAGGTTGGCCAAATGAAGAGGCAAAAGGCTGTCTTCAGAACCAAGGAGGACCCTGAACTTTGGGGTTCAGCACAGTAATTGAGTCAACTGGTGTTTATATTGGATTGTCCCTATAATTTTCTTGTTTCCTGATTATTGTTACAGATGCATTAGTTTTATTTTAATTGTCTGAAAAGGCCTTTGAATAATTAAGCTTTGAGAAGCATGGGAAATATTCCCTCAGCAATCAAAGGTGTACGCGAGGATGTGACATACCTTTTCAATAGTCTTCATTAAATTTAAGTGTTCAAATTAGTGACATAAGACATGAGTTTACACCCACCCAGCAATGACACAACTGACTTCAAAAGGCATGTGTAAGCCGACATGTGGCTGTTGGACACATGGCAGTTTCTTTAGATGCTATTGCCTCACTTTCGATCTCCTTTCTGTCACCTTATCCAAATTGTTACCTGGTGTGATGTTAGCAAGTCTTCGACTCATTGCCTTGAGTCTATAGCAGAGCATCTCCTCTGATATGTCACTCCCCATCCCCTCACACAAAGCAAAAGGTCACAGCAACCTCAATTTCTTGGAATTTTTTAGTAGATCTGGACATCTGTGGCTTTTACTGAACTGAGTCCAGCTCCATCCTCATGATGTACCTGAAAATCATGTTCTGGTTGTGTCTGAGGGACTTCACAACTGGAGTACCAAAACAATTTTTTGCTGGCTTTAAGGTGTGGATAGTCATTAGCAGAGCTGGAAGGCAGCATGGAGATCCTCATGTCTGCTTAATTCTCACATCTAGACATCTGCCTTCCTTCACATGTAACTCTGAAACCATTTTCCCTGTCTCTTTTCCTGCATTTCATGTGTGGTATTTTGGGGAGAGCTCATTACAGCCAAGCTCAAACGTAGCCAGTGCTTGGTTACAAGTGCAAACATATCATGAACGTCTGTCTTGCATTAGATCTTTCCAGAAGACGTTAAAACACAGCCAAGGTGGCTTCACGGGCTCTATGTTGTCCCAGCACTTGTTGGTTCAACCAATCTTAAAAAATGTGGGAGTTTGGGAGAGTGTGGATGTCAGCACCAGTAAGGATTTGCAGTGTGTCAAGTAGAGGGAAACAGGCGGGTTATTTTAGGGCCAGGCCAGCCCTCCTCTTTGCTCAAGCTTTCAAGGGAAACTTCAGGAAGAGAAATGTAGTGAGCTCCAGTGGTAGATGGTTCTTTGGGGAGCTGCCAGCTGCTATTTCTGAGTTACAATTGGATTACACAGTCCTGGAGCCTCATTGCACATTCATCACCACCTCCTCTCCGCAGTCAAGCTGCGAGGGGCCCCCACCAGCCCAGCGCCGAGACCTTGAGAAGCTGGAGCCAACCCATCAGGAAAGATTGGAGGCTGTGCAATGGTTGTGAGGGCTACTGTTTTCTGAAGTTCCACCAAAAATGGAGCTCAGGGAAAAAACCTGCTAGTGTAGTAGCTGTCCTAGGTTTGTAAAGAAGAAGTCGTGTCAAAGCACTGCAATCTCCTTCATGACAGGGAATGAGCCTGATAAGTAGGAGACATAATTTGGCTTAGCAAATGTTGGCTTGGTACACAAGGAGGTTTTGGTGTATGAGTAGATTCCTCCTAGGGGAAACACAGCCAGGCTGCTCCAGGCGCCCGTCTGGTGTCCAACTCCTAGTGGGAACACAAGGTGTTGGTGGTCCTTCATACACATGATTCCCTTTCCCCACTTATTTGCTCCTCCGAAACACATCGAGAACTTCATTGTGCAGATATGTTCCTCATAGAACATATCTATGTTGATATATATGATATATATATGAAAAGCCTCAGCCTTTTCACAGTGAGTCTCACCTGAGACCTTGCGCTTTGGGCAGCCAAGTCTCACCATGGGTTTTTGGCGCATGTGTTTACTCATCTCCACTGCCTCTTTTCTCTTCCCTTCAAGTTGGTCCACAGGCAGGTGCTCCAACCACTTTACTGCCCCAGGCACCGGTTGAGCCATCACTGCTGCATTGGTCTGTCATGACAAATGTGACAGAAGGGATGGAGGAGTACAACATTGCCTGTGGCTTCGTGAGGGATTTCTGTGTCCTTTTGCTGGAAGACATGACCATAACACTGTCCAGCTGACCAGCATCAAAATGAATAGTCTAGCAGATCAGGAACATCTTTAAGGTATCACGTCAAGGCATTTGCTCTTAAGTTTCCAAAAAAAAGCCTGATGCCTCAAGAAAAACATCTTCATTTTATCCACGGTCAAGTGCAACCTCTGCCTTGCTCTCAGTTGGCATCCAAAGCATTTAAGAGACACTGGTCCATCAACATACTCACCAGTATTTGTGAGTATGTTTTTAGTAAACTGGGGCTGAGTTTCTGCTGACAGCTCTGCCCAGAGTGACATTTGTTCCTTCTGTAGGAAAATCCCAGGGGGCCCTTTCCTTCTGTGCAGGGTTTTCCATTTAAAACCTCCAGAGTGTGGCGTCTCCTTTTATTTCGGCACATATCAGGAATTACTTCACAAAATCACTGAGAAGAAGAGTTGGAATTATCTCCAGATTTTATAACTTGGCTAAAGAAATCTGGCTGCAAGCTAAAACTTGACACATTAATCTCAGCCAGGAAATAATTTAGTTTTTCTCCTTCCATCAAAACAGCAAACAACTCCTCCCCCTCCCAAACACTTGCAAATTTCTCAATGGAAAACGGTTATTTTAGGAAGGGATTAAATACAGAAATGTTAGTAAGTGGCAGGATCTCTAGGGTGGGGAGTGTACGGAAGGGAAAATACTTGAAATGATGCAATTTTTTATGTTTTTTTTTTTTTGGTGCTTCTTCACTGGAAATGCCTCAAGTTTATATCCTGAGGGAGCAGTGCAGATCACTAGTTCGATTGTCTCTCAGTAACGGTGGCTGCTCTGAGAAGTGTAGGTGCTGTACGCCGGTGCAGTGAGGTACTTATTAACAGGATTAAACAGACCAAGGCAGAACTGGGAGATCTCTCTGGATGGGAATCAGACTAAACAAGCTGGTTATCCAGTCTTTCCAGCTGAGCTGGTGTTGCAGTTTATGTATATTAACCTTAAATCACATCTGGTTGATGGAGAAATGCCTCAAATACCTGCAGGAAAGGGTCTCTAACAGTCCTTCCAGAAGTTTTGGGTCCTGCAGAGGGTTCAGGATTGGGGCACGTTTAACCACGTTACCCTTCCCTTCAAAGAAAAATTAAACTCTTGGTAAATCATTTAGAGACATGGGGAGATTTCCGAAAATGTCTGATGGTTTTGAGTGTGATCTGTGATCCTCACAGCTTTGAAAATTCCTTCTGTCTGGTCTGTTGTGAATGTGACAGAGCTCACCCAAATCCCATGGACATTGCTCACGTGCTTAAGCCAAGCATCCGCGTGCGAGGATTTTCCCCATCTTGAATCCCGTGGATTTAAATGACACACAGATCTGTGACACAAAGAGATGCAACTTTTATATTACAAGCTTTTATTGACTAAAGCCCTAATTATTGAAAGCTCAACCAGTGCCAGGCAATTTATACAGAATCCTTACAGGGTTCTGGATCGCCGGAGACAAGGCTGCAGTGGTAGGCAATGCCTAGCAGTGCCATTTACAGAAAAATATGCTTTCTGGGCTCATACTCTGAATATGCAGAGAGAAGCAATGAGAACATTCTTCCTGCAAAGTATCTGACCACACGTCCTGGCTCCCTCATTGCTCTTGTTCCCATACTCTCCAGACTTTGAGTGTAGACCTTTCCGGTTGGGACTGTAACAGCTCAGAAAGCTCTGTAAACCTCAGATGTCTTGTAATCCCCCATTTTTGGAGATGGGCAATTGAAGCCCAGAAAAACTAGTTGCATTTCCCCTGATTATTGCCCTCTCTGTAGTGGAGACATCCAGTTCCTTTCGTCTGATTAGTACATTCATTTTATCTGCCCTCTTTGATTAGGTGTGAAGTGCGCGTGTTGCTTAATGAGAACAAGCTGTTCAGATAACGCAGCTCAAAATAATTGCGATTTTGCTATTCCAAGATTACCATTGCCAAAAGACAAGGAAAGTGTCCTAGTTAAGGGACTAGGCCGGAGCCCAGGTCCTGGCCTCCTCATTGTAGATTTTGGGGTTTTTTGTATTTTTTTTTTTTTTTTTATGTATTGCTATGTTGTTATTGTGCAGATGGTGCCTGGTGAGGATACTGTGATTGCTACCGTAGGAGGGGTGGGGGGAAAATCGTAGAATCATAGAATGGTTTGGGTTGGAAGGGACCTTAAAGATCATTGAGTTCCAACCTCCCTGCCATGGGCAGGGACACCTCCCACCAGACCAGGTTGCTCAAAGCCCCATCCAGCCCGGCCTCAAACACCTCCAGGGATGGGGCATCCACAGCTTCTCTGGGCAACCTGTGTCAGTGTCTCAACACCCTCACAGGAAAGAATTTGTTCTGCTCCTCGCAGAAAGAGCTCTTCTTCTTCTGCTCCTGACTCTTGCTATTGCTAAAGTGGCGCAATTCAAAGCTTGTGAAAGTACAGACAACTTCTGTGCCAGAGAAATGTGAGAAGAGCAAAATGAATATCCACAGGAGAATTTTGGACTGAGAGAGAAAAATTAATTTCGTAACCAGATTTAAAGCCCTCATATACGCATGCATACACAGACTTACAGGGATACATTTGCTGCCCATCCCTAAGCATCTGGCCAGGAACAACAGCAGGTTGTACAGGTAAGTGCACTCGACAGCAGGACTTTACAGGACTTTGCAGACCACAGGGGAATTATTCACAAAAGAGCCAAGAAGCAGAGTAGTGCGTGACTGAACTGTAGCTCGGAGGTATCGCCGTGTGCTCGCTGTGCGGTGGTGTGGCACTTTGCTATGTAATTACCTCGCTCCAACACAATAATTTAATTAGGATTAAACAGTTGAGAGGCACCATCGTAACATGAAGCGGCAGTGGAGTGCGCGCTCTACAATTTAGATGCTTGCAGGGAAGGGTTCAACACAGGGCATCTGTCAGGTGTAGCTGTGGCTGCAACGCTCCTCCTCCTCCTCCTGAAATCGGGCTGGAGAGAGGCCTCCAGGCTTGTGTGGATGGGGAGACCTAACTCGTGGTTACCTCAAGACCTTATTTTCCATGGGTATCGTAACCAGTCCTGTGTGAAAAGCTTTTCCCTGCATAAGTCAGTAAGTTGTGCAGCGCTTGATGGGAGCTCCTGATGCTTCTATGTGTATCTGAAGGGCAGCAAATCGGCAGGGAGAAAGTTGGGCCATTAAATATGACTTCCAATTTCAAATATGACCTTATATTTCTAGTGGGAGTTTCAATACTGGCTCAGGAACAGGACCCTATCTGAGAGTGAAACAGCAGCTTTTGACTCCTTACGGAAACAGACATTAATGCCCCAAATGCTTAGAGCCATTCAAGCAAAGTGCAAGCAGGAGGGTGGTTCCTTAAATACCACGTCTCTGCACCTTGAAGGCTGGCTATTTGCCAAACCCTGCCACGCTCAGAGTAGCCTGTTGCCCATTTATCGCATCCAGGGTGGTCCGGGGCCCTTTCAGGATTTACAGCCCACGCAGCAGCCGGAGTTTTGGACAGGCTGCTCTGAGCTGCCCGGTGGGACGGGAGTATCTGCGAGTAGCAGTGGGCTCCCGTCGGCCAGATGTTAGTGCTTGGAGCTCGTTATTCAGAGCTGCTGATTAGTCTCTCAGGCGCTTTGCCTCCTCGGTTCCTTTCTCGGCGTGCTGACGTTAGCCAGAGAGCGCCTGCGGGTTGCAGATGTTTGTTTTTCCATCCCTTTGTCTTTGCTTCTTCAACCTCACCGAAGCTTTTCCACTTTCACCCTTGTGGCCACCGGTGGCACTTCTGTGCTCGGGCGAGGGCTGAGCCCGGTCCTCTGCCGTGCATGTGCCTGTTCATCACCGCTGGCTTGGTCACCTCCCCTGGGGCTACTTGCCCGGGGCAGAGCAAACAGCTTCTTGCTGAGGGCTCCTCTTTGCTCCAGGCTTGCAGAATGGCTCGGGAGCAGATGCGGATGCCCTGGGTCAAGCCCCCCCGTGCTTCATCCAGCCTGATTTCCATGCTGCTGCCGTCATTTCCCTCAAGGTTTCACAGATCCCTCATTGCCTGTGGGGACAGGCTTCACTGGAGCCTCTTGTCCTGCTCCTGTCCTGTCCTGCTCCTGCCCTGTCCTGCTCCTGCCCTGGCAGGGCTGTCTCCGGCTGCGTGCGTAAGCACAGCGTTGGAGTTGTTTCCATACTGCTCCGCTCCGTTTCAGTGCCTGCTCCCCTGCTCTAAATTAGTTTCTGACTCATCCTCCAGAGGAATTTCTCTCTCTCCACTGACTGGGGAAAGAGCCCAGAAACCCAGTGTTTCCCACCCAGCATCTAGGTTGTGTACATTAAGCAGGGTAGTGCAAAGACCACCCCGAGGGACCCACCAAGCACAGATGAATACAAGTCTGTGTGTGCCTTTTCCACTCCTCTCGCCTTCCTGCACCCAAGAGGGCTTGACAAATGAAGGAAAACATCTCCAGCAGTTCCTACAGACTCTCAGGAGCAGGGCAGACACCTCCACTTCCCAGCGGCACCGGGGGACAGCAGGTTGCCCCGGGGCACCTGCCTTTGCTCTTGGAAATCCAGAAGCTTTGCACAGCAGCAGCGCAGGCTCGGGGCTTCCCGTTGAGCCTGCAGCCAAGGAAATCCTATCTGTTTGTAAAGGCAGCTTCAGCTCCAGCAGCTTATGTGAAGTATGAAGCCAAGATGTCCAGAGTAGAGGGATTTATAAGGGAACATGACTTTTATAGATGTTGCGTTAACTTTAAACATTTGCCTTTCTCAGCCGGGGTTCTCCTCCTGTGCATAAAACTTCCCCTGGTTGTGATGTATTTGCTGGGGAGAAGATGCGGTCTCCACTTGGAGTAAATGTCCCTGTTTCTGTGCTGTCTTGAGAGGCAGCCCAAAGAACCGAAGGTTTTTGCATATTCTATGTAAAATATTTTTTTATTTTATATTTACTGGTCCCAGTCCTTCTCTTCTTGGTGACAGACGATCCGGGCACTGAGTGTTTGCGCTCTGAACCTGCCAGGGGATACGTGGAGGTATGGCATTGCGTTACCTACAGGAGGTTTTGAATTCATTAAGCCCTTAATCAACCTTGTTTCACTGCTTCCATGTGTCCCCCTGTCCTCCCACAGCCCACATCTCCCACCTGTTATTTTGTGCCCCTAATAGCTATATTTAATCTAAACCTCAGCCTGGAGGCATCCATACAGCACCTGCCACACCGGAGCATCAATCACCTCTGTTAGAACTTCCAGAGAGCTCCTACAAGTTATAATACATCAGTCTGAAGTAACCCATACTTAAAGTAAACATCTTAAACCTGGTATAACCCTGGTTTAAACTAATATTGTTCTCACACAAATTAATATTGGTAACAAAAAATGCATTTCCTCACCAGCTGATGCTGGTTCTTGGCTCCAGCTGCATCTGGGGACATTGTATTTGAATATATTGTACTTCCTTCACTGGTACCCTGCTATAGGGTGCATGCTGTGTATTTAACAGGACTGTTAAATGAAATGAAGTTTCTAGGAGCTGCTGTAATACAATAATACAAAGTAGAAGTCAGCTCATTCAAAAACCGACCCTGACGTTTCAATAAATAGGAGCAAAGTGTAAGATGCTGTGCTGCTCTGATCAGCGTTCCCATCAGTGAGAAGAAAGGACACAATATACTCTGTTTCTGGGTCTTTCTGGTTTTATCCCTGCCACGGTATTTAATTAATTTGCTGTGTGTATGTGTATGGGGGAATGGTGACCTAATCCTATTGAAATACAAGCCAAGTAAAACAAGTTTAGATGGAGACGCGGTCACACAGCAACTCCCAGTTGGAGAACAATATGCTTGAGGTAAGGTATATTGGCAAAGTAGTTTTAGGCATATCAGACCTAATTAGCTTTATTGTGATAATAGTAATACTAGGTGGGAAAAAGCTGAGTTGGAAATTAAAGTGGATAGCAAGTTTTGGAAAGTTTGGTGGTTGTGGAAATGGAAGGCTCCTGTACAAGTTATAGGAAAAAAAAAGCCTCTTACAGAGACTTTTGAAGCCCAGCTGAAACTACAATCCTATCTCTGAGACAGACATTAAAAAAAAAAGGAAAAAAAAAAAAAAGCAGTAGCTCAGTAACTCAGTCCTTTCAGCATTCAGGCAGAGCAAAATGTAGAAATCTATGAAGCAGCCTGTCTTGTAAGGTAGACTTAAAACGACGTTTGCTTTCAGCACCTGAATTGCTTCTAGCAAAAGAGAAAAGATTTTGTTTTCCTTACTCAAAACGTTTTCCTTTAAGCTCAGCATAGTTGAGCTGGGTAGTGCACTTCAACATTCAGCTACATTCATTTACATATAAGTAAGCGGCTTAATCCAAGCCTGCACCATGTGCTCATCAGGAACAGGACAGGGGTGTGTCAGGAATATCTACCACCCATCCATGGTACCTAGAAGGAACCACAGCAGACACTGCATTGGCTTGATTTGTATTTGCAATTTATATCTTGCAAATGCCTGTGCTGCAAAGTCTACGAGCCATCTGCCCTTGCAATGAGCTCTGTACATCCCCTGTACTGGTGGTGGAGAGCCAAGAGTTGTGTCCTGGCTGCTGTCTCTGCTTTAGCATGCTATGGAGGAGTGTGCCACCCCACAGTTCATTATTTCACCGGCCACCCTGAGTATTTTTGGTGGAGGGAGTCAAACGTGGTTCTCAGCAAAGCGCCTGGCAGGGTGGCACCGCCTGTCCCTGGGAACTAAACCCCTGGGATGGCTGTAAGACCCTCGGCTTCCCCCAGCCCTGACCATCTCAGTGGGTGTGAATTGCCCAACTTCGAGCTGGGAGGGGTGCCAAAGTCTGGGAAGCTCTTGGAAATGC
The DNA here is from genome assembly GCA_025769975.1 of Gallinago jamesoni. Lineage (NCBI taxonomy): Eukaryota > Metazoa > Chordata > Aves > Charadriiformes > Scolopacidae > Gallinago > Gallinago jamesoni. The sequence goes on along the minus strand of JAOQGH010000001.1, from coordinate 7,325,123 downwards.
TGAAAGCACAAGGTATGGGGCTGGTGGGGCTGAGCACTGAGCCCAATGCTCGGTGGCTGCAGCCAGGCGAGGAGGAGGAGGGCCGCTCCTGCTAAACCACTTAGACGTGAGACTTCACTGCCGCTCCCCTCCCAGATCCACCACCGCATTCCTGTGGCATCTTGGGCGAATCGCTCGGAGGAACGTTTTCCAAGGAAACAAGGCGAGAATGGAGTCCCTCTGCCTCAGAGTGGCGGGGGAAAGCAGCTGGCTGGATCTTGGTGTGCTTCCCTCACTGCCTGCGTGGTCAGCGAGGAGAGGAAAGGGACTTGGAGATGCCCCAGAGTGAGGTCCTGCCCTCTTGATTTACTTTTCTCTTCCTGGAGACCTTCTGTCTCCCACTGCCTGGGCAGGGAAATTAGGGATTTACTGTCTGGACTGACTTATCTGCTCACTTGGCACAAGCGAGGTGCCTGCGGTAGGCAGCCTGGCTCATACTCTACACCTATTTTTTTACCCTTTCCTGTCTTCTTGATTAGTGTGGTTTCTATTCTCGTTAAACTATCGCCTTTTTCCCTTTGCAACTATAGGGAATAAGGTGTTGATCCCTTCCTGGGTACTAACAGTGACCAATCCAAGTACCCTGAAGACACATTTCTACCTCCATCCCCAATCTTGGCAGAGGGGACCGAGTGTGACTGTCACCTGGTATCAGCTTGTAAACACTGTTCACATTTTCCAGGTTCATGGGTCCTTCTCAGCTGCTCAGGGGGACATCAGGACCAAGTATCACCCAAGATACTTGGGTATACACCTGCCAGGACAGCCCTGGCAGGCTCTAACAGTCCTTTGGGTGGTTTTCCACCAAGAAGTGGTTTGATGGAGATTGGAACCAACAGGGCTGTTTTTAAACACTCCCGATTGCCTGTGGATACAGATTTGTGTCTGTTTCCAGGGCAAGGTTCTCCAGACTCTTAGGAAACTATCCATATGCTGCCCTTGCAGCCTGCCACATGTGGTCAGTGATGCCAGCTGCCATTTCGTGGGACTTGGGGTGCGATCCACCTCAGTCCGAGCTAGTTATCTAGGCAATGGAGAGGGATCTGCAAAAGTGGTCCACCCAAGGTATGCAAGAAGTCACCCCTTTGATATGCCCATTCTTCTCTGATGACAGTTGGCAAAGGTGAGAAGACTTGCCTTGACTAGCTTCATCTTAGGAGTTTAAAATTAAATTCTGCTTTTAATGAGCAGTGAAATGGAGAAGAAAAGCACCATTTGCAGTGCTGAGGCACCTCAGGATGGGTGTAACCTGGCAGAAGCTCCCTGCAGGCAGTGCTTCATGCCACAATGAAGCCCCCATCTCTAATATTTCAAATGAGTGGAGACTGAGCCCGCCAGCCTTACACCTCCCCCAGCAAATGCTGACCCTGCATGCAGTAAGATAGGCACAGCCACAGTCATTTCTTTCTCCATCCACGTCTTAAATATATTGATGATTCATATGGAGCCCTAGGGTGAAATCCCAGCTCATCTCCATTAATGCCAGTGATGCTGGATCTGCCCTCAGGACCCCAATTCTGTACCTCTGAAAGGTGCAGTCTTGCAGCAAGCAGAGGTGGTTTAACCCAGCACTGCTGTGCCCCCACCACTTCACCCAACATGATGGTTTAACAGTGCTGACAGGGGCTTTTCCACACTTCAGCAGGAGTGTTAGTCTTGGCTGAAAAGTCCCAGTAACTGCAGGTGAAGTCGCTCCATCCCAAATCCAATACCCTCCGCTGCCAGACCCCTCCTGCTATCCTTCACCACACCATCCGTCTTTCCATCCAAGAAGCTCGCTCCCACGAAGCCTGCCCAAAGGGGATGAACAAAAGGAGAGAGTGATGTTCAGAGTCTGGAATGTGGCCATGGCAAGGCAGGGCTCAAAGGGGACCTCCTTGGCCAGGAGAGGAGAAGATCATCTGCGCGAGCTGTATCGTGTCCTTACCAGCTTCCCCAGGGCACAGAGCCCTCCTCTTGCTAAGACGAGAGAAGGAGTTGAGGAAATAAATCCCGGTGAAGTTAAAGAAAAAAATGAGCTATGTTTGGCTCCTGATCCCCTTGAGAGAGGGTTCAGGAATTATGTATTTGTCTCTGTGCTGAGACAAACAGAGTATATACCCTTTGTGCTGTGTAAGGTTTCGTTTAAGATGTTTTATATAATTTGAACAGCACAGAGCAGCAAAGCAACGTGCAGCAAATGCAGACAGTTTTTACCTTTTCTGTGGAGCAGATTTATAACAGGGAAGGGCAAGAGGAGAGCGGTGTGGGGATGTGGTGAGCTCACTGGGATGCAGCGTGGAGGAGGCTCGGCAGCAGAGCAGGACATGTGCTTCCCAACCCACAGTGCTTGGGATAGAGAGACACTCTCATTTTTTTCCACCAGACACTCCCAAGAGGTTGTGGTGGGGCGATGCTGGGTCTGGGATGCTGAGGGAGTATCCCAGCTAGACACTGCCCCAGCAGTGTGGGTCAGCAGGAACATTTGAGGACAAGAAACCAAAGTGACTCATGTCCAGTTCTTCTAAAAACACATCATGTCCATGCAGAGATCAGGTCGTACTGTCACACATTTAAAGACATTCCTACAATCATCTTGCCTGATGACACCCTAGATATAAATGTCCAAAGCCAGTCTGATGTGCAAGATATTTTTAGGAGACCTGAAATGAAAGACTTTTAGGTTGTGGGGCTCAAATGTTTTTCAGCTTTGCTGCCCACAGGGAGCATGCATGTGGAGCTATCTAGAACTCAACTTTTCTCTCTTTGGTAAATGAAGGGCAAGACTTGGGTGTCATCGCTGCCTTTTGAGTGACTTGAGCTCTGTAACCCTAACTTCAGCCATTTATGGACAGTTTGTGGTGGATGAACACTACCATTGCACCTTTGTCCATGGGACATTTTCCAGCCACTGTCCCATTGGATGGAAGCTTATAGATGGCAGATGTGTGCGTCTGTCAATCAGACAAACGTATATATACACCAATTCATGGTGTTCGGTAAAGGACTCTCATGCCTGTAATGTGATGGTGAGCAAATCAGTTTAGTTTGTTACAGTGCTGATTTGTTTGGCAGACAGGCAGATTTTGTAAATCTGTGGTGAAGTTTAGATGTGGGGAAGCTTAAAGCTGGGCATATTTGTGACAGGATGTTTCAGGCAAATACTCAAATATATTTGATTTGTAGTTTCACAGCTGTAGGCTGTCTGGGGTAAATCTTAAAGACCTGTATGGCTCTTGTTGTGTTACTTTTCTTGTTACATCTCCTGGTACTGCTCTGGACTCAAGTTTAACCACTGCTGAGGATGCCTTGCTAAGACAAAAAAGCAGGAGCAAGGCAGACTTGCAGACAGATCTCCAAAACAAGCAACACTTCTGAACTGTGGGTCACTAGAGAGTGTAACTTTTGAAGGATATCTAGAAAAGTAACCCATAAGTTTTTCTGAGGAGCCATTTCCTGGTCCTTTTCTCCATTTCTGAGGTCTGTGGGCATTTATGCCATGGCAAGTGTGGCATTTTGGAGCTGCTGCTTAACTGTCTGCTCTTGATAACCTGCGGGAACAGCTGCCATCAGCTATCCATCCTTTTCCATCCTTTCCTTCAGTGGCATCGAGTGGAACTGGGTTCTCAGTGACTTACCTTTCTGGATGGAGATTTTGTTATCCCTTAAATATCACATAACCCCCCTCCTTCTCCAGTGTACCTGACAAGGCAAGCTGTGGTGGGGAATAGGAGCACAGGCCGTTCCCAGAAACAAAATCGAGTTCTCTGTAGCTTTTAGCAATGCTTTTGGACTAAGGTCTGATCTTCATGGTCATCAAGTGCAAAGTGTGCACTTTTATAGGTGCACGAGGCCAGACAAAATGGGGTGTGTAGATACTCTCCCTAGGAACCACTGCGCGATGCAGAGATATCTCATCTGGCTGCTAACAAGGAGCATTCAAGTGGAACCCAGGGCTGGTTAACTTCTCACCTATTTGTTCAGCAGCTGGGTTAGTTACACTGGCTGCGCTCAGCCCATAACTACTGCAGTTACACAGTTCTCAGCACCAGTTTAGAATTAACTTGGTTGCACCCACGTGAACTGCAGCCCCAGCAGTAACAGCAAAGGTAGGACTGAACTCACGTTTAAACATCATAGAATCATAGAATGGTTAGAGTTGGAAGGGACCTTAAAGATCATCTAGTTCCAACCTCCCTGCCATGGGCAGGGACACCTCCACTAGACCACGTTGCTCAAAGCCCCATCCAACCTGGCCTTGAACCCCTCCAGGGATGGGGCATCCACGACTGCCCTGGGCAACCTGTTCCAAATGCATCCTCGTTGCAGAGCTCTGTGAAGAATGCTGTTTGCAACCAGCTGGTGAGAAGGTGAGGACTCCACCTTATTTTTCCCCACACTGAAGGAGCAAAGGGTTTATTTTCGGGCTGGTAGTCCTGCCATTGCAGGCCGGCATCCAGTTATCAAGCTGGGCTTTTTCTGTTACCTGCCCTGTTGGTCAGCAAAGTTGTGTGTGTCTGACGGCAGTTCAGATTATTATTACTGTGTTGCTCCAGTGATGTCTCTGGAAATATTCAGGTAATTTAAGCACTAAATGGTGGGTTTCAGACTGGAGAGTAAGGACCTGGAAGAGCATAAACAAATGAGCTGGTGTTGTGGATGGAAATATTTGACACAGTTATGATTTAGCAGCAATTTAAAATTTATCAATGATTTGAGGCAGGTCAAGAGGTTGAATTTTAGCAGCACTTAATCATTAACCAGTTTAAGGGTTTATGGGATGTTTTAATGAAATATTTAAATGGTGACTTCATTACAGATTCAAAAATGACAAGACTCACACTAACTTATGATGAGGGATCCCAAACCAGTACATATGCACAAATGCCCCAACACACCACTTGAGGGGTTGCACACACACACAAGTTTGTAACTGCCAAAACCAAAGCTCCCTTACAGTGGGTGACACCAGTGAACTGATGGGGTGACTCTTTTGACCCTTTTGATGGGTGACCCTTTGGATCCAGTAAGGTATAAGATCACCTACACTTGTAAGAGCTGATGTGTATATTAGAGACATATAGAATCACAGAATCTTAGTGGTTGGAAGGGACCTTTGAGTTCATTGAGTCCAACCACATTAAAAAAAAAACAACAAAAAACCAACAACACAAAAACAAACAAACAAAAAAACCCCCCAAAACCCACCCAACAAACACAAAACCACACCCACAACCCAAAACAAAACAAAACAAAAACCCCACAAAAGCCAGAAGAACCACACAAAAAAAAGAGCACCCACCGACTAAACCCCACACCCACAACCCCACCCACAACCTCCCACCACAAACCAATAATCTTGGGCACTAGAGCATGCCCTGAAGAGCCATGTCTACATGTTTCTTAAATACCTCCA
>JAOQGH010000001.1:7284021-7319243 GCA_025769975.1 Gallinago jamesoni | reverse complement strand
GCCCAGTTCCCTCAGCCTCTCCTCATAGGACTTGTTCTCCAGACCCCTCACCAGCTTGGTGGCTCTCCTCTGGACACCTCGAGTTAAAATTTCCCTCTTCTCAAGTTTTGGAGTAAATGCTAACAATGCATGAGCGTTCCTCAGCAGGCGATAACTGAGACTCCAGAGGGTTGACTCACCCTGTCCTTTTAACCCCAGAGGTGTTTACCTGAGCGGTGTCCCAGCTCAGGGGAGATGCTGGTCACAGCCCACTGTGATACAGGAGAGCTCAAAGGGTCTCACTAGATTTGCTGCTTATAAGGTCCAAGATCATTTACTTTCATCAGGTACTTTTCCACTCCAGCCCAAATCTGGTCCTTTCCATGAGTTGCACAAGCCCAGAACTTGCTAGACCTTGAAGTTCTGGTATCAAACCCCTCTCTTTGGGCTGTGATCCATACATTGTCAGGAGTGATCGATTGTTGTTATTGTTCCCAAACGACAGGAGTCAGAGGAGTCAGGTAAGCAAAGGGGTTGCCATAGCATTCTGGTCCCTTACTGTCCACTCTTTTATTTCTTTTATGTTGGACTACTATGTGTCTTAGGTAACAGAACTTTGGTTCTGGTCCATTGTATTATGTGGCCCAGGTCAGGGGGGAAATCACTCTGAGTGGCCCAAAAGGGTGGAGTGGTTGCACCACCACAGCTGGGTAGCTTTTTTGATGGTGTTTGAGAAATTTCTGAGTGGATCTGTAGAGCTGGACCACCTCTGCTGACAGAGAACCAACCTCAAAAGTTGTGGGAGTGCCTCTGGGATGAGGCTAACGCCATCCCTGATGTCTGCCATCAGACACTGCCATGCCCCCACCAACCAGCCTGGATAGATGAGACCTGGTTGGGTGCACACAACCTCACACTTCAGCTCCATGAATTGTTTGTTCCTCTGCATCGGATGCTGTGGGGTATGCCACACCTACCACTGCATCCATGGAAAATCCAAGAAATCCCTCATGAAGTAGAGTTTTCACCTCCTGCCTCCCAACAAACATCTTTTCCTAACTCAGTGTTCTCCTTTGCAGGGATTTAAATTCAAAGAATGTTGTGCTTGAAGTTTTGCAAGGGTTTGGCAAACACGACAGCCAAGAGGTGCTGGCTGTTTCCAAATAGCGCTTGGAACGAGCTGTGATCAAAACCAAATTCCCTCCTCTTCGGTGCAATTTCTGGCCCTCATCTGTGAGGTCCCAGTCTCCCTAGCATTCATTTATAGGAGAACCCTTCTGAGAGGGTGATCGGGGAAAGCATTTGCCTTTTAGCAAAAGCCCCGCAGCGCTTTTGCACGAGAAACAAGAGCTTATGGTGATTGGAAGCAGTCGCTGTGTTTGTGTTGACTGGCCATGGTTTTCAGCTGCTGGGGGTTTCCAAAGCAAATGAAATGTTATTCATCAAAGCGGGCTCCCTCCCCTACTTTCAGTTGTTGAAAATACTACAAAGTGAGACGGAAAGAAACATGTAATCCTTCATCATCACAGCGAGGATTTACTTGTTTATTTAGATTCCCTGTCTGTTCCAAATGTTCCGCCAGAAAAAGCCCATCCAGGCTCCAGGAGTGTTTGACACACATTAAAAAAAAATTCTAGATGTATATAGGAGATAAATCCATCAGAAGACACTGCCTTTCCTCACTGCGCACCAGGGCAGCAACCAGCTGGAAGTCCCACTTGCACAACAAAATAGCTCGGGATGCTTTTTGAAGGAAAAATAGGAAGGAGGCACATCACCCTGGGCAGAAATAGATTTCAATGGTGGCTCCTCTAGATCAGAAACTTTATGGTGGGACTGTCCTTGTGCTTTTTTTTTGTATGCTTGAAAAATGTTGCCCAGGTAGAAACCATGGAACTTGGTGCCTTTGTAGTCAGTGAAACAGGAGAGCTTTGTTAAGAGCCTCCTATGGAGGTGGAGATCACCCTCTTGAAGGGTTTCTTTCCCTGCAGGCATCCCAGGGGAAACCAAAAGAGAGGAGCCCAGAGCTGAGTCTCACTTTTAGCTGCTTAAGAGAAGGCAGCTGGATCCCATCCCATCACAAGTGACACTGTGCATCAGGAGCCCACCTCCTTTGCACTGCAACTAGTCAGCACCCTTTGTAGTGGTTTTTTCTTATCCCACTCCTACCTACAAGCAGGAGGCAAGTCAGAAATAGGAGACAGTAACCATGGCAAACATGTATAGCTGAGATGAGATAGACCTTTTGGTCATCCTAGGTTGAGGTCATAGAGGAAGAACAATTGTCCCACAGATGTTTTGCATTTGGACCATCATTCAACCCAGCAGACTTGAACCCTGTGAGCTGCTCTTCTAGTCTTCCAGTGATGTCTTGAGCATTTTTTTTTTTTTTTTGCCTATCTAAGAGCCACAGGCATGAGTGGACATCAAGAGCTTGATGTCACTGCTGGGGGTAATATTGCAATAAAGTGGTAGTGGATAGAATAGGAGAGGCAGTTTTCAGCCAATGACCCTCCCCCAAAATCACTTCAGTCCCAAGTTATGGGATCTTTAATGCTCCTAGAGGCTTCTGAGGTTTTATCCTTTAGGGTTTTGTCTGAAAGAAGCCCATATAATGAAATATTTAAGACAACTCAGTTCTTGAAAAGGCAAAACCAAACAGTTCTGTGTTTGGCTGGTGCTGTCCTTATTTCACAAGTTGACATGAAGAACAAAGGGCAGGGTCACATCAAAATCTGGACTTTCTGAAGCTCTGCTAAGCTGAATCAAATCTAGTTTTCCAAATGTGACACCCCTTTGCCTGAACTCCACTGCCATACCAGAAATGGGGCAGCCCTCCTCCATAAATTCAATGTAGCCTCAGTGGACTGGTCTGTCAAAACAGTTCATAAAAGTAACTGTGAATCACTAGTGTCACTAAGATCTACGATTTCGGGTCTTATGGGAATACAGAAGTGAAAGAGTGGATTTTACTAGAAAAGGAATAGAACTTCCAAAAACCCAGTCTACTTTTGAAGAAATGAGAGCTGTTTCAAGGAACACCTGAATTAACCCTTTAATAAGTTTTTGTGTAAAGTTCACCTGTTGCTATTTCGTTTCTGCTGTCCCCTCAGCTCATGTGCTCCTCGGTCCAAAAAGCCCTGTTTGAGGAGGAGGACAGAGTGAAGAAGTTGCAGCAGAAGGTGGCAACGCTGGAGAAGCGCAACAAGCAGCTGCGAGATCGGGTGAAGAAAGTCAAGAGGTCTCTCCGGCAAGCCAGGAAAAACACCAGGCACATGGAGCAGATGAACCGAAAGCTCAGTGAGAAACTTTCCTCTGCAGGTGCTCAAATCCCCTATATTAACTCTTTGAAGCAGGAGAACTCCCATGGTACCTACCTTAAAGTATAATGCAAGGGTAAGTGCTCGGGCCAATGATAATGGTGAATTTTGCCTGCATTAGATCAGGACCTGGCCCTCACACCTTGTCTACACTGAGCTTCAAACCTCGCGTGGAAGGTGAATCTGAACTTGCTTTAGACACAGTGCTAGATTAAATAGGAATGCAAACCGTGTTTGGCTGGGTGTTGGAGGCACAGCCCAGAGCCGTGTCCTCAGTGGACTGTAATCTGGGCTTCTTGGCCCTCAACCCCCCTCCACCTCCCTCACTATTTTCAGGTTGTCTTTGATGGAAGTGTCAGTTCAGTCCCATTGCAGGCACTTGACACGGGAAGTCTTCTTGGAAAGATCTGGTGCCTATTTACCTCCTCCACATGGGCTGGGCAAGCAAGGCCAGGACAATATATGGAAATGAGTTCTGTAGGAAGGATGCAGGTATGAATGGTCTTTGCTCCATCATCACCCCTCTCAAGCTCTCAACCTCCCTTAAACTTGACTAAAGTCTACATCCAGTGTCTGAGCAAAGGCTATGTCCAGGATACAGTCAGTTTGTGTCCCTGTTCAAAATGAAGTCATGTGCCCAAATTGTCTTAAGAGTGTTTCCAAATATCACTATATATTCTAAATAAAATATCTAATATTTTTTATTTTACCAGGAAGTGCCTCAAGGGTCTCAGTAACTCCCTCAGGTGCCTTTATCATTGCTCATGGAAATCACATCATTTTGGGCCTGTGTCTAGGACCTAATCCCGCTCCTGCGGTCAGGAGTGGATTTAGCCTTACTATTTGTGGGAGCTGGATCAGGCCCCACAGAAAATTTCAGATCCCATTTTCAAGCAGGTTTAATTTACAGTGTGGACAAGGCTTCAAGTTTTGTGATCACTGTTTGAGGTATAATGGAGGTTGCTGGGCAGCCTCACTTAGTTACACTTAGATACTGTAGAGACCACATCAATATCGACAGGGCATTAAAAATTAAGGTAGTTTATATATGTATATATTTTAAAATCCTATAGAAAATATTTTTATTACACATTTGATATAGTCTAATTTCTTAAAATATGAAGTAAATCCTGTTTCTTGGTTACTCTCATAAAAAAAAAAAAAGCCCATCATGTCCTTTATTAGATATTTACAAACTGACTTCTGCTCAAGCAGCATAGGTTAAGGCATCCGTGGCTGATGACGTTTTCAGCTGTGTTAATGTATCAGAGCATGTCCTGGGTCTTGGTACTCAATTACCTTCCTTCGTAACAGGGCACCATAAGGAGAGAAAGGTAGAAGAAGAGGTTTTGTGGTTTTCTTCCCTTCTCAAAATAGTTTTCCTTACTCCAAGCATGAAATCCAAGTGCAGATATGCTTCATGCTTTTCCACGGGGGCAGCCCGGCCTTGCCCAGCCCCGGGCAACACTGACAATCTGCCAAGGCTAAACCTGATTTGTACGAGGTGGACTGATCCAGATGTTCTTTAACACAGAGGTGAGGCCCTCAGAAAGACCACCACTCTGCTCCTAACTCTCCACACTTTACCAGATCACTGCCCGGTCTCCATGCTGCGTCTCAGCACTCAAAATGCTCAAAAATAGAGTATATCCAGGCTACAGCCCTGTGGGACCATGCTTTAACTATCCTGTGCTAGGAAAAGCCCATATCAGCTTTCAGCCACGAGCTTCAGTCCAAGCTGAACTCAGAAGTTAAACCTTGTGTTGGCTTCTAGGATGCTGCTGAGTTTAATTACCTTCCAGTTTTGTTCCTTTTGGAAATAAAGCTTTTTTTTCCTTTTTTTTTTTTTTCCTTTCCCCTCCCTCTTGTAATAATATTGGCATTTGTTAAGATTCTGACTCCTCCACAAGCTCCACTGGTTTCAAAGGCTTTGCGGACCGAATCAGCACAATTTGAGTTGTTTTGTGCTGCAGTCAGCAATGCTGTTTCCTGAGAATTACTACAGACCCAAGGCTTCCCTAGAAGCCACCAGGAGATTTTAACTCCAAAATTTAAATCCATAGGAAAGCAACTAAAGTTTTGGGGGTTTTTTGGTTTGTTTCTGGTTTCTAAACTGCTGTTTAAATAAATGAACTGTTTTTTTCTGGTATAGGTATTAAAAGCTTGTGTTTTAATTTTTTGTTAATGAAACTATTCCCTCTGGTATTCATTCATGTTTTATAAATGTTTGTATAAAGCTGAGAAAGTATAGTTAATATAGCTACACCTTTGCTATTCTTACAAATTTTCCAAACACAGTGTTTAAAATTTTTTTCTTTTGGCTGATATTTTTGTCTCTTGATGAAAAGATTGGAATTTTCTTTCTATTTCCCCTTTTCTCTAGCTTGAAAATAGAAAAGTAAACCGTTTTGTTCTCCTTATCAATTTTGTGAGAATTTTGTTACTTTGTAAAGAAAACAAAAACACCCCCCTCCAAATGCAAAATACAAATGCAACCCAAAATGCCGCCTCTGGTTACAAAAATAAAAAAGAGGTCGTTTCCTTTCCTTTTTTTTTTTTTTTCCTTTCATTCCTGCTTGGTTTTGGATCATTTCCAGAGATAAGGACTTGCAATCAGATCAGATCACGAGTTAACCCTCTCAACAAGTAACAGGGGATGCCAAACCCAAATGAAAATGCTGTTAAAGTGTCACCATGGATTGCCTGTCCCTGACGGTGACGGTATCCAGGGAGTGACCAGGGACAGTGTATGGGCAGAAAACATGAGTGTGAAGCAGAATTTGGGCTACATCCATTCTGGTTGCTATACATCACACACATTAAGAATAGGGCATGACACTACCTTTTAGACCAGCTATTCCAGGGACCAGCTAATATGGAATCATAGAATTGTAGAATCATAGAATGGTTTGGGTTGGAAGGGACCTTAAAGATCACCGAGTTCCAAGCCCCCTGCCATGGGCAGGGACACCTCCCACCAGACCAGGTTGCTCAAAGCTCCGTCCAGTCTGGAAACCCACAAAAAGGGCAAAAGTTCATGCCATTTCCAAATTAATGTGAAAGGCACGATTGAGCATGTTCCTCTTGAGGTACTACATGGGAGAGAATGAGGTGCAGAATTGCAGAGGAGGTTTGGCAAGAGATGGTATAGAAACAGTAAATATGTTCTGGAAAATGAAAAGAAAAAAAGAAGGGGTAAAAAAGAAAAAAAATAAAAAAAAAAGAAGAAAAAAAAAGAAAAAAAACCCAAACCCAAAATTTTTCAAAAGAAGAAAGTAATTGATTACAAACACCACAAAATGCAGCAGCCCCCCATGAGAAGTTTGGAGATGCTTTACAAATTAATAACATTTGCTTTTGCAAACCCATCAGGAGCTCAAAGGCTGCCTGAACGCCTGCAGGGCCAGTGCTAGGGGTTGCCAGAGCAGATAAAGCCAGAACTGGAGGCAAGGAGGGGCTTTTTGGCACCTGAGTTCACTATGGAGAAATTTAGGGATGCTCTCATAGCCGAATCAGAGTTTCCTGATGGACCCAGGAACAAGTGAAGGAGCAAAATGAACAGTAACAAATTGCAAGGACAAAGAGCAAAGGGGTATGAACAGTAACAGAGAGTAGAATTGGCTGAATGATGACAAAAAATAAATGAAATGCAGGTAATGTAGGTAATGTAAATAGTTATTCATGGGCAGAAAGAAAAATGGTCCTATCTTTGTATGTGATATAAGGTCGTCTGAGCTGGCATCAGCCAGATAATACCATTATATACACTCAGTGTTCAATTAGTCAATCCAATCAATCTAGTATCACGACGATAGTGAAGTTGCACCATATTCTATAAAACCAGTCTGTGAAACTCAACGCTCAGCTGCATTCAAAAAAAAAAAAAGTAGGTGAAGTGGTAGAAATTGCTAGGAAAGGGCTAGAGACCGTGATGGACTTTGCTAAGGACGAGGTATGCCCACTTCTGGGATCAGTGTGCTGTTCATCCCCGTCTCACCAAAAGTGTCTAATAGGAAAAGTATGGTGAGAGGCAATAAAGAAAATCCAGAATATAGGAGTAGTTTCATAAGATCAGCAATTAAACTTTTTAGGACTTTGGGCTGGAGAAGAGATGAACAGGACATTCTCCTCTCTCAGAATTGAGGGTGGGGTTTTTTTGAAGGTAGATGTTTATAGAGCAAAGTGCATCAAATAAGAAATATTATTTTCTCATAAATCCCAAGCATCATCCTGATTTGACAACCCTAGATGGGAGAACCCCCTAGTAAAGGAGGATTTATGGAGAGCAGGCAATGTGAGCAGCTCTCTTTGCTTCCTAACACCAGAACCATCGAGAGGAGAATGACTTCCATATGTTTGAACAATAACTCAGGGAAATAGCCACATTATTCTGTTTGGGTTTTAGCAGAAGAGGTTTCTGGAACAGAAGGGCACATCGGTGTTTCAGAACTGCATCAATAAAGCCCATTTTGACTACACAAAACGTCTTGCCAAGCTAGGTAATCTCTCATTAATGAGGCAAAAAGGCCTGAATTCATTTCTAAAAGTAGAAGAAAAAATATAAAGGGAGAACTGTGGAGAGCAGATAAAACTGACAAGGTATGTCATTCTTTCTTATAATAAATCCAAGTAATTGCAAGAAAATTTCATTTTCCTCCCCACTTAACCCCAATTATTTTCATTTAATCACAGAAACATTGCTATTTCCCTCCAAACCAGACTGCTTTGCATGTGAAACATCACTTCCAGCATGCTCTTGAGTTTAGGCATGTTCTTAATCCCCTAAAACAAACACAGCGAGCAGGACAGCACGTCCCAGTGTACGTGGTGCTGTGCTGGGAGGGCTCATTGGCTCCAGTCGCGTCAGCTGTGTGGGGAACCGGGCCAAGTCACCCCAACAGGCATTTCCCAGGTGGCATCGGAGCGAACGGCTGGGGAAGCAGGGACAACACAGATGTAACCGGGCAGGAGCAATGCTTTGTCTCTTCAAGGAATCGTCTTTTGTTTGGTTGAGATTTGGTGACTTTGGTGGATGAGAAGCTCAACATGAGCCGGCAGTGCACGCTGGCAGCCCAGAGAGCCAACCCCATCCTGGGCTGCATCAAGAGAATTGTGGCCAGCAGGTCACGGGAGGTGATTCTGCCCCTCTACTCTGGGCTCGGGAGACCCCACCTGGAGTACTGTGTCCAGCTTTGGAGTCCTCAACACAGGAAGGACATGGACCTGTTGGAACAGGTCCAGCAGAGGGCCACGAAGAAGATCAGAGGGATGGAGCACCTCTCCTACAAGAACAGACTGAGAGCTGGGGTTGTTCACTCTGGAGAAGAGAAGGCTCTGTGGAGACCTCATAACAGCCTTCCAATATCTGAAGGGAGCCTACAGAAGAGCTGGGGAGGGACCCTTTGTCAGGAAGTGTAGTGACAGGAGAAAGGGTAACAGTTTTAAATTAGAAGAGGGGAGATTTTGATGAGATACCAGAAAGAAATTCTTTCCTGTGAGGGTGGTGAGACACCGGAACCAGATTGACCAGAGAAGTTGTGGATGCCCCATCCCTGGAGGGGTTCAAGGCCAGGCTGGATGGGGCTTTGAGCAACCTGGTCTGGTGGGAGGTGTCCCTGCCCATGGCAGGGGGGTAGGAACTAGATGATCTTTAAGGTCCCTTCCAACTCTAACCATTCTATGATTCTATGATTCTGTGACTTGGTTTTCCATTAGATGGGCTTGGTGGCATCACACCACTCCTAAGGTGCCTGAGGATTTCTTTTGATGAGAGCGTCTCGGCAATTTCTTGCTGCTTTGGCTAATGTTAGTTGTGCACAATGGCATTTCTCCCTCTGGTTGTCTGCCTCATGAAGAATTTCTTTTTCTTTTTACTGAAATTTTCCACAAACAAGGAGTCATTTCTCAGAACAAGGTGGTGGTGGGAATTTTAGCGTTTTGCAACGCTAAAATATAATCAGTGAAGTGACATTTTCTTTGGCAGGCTCCCACTTTGGAATTGTGACAAAGTTTGGCAGAAGTCCTTTCACATCCTTGTACCGCCCTGCCCCCAAAAAAATCATCAGAAAAACTTTGAAATATTTTGGCTTTACAATGAACACATACTCAGCAAAGCCTTTGCAATGCTTCACTGCTAAAAACCCAAGCCAATGCCCTTAATGAACCTTCCTGAGCTTGTCTTGGGTCTTCATCCCCACCAGACAGTTGAGCTACCAAATACAGCATCACAGACAGCCCATACCAGAACAGATAAAAGCAGGTTTTTCACTATATCTCCAGCTCCAGGGTGCCTCCACAGTGCCCTGGAGCTGGAGCATATGCTGGAGGAGATCATAGTCTGTGCATACAGGGAGGTGCCATCAGGACGAGGGTGCTCCAATAAGCTCAGCAAATTGAGCAAAAACTAGAGCAGTTGACCTGCTCCCTCCAAGCTCATTGAAACCTCTCACTTCTCTGGAAAACTGCCAAAACTCCAGGCATGGCTACAGTTTCAAAGCTTAGCTTTGAAAAATCTGTAGCTTTAATGAGAAAAGACCTGGGATTCTGTGTTAGCAGCACAAGCCTATTGGAGATCGAGGAAAATCCTGGAGCTGGGCAGAGCTTTGGGCTCTGGTGGTGCTGTGCCCACAAACCACACCACAAATACTACCAGAAAGCCACATATTAGGTCAGGCGCGTGGGTATGTGGTTTCCAACCTGCTTGACTCATCTGGGCAGCAAAGAAGGCAGTTGGTCTGCAGCTGTTGGTCTGCAGCTGTCCGTATCGATGTGCCCCTTGAAGACCCTCCACCAGGGTCCAGAGTGGGTTTTATTGTGCCATGTTTTGCTGGAAACACAGTGTAGGAGCTCCAGTTTTGCTTGCAATTAGCTAGATCTAAGACTGGAGAGGAACTGAAGGGAACTGTGCAAAGTGCTCTGGGTGGATCTTCTTTGGCAGAGGGTTTGGACTAGATGATCTCCAGAGGTCCCTTGCAACCCCATGTGATTCTGTGCTTCTGTGAAAGTCATTGACAAATACAAATCTTTTTGAGTGTCATACAGGTCATTGCTGACTCCCCTCAGAAAGTCAGATTTATCAGCATCATACCCTCTTAACACACAGCAGAGCAAGCCACCCAGAAACTGGCCGCCTCAATGAACACAATGAAGTCAAAAGTACCCCACCACACACACCAGGGTAGACAAGTCCTTCAAGCAGGAGGAAGAAAGTGGCCAGTGCCAGTGCTGGAAGAAGTGGCGACCCTGCTTCAAATGAATTCCTTCCTCCTTTCCACCAAAGAAGTTCTCTGAGGGTTTTGTAGCCAGAACTTACATTGCAGCAGCTCACACATGTAACCACTTGTTATCTGCTGCCATGTCCCCCTGCCACCACCCCTCATCTGGGTGGGATCTGCTCTGCTAACATCAGCCCATCCTGTGCCCTCTGCCTTGCAAAGGTGGGGACACATCACTGTGAACATGCACCATCTCCCCTCACATCGGTCTTCAAACGCTGGGCTGACTTTGAGAGGACCCTGCCAGTGTGTTGCTTGTTGCCCTCTCCTGCCAGGCTGTGGGCTGCAGCATCACACAGGGACAGCGGCACCAATTAAAGAGCTTTAAAAAATCTCATTTTAGTGGTGAAGCCACAGAGGACAGGGGTTATTAATGTGTCCTTCTAGGACAGACTATTCACTGGAAACCATAGAATCATAGAATGGTTTGGGTTGGAAGGGACCTTAAAGATCATCTAGTTCCAACCCCCCTGCCATAGCTATGAGGCATTTTGTACTTTACTGTGTTTGGCCCCATTCCCACCAACTTTGGCCCTGACTGTGTCCCTGACATCTCAGGGCATCTGGACCTGGCTGACAGGGCTCAGAAGAGGCCAGATCAAGTCCTTTGTAACTGTGCACATGTCCACTTTCACCAGGAGCTCCTCCATCCACACACAATGGATTGACAACTTGGTCTCCTCAAGGAGCAGGCGGGCACTGCAGTGAGATGTCCTGGTCTTCAGCACCCAGCTCTCCACTTCGTATACCGATTATGGACCTCCCAGGACAGGAGCAGCAAGGACATTCAAGGCAGTGGTGATACTGCTGACAAGCTGCTTTTCCTGAGCAGATGCAAGTGAAATGTGGCACATTTCAATTGCACACTTGCGTTAGTGTGAAATAAGGCTCAGCAGTCAGAGCTGACTGTTTCTCAGCCCACTCCCTTCAAAAATGCCCAGGACACCTGTGGCCCTCATCAAAGACCCCTGTGGGAGAGACAGCTTTCTTCATACGTGTGTTTTGTATCAGCAGATGGCCAGGAGATGCATAGCTCCAGCTCTAGCTCCAGGTAAAGTGCCAGTATGGACAGCAAGGAGTAAGTGATGACTTCTGTGGTGGGAATGCTCCAGGCAAGCTTGCTGCTGATCTGGAGGCACTGCTTTTGGGTGGCAACCTGGCAGCATGGTGAAGAGCAGAGGTGAGCTCAACCCATCACTGTCAGCGTCCAGAGCACACAAACTGGTCTGGCTCTTTTTCTCCTTTTCTAATTGCTCTTACAGACTCTTGGGATCTTTTCTGCAAGGAAGGCAGTCAAAAGGAAACCCAAAACCACATGGTTTTGGAGGGCCACCAGCTGCCAAAGTGCAGTCCATAGATCACAGTCTGGGAACAAATGCAACAAAATACTTCACCTTTCCACTGACTACGTCGAGTCCTTAAAATGTTTAAAATGCCTTAAGCAAGGCTTTGCATGATCCTCTTCCACTCAAAGTCCAAGACACACATAAATCACTTAATTCATTGGCCAGGCCAATGGCAGGTCTGCACAAGAAAATTCAGGGATCCTTAACTTTTGGCTCCTGCTCCAGTCTCTAAAATTGCCAGCTGCCAATGTCGAGCAGGGAGGGGAGATGCCAGCACATCAGTGAAGTCACTCCTTGCAGAGGGTGAACCAGAGTGGTCTGCATCAGGTGCCAATATTCGGATTGCTTATTCACACTGGAACACCCTTATTCACAGTGGAACACACGTAGCTGAACAAAAGGGATGGGACAAAGGTACTCTTGGAGCAAAGCTCAGGGAAGTCCCTTCTGCTCCTTGGCATCAGAGCTCTTACAACAGCCTCTGACTATTGAAAGTCCTTACAGTCCCGACATAGAACACAGAACCTTGGGATCTGGCACTTCAGACACACCCAGACTGCCTGGCAGGAGGCAAACTGGGGAATCCTTCATGATAGGAACCATGGGGACGTCATCCCTTTGCTGTGGCCATGCACAAGTGCTTGGGCAGGTAAGCCACCACCTGCAGCATCTCCCCCAGCAGCTCTCCTGGTGCTTCCTATACAAGCAGGAGATGGAAACCTAAAGCTAAATCTAGCTTTTTCTCAGTGCTTCCTCACAGAGTAGACATGCTCTGTGGAGAGCAGAGAGGATTTTTGACATTTCTTTTTTCCTATTCTGTTCTGTTTACTCTAGCAGATAGGCCATAATCCAAATCATAATTTTTACAGGCCTGTCAAATCCCGTCTCTGATGTTTATAAGTATCTGCCCTGTCATCTGCTGTGTTTCCCCCCACCCCTGCACACACCATGCAGGCTCCAAAGGAAAAGTTTGCTTCTGCCAGGGCTTTGCTCAGCTGAGTCAGTGCTGGAGCCCCACATGCTCAGGATTTTCCTCTCTGCCCGCAGCCTCCCTGGCAGCCCCAGATCTGCAGCTGGAAGCAGGTCTTTGGGCTGCTGGTTGCTCAGTAAAGCAAATCTGCTCAAAGGGTATGAGACCTCAGGCAGAAAAGTGGCATCAGATGTGTTTCATTAGCAGAGCAATGAGGGAGATGGTCGGTTTTCTCATGAATTTGTAGAGTAGAAGGGGAGCAGCAGCCTGACTGAAAAGTATTTCAGGTTATTCACAGAATTGTAGAATCGTAGAATGCTTTGGGTTGGAAGGGACCTTAAATTATCTAGTTCTAACTGCCCTACTGTGGACAGGGACACCTCCCACTAGACCAGGTTGCTCAAAGCCCCATCCAGCCTGGCCTTGAACACCTCCAGAGATGGGGCATCCACAGCTTCTCTGGGCAACCTGTTCCAGTGTCTCACCTCACAGTAAATAATTTCTTCCTGATATCTAATCTAAGTCTCCCCTCTTTCAGTTTAAAACCATTCCCCTTCATCCTATCATTACAGTCCCTGATGGAGTCGTTCCCCATCACTCCTGTAGGCCCCCTTTAGGTACTGGAAGGGACTATAAGGTCTCTTCAAAGCATTCTCTTCTCCAAGCTGAAGAACCTTAACTCTCTGAGCCTTTCCTCATAGGAGAGGTGCTCCAGCCTCTGATCATTTTTGTGGCCTCCTCTGGACCCGTTCCAACAGGTCCGTGTCTTTCCTGTGCTGGGGGCTCCAGAGCTAGATGGAGTACTCCAGGTGGGATCTCATTAGAGCAGAGGGGCAGAATCACCTCCCTTGACCTGCTAGCCTTGCTTCTTTTAACCTTCACAGCCCAATTTCTTCATCTCTTTCTCATCCAGGAGATAGGAGCAGGTCCAGTGGGCTGAGGTAATCCTGTGGGGTTGCTGGTGGCTTGGGAAGAGAGCAGATGGACCCTCACATCAAGCTGTGCCACGGCACACAAGGGATGGGCTGGACCAGCCAAGAAGGGAGGAGGAAAGTACAGAGCAGCAGGTTGTCCCAACCACTTATTTACATCTCAGATGACATTTCTGTTCCACTTCCCCTGCCCAGAGAAAAGCAGAGAGCCTCCAGGGCAAAAGGGATTTATTTGATCTGCCATGCCAGCAAAACCCAGGCAGAAAACAGAGAGGATGAGATGCCTGGTCTCCACGCAGTGTCGGAGGACAAACACATGTCCACATGATAGAGGGGTGCTCGCTTGAACTGTTCCCATGCATTTCCATGGGAACGGGACAACTGTTTTGGTTTCTTCTTTTTAATACTTCTTTTATGATTATTTCTGAAATACCCTGCTAGCTAGAGACTTGGACTTAAGAGATAAGGAAGAGGAAATGTCACAGACTGTTGTTAAAAAATTATTTTTCCCATTTTTTGATGCCAGGAAAAGCAGCTCTTGTTGAAGAAAACAGATCATGGGTTATGCTGTCTTCAAATTATGTATCTCAGAGGTGGTAGAAATGATACTATGCACCAATAGGTATAGCATGTTACTTGGAAGCTGGCAGCAAAGAAAACCTTTTCTGTAGTAAAAGAAAACATCTTAAAACATGACCTCTCTTCTCCTGTGCTTATGTAGGTGGTTCAGGCTAGTTTTAGGATTACAGTCAGTTCTTCTTCACATACATAAAATGAGGGCTTCATTTGGCTCCCTACAAACACAAGATGAAGAGCTAATTCCTGCCTCAAGAAATGGATCTTATAATTGCAGCTGGAACCAGCACTATTTGCCAGGAAAGCAGGACGGCTGTGATTTTACAACACTTCCAGTAGCTGTATTTACAGTGTTCAGGTTGAAAGTTTCCATTCTGATGCCGATCTCTGCCACAGTGCACGGAAAAAATGGTTTCCGAATTGTCGCCGTCTCTGGGGCTGTCTGTAACTGAAAAACATGTTATTTTCCTCTAAATATTTTTGCTGATTTTTTTTTTACCATCACCATCTTCAGACAAAAGAGCTAGCGTCTGATGAGGATGTTTTTATATCAAGTCTATCCTTTCTGTGGGAAATCCACCCCAGTTCAGGCAGGTTATAATGACTGGTTAAGAGTTCTCCAGCTGCAGACACTCGGCCAAGTCTCCCTCTAAACCAGTCGTAGGGACCACACTAGTGCTGGCCATGCAGAAGGGACAGCTGGTGAGGGCGGGCACACACGCAGAGGCAGCTGACCCACCACAGGTGGCACCTGCAGACTCATGCACGGCAGCTACTTGTCTGGGATTTGGACCAAAGGGACATCCCAGGTAAGTGGGCGGTTCTTTTATTTCAGTGGGTACCCAAGGAAATGAAATTGTAAATAAGTATTATTAAATAAAAGTAGAATACATAGTAACAATGAAAAGGATAATGAACAATAATAGAACAAAATCTAAAACAATACTGGCAGAATAATTAACAAAATTGATAACAGTATAGATATTAAAAACTAATCACGAGGGTGGAGTCATCCAATACCTCGGTGACAGTATCTGGCTTCAGTATATGACCTAACGCATGGCTTAGCACACCACGCATAACACTGTGGGAAGTTCAAACCATGGTTCAACACCTCCCTCAGCACCCTTCCTTGTCACCAAGCTGTCAACTGCAGGCAAAGCCCTAGGCTGAGAAGGGAACCTCCATCCAGACCTGGACCAAAACCCCAGGACTTCAAAAGCCCCCAGGACCAGCTTGCAAGAAACGGGGTTTTGAAGCCTGGTGGCACCAACACTGACAAAAGCAGGGAGAAGCCTTCATGCCAAAGCCTGATTCAGGTGCCCATCTTGTGGTTTTTTTTTTTCAAGAGTAATTTAATATTGAAGGGAACATGCAGCTCCCAGGCCCAGGACTGGCAGCTTCCAGGTGAGTGCACATATTCAGATGAAAATCCTGAAGTTGCCAGACCTGGAGAGTCACATACACTGATGTGCTGCGACACGCATGAATGCTTCAGCAGGTCTCTGGACTCAGGCTATGCTGGACAAGCAGAGACAACAAATCCCTGACCTGTTGAGGTGCAGCCTGAGGCAGAAGACATCAGCACTAATGAGGTGTTTGACATCTGCCAGGAGCCCTCACAGCCTCTGCACAATTATGCAGGTGAGCATAAGGAGGAGATAATACACTGATGGTGGCTTAACATGGACCTATTTAACCTTGAATACCGGGTGCAGGGGCTGCTCTCCTTGCAGCCATGTGGGTCATCTGAGGCCAGGGTATCTGAGGAGAGAAATAATTTCCACACATCCCCTTGCACTGAATCCACCTGCTTCACGCTTATGTAGGCAGTGATCCTTCACACCTCCTGCAAAACCTCACCAGTGGCAAAGTGAACGCTGCCCAGTGCCCATGGACCATGCAAAGCACAATGGCAGCCCAACTCATGCCTTGAGCTGGAGGGGCTCACTTGGCAGGGCTCCTTGGTGTGCAGGTGAGACCCCAACTGCAGAGCACCTTTGCTGCATGACTGGCCCCAGGATGCCAGGAAATAGAAAACCATCCCAAACCTCAGATATCTCTTTCTCAGCCCCATTCTTACTAGGAAATTCATGGAAGTCACAGAATTGCAGAATCACAGAATTTTAGGGGTTGGAAGAGACCTTTGGGGATCACCTAGTCCAACCTCCCCTGCCAAAGCAGGGTCACCAGAGGCCAGAACTTTGTCTCAGCTACCAGCTGTCACAGTCATGGAGAAAAGCAAGCCCACCCTCTCCACATTTGCTTACACAGCTCCCAAACCACATTCAGTAGGGCACAAAATCCATCAGACAGAGGCAGAAAACATGAAGCCATCCTGCAGTGGACACAAACCTTGCCCACTGTCTAGGCAAAAGTAAAACAGAGAATCATAGAACGGTTTGGGTTGGAAAAGGGACCTTAAGTCTCATCTAGTTCCAGCCTAGATGGGCTGGGAGACATCCCACCAGACAAGGATGCTCAAAGCCCCATCCAGCCTGGCCTTGAACCCCTCCAGGGATGGGGCATCCACAGCTTCTCTGGGCAACCTGTGTCAGTGTCTCACCACCCTCACAATGAAACATTTCTTCCTGAAAAATGACATATTTTTCAGGCTTTGCAAATATAACTTATCTCCTGATCTGGTGGGTCTGATCTGGTAGGAGGCTTTTTTGTACCAGCTGCAACTGTCCTAAAACGCATATTGTGACTTCAGATACAGCAAAATGGAGACAGCTGACTCCTACAATGGCATCTAACACCACCTGGCACCACAGTTAGAGCTGTGGGTGGACCAGGGACAGGCCACTGGCGCATCAGATCCAGCCTTTGGTCAGTGGAGCGAGGTTAGTGGCGCACTCAGAGCCCCCATGACAGCTGCCTAGTTCTCTGCACTGACTCATGGGCTAAACAGGCCAGAGAAAGAAAAATATAATCACACTGTTTTAATTAAAGACAATGAAAGCTTTCCAGCCACATCGTTAGAGCCTATGGGGAGACAAAAATCCCTGATCTGCTAAAGGGATAAAATAAAATGCATTGTCATGCTGGGGATCAAGCTGATCTGAACTTTGTATTCCTCATCTGCTGTACTCTTAATTCTCGGCATTTTTTAATTGACTGCAGACTTTCTTTGGTTTCATAACTTTATCTTTGAAGGAGAACCTTTGTATTCCTTACAGAAACAGCCTTGGGGGTGTATGAGCTGGGCTGGTGGGGGGCTTTGCACTGCTGATAAGTGGTGATATTTTCTCTGCAGAAGGAGCCAGTGTCAAGTGAGAGGCAAGGTAGTCTTCACCAATGAGCAAGGAGTGGGAGGCAGCAGCATATTTCCAGCCATAAAACAGGGGGACATTAAGAAGTTGCCCGCAGCTTTGGCAACGCAAAGCTCATTTCTACCCAGTGGGTAGAAAATGGATTGCAGATGACGCAGCCTTGCTGGGAATCAAGCTGGGAAGAGGTGGTAAGGACCTGTGCAGGCAACAGGCAGTACCCAGCAGTGATGGAAGGCAGCCATGGGGGCCAAGGCTGCTTCTCAAGGATGTTATGGCAGACAGTAGGGAGAAAACAGTTCTTCTCTCACAGCCACTGCTGAGTCCGCTGCCTAAAATGCTTGTCTGGGCACCAAGCTTCCAGAGAGAAAGGGGAACAAGACAAACCTTTTGGGATATGATGAAAGTCCTCGAAGAGGACAGAGATTTGGGCTCCCAGAACAGGAGAGATTCTTAGAATGTGCTCTAGCCACTGGGCTGAAGCTCACTTTTGGGATCTAAGTAGGCTTTTAGGTCTTCTCCTAAATGACTTGCATGCAAAATCAAAGGAAGCCTGAAAAGTGGGAACCGGAACCCAGGCTTTAGCTTCACATCTTACTATTTTCTTCCATCCATACCTCTTCTGTGGATATTTCCCGATGTTCTAAGTTTTGTCTTTCTGAGGACATTATATTTGGAGAAAAAACCAAGGGCACTGCAAATTGATTTTCTGAGTTTAACTCAGACTCCATGATACAAGTGGCAATTCAGTAGGATAAGCTCATTCCTTTTTTCTCTTTTTATGGATTTCATTAAGAAGCATGAACAGGCAAAAGTTCCTCTGAGCCATCATATTACCAGTCTAATTTGCTAGACTTTCATTAGAGCAATTAAAGATAGAATGATGCAATGACCCAGTTCGGGACCCAATTAAGACTGAATCAATAAATCAGTAGGTTTAAATCACCACCATAAGGCCACAGACAATCAAAACAAGTTATGAGGCTGATGCTAAACAGAATCACTGTGTTAACATTCCCACAGAATTCAAAGAATGAAATACTTTCCAGTCAAGGTCCCCAGCTCTTCCTAGCACAAACAGCTTGGTGGTGATGGGCATGGCCTGGTTCAGGTCCATCAGCCTGCTGGGGAGCATTTTCTGGGTGCCATTCCCCAGCTAGGTGGTGGACATATGTAGCCCTGTGCATGGTGACTTCTAGGCATGGGTGTCTGGACCCCATCTATCCATTCAGCCACATTTGGAGATTTATCTCCAAATCCAATCACCTCGTTGGTCTGTCACCACCTCCTTTGCTCAGATGAGTAAATGCCCCAGGTGCCAAGCTGACAGATCCTTCTTAGCCACAGCTGTTGGCTCTTTCTTGAAGGTCTCTGTCTTTCTTCCAGTGGAATTGCTGAAAAGTTGGTTCTGTCCATAGATTTAATGTGAACCACCGGTACACTCAAGCATATGACAACTGCTGCATAATGTGACTTTTCCACCCCAAATGATCCTCTTGGCCAGCATCATGGAAAGTTCATAGAATTGTAGAATGGTTTGGGTTGGAAGGGATCTTAAAGATCACCTAGTTCCAACCCCCCTACCATGGGCAGGGACACCTCCCACCAGACCAGGTTGCTCAAAGCCCCATCCAGCCTGGCCTTGAACACTTCCAGAGATGGGGCATCCTTGAGGAAAACATTTAGACTACTGAACTTATCAACACGTATTTGCACAGACACTCAGCTTCTCTGGGGAATAAAAGAAGGAAAACAAAGGGTGAAGGTGGAAAGTAAAGTCTGAATTCTTCCTTTGTTCCTTGGAATATTTATCTAACTTGTACATTATCTGGACTTGTTAGTGAATGCTTGGTCAATGCTGCAAGCTGTTGCCCTGGGCTAGTGAAGCCCATGACCAGGGAGGCTGTTAAGTCTCTATCCTTGGTGATATTCAAAAGCCATCTGGACATAGTCCTGGAAACCTGCTCTTGATGACCCTGTTTGAGCAAGGGAGTTGGACTAGATGACCTCCAAAAGGTCCTTATCAAGCATTCTGTGGTTCTGCCTTGGGATCCTTGCAAAGCATGCTAGAAACAAGAATGCAACTACTACAAATACTTAGGGAAGAAAGAGGAGTTGGAAGTCCCTCAATACAAGCTTCCAAGGTAATCATCAGCCGACTCAGGAGTGACACGTTTGGTGGCAGTGAAGTTAAACATGTCTTAAGAATACATACAGCCTTAGCCTGATCGTAACTGAATTATCTCCTTAGATATTGTGATCCAAAAGTATCTGAAAGCTT
Source organism: Gallinago jamesoni (assembly GCA_025769975.1). NCBI lineage: Eukaryota > Metazoa > Chordata > Aves > Charadriiformes > Scolopacidae > Gallinago > Gallinago jamesoni. The sequence continues at coordinate 7,299,293 of JAOQGH010000001.1, read as the reverse complement.
GACCTCTTTCTTCTTTCCACACTTGAAATTCATTATAAAATCCTATAATTTGAGTCCTGAAAAGGCAGAGTAGCCTTGTCCCAAGCCTTCAGTTTATGCCATGTTGTTCCTCCACTTTGGTCTGACAGAGACATTATAATAATATAATGTAATATAACATAATATAATTGCATTGTACTGTATTGTATTACATATATTCATATGTAATACATAGCCATATATTAAACATACATATTACAGCTCCAATGTGTGTCCATCACATAGCTGTGTTCTATCTGTTGAGAACACGTGTTGAGCCATCAGCTGCCCCTGAAGGTCACTATGGGTTCACCACAATTGTAACTCTGGTGGTACAGATTTTCCCCGTGGCAGAGCAGGGATCTGATCCACTTAGGTACTCCGCTGAGCTATGGTGGGTCAGACACTGGGAGGGAAAGTTATGTTTCAGATCTTACTTTGAGCAAATGCAAACTTGAAGTATCTCTGCTATAAATGCGATACGTGACTCTCCAGTATGGAGGGCACCTGCGCAGCTGGACTCCAACAAAAGGCAGGATTTTTTTGAGATTTATTATGCCTTTGCGCTAAACTGCAAGCCGAGGCAGAGAAGTGAACACAGCTCTTGATTCTGCCCTAAAGAAAGAAAATGAAAACCATACAAGAGCCTATATGGTGCCAAAGAAAGCACAAAGCTCATGAGTTCAATGGAAACGACAAATTGCCTCTCAACTCTATTATTATTATTATTATTAATTTCCTTAAATAAAACACCTTTATGAAGAAGGTAAATGAACCATTAGTTGACCATAATGTTACCAGAATATTGCAATTGTGAAAAGAAAAAAACCCTAAAGATGAAAAAAGAGAAGAAACTCTTGAATTCAGGGCAAATAAACAGAGTTTGAAAGTCAGGAATGTATCTCAATGTAATCCAGAAAGCCCAAATGCCAAACAATCTGGAAATACTCAATTGAATATTTGCAGTGCTGACCCAGATGGTCCTTCTTCCCCACCCCCACAGTTATAAAAATGGTTATCATCACGGTAATTCAGCATTGTTGAGAGGCCCCACCAAAAAAAGGACGCAGATGCGCTGGGCAGGGCACATACCCACAGTGATGAAGGTGGACCTTCTCTCTGAAGGATGTTCAGGGCTGGGAGAAAGTGTAATATGATGGGAACAGCATGTCCCCGTGTCACTCCACCAGCTTAAGGTGTCCTGGGATTGCTCTGGGACAGCACAGGCCTATGTTGTCTCCTCATGGACTCCTCAAAGGGATCCTCAGAAGCCCATACCTGAAAATGTAGTTTTGTGGACGCATAGACAAGCTGGAAGGTAGGCTTGGCCTTAAGGATGAAATTCACTGTAGGCACAACCACAGAAAGGGTAGGACTGTCTATGCTGCAAGGAAACAAGTGCTGTGACTGAAAGGCCTGTGCAGAGTGTCTCCTTCTCAACATCACCTAGCCGTGGGGGGCCTGAACCACAGGGGGGTCTGTCGCTGCTCATATTGGCTGGTCTTCAAAGTTGGGCACCTGCCCATGTTTGCTTCAAGAGATATCACTCACACAAAACTCAATCTTGAGTGTGAAAGAAGAGCTGTCCATAACCTAGCAATGCCCATCAGAGCCCTGGTTCTGCTGAGGGACAGTGCTGAAGACCAAAGGAGCTGAGAAATGGGCCTGGTGTAGAATGAAGAAAGGCTGATGTATGGCATAAGCCAGACCCTCAGTGTATACCAACACTCGGAAAGTCTTCAAAATAAGGACAGTCCCCTTCCCTCCAGTGCAAACACGGCTGTGGACCTTGGCAACTTTGCAAGCATATTTCCTGTAGCCCCATCTCGTTCTCTGGCTTCTCTGTACTGATATTATATCTCATTTGTTTCAAACGGCCAAGAATTTGTTGCTGAAGTGAAGAAAATGAACAAAGATTAAGTAAATACTGACATGACATCAAGGGCCCATCTTATAGCATCAGGATTTCAAATGGTCCTGCAGTGATCTTCTGTCCTGTCTTACTGGGGATTAGGAAAAGCTCAGTGGACACTGCGTGATTACTGAGCCTACAGAGGAACTGTGAAATCCAAGACATGAGAAGAAGGTTTTCCTGTCCAAGATTTTAATTTCATGGTGCAATGTGGGATAGGCCTTCCACTACCATAAGTTTGCAGAATTTGAGCCAAACCAGGAACTATCTGACATCATTTTGGCACCTGGATGTACTTTTCCAAGAGGTATCTTCCCATGGATGTGCTTTTCCAGAGCACAAGCACGAAGTCATCTCATCTCTCCTGGTACAGTCCAGCCTCCAATCCTAGTTCTGTGGCTACAGTTACATACCACGACTTTGAAACAGTAATCAAATTGGTTCTGGTGGTTGTTTCTTCACCCACAATATAAAAGCTGTTTAAGTAATTTGCCTTTCTCTTTCTATTGCTATGAGTTGGCCGTTATCACTGCTTTCATTTCAGCAGAACCAGATGTCTGAAACCACCTGGCTTTGACCTCAAGCATGGGCCCACCTTCCTGCTGGGTGCCCAACGCTTGTCTGGGCGTAGCGATTTTGCCAGCTATATTTAAAGGGGAAGAAATTCTTGTGTACCAGTGACTGAAAGCCAGAAAAGCAGTAATCAACGTGGGGAAAATTAAGAAAAAAAGAGGGAGGGAAAAAAAAGGAGTCATAAGTCATATGGTCTGGAGGAAAAGGAAGCCAATGATGGGGCTCACACAACAACATTGGAAGGCCATTGCTGACTGCAAAGGGGCTCAGAAACACCAGCAAAATCCTATCTTCTTTCATGGTTCCCACCACAGACCGCGTAAATCACCAGGACCATCTCAAAGGGGCAGCACTCTCCAACAACTGCATCTCCTTTACCAGCCCCATGCAGATATTCTCAACCCCCCAGAGACAGCGATGTCTCTGTATGTGGACACTCAGCATCGCTTCCAACAGCAGCTTTAAGAAACACCTGAAGGACAAATCATCCTTTTTATCTATTTCCTTATGGAATGAATTGGGGAGGAAAAAAAAACTCACTGTCCTTTGCGACATAAAGGGACAGTTTATTGTTGCATAAAACACAAAGGAGCAGTGGAGCAGTCACAGAAATGATTCACTCCCTTTCTTGCCCATGGTGGAGACTCATGCACTCAAAAACATCAGACTTCACATCTGGGTGATTTAATTGGATTTATTGGAGGAAAACAATTAGTCATCCCTTTAAATTGTCATTATGATAGAAATCTCGATATGTATACATGATTGTCAAGGCAGAGAACCACTTGCGACGTAGCCCCATTAACAATTTGCAGTATTGCAAACTCATTATGCAGATAAAACTTTTGCGATGCCTTAATACATGCATGGAGTAAATACACATTCTCCCTTCTGTTTGGACACGGATGCTGTTATGAACTTGTATCAATCACAAGACCTGCAATATTAGGCACACTGACATTCCTTGATTAAGGTTTAAGCCTTTGTAGAAAACATGCTTGCATTTTCATTAGAAGTCAACTGAGAGATGTTTTGCAGTTGGGGATATTTGGGGAGTCACTAGTCTGGGCAGACTGGGCTTTTTTCATTGTTTGCTGACCCAAATCAAATATCTATCTTTAAAAAGGCCCAAACTGACCAAAATGCTGTTTCTCAACTAGAGGCCAATGTGCAAGAGGATGCTGACACATTGGCCAGAAACACGAGTTACACCGTACCTCCCTCTGAGCTACAACCTTCCACGCTCTTCACTTTGGGGATCATGCTACAGCTGGATCTCGTAAGACATAGCATGTGTGATGCCATGCTGGGCTCAGGGGATGCAGATGAGAGATGGAAAAGCTCAGAGCTACCCTGAGCAGCCCCCTAGGAGCTCCCACCCACCAGGAACCACAGCGCACATCCACCTCCTCATGGAGCCTTGCACCATGTGCTGCCTAAGCAATCTGAATTCAGGCTGATTTACAACCATTATTAATAATGGTGGTTTTTTTAGGCTGCCATGTAGTGCTTCAGCAATGCCACAGCATCCTGGTTGAACACCAGCCTTGAAGGTGGGCTCAAGACTTCTCAGTGCTTTCAGCCATCATGGAGCAGTCCCCTGCAGGATTTCCAAGGGCTGGTAACTTGCTCCCTACACCACTGGCCCGGTGCCTTCTCTCCAGCCCCACTGCTTGGGTTCTATCAGGAACCCAGAGCAATTTCCCAGCCCTTTCAGATGACTCTGCTTTGAGTACTGGGAACTTGAGCATCTTCCACACTAACACGGCAACCACTCAGGAGCTGGGACCAATGCCCTGCTGATGCCCACAAGAGGATTCGGCCCGAGCTACTACAAGAACCATGTGGTGCCCTGCCAGCACAAATGAAAATGGGTCAATGATTAAGGGAAGAGAAGGCAAGGGCATGATTTCCATGTGGAAGAAGGAAAAGCATCACACCAAACTCTTCCACATATGAACGGTGGTACTACATGGAGGTTCAAGGACCAAATGCTAGTATTTAGGTGGTGGTTCTTTAGAAAGGATGGGATAATTAGATCAGCTCTCTGCCCTATTTTTGTGCAGGCAAATAATCACAGCATCTTGGTCCCCAAAATGCAGTTCATTCTGCAGGAGGTCAGAAAGAAATACCTTGTAGGAAGAGAAAAATACTAAGAATTGAGTGAACCAGTCTAAGATTTGACTAAGAAAAAAACGAACCAAAAGAAAAAAAACAAAGAAAAAACAAGGAGACACACCAACATGCTTCTTAGTAGTCCTAAAAATTAGCAATCCAGGGAAGGAATTTTTGATGCAGATCAAATTTTTAAGCATTGTATTCAAAAAGGGATCCTCCCCTCCCCGACTCCCCGTTTCTAGACGTGTGTATGTGACTGCTGCATAGTTTTAAGCTGCTCTGGATGGTGACTCTTCCTGTATATGCTGCAGAGCACTCAACAGAAAGACAAAATACATTACCAGGCTTTGCAGTATCTTGTTTACGAAACACCAGCTTTTGCATTTACTCAAACTTAACGATGGATTTTGAATTACAGATACATCAAGTCATTTAAAAGCAAAAATGTAGAAGTAAACCCCTCGGAGAAAAGGCTGGGCTGAATGTGCATAAAGAAAAGGCTTGGGAAGTACAGAAACAGTGAACAGCAGTTTAATACATGCAGTGCAGTATCATGCATTTATTGGACATTTGATGCCATCATTAGTTCAGCAGTGTTTTTTCGCAACGCTTGCGAGCGCACATGCCCTGATTCCACTTTGGAGTACGGAAAAAATGTAAGAGCCGCTTTTCTGACCTTATCATTTATGAAGAGGAGGAAATAAATAGCTACCTGGACAGACCAGTGGCACGGTTCATGGTGGGGAAGGGGTCTTGAAAACCAGAGTCTGGGCTAAAGAGCCTTTATCCTCTGTTACAAACACTATTTACACTGCTTTGACCCAACCGCGCAAAGTCGGACCAAAAAAACCTGAACCAACTCCTGAACCTCCCACTGGTGGGATCTGTGATCCCTGGGGCCACAACACGCACACACACACACACACACACACATGCACATGCACACACGTGTGTCACGGAGACCGGATCACCCCGGCAGACGGGATGGGAAGGCAGGACCCAGCCGCGGGCATGTGGGGAAAAAAACCAAAGGAAGGGGTTGAGCAAAACTTGCTGCTGGGCAAGAAATCCAGAATGGCTAATTTACCAGGGGAAACTCTGTTCGTGCAACCTTTGTGAGGAGGTTGCCCTTTCCTTGCTCAGCCATCGCTCACAGTAATTTGCCAAGTAATCCTCCACACGTGGTTTCCACGCTGTTTTCCTCGGATACCATAGCCTTTTGTGTGTGTTTCCACTTTTTGCTTGAATGACTGTAACTCTTCGCATCAAATTTCTGGTGCAAATAAGCATGATAACAAAGCTCTTGGTGCATTCAGGCCCCTTCAGATGGATAAATACGCATGGGAGCAAGAATGCAACTAATCCCATTAAATGGGAATTTTCATATCCTGAAAAGATGATACTCGTGTACCCCAGGGCTCAGTCTCCAAACTGTTATTTTGCCAGTAGATGAATCCCCTGACTCTTTGGAAAGAGCAAAAGCAACAGGCTACAGTCTACATGAACTTGTTGGGCGAAATCAAACTGGTGTTTTTATGCAATGCTCACTCTGTGCTACTCTGTTACCCCAGGGGGAAATAATAGCACAGGTTTCCCTATATCTGATCCAGTCAATGCCAAGTTCACATCAAAGGACAATATTCTCACCACACCTCAATGGCTAAAACGTTTCTGGCTTTCCCTGGGGGCTTGTTTCCCTAAAAACAGGGTCACACTTAAGTGAGGGGCAGCCTCAGGGCCAGCTGCCACTGCAATTTTTGGGCAACTTGGAGGTCCACGTTCTGGTTTGCAGAGGGTTTGGGGAGAAAAGGCAGAGGTCAGGGGCTGTGTTGGCTTCCAGGGCTGGTAAAAGCTCTGGACAAGCCCCAAAGTCCCTCAGGGCTGGGCAGGGGCCCAGAAGAAGGAGAACTGGTTATAGAAAAAATACTGTCAAGGGCCATGGAGGAATGCAGGACACATGCACAGCGGAAACCCCTATCTAACGCCTATCGCAGAACTACATGGAGATGTCTACCAGTGGGCTGACACCCCTTTTTATGGTTTGATTCACATCAGGAACAGACCTCTATCGTTTCAGCACCACAACCAGAACAGACACACAAGGCATAGGTAAAATCCTACTTTTTTTTTTCTTTCTTTTTTTTTTTTTTTCTGCACCTACAACTCTAATGGCACCTGTACAAGAGCAACCAGGGCAGAAGAGATATCACCAACAGAGTAACACACTCTCAGGAAAGCATCACTGCCAGGTCTTCCCTGTACCCCTATACCTCCCCACTAGCCGTGCCGCCGGGTCAGTATCCACTTCGCGCTGCAGAAGGGATGATCCAGCAGAAAGTTAGGATGCACTGGGAATGAAGACACATGCAAGATCAGCAGCGGAAGCCACTGCCACTGCAACACTGACTTTCAGCTCGCAGAGTTCACGGGCAGCCTGTCCTCACAACTTCTTCTGCAGGCTAAGGGGCCAGCTGGAGGTTTTCTGGATTTTTTGTGTGTGTGTTTTGTTTTTTCCCAGCAAGAGCACTGCTGTTGGCATCAGAGATGGCCTCTGTGACTCTGGAGGTAAAAATCAACAATCAAAGCTGCAAGCAAAGAAAAAGAAGGGGAAGGAGCTGAGGAAAACGAGTTATAAAGGGAAGAACACATCGGTGCCAGTAAAGTAAAGCAGAAAAGGGTAACAGACAGGTGAGTCCAGGCTGAAGTCCTCATGTGAGGAGCAAATCACACATTGTTTAGTAGGACAGCCCATTGGGAAAGAGCCCAGAGGGATTCTTCTACCTGCTCCTTCATGGCAGGGCCTGTTGGGGGTTTATTCTGAGTCTTCTCCCTTGGGACTATTAGCCCCTTCCCCACATGCACACACTATTTACTCCTGTGATTGCATTCATTTGTGAGAGAGGCTGAGCAGAGGTGGACTGGGGCAGGGGAAGGACACGCAACGGCACCAGAGCATCCCTGGCAAGCGATGCCCGAGTGTTTGCCGTACCAGGCTGTGCTGCCGAGGGGCAAACGGCTCCAGCCCCCTCCGAAAACCTGGCCTGGGTGCTGCTAAGTCATCCCGGTTAACAGATTTATCCAGGTTTAAACTGAGAAGTTTTAATCAAGAGATAGTTCAGGACCCAATGACAAGAGAGAACCGTAAGCACATGGTGAACCCCTGGTCAGGTCTCCAGCTGTGTTCCACCAATACAAAAGAAGAGCTTCCCAGCACCCAAAATTGTAGCAGAAAGAAACAATTTTGAGTGCTTCTGTTTCTTGTCTTAAGATCCCAGCAGCTGATAGCAAGCCAAAGAGAATGATGATAAATTACACAACTACGGGAGAATATTACTTGCAGGAAGAAAAACAAATCACCCTAATTCCAAGTGTGGAAGGAAAGAATAGCCTTCTCAACAAAAAACACGGAAAGCATCCAGCAAGGAGGGGCACCCAGCACACAGGAACACCCCCCCCCAGCTGCAGGATGGTATGTCTGCCTTTGCTCCCATCACTGCTCTTTGTTTTGCAGATGGAAATCCATTTGCTTTTCTTTTTTTTTTTTTTTTAATTTTTTTTTTTGGCAAGATACGTTTGGACGCTGTACTTTGATTAGTGGCCTCAGCAACTACATCAGGCTCAACCCAGACCTCAGGTTTCAGAAGAGAAGGCGAAGAGGGAACACTTGAGCCCTGACCTGTAAAACCACTCTACAAAGACAAAAATATTCCCTAACCACATCCCACTTTTGGTTGCACACGTGTAAACGCAGGGAGCTCCATTGACACCAAACTGGGAGACTGCCTATTTACATACCTGGAGCTGAATAGGGCCAGCTGGGCTTATGAAATCACGGGAGTTCAAAACAACTTGAATTTATTGGGACAGGAGTGTCTCCTGAGTGTCTTCCTTGCTCTGGTTGGCAAAATAAAGTGGCCTTAAAATGAGTTTAAATTGTATTATACTCATTTTCAGATACCTTTGCAACAAGTTATAAAGAGCCCCAAGGTTAAATGCCAATAAAGCTCTTCCTACTCCTTGTCAATGGGGCAGCTGCCTGGGCATGGGGACTTGCAGTGAGGAGAACCCCTTCCATCTGCCCAAATCTCGGTCAGAAGTCCTCATCAGGGAAATTATACAGAGTTTTGCAACCAGCCCTCAAGAGACCAGTATCTGGCATCCTTCCTAAAATGGGAAGTTGGAGTTGAAGCCTTTCTGCATGAGCATCCGTGCTGGCTACAACAGCATCGGAGTAACCAGCAGCTCCCAGGGGCTTGCTCAGACGTGCCACAGCCCTCTGAAAAAGGGGAGCAACTTAACACTGAGGAAACTAGAGATCTTTCTGTGAAACAGATTTAAGTGCCACCAAAGGAGCAGCCTCTTCAAACAGGGTCAGTGCTCACTGCCACCTGCTTTTCCAGCTTTTGGTGCTCAAAATACAATGGATGAAATCCCAGCTCTGCCAGTCGAAGTCAACCAACTGAAGCTGAAGCAGGATTTTTGAAGTCTCAATGAAAAATAGGTGTCTTACGGCTTTTCCCAGCACTGTTACTATTGCCTGATATATCCAGCTGTGTCTGTGACTGGCTTTCACAATTTCTTGTGCAGGATAAATGAGACGAGCATGGCAATAAGAACATGCTGTGGGGAATCGCTTGTGCCTCTGGCTGGGGACGGACCTGTCTCGGGTGCAAGAAACTCACAGCAGCCAGGGAGGGGTGCCCGCCTTTGCTGTCCACCTCCCTTCTCACCCCCTGGAAGGGAAATCACAGCTGGGAATGGCACAGAAGTAACCTGGAGCCCTTCAGCAAATCTGGCCAGATTTCCTTTCCTCTCTATTTCAAGCTGCTTTGGTGCACGGCTGCACATCACCCACAGCAGCTGTTCCTGAATGATGCACCAGCACACGGAGCCTGGGAAGTGAATGTATTTAGGAATTTAAAAAAAAAAAAAAAAAAGGAAACTGACCTTCCTTTTGTATATAAGCTTCCGGGGAGGAGGGGGAGGTGGTGCCACCACTGTCCCTGCATGATCCCATGCTTTTCAGCAAGGTCCTGCTTTCCCAGCCTGGTGATCCTCGCCACCCCTTGGCCAAAGCTGAGCGTGGTGGAGCTACACTACACCAGATCCTGCACTTTTGCACCCAAGAACCTGCCAGTGCTTTACGGACCGCTGCAAGCATTACTCATCTCCCCGAGAGTGAAACCCAGGCACACAGATGGTAAGGTCCAAACTTTGCTATTTGGTTTCCAGTACTCAATTTTGGCCACTTTCAGATGCTGAGCATCAGCAATGCCTGGCAAAAGCCCGAGAGGGGCTGCAGGTGCTCAGCAGCACCTCCAGCACGGAGCCCTCAGAATGGATGGGAGGAGGCTGGTGAATTAAACGTCTTGCTCAAGGGCAGCACAATGAGCGGGTGGCAGAGGATGACTGTGACTCCTGGCCCCATATCTTCCTTTTCTTTTGCTCTACTCATTAACACACAGCGACTCGAAGGAGATAGGAGCTGCAGGATGAGACCGTGCTCTGCCATTTCATCTGCCCAGCTCTGGTGGGCTCCTGACCCACGCTGTGTATATCTGCCTCTCCTCTGAAACAAGGGTGCTGCAGATCCCCAGCACTTCGGGAATGAGGTCAAGGATGAGCTGACTCCCAGCTGGTGGCAATTTAACTCTCGCCATGGCTTTCAAGGAGGAGGAGGGGAGGGAAAGCAGCAGTTTCTTAATCTGAGCAGTAACAGCTCTGCTAAAGCCAGACAGACTTGCAGCCCGATCTGAGGAGCGAGAAATGGCATGCCATTGAAATCCTCCCGTGTTGCAAAGTTAATGTCAATTCCTACCTACAGAAATAGCCTATCCTCCAGCAAACTGGAAGGAGGGACATTACTGGAAGTACTTTTTAAAAGAAACAAAAAATAATGCTCAGAAAAGTTATCTCTATTTAAATAATCCAGTTGAGATGTTTGTAGTTAATGGAAAAAAAATACGACATATACTGTTACCTACACTGAGAAAAGAGTAAATCACTGGGGAAAAGAATGAGTGTTCATTAGTTAGAACATTGCTAGACTCACATATATATATATATATTTATATATATATGTATATATATGTACAGCACCAGAGACTGTTAGATCCGTTCCCCCTGGAGTCATTGCAGTTTGTGATAAATGAAACATTTCAGAATTGCAGTATAAAATATGGCCATAAAAAAATCTTCGTTCTTCTAGTCCTTCGCTGAGGGTGCAGGGCAGGGTGGGATGGCGCGGAGGAACCCTGCCAGCCCAGCCGCCTGCCCGCTCCTCGCCGCCCCGGCTCTCACTTGCTCCCTGTGTGCACTGTGGTCACTGTGGTGGGTCTGGGTCTCCGGTCCCCTCCTACCGCAGAAACGCCTGAAGAAGCAGATGAAACAAAACTACAGAGAGTGGATGGAGACATACCTAAAAGGAAAAGCCAGAAACACAGTTAGAAATGTTATTCTTGGAGGTGGGAATGTGGGCAAAGCTGCGTTGCTTTCGTAGCACGCTACAGAGCGGAGGGGACCGCAGCTGGAGACGGCGCTCCTGCTCTTCCCGCAGCACTGGGTTGGCTGGGTACCTCCACGGGGCATCTTCTGCCCTCCTGGCCCACAGCCCTTCGCCTACTGCCACCACTGGCAGTTGCATACGCATGTTGCAATGAATAAATAAACATCCGACTTTGGAACGTGCTCAACCAGACCGATTCCACATTTCTGGGGATGAAGACCAAGAGTTGCGGGATTCAAAAATCCCTCCAGCATTGGACTTGCTCAGAACAATTTTCCTTGTGGGCAAGTTAAAGATGATTAAACTTCTCATCACGGCCATCTAACTAGAGGAACAGACTGTGCACCTGGACTAAAAACATTTCCCCAGGCATTCAGCAAAGCTGCTGATAAAGAAGTATAGTGGGTCAAATTCATTGCTGAGTTCCAGTAAACCTGGAGGGAATGTAAATTTGTGTGACTTGGGCATCATTTTAGCAACAGCTTATGTCGCTCCAGGTTTTGCTGGTATATCTCCAGGACTTCCAGCTAAGAGACGCAGGTTGACGTAGGTTGAGTATCTGGACTCAAGATTACTCAGGTAGTTCCTTTTGAACTAATCAAAGACTTGTGACAGATATTTTGTATGAAAAAAAAATAATTTTTTTAGCTAAACTGTTTATAGGAAGCGTCCACTTCCAGTGAACTCTCCATCACAGCTTTAAAAAAGCAAAACCCTCCAAAGCATCACCCCTGAAAACCCAAATTAGGCTGGGTTTTGAATGACAGATTCAAGATTTTGCTGTTCCAGCACAACATCAGCAGTTTCTTTGGAAAGCATTCATGAAGAGAAATAAAATATATCCTTGCCAGAGCTTTCCATGGATGAACTACCCCTCTCCCAGCAGATGCTGAGACCCCACAGGGAAGATCCTTAGACTTTGCTGGCACGTGCAGCTCTCCGTGCAGTTTGGCAGCCTTGTAGGTGCTGATGTGCAAAGGCAGCTCCGACATGGGAAAAGCTGCTGAACAGGGACCCAGCATGGTCACCTTGATCTGACAAGATGCAGGCTCAGAGTAATTAGAAATACTGTTCATTTTTCCAGCCTGGTGAAAAAAGCATGGATGAAATCTATATTAATATATTCTTGGACTGGAGTTTTGATATGGCCCCTTGACTACTCAGGATCTTTTCAACACTTGTTATGACTTTTACCTACTTTTCCACGCTTCAAGGTGGTATTTTAACCTCAGGGATGACTACAATGTAGCCGCACTTGGCCACATGCCATTTCCCAGCAGTATTGATATTTGACATCTTGGCTTCACGCTGCAATTTATCTTTTACCTTAAAAATATAGAGATCTAGGTGCTGTAATTAACCTAGGCAGTCCAATCATGTCTAAACAGAATAAACCAGGCATGGACTGAGAATCGGGCCAATACACTTGAGAAATCCCAACTGATTCACTTAGACTTTCCTGACAGGTAGCATAATCCAGCCTAATGCATCAGCTCTGCTCTGCCCTAATACAGGGAACAGAATTAAGATGCAGCTTGACATAACCTACTCTCAAGCGAAGGCTGTGTTTAATTGTCTTCAATGATGTGAAATTGCTGCATTTGAAGCTATTTGGAGAGCTCATTAAATGTCTATTAATAGGATTAGGTGGTATTATGTTTTGTAATGGTGGCACAGCTGTTTCATGTAACTTGCTGCACGGGATCTTTCTCGTGCAAGAAATCTGTCCCCAGAGAAAACCGCTGAGAAAGGAAGAGGCAGGAGAGAGACCTCAGAGGTTTCCCTTTTCCCAACAGGAGGCATTTGATAGCCTTCATTTGATATGTCACCTCCCTCCTAGTGTCACTCCTTGTATTTGCTTCTGGCTCTCCTGACTGGTTCTCTGGAGCTCCAGCATCTCCTAACTCTTTAATTAATTTCTGTGAGGAAGGGAAGCTGTTCTGTATTGTCTGGCAAGCTGGACTTAACCTGGGACGCTTGGAAATCTTTTGATACATTTCTGCCTGATATTTCTGACATAAAAAACCACTTCACCTATCTGAACACATCTGGTTCTATCCTTCATATCCTGGCTGACTTCTCCACCACTGCAAAAGATGGTTGGATTCTGTACAGGGACCTGCTGGATTCTGTAGCGGTTAAATAGACTTTGTTCTCTTCCCACCCTTCTTGTTCACAGATGTTTTTCCATTACTATTCAGACTACTCAATGCTATTAATTAACACCATTTGAGACTAATCAAATGGACAGATGAAGATTAATCACACACCAGTGTAATAGCAAAGCACGCCACCAGATGCTCTAGACCTAACTGAGGGTCCAGCTTAGCCATACTGCATCAGGAACCAAAATATAGGCATGTTTCCCCCCTGTAAGGGGTTTCCTACATCGCTGCATTCCCCTTGGATGGCTTGGTCAGAACTGCATCACTCCTTTGCAGCTGGCAGATGTGTGCCAGGACCACCATGATGCTTTTTTTCAGCAGCAGGTATAGGATTTGTCACTGGGCACTGCAAACTGGGCATGAATCCCCATCAGATCTGGGATGCAGAGGGCTCTGCTATGGCTCAGCCATGTCACAGACTGGGAAAAACATCTCACGCAGCACCCAGAGGGCAGATCCCACCCCAGCCATGGGGGAAACAGTGCCCATGGCAGCAGGAGAAACTACGGCTTCCATCCAGAGCCATGGGGACTGCGACTGGTGGCATGTCCTCACCAAGGAGCAGAGGTTGGCAGGCAGGGGTGGCGGAGGCAGATAGCAGCGCCGTCCAAAATCCATCCGGAATAGTAGATGTTTTTGGTTCTTGAACAGTGCAGGGTACAGTCTGGAAATGACCACTTCAGTCCCCAGTGAAGTAAGCACCAACTTGCAATACCACAAACTATTCCTTTTTGGTGCCGCACCTTAAAATAATCTCCTCTAATTGTAAAGTCCACATCCCTCCATTTCGTGATATAAAAACCTCTACAGATGGGTAGAAGGGAATAAAAGAAATGCTCGGAAGCCAGAGATTAAATAGGCTTCACTGCAAAGGAAGCATTTCTGTCTTCCAAATGATCCTTTTGCTGCCACGTCTCCTTCCCTGGCATTTGGAAAAAAAATATATTCCAAGCATCTGACTCCATTGGGCAGCTTGCAAATCTCAATTATAGCATATAACAAACAAGGCAGCGGGCCAGGTCCCACTGTGGTGTATAGAGCCCGAGTCCTGCACAGACAAACGAGCCTCTTCATACAGGAGCTTAATTTGGCCCAGGGAGAGGGAAGCTGGGTCAGACTGCCAGGATCAGTCTCCCCCACGGAAAATGGAAATGGAAAGTAAGCCAATTGTTACAGAAAAATGTCTTATCATAATACTGGAAACTCAAACATAAACAGTTAGAGTAAACTTTTTCAGCTTTCAACCAAATACAAAACTTTTTCTGCTGTGGGGGTCTGGGTCTTTTTCCCAAGCGAAAGCCCTTTTTCTTCACAAGAAACAGTGTTTTTCTCTCAAAAATGCACCGAGCTGAAAACTCTTTTTTTTTTTTTTTTCCAGCGCATAAACTTTTCCAAATGAATCACTATTATTTTGGCCAGCTAAAAATGAAGGCCTCGGTCCCTTTTCAGTCCTTATTTTAAACGCTTGCTCGCACCAAGCCAAACCTAGTGGCAGCGAGGACTGCAGCCTGGGCTGGCTGGGGGGGATGAGGGGAGGGAGGTTTAAGGAGAAAATGGGGATGCCACGAATTTGCCCGGGTGCTGGGGTGGGAGCTTTGCCGGGCTGTGGGCTACTCACAATCTTTCCGTGTGGCTGTGTCGGGAAGCGGGGCGGCGAGGCTGAGGGTGCTGGACACGCTGGCGCTGGCGCTGTCCAGGCTGCTGCCGAGGTGTAGCCGTCTCATGTGCCGCACCACCGCGGTGGCGTTAAACGCTTGCTGGAGGGAAAAATAAATAAATAAATAAAATTAAAAAAATTGGAGATGGAAGGGTTACTTCTGCTCCTCTTCCGGCTGCTCAGAGTTGTCAGAAGTGAATCACAGAATCGAAGAACAGTTAGAGTTGGAAGGGACCTTAAAGATCATCGAGTTCCAAGCCCCCTGCCATGGGCAGGGACACCTCCCACCAGACCAGGTTGCTCAAAGCCCCATCCAGCCTGGCC
>JAOQGH010000001.1:7247182-7283921 GCA_025769975.1 Gallinago jamesoni | reverse complement strand
ACCCTCACTGTAAAGAATTTCTTCCTAATATCTAATCTAAATCTCCCCTCTTTCAGTTTAAAACCATTACCCCTTGTCCTGTCACTAAACCTCCTGACAAAGGGCCCCTCCCCAGCTTTCCTGTAGGCTCCCTTCAGATATTGGTAGGCTGCTATGAGGTCTCCGTGGAATCATGGGTGCTTTAGCTCTGAGCAGCCCCAGCCCCATCTCTCACACTCATTAAATTTATATATTTGGTTAGTAACATCCCCCTTAAAAGGCCTCGCAGGGCCTGAATAGTCTGGAACAATTATTTTGACCTAAACTTCGGGCCACAAAAACACTAACATGGTGAAAGGGTGGCCGCATGGCTGCCACATTAGCAAAGTTATTTGTCTCAGCGTCATTCCCGAGGATGGGTCACTTACTCTCCATTTGCTTTTTGCAAAGTTCTTCCGGATCTGAGCGCTGACCGACTCATGGATGTTTTTACTGAGCGCTGTATCACCAGCGATCCTGAAATGGACAGACAAGACAAGTTTTAAGAGATGTTTTGCTCTCCTTGAGCAGTCTTTCTTCTTCTCCTGGTCGGTCCAAGGTGTGGTTGCTCCTGCAGTGATGATGATTTCATTCACACAGGGGCTCAAACTTCCCACCGCAGTCTCTGCTGGCAGCAGGGGTGGAAAATCTGGGACAATAAAAGCAAGCATAGATAAGGCTTGTAGGTCTGGCAGCTACAAAGAGGTACGACCTGATTTTGTTGGTGCACGGCTGCTTTCTATCACCATTACAGCCCTAGATGAAAACATTCTACCTCTTTTTTTTTTTCTTTTCCTTACATCTAAAGATTTAACATCAACAGGCTGAGACTACTTTTAGCCTCAACCATGCAGCAGCTTCCAGAGCCACTCCAACCTGTCTGATTTCTGTTTGCACCGGAGATTTTCCTGCCACCCTGAAATGTACATAGCCATCCATCATGATTAATGTAGATTTACAGGAAAGTAGAAACATGGACACTCACTAAAGCAGCACAGGCTGCACAAACAACTTAAGCCGAACAACACTCAACCTGAAAACTTAACTGATCTTGTGCAGTTTCTTGAACAGATAAAGATACGTTCAAATCTCTGGTAAACGTGATCATTTTGAGGGAATTTTATTGATTCTTTTAGCTCCTCGAGGCACGTGATATGTTGGAAGAGTAGGCACCAGAGTGAACCGATGTTGGGCCATGTGCTGGGGTAATTAGTGCCATCTAATGTAGGTGAAGCCAGGAAGCAAAACTTGCCTTCTGTGTTGTATGTGATGTTTACAGAAATCAGTTTTTTAGCCATAGTGTAGAAACATAACATCCATTAGCAATAAAAAATTATAAGAAATTGAAGAATCCATCAGACCCAGAGCCTCCCAGTCTGGGGACATCCAATAAAATAACCAGAGGGTCTGAGGGACTCAGCAGTCATCTAGTCCTTTCCCCTACCCCAGCTCTGGCAGATAACTTTGACAGATATTTGGCTAACCAGTCAGAGATCTTTAGATCTCCAAAAGATGGAGACTCCTCAGGCAACCTATTTCCAGTGTCTTCCAGAAGACATGGAAAATAGTTTATTCTCTTTGTCTTTGAAGCATCCTTTCACATATTTGAAGACTGTTATCATGTCTTCTCTCCGTCTTCTCTTCTCTAGACTAAACAAACTGATCCTTTCACTGTTTCTTCATAACTCATATTTTCTAATCCACTGATCTAGTGAGCTTCTCTGGACTTTCTCCAACAAGTCCACATCTTCCTTAGAGGGCAGTACCTGTTTTCCAACTAAGGCAGCAGAATGGCAGCATTGCTTTGTGTTTCTTAAAAGACGGAATTCTGGTTACATACCCCAGCCTGCTGTTTCCATTTGTGAGTTCCATGAATTGGAGACATCCCTTTTCATTTTGCCCAGATCGCTCCAAACTGTAACCCTGTTCTTTGAATGACATGCAGCTTTTTCCACCTTCATGTCAATGACACATCTAAGAAGTGCTCTCTGGGACCAGTCTCCTCCAAATTGCTCCCATACTTCCTGCCAGCAACACTCACCCAAGATGAGAGAGAAATGAGACAAACTACTGGATCTTGGAAGTAAGGTGAGAGACTAAACCCCCATCTCCCAAGAGTGGAGAGGCACCAGTTCCATCCTGTTGCCACTGAGCTAATCTATATTGAGTTATTCAAGAGTACTGGAGCCAGCAGGATTGCGGGCAAGAAGCAGCAGGGTTCCCACTCAGGGTAGCCCACCTCCAACTGGGAAAGGCACTTGGCTGACTACCACCTCCATATAACCTCTAATCAAGTAGACAGAAGAACAGGTACCATGCGCAAAGCGTGGCTCCCAAAGGGCACCTGACATCCTCCCTTGGGTCCCTGTGCCATTGAGGGAGAAGGCAAGGTGTTTGACCAAGAACTGGAAGATCTTCAAATCTTTCTCTGAAGAGGATTCCTTCTGATCACCTCTCCGACAGGGGAGGCAAATTGGTCTGGATTTCCCATTGGGGCCAGGTGGCTAAAATTTTGGTGAGGCAGCATCTAGGTTAAGCACCATGTTCACTGTTCCATCCTCTCTCCCTCGCAGGGAATACTGCCAGGCCCAGCACAAATCCTGTGCAGTATATGCTCCCAGATGGACTCAGAGCCCACCTGGCCTTGCACTCACCACACACTGCGTTTTCTATATTTCTCTAGCATGGAATCATCATGTGAAATAGCTCCTACAGCTTTACCACAGACACACCTTCATGACAGGAATGACACGACCCAGAGTGTCCCTGACTGCCTCCAGGTCACTTCTATGAAGAGATGGCCCAGCAGTCTGAGAAGACTCTCCTTGTATTGCCTGCCCTGCACATCTCGTTAGCTTAGATGTACAGTTGTGTGCGGGTTTTGTGCTCACCCTCCTTGCACCCACTCACACCCACTCAGCCTTTTGGTGTGGACAGGCCCTACAGTCACTCCAAAATGCCACGAGCGTTCTGCTCTGCCCAAGGACACCTCCTCGGTGAAGGCAGATGTCCTCAACAAGAGCCAGCTGACCATCATACTACAAATCTGCAGAATAAAACTAAGCTGAACACTGCGTGTTCAGTACAAGTCAAAGTATCCCTTCACTCACTGATGGAAAAGACCAAGCTGCACAGAGAAAATTTACTTACATTTGCAAAGAATGTTTTTCCTCCAAAGCTGTTGAAGCATTTTGCTTTATGAAGAAGTTTGTTAACGAGCTGTATAAATACAGCTCAAATTTCCCTCTTGTCAAATTTTATTTTGGAAACATGGGCAGACCAAGCTCTCAGGGTACGATACACTTTGCCAGCTCTTCCAGAAGGTCTTTCGTGCCAGCCTCCACAAGGACTTGCAAATGCACTTCTGCTATATGAAACTTTTAATCTGGCATATAGCTCAAATACAGGATATATATATATATATTAGTTTAGGCATCATTTTCTGAAATGCTGGTGGTTTCAATAAGAAATTGCTGGTTCCAATAGTTCACAAACTGTCTTCTGCCACCGCTAACTCTATGTTCACTATGCAATTCTAGTAATTCTGGAAAAATAGTCTTGGTATTTGGGTGTTTCCCAAATAGGGAGAATAGCAGTTGTTTACTTTACAAGAGGATGGACCTTGTGAAGCCTTCCAACGCCACAGTGATGGGGGGACCATCCCGCATCTAAGGTCTCTCCAGCATTAGCACCTTGCAGATGCTAGTTTTTAATCAGAGCAAAGTAACAGCAGTGCTGGGGCTAATTTAGCACAGCAGGATCTGTTCAAACACATGCTGGTACGCTGAATGGTGTGGCCCAAAAAGCAGCCCTGGCTGCCAAATCCGGGTGTGGGATCATTCTCCAAGATGCCTCTGAAGAGCTATTCTGTTAACGGTGCAATGCTGTAACATGAGGACTCTGCTATTATACTGTATTTTGCCTTGGAGGATCTTCAAACTTTTATACATTACTCATGGCATTATAGTGTTTATAGTATAGTTTTACTTGTAGGAAAATAAAAGAAACATTAACATCCATTTGCTGTTGGTATTTTGCTGGAGACGTGGTGGTTTAAGGACACAGGCAAAAGAGGTGGAGATGGGCAGGTAGAAGTCATATCTTTTATATGATCAACTGTTTGAAAAATGAGATAAGTTTTTGGGCAAACAAACCCACCCTGAGATGGGTATCATGAGCATCATCATATCTACATTGAATGTACTTAATCACAAACTTTAGTTCCCATGCTGAGAAGATAACACACAAAATGTACTAGAGATACTGATTTTAGAGCATGTAATAATCACCCTTCCGCTTTTCTGTAACTTTCCAAGTCCACGGGCTGTATACCATATTGCTTTTGCTTTAGGACAAAAAAAGGACTTTCTAGTCCTTTTAGGACCTAGAATCTCTCTCTCTCTTCCTCCCTTCCCTGCACAACATACCCTTCTCCTACAGGAATCAGCTCTATTTTCCCTGACAAACAGCCATCATTTTTTTCAGAGTTGATCAAACTGACGTGTATGTAGTCAAACCCTGAGCAATAGTTTTTGGCTTTGCAGTTAACCGTGGAGTTAACTGTGTCAGCACTGAAGGTTGTTTTTACCAATTATACCAGTTGGCCCAGTAAAAGATATTACTTCTACCTACCACATCAACCTACAAAAAGAAAATTAAACAAATCAGAAAAATGCATGATCCATTATCGTGCTAAACATCACCCAGAACGGAGCCAGGACTGATTAGCCTATCTGGAACCTGGCTTTTCTCCTGGGGTCCCTATTTTGCAGCACCTGAAAACATCTACATCCTGACAATGGTTTGGGAGCTTCATGTTGAAGCTGGTCTTACATCCAATTGTAAATATATAAGTGTCTCAGCACAGAATCACAGAACGATATGGGGTTGGAAGGGACCTCTGGAAATCATCTAGCCCAACCCCACTGCCAAAGCAGGTCCACCTAGAGCAGGTTGCACAGGAACTTGTCCAGGTGGGTTTTGAACATCTTCAGAGATGGAGAATCCACCACCTCTCTGAGCAGCCTGTTCCAGGGCTCTGCCACCCTCAAACTGAAGTTGTTTCTCCTCATGTTTAGGTGGAACTTCTTATATTCAAGTTTGTGCCCATTTTCTCTTGTCCTGTCACTGCACACCACTGAAAAAAAACTGGCCCCATCCTCTTGACACCCACACTTTAAGTAATTCTAGGCTCACAGAATTGGATACCAAGGGCCAAAATCTGATGACTCCCCATCACAAATGCTTCCACTGAAGCTAAGAAGGATATTTCTCGTGAATAACCATAACAAAGCCGTCCCTGTACATGAAAGGAATCTAATCTAATGATCAAATATAATTTCATAGTAACTGATTTATTCTAGCTCTCTATCTGGGTTCAAAGCTATCGCAGCAATTTATCTGGCCATACCACTTCTAAGCTTTGAGAGAAACCTCCAACAAAGACAAAACCTGTAAGTTTCCTTTTGGACGGTTCTATGTTAGCACGCTGCAAGTGTGTCTCTCTCGCATCTTCCCTGCCCACAACGGCAGGCAGAGTCTTTAATCTACCATTATTTTCTGAACCTTCATACCAAAGGCAGCCAACTCAAACGCTGTGCTGGCCAAGCGCTGCTTGGAAATGCTCTTGAGTGTGATGACAGGAAACATGGAGTTAGCTGTCATGGGGAAGGCTGAAGGACCATAACTCTTCCATACATACACACACACACATTTATACGCATGCATATAAATATACACACACATACTCTATCAGTGATGCCCCAAAATAAATAGAGTGAAAGGACAAACTCGATAAGAGCTTGATTTAATGTTGTAAACATCAGCAGATCCCTTCAGGGAGCCCTTTTCACACTTCAAACAACATTGTCTGAGAACGGAGCTCTTTGTAAACTGTGTCCTTTCCCTGGGTGGAAATTATTATCTGGCTCGTGCTCTCTGGCACATAATAAACACTCGGGGTCATGGTCACAATTTGCAGAGGCTCAATCCTTGCCAAAGCTTTGCAATTCTTCAGCGTAGGCGGGGATGGCCATCTGCACATCCCAAGTAGATGCTTTCCCTCCACACAAGTAGTGGGGAAAAGTGAGGGCCATACTTGTACCCATAGCCACAGGTGTCTAATTTAGGTGCCACAACCTCATTCTCCCCAGTAGAGTCCATAAGGGGAATGATACATACGTTTCATTTAGATGTCCTAAGTTGCCTTCAGTGCCATAACTACTCTAATGCCATTTACAGTCACTCGGGAAATGTGTGACAGAGCAAACAAATTCATGGCATGCCTTCCAAATCGTAGACTAGCCTCCTAACTGTTGGGCCTTCTCTTCACGCTCTGAGGACTGTTTTCTTTCCCTCTGACCTGAGCTGGGAGGCTGAATTTGGGGCTGCAGGACCCAGCTTGACCTGACCGAGGAGTGCAGTGTGATGCTGCAGCTGGAAAAAAACAGGTCCTCGGGTTTCTGCTTCTCGCTCTCAATCACTGCAGCCTGAGCCACTGCCCTAAACAGGATGTGGGTTCTGACATGGCAATATATTTAATAAACTTAATTGCCATCATTAATACGAGCCAGGGAAACATTAAAATGTATGAAGCTGCAGCAAAATTACCCCGCTCTTTTGTTACCTTCATTTTCCACGTCCCTTTCAAAAAGTCACAGTGGAACAACTAAGCAGAACATTGCACCTTTGCAACACACCATAAACAGTGCCAACCTCAGTGAAAGATAGGCTATAAAATAACTTTTCCAATGGAAAGCACAAGTCACCTGTATATTAAACTGGAGAAATCTGTATAAATGGACAGATTGTACAGGCTGGGGTGTAATCATTATACCAACAACTCTTACATATTGTACTGTTACAACTACCATACTTCACCACAATTATTAGCCTCCTTTTCTGCCAACTCCCAGTTTAACATACCGTCCCCCTGCCAAGGCCATTTGATTATAAATAGCAAAACATCACGTAAACGCAGGCATGTGGGGAGCAGATACAGCCCAGAAAAGTGGGCCACTGGGAAGAAGTATTTACTTTTTTTAGGGTCTGATCCTGTACAAACATTTAGTCATGCGAATAGCTGGCTATTCTTGAGCAGCTTCCCGAAATTCAAAGAGATTATTAACCTCAAAGGCATGAATGCAATATCTTGCAAGATCCAGTTCTTGCAAGCCTTGTTTGGAAATTTTTAATAAAATCATGGTAATTAAAATAAGAGGTGTATTTTGGAATCAGTTAGTTCTTCACCAATATTATATATTGAAACAACAAAAATCTCATGGCCAGGTAGCCATGTCATGCACAGTTAACTATTTTTATCAGATTCAGATTATAGTGTATGTGTTAAGTATTGTTAAGTGTATGTAAGATGGGTTTCTTCCTGATTTGTTGGTGATCCCAATGATTTGATACTGCAGGAAAAGATTTCACAGGAGGAATTAAAAGGGAAAACTGGAGAATGTCACTACATGGAGCCATCTCATTTTATATACTAATTCTCTACCATTTGCACAGCACCAGTGACTTGGGTAGATGCTCTGTGTTCATCTGTGGCGACAAGTAGCCAAACCCCAAAGTCCCATTAACTTCAGTGGATTCAGGATTTCACTTCATGTGAACTATAGGGTTCAAAGATGGTTCTCCAACTACATCACTCTAGAGAACCAATCCTGCAGACAAAAGATACCTTTTATGGTATTTGCCATTAAAGCCTACTGGAAGTGTAAGCACTCTGCAAGAGAGTATCATTTATGGGACCACCTGAAATCTGCTCTGACCATCTCTTCCCACAAAGCCAGTAGTCTTATGGACCTCATTACTTTTGACCACACACAGAGAAGACACAACTATGCAGACACTATGGAAGGTGAGGTTGCTAATGGATTTATGCTGAAAAATACATGCTCATATGAAAAGGTGGTACAGGATGCCCCTATTATAGAAGTCACAACAGCTAAATGCAACCATAGAATCATAGAAACATGGTTTGAGTTAGAAGGTACCTTAAAGATCCAACTCCCCTGCCATGGGCAGGGACACCTCCCACTAGACCAGGTTGCTCAAAGCCCCATCCAGCCTGGCCTTGAACCCCTCCAGGGATGGGGCATCCACAGCTTCTCTGGGCAACCTGTTCCAGCGCCTCACCACCCTCACTGTAAAGAATTTCTTCCTAATATCTAATCTAAATCTCCCCTCTTTCATGAGAGAGGAGAACTCAAGCCTGGACTTGTTGGAAACTTAAATGTGCCCAGGCTGAATGAAGGACACGGCTGACCATTGAGAGGAAGCACAGAGCTCTGCTCTCCTTCAAAGAAGGTGGGAGGATGCCATTGCAGCAGATATAATGGCTAGAATGAGAAAAGAAGCAGTGGAAACTTCATTATTTCCTGGCGTAAGCAATCTGGGTGGAAAATGCATCTTGAGCAATGGCTTGGCGAAATGAGAGCCTAGCACTAACTCTGAAATACAAGATAACATCCGGGTCAGTAGCCTGGATTATCTGAAAAGGCATTTTAGTAGCATTTATCACTACAGGATTCAAACTCTCCAAACAATCACTGCACCACTCTCCAGAAAGATCCATAACTGCAACATTTAGGTTACAGGAAGCTCTTCAGAGCAAGGAGGAATGAGGTACTGAGTTTTGCTCAAGAGCTCACTGGGAAGGACAGAGGCAGACAAGAAGCCATATCTTTTGAAACCTCCATTCTTTGCTTTCACTGTACAACCATCCTTCTGCTCTTTAATCCACTGGCACGTACTGTCTCTATGTCAAGTGGAGGTGGATTTGGGATGGGATACAGAAACATGCTGAGTATTTAAACCCTCCCTGTTGCAGTGCCATTTGCATGCCTGACATCTCAAAGGCTGACCCAGAGCCCTGCTTTACACAGTTGGGAGGTAGACCCGCAAATAAACCACTGCCTTGCAAATTCACCCTGGCAGAAGGAGACCCCCACCACCACCACAGAAATGGGGAAAACCCTTTTTGGGGGCCTGTTTTTCAATGGAAGATTGGATTCTGTAGAAAATACAAAAAATTATGGAGCAGTCTGTGAGTTTCCATTGGCCCCTGGCCATGACATGCAAAAGGAAAAAAAGAAAAAAAAAAAGGAAAAAAAAAAGGAATGAAAACACTTTTTATCATTTTGTTCCCGTAGGAGGGCCCAGAAGCTGTGTGTCTTACAAGTGCCACGTTTCTTTGTTGCACTCCAGCAACCAACACAGATGTAGCGGGGCCAAGAGCTGGCTGCTTACGCTTTGTGTATCTTGGATGTAAGGCTTTGGAAAATCTGCCTCTGAGTAATACAAATGATCACCTCATTCTCTGCTAGGAGTTGCATTCCCATTGTTTATTCTGTACTTCTAATACTGACTCTTGTAATTTGTTTAATTTCCTGAGGCCCAGGTCAGTGTCACTTAGAAATGTATTTTTTTTTGTCATCTCACGAAAGCTGGATTTCATTTCCCAAATTTCTTTTTTTTTCACACAAACAATATAGTTATTGATGGGACATTGCAAAAAGGGCAGGCCCAGGCCCTGACTCCTCCTCACCTCTGCACTGATGCCAGCCACTGATGCAGCTAAAAACCATCTGTAAAATGTGTCTCATTGGCATGCAGGATGAAACGCAAGAACCTTGCTTTTCTCTATGCCTCCTGCATCCCAAACCTTTCCTAAAACTTTTTAATTGTAAAGGCTGATCCTCAGTCTTATCTGCAGCCTGATTTGTAATCATAGTGACTGACAATCTGCAGTCAGACATGAGTACATGCGATGAAGAAATCAGCGCCATTTCACTGTATTTAGACCACTTTTGTAGTTGTAACTTCCCGAATGCCTTCGTGAGTGCCAAGCTGTTAATTAATGATGGGGGTAATTTATCAGCCTGTGTACTGATAAAACTTTATCAGTAAGTAAGGATGAATGGTAAAAGCCTTTGAAAGGATTTACTTTCCACCTTGTCCCAGGTCTGAGAGCAGCAGTGAGATGAGACAAACCACTGAGAGTTGGAGAAAGGAGCACAAACCCCTTGAAGCCAAACTGCAGTATTTGTTCTAGAGCTTTAGCTGTAAGTTTCACTCTGCTTTGAATTTAACACAGTTTTAATCTGGGTACCAAGCTCTGACCCTTCAGAACTAGAAAGGTCAAGGAGTGTGTCCAAACCCCATGTCTGCTGAGGAAGCAGAGATGAGCAGGGCCCTGCTGAAAAAGCTGAGAGAGCTGCAGACTCCATACTCCGAATGAATGTCCCCAACCCCCAGCAGAAAGCAGCGCAACCTTAAAACTCACTGACAACTTCTATGCCTGTGTTTTTCTTACCATGTCTTTTATACTTAACTACACTACTCAAGGCTGATTCCTGGGCTCAAATTGCATCACCAGGATGGTTTTGTGGTCCATCAAGCTACGACACTGGTTCAGTAGCTTTTCTGAAGGACTATGGACACTAAGGAAAACCTTCTGTTCCCCTGCAAATGCACAGCCTAAATGCTCTTATCCAGCCAGTGCTCCAGAAACTGCAAAAGGAAATGACATTTGTGGTAATTGTGATAGCATAAAAACACAGTCTAATGCACACCTGGGGTGAAAATGTCATGCTATTGACTCCTTTCTGTTGCAGCTATTATAAAAATGAAAATAATACCTCGCTTCATATATAATGGTCCCTGCCCTAAAAGACTTACATCCAAAGCCCATTTCTGTCTGCAGCTGGTAGTGAGGTGATGCTTGGTCACTCAGAGCTGGTCAAAAGTCCATGAACCACTCTTGTTTCAGCTACATAATCCTTGGGTAATGTTCGCGAAGTCATCCATGTGGAAAGGCATTATCTAATTTAAACCACTTAACAGAGGTCTAAATTATAAAAACAGGCAGACCAGGTACTTTTCTGTAGTCAGTGCAGAGAGATAGCATTGCTACAGCCAACTCAGACACAGCTTATCCCTCTCTAGGGTCTTCTATCTCTTCCATTCAGCAAGAGAGGGTAAACAGCATTGAAACCAGCTCCTTACTGCAAGCAGGAGGTAGACTATCATCCGTAAAGCACAGATTAGGACCTCCTACTTCAGGCGATGCTCTTAAGTGCTCTGCTATTACTTTGGCCAGGACCACATCAGCAGGCTGATATCCAGCTTTCTGCACACCTGCAAAATTTGACCTTTTGCCCCCAAATATGATTTCTGGGTTCAATCATTTTGGCATAGCCTACTGCTGCACTACAGCCAACATGCGTAATTCAGCATTTCACTGAATCCTTATACAGATACCCAACAAGCTGGTACATGAGATTAAAATCCATCATGGTTTTCCAGGAAAATCTGGAAGGCAAAGGCGGGGGGTGTAAGAATAAGAGCACAGAGTTATTTAGTAGAACTTAATATACTATGTAACAGAAAAACCACTTCCATCCCTGAATGTTAAACAATGCTCCTGCAGGTTTCACACAGCAATGACTGTCACTTACCAGGGGTGCCGTGCTGCTTGCTCACAGGTGTATCTTTTATTAGGGTCCTTCTCCATCAAATTCCGAATGAAGTCTTTAGCTAAAAAAAAATAAATAATTTAAAGGGTCAGAGTTGATGCCCAATTCTGCTGCAGGATAATCAGCCAACAGCATTGACCAAGCTACCAAGTGTCATCTGGCCACAGCACCAGAAAATGAGCCTGGGTCATTTGTCATTTATTAGTATAGATATAACCAAAGAGACTTGGGACTAAATCCAAGCTATTTAGTAAGGCAGATAAATGCTGAAGGCTCTACTCCCGCAGGTGTATTTAGGAGTGGAATGGATAATTCAGAGTCAGTAGAGTTCAAGCCTGCCAGGTTTCAGCTCCCTGGTCAGCCAAGTGCCTCTGCTCATCTTAGAGGTCTGAATATGGCCACATCTGTTGGAGATGCTGGTAAACTGAGTGGGAAAGGCAAGGAGGAGGTCAGATGTCGCAGCAAGAGGACCTTCTCGTTGCTTCTCGCTCCAAGCAATCACACACATGTGCAGCTGTGAGGATGTGTTTTGTATTTAAAAACAAGTTACCAAGGAAAATGGGATCCCTTGGGCATGCAGTAGTGTGTTTTTAATCCTCACTATAATGGAACAAAGGGAGATCACAGCATGGCGTGCATCCAGTATTTTCAGGAGAAAGTAGCTGAAGGAACGGCAGCAAAGCCAAATATGGCAGGAAAATCTTTGTGCTGATTTAGGTGATGTACTTTCCCCCCAAAATGCAAAGGGGTCCACCAGCAGACCTTCGTATTTTCTCAGAAACCCCTTATGGGCTTAAAACAACTTCTCATCACATATATTTTTAAGCAATCCATCACAATGATATCTGGACTGCAGATGTAAGCAGCATGAAATGTTGTTCTGTGGAGATCATCCTTAAAACAAAGCACTGCTTTTTTAAGAAAGCCTCTCCCCTACCTTAATCAGTAGTAATAATGAATCAGAAAACTGCACTTCTGTCTGATACAATGTTCCTAGAATTCTTTTCTTCTCCTATGGGAAACAGCAGATGTTCCCCCAGGTTGGATGGAACAAGGACATAGAGCTTTCATGTCCTCTTGGGGACCGCACAGCACGTCAATGGCAGAGGCAGGGTGAATTGCTGAACATGTCCCTGCCATCACCTGTAGGCACTGATGCTGGCAGACCATGAGCCATGCTGGAGATGGAGGCTTTTAGGCACATTTGCCTCCTGTAACAGGGTTGTATTATCTGCTTCTCTGCCAGACTGACTAGAGCTATGGATTCACAGAATTGTGGAATCACAGAACGATTTGGGTTGGAAGGGACCTTAAAGATCATCTAGTTCCAACCCCCCAAGCCGTGGGCAGGGACACTGCCCACTAGACCAGGTTGCTCAAAGCCCCATCTAGCCTGGTCTTGAACACCTCCAGGGAAGGAAATCAAATGGCTTTGGCACTGGGTGCAGAACTGGGTGAGCATATGGGCAGCTATCTGGATCCAACCATGCAGACAGTACTCACAGCTTCTGAATCTGCCTACCCGTGCTGCTTGGTAGCCATTAATTTCATAGGTTTGTCACTGCTGTACACACTGCAGACTCGTTTCAGAGCTGCAGTACAGTTTTAGTAACAGAGCTCAACTAGTTTGCTGCCTTATTATTAGTGACACATGAAACATCTGCATTTTATTTGGATATGATGAAGTTAAACTGATTTGTCTTTCTGGGACAGTCTTCTGCTGCTGTCTTCATGTCCTGTCTTATGGTTTAGCACCTTGTGTATGACTTGATGAATTGGTATTTAATTTGCTCTCCTGCAGAAATAACCTCCTCTTATTTGAGCTAAAATAAATGCACATTCCCTACAGTTCTCAGTTACAAGGAGCTCCACACATGATGGAGGGTGCATTCTCACATCCAGCAAAGTACATCTGCAACAGGCAGGCATGCAGGCATGGTTGTTGCAATTAAATGAGCAGTGGCTTCTTACCAGACTCGGAGATGTCATCCCAATATGGAGAGTCAAACTCATATTCCGCCTTAAGGATCTGCTCGAAGAGTTTGGAGTCGTTTTCATCGTAGAAAGGGGGATACCCACAGAGCCTAACAGAGAACAAGAAAGGAGACATGTGACCCTCGGACCCATCACGGCCAAGAAGGTGAGAAAGACGGAATGAGAAGAAGGAGAAACTCTGGTTTAAGACTTGCCCCAATAAGGTTTCCAGCAAGCAAGCAATGCCATGAGAGAAATTTGTTCAGGGACATGTAAACCCACTTCTGGAGATTTGCATTGTCCTGGACAAAGAGGAATTCTGCACGGAAGCTTGGCACTGTTGATCTTACACTGACTCGGGCAAATATCCTGGCCTCCCTCTGCATGTTTTTGGGTGTTTAGCCAGAAGAATAGACATGAAGCCTTCCATCCTCTCCTATATATGTGTAAGAGGAGCTTCCATGGGCTCCACCCTACATCCACAGAGCATCAGTCCCTCTCATCCCTCAGAACAACCATTGCACATCCAAGAGTCTTCTCCATACTGGCTTCACTGCTCCAGTTGTCCTTCTGGACTGTTCTCATTCTACACCTTACACAAGCCACTTAGGCCAGGATTACTCTCTCACAGATGGCAGACAGGCAGTGCAGAGGTTCTGCAGACATGTGGGCACAGCAAAGACCCAGAAACTGAAGACAGACAAGAGGTGACAACACCTACCCAGACACCTGCAGGCATCAGGATGGGCTTTGAGCACAACTTGTGGTCTCTATCTTGTACAAGAGATTGTAGCTGCATAGGAAGGTTTGCTGTACATCCGGAAAGCCACTGGCCACCTGCATAGACCTCTTCTTCAGCACAAGGGGGAGGAAGAGCTGGTGCAAAGGAGGACAAGGAGCCCCATAGAGCTATCAGGCAGAGGGCAGGATGCATCTGCAGGCTGTGTTGGGCACAACAAGGAGAAGGAGTCCCTCCAACTCTGCAGCTGAGCCAGCACGGGCTGCACATGGACTTGCTGCTGTTGGTGAGACACACGGAGAGCCTCTCTCCTTCTCACTTCTGCAAGTGATTTTGCTGCCCACATCAAATTGCCTGCCTTGCCTCAGGCTGACAACAGTCCTGTCCTGGTTTTCAGCATTTACAACCAGACTTCTCAGAAAAACTAGCCCCAGGGCAAGCAGGACATTGAACATAATTTGCCTAGTTACAGCTAAAACACTGAGGGTGCACCTTCCCAGTGCTGCAGACAGCAGGATAGTCACTCTGCTGAGGCAGGGCTCCTCCAGCCCTGCAGATGCTGGGCATGGGAAAAAAACACATCTGGCCTTGTGTTAAGCAAATGCAGCAATAAAACTCAGGTATCAGAGATCCCCGACGTCCAGCTGATGCTGCACGCAGCAGCCTGTCCCTCTCTGTGCAAACGTGCCAGCAAAGATACCCCTTCCTCAAGTTTTGACACCAAGGTTGCAAAAGTTGGTCCAAGATTTTAGCCAACACATCCTGCTCTCACTTAAACAGGCCTTTCTGCCTCTATTGTCTCTCTGTCCCATCTCTTATCTCTAGTCTATGGTGTGAATTATTCTTGCACATACTTTGCCAGCATTGAAATTATCTTTTTCCCACAGTTTTCTTAAACCCTGAGTCAATCAACCTCAATAAAGTGTTTAATTGGAGAGAGACAGCTGTTATAAATGGGCAGAAGATGTAGCTGAAACACTACACTGCAGCAACCACAGAGCAAGGGTGGGGGGAAACTCTAAGAAATGAAATACTCAAGTTATTTATAGCCCACAGCCAGCCAGCTGCCCTGGAGGTTATTTGAACCAACTCAACACATGAGGGTGAAAGAAGCAACGTTCTGTTAGCTCTGAAGAGCCAGTGTGCTTGATAAATAATTTAAATGCTGAGTGAGATGTTGATCTGCGTCAGATTCATATTAACCTGGAAGAACTCTTCTGAAATTTGCAGCATTATCATGAATCCTTTGTGGTTCAGCTGAACCAGAAATCTCTCTCTTCATCTCACGAAGCAGATGAGCCAGTCCTCATTTGTGTCCCACTGGATGACTGCCATTATCAAAAGCAAGTAAGATAACCTCATGCCAGACAAGGCTTTACGTTCAGAGCAGCACTGCCTGTCTACTTAACGGGCACATGCTTGTGTATGGGGCTCCATGCAGCAGCTCCTACGTGAAACCCAGTGGTGGAAGTGGCGTATGAGAAGGGCCATTAAAAGCAATTTAAGCAAACACCAAAAGGCCACGATGCACTTGGATAAATGAAAGAAAAACATCCAGTAACCTAATGCAGAAGCTACATCTGCAACCGGCATCCAGCTCTACAGGTATCTATGAAGAACATTTATACAACTTGCTTTCATGTAATAAATATCATCACTCAGGTCCCACAGCCTTGGGGGAGGATGCACACACACTGATTTTCACCTTCTTCCCCTTCTGTCCCAATGCTCAAGATTTCGGGTACTTTACTGGGGGCTTTGGCAAGGCTGGAGTTGACGGCACCTGCACCGCAGATGTTGGGATGGCCACTGGGGTAGAGATGCCCAGGCTGGAGGAAAAAGGTTCCTCCAAAGGCACTCGGAACCCTCGCTCCGTCCCTCTTCCCTGGGGGACTCAGGGGGCTCCATATAAGAAGCCTGACAGCCCTTCATTAATTTCTTGCCTTCCTCAGCACTTTCCTTAAACAAAACCAAACCGCTCCGATAAAGCATTTTTGGGCGAGCAGACAGCTCTGCGCATGCCGGGGCGCTGGCAGGCTGCTCCGCAGAGAGAAATAACTCTCTTAAAATGTACTAATTACCTTGGCAAAGGTACAAGAGCACAAGTTAGGGCTGATGTGATTTACACACGCTTGTGGCAGCAAAAGGCAGGAGCAAACTGGTGAGCAGCACAGAGCTGGAGGGCTGTAACCCTGCGAGCGGGGAGGGGGAGCAGAGAGACATGAACCCCAGCAAGAACCACAGCCTCTCCAGAGCCTTTCAATCTCTCTCCTAC
This sequence comes from Gallinago jamesoni, assembly GCA_025769975.1. Classification (NCBI taxonomy): domain Eukaryota; kingdom Metazoa; phylum Chordata; class Aves; order Charadriiformes; family Scolopacidae; genus Gallinago; species Gallinago jamesoni. The sequence continues at coordinate 7,267,429 of JAOQGH010000001.1, read as the reverse complement.
ACACACCCAGCTCTTCTCTTGTTCCTCTGCGTGGCTTGAGTATCCACACGTCTGGGGAATCCACCTCTGTGTCTGGGAGGTCACTGCAAGAGTGGGCACTGGGAGGGCTGATGCACAAGGAGAGCCAGCGTGAAGCAGGAGGACACCAGGATGGTATGAGCAGGGCACAGGGCAGAAAACAGTCTTTTTTGGCACTAATTTTCCCTTGCTAGTGAGGGCTTGAGAAGTGTTAGTCACTATTACAGTCCATGGGCAGGGACATCCCTCCAAACCAGCCCCCTGCCTGAGAGAGGGCTGCGTGCAGGGCAAGGGCTGGTCCTGGCTCGGCCAGGGATGGAGATGAATCTCTTGCAAAGGGGGACCCAAGGATGTTCTTTCAGGAGGTAGATCACTGAGGATCTATAACAGAAAGCATGTGAGAAGTGAGAAAGCTCCTACGATCAGAGGAGGTGGTGTGTGGGATGGGAACACCAGGGCATCCTGGCACAGAGAGGGGGTGGGAGCCAAAATATAAGCTGTCTTGCTGTCCTTTCCCTTAAATTCAGAGTTTGGGAAGACACAGAACTTTTAACTCTACTTTAATGTTATAACATTACTGGCTTTGCAGTAAGGGATAGGAAAGCCCCAGTAAATTAGCCCGACATGCAATTTATGGCTGGAGGAAATCCTGCTTGACTTCCAGCAACTGGGCCACCATCCAAAGTCCATAATAAGTTTTTATTTAATTCTTACAGCTTCAAAATCCCACTGACTTAATTTCCATCTGCTGGGACATTTCTATGTGAAAAAAATGACCTCACTATCAGAGGTTCTTCTGCCTTTCTTTAGATATGCAGAAATACAAAAATAACCCTTCTGTCTTCAATGTGAAACAATCCTGCGTTGTCCTGGGGGAGCTTCAGGCAGCTATTATTTGTCATCATTTTCTTGCAGTTTCACCAAATAAAAGCTTTTCAAAACTATTTAGCAACCTTATCACATCAGCAACATATTTTCCCTTAACCTCCTATTCCCCATCCTGCCTTAAAAAGAATGGGATGCAGATAAGAAAACCACAGGTGGATGTACAAAAGAAAGATATTGCCAGAAGTCATTTCTAGAAGCCATCAGGAGAGCACAAGAGGAATACCAAGATCATCTTCTCCTCACCAGACAGAGAAGCAAAACCCATGCAAGCACATATGGAGGGTGATATTAGAGGCTAAATAACCCACTTGCTTGGTCAGTGTACAACCTGCAACATGAGAGACACTGGAGTTAGCTTTACAAACGATTTTACAGTGAGATTAGAGCAAAGAATTCAGGAAGTGCTCAAAGACTCGAGATGTACGGTGTGGGAAGCAATCCAAGTGCTATTTATAGGAATAAACACATGTATTTCTTCTGATTTTGGGTATGGACCCTCATATTGGCTGACACTGGTACCCCCATGAAACTGTGGGCAAGGACATATTTTAGCATGGGGAATAAAAAATAAAGAAGCAAGCAATGAGGAACCATCATTTGGGGTTGTTTTCCCAGTGTTTAACTGTGTTATCCCAAACAATCCAACATGCTCGTGTACATTTTGCCTCCACTAATTCTAGTGCCAAACATGAAAATTTTTCAGTTTTTCCCCACTTCTTTGCTTAGGTTTGTGTGTGATGCTCAGCAGGTGAGATGGCTGACCAGATTCTCCCAGTGCCTGACTCCAGGACAATGGTGGAAACTTCTGCAACATTATACTTTGTACTGTCCCTGGTTAATCCTTCCCTACAAACATTATTGATGATTTCATGCACATCCACTTGAAAATCAAAAGCAACTCAGCAGCAAAGTAGTACAGGAAAGAGAATGACCCAAGATTTATCTCCAGATAATCGTTGTTTGTAAATAATTGTAACAAACCAGTAATTCTCTTGTCCTACCAATGAACAGAATCAGAAGAAAACAGAGCAAAAGATGTTCTGCCCAGTGCAGAAGAGGCAGGAGGTGTTGAGTATGAATAACCAGGGGCTGAGGCAGAGCATTCTGTGGACCCAGGAGCTTTTCCAGCTTTGGAACCCGATTTTCTATTTTTTGCTTAAATGAACTAAATATTCTCTATATCAGATATGCATGCAATCAATATTTTAGCTCCCCAAGCTTTTGTAATCCCTCACATCACCCAGACAGGTCCAGAATCCAGCCGTCTTTTGCTCTTCTTACACCTTCTGTTTTTAAGCTGAACACATATCAAAACCACTTTGTGATGAGCAGAAAGCCGAGCTCAACAGTGAGGCTGTTTCAAATCGAGAAATGTTGCAACTGGAATAACAGGAAATTTCAGGCTGCTAAAATTAGTTCCTGTGAATAATGACTTCTCATGCAAAACAGGTTTTGATAAAAACTCCGCTGGTGCAGCCTCTACAATCTGGCTGTCATTAACGAGAAACATTAGAGACTGGCACTGAAACAAAGGTATTAGTTCCTAAGACATCCTTCACCTTGCGTATCACAGAAACAAATATAAGTCTAGAGCGTTGGTGCCACAGAAACAGTTTGTTCTTCCAGTGTCATAAACTGAAGGCTCTCATGTGAGACTGAGCTTGTGTCTGCAGGCACTCAAACCACTTATAGTAATAATAGCTCCAAGCATCCTTAATTTATGCCTGGCTTCTGTCTTGGATTCCCCAGAGTTTCCATCTTCTTAAATGACAACAGCCTGTCCAGAGTGGCTGCGAGGATTCGTGGGAGAGGTGGGGAGGTGATGCAGGATGATGTGCTTGGATCACCCTGTGCATAAATATGTCTCCGACTGGTTTGGGTATGTGCAAGTAGCTCCAACTGGGCTGACTGTGGAGCTGGGAATGGCATATCTGCACAGACGTGGGGATATACTGGAATTAATAACTCCTGCTCAGGGTGGGATTAGCTACCAGCATGGCAGCAGGCTGGCTATGCTGCTGGTGTTTGTGGCATCTCAGCACCTCCGGTGGTGTGGCACTGCTGAGATAGCAAACCTAGATGCTAGACCTGTGGCCATCACTGGTGGTATCAGACAACCCAGCAAGGCTACTTCCTTCCAGCTTAAGGAAGGACCCCTCTTCCTCTCTGTCTTTACTATAGCCCTGGTATCCATTTACAAGACTGTGTCTGCAGTTTCTGGCTATTCCTGGAAGCCTGGATGAGATCTAGTTCAAGATTAGGACACATAAAATGTGGGCTGGGCTTCTAAGCTCCCATCGCAGTCGACAGAGGTGGAGTCAACAGAGACAGGAGGTTGATGCAGATGAAACCATACTGTGAAGGCAGAGGCCGAGTATGGAGCAGGGTGTGATCCAGTAGCCTCAGCATGGGCATCTGGTGCTATTTGACACAGTCCATGGTCTCCCACTTGGCCTCCATCTGCCACTCCAGAAGGAAGGTCTCCACAGTGATTTAAACTTGCCAAATCCATGTGGCATCCTGGACACCCCAGTGTGGCACTAAGCACATATGTTTAGGCAATTGAATGGTGCATCCTCATGAAATGACTGCTTGTATTGACCCAAGCTGGGTTGAGGTGCCCACATGTAGAGCCCAGTGCCACTGGAGAAGCTGTCAAGTGCACAGGACCGTTGTTCCCAGCTGGCAGATATGCCATGGGGGGCTGGACTGTCCTACAACCCCAGCTTGAGACTAGGTGGGACACTGTAGGTGACCGAAACAGCATTAAGCACCTATGTTAGGGTAACCAAAGTGAGCCCTGGAGTGTTGCTGACTCTAACAGGAGCCGAAGGATGTAGGTCACATGCAAAAATGTCCAAGGAGGTGGTTTGATCTCAAGACCCAATCCCACCCAGGCAGTAGCAGTCTGGCAAATACATTACCATGCTCCTTCTATGGCAACACATTCTTGCCATTCATTTTGACTGTACATAATACAAATCAGGTCCTTATTACATGAAGCACAGAAACACTGAAAAGGTTTTCTTGTCCTTCAAACATGAATTTCTAGGGAGTCATTCTTACTAAACTGATTTAAGCCTTCAGGGTTGGGAACTCCCCATCCAGCAAAAGAGGAATTTAGATCTGAGGAGTGTGTACACCTTTCTTGACAAGCCCAGCACACGCTGATTTGGAAAACAGAGTGGGAAACAGTTGAGCTGAACCTTGCAAAAAGAGCAGCCTTGCTCAGGAAGGTGTGGGGCGGAGGTTTACAGATGAGATTAAAACCTTCCACCAATCAAAGATATGTTCATTAACTGAGTGGTGGAGGACACATTGCTTAGCACTGCCTCATTCATATTTCTCAACAAGACACATAAAGGCAACAAATGAAATAACAACAAGCCTGCCAGCCAAAAAAACCTTTGGTACTTGAGCCATGGTTGAATGGGACTGAAAACTTGGAGGAAAGCAGAGCCAAGTTTATTTCCAGGCAACCAGGATGCAGCAGTTCACCCCTCCTGTGGGCTGCCAGATGGACACAGATTTTCATAGTGGGTATTTGACAATAAACTGAACCTAGGCAGTGGTCAAGCCTAGAAGTGAGGCAGCGTACTGCTGTCTTCCATCTGCATCCTCCTTCCTCCTGCTCTCTGAAGCTAGTACTCAGAAAAGTACTACGAAAACAACAGAAAAGACTCTACCTGATTGTCCTGCCATCGCTGGCAAGGGCCAAAAATGTCAAAAAACCACTTGGCCGCCTATGCTCAGGTTTGCTTGTGGAAGATGGCAAGTTTGGGTCAGCACACACAATCCTCATCTAAAAGAGCACTAGGGAATGATGTGTGAAGCAGCCTCCAAAGTGTTTTGGCTTATCTGCTGTCTTCCTCACTGCTACAGCATGTCCTGCTGAGCTTTGCCACGAAGTCGGAATCAGCACTGTTGATTTTTGCTTTCTTATGCAAAAGTTTTTTGCATCCTGCTATTGATGATTGCTCCAAGATAAATCCATCCCCCTGCAAAGTTTTCTACTCAACAAGTTTTCAAATATTCATGTAGATTGGAGAGGCAGTCATAAAGCTGATGTTTTTAGGCAGGACTTTGTTTTAAATAAATACATGCAAAGAAATAAACCCTTCCTATGCTATCTTAATATAATATATTATAAAATATATATATTAATATAATATAAAAAAGTTATTTTGGGTAGCATATAGCATGCTCAAGACTAAATGAAAATGTAAAGAATGAACATTACACAGAATGGATAATACAGCAATGAAGTGTGTCCTGGTAAAAATAGTTCTATTACACCATCAAAAAGTTATTCATGTTGACAAGCCATGGAATGTTTGCATAAGGAGAAAGGGAACAAAGCAGGAATGCTTTAATGCCGTGCCTCATTGGAGCTGCTTTTTCCTTCAGCCTTGTATAACTGTGACAGTTGTGTAAAGGGGAGAAACATAAAAAGGAAAAAGCACTGGTGATGCTGGCATGAAAAGCCATTTGTCTCTGCAGCAGTCAACTGCTACACAGCAGCTCTGTGCTCTCTTGCACAAAAGGAATGGGCTTGTTGTGCTCCGTGTGGTCACCCTGAGCCAGCCTTCGACCTCCTCTCGAAGACCCACATGAATAGCTCCTGCTTCAAATTCTGCTACACTGTGCAGAAGCATCCAAAGCAATTGTTTCCTGAATGACATACATGGAGTCATGAGCTAGAGCCCTGAGCATAGACCACCCCATCAACACAGGTTCCTAAGCTCGAGGGAGTCTTCCTACAGTTTCACAGACAAGTTCTGCATTTTCCTCTCAACCCTTTCTATGATTCTATGACAACCCAAACATTAGCCTTAATAGCTTGATGGAAGAGTGGCAGAACTGACAGGAGAGAAATCAGCTCACCCTCTCCTGTGGGACCTGATGGTTGGATGTGTGAAATGGTCGGACGTTAAATGTGTTGGATGTCACATTTTCAGTAAATTCTCAATACTTTGCATTATATTTTGATGAGAATAATTCACTGCAGTCCAAGAAAAGCTCTTCCCCCCCTTATCTCCCTTTGTGCCCTGCCTCCCCAGGGAATAAAAAGCCATTAAGGTGATGTCTTGAGAGAGGTGGCACCTCAGAATACACCCATGTGCATGATGCTGCACTCTGTGGACGTGGCCAAATTTGTGGCTGGTCAAAGCTAACCTGAGCAGGGAAGGGAAAAGGTTCAGTAATGTCACAACCCGGACAAGCCCATATTATTGCATACAATGTAGTTCAGGTGGGAGCAAGAATTTTTTGCTTTTGAAGGGTCCTGGTTCATTTCCTACTGCTTCTGCCCAAATTTCAGCCTTTACGTAACCGGGAGGTGTCCAGGATTCATGTTATCCTGGGTCACAAGTGTCAGAGATTAACTTTTTTGGCCCAGACTAATTGGTTAATTATATAGTGGGAGAGCATGTTGCAGGTCCCAAAGCTGCCTGTGATTGAAAACCCAAGGGATACTCACAGGATGTATGCGATGACCCCGATGGACCAGCAGTCCACAGCTTTGCTGTAGGGTTTCTGGGCCAGCACTTCAGGAGCTGAAAAAAATAAAAGCCAAACAAGCACATGTTACAAGACCAAACATTTAAATGTGGCCAAGAGGTAGGACCTTGAAACTTGAAGCTCCCTGAGACCTTGTGTTGTTGCCCTCCACATACAGCCCTTGCATTTGGGAATATCCTGATATTTTTGAAGCTCATATTCTCACAAAGAAGGATGGTGTCTAAAATGGGGCAAACTCCCTATTTTCTACCCCCAAGGGCAGAAAAAACCCCAAAGACTGAACTATGCACCAGAGGCAGAAGGCCACCACCTCTCTGTCAGAGGACCTTTAGGAAACTTGAAAGAAAAGGAGGCCAAGCTTTGCACTGGTGCAGAGATGCGCATTCACCCTGACAGCCTCACAGCTCCACCTCGTCCTGCTGCCAAACGGGGGATTTCAAGAGGCAACTCGGAAAGCACAGGGTGTCAGGGAGGTGCTAAGTTACGTCTGCAGGAGAGGAAGGAGAGCTGCCACCATACCTCCCAACCACTGCTTTCTGAATCCTGCTGGGTGTCAGAGGGAGTCATTTGTCCTTCTGTCTCTGGGAACACAGATGCCTCAGAAAGAGAAGCGAAACGTAGCAGGAATGGGACACAAGCACAAAGGAACTGAGCCTTCTGCCTCTAGAGCTTTCAGCCACCATAGTCTGAATTTTTCTAGAAGTGACAGCTTGGCATTTATTGAAACCCTTTATGGGTCTGCTTTCCTGTCTTACACCAGTGAGAGTTAAAAAAGTGCATTTTTTTTGTTTGGCAGCCTGAAGGATTTGGTTTTCCCTGTTGGGACCTTTCAGTGCAAATGCTTAAACCTAAATTTTAAAACCCTGTGACTCTAATCTTTTTCATGTAAAGAAGCTTTTGCTTTTTTTTCAAAGCAAAATGTCCACAACAATGCCAGAAATCACTGCTTGTGGCATTCCTAAAGCAGACTTGCCACACTGGGTTTTATAAAGCACAGTACTCTGAGCATTTTGGAGTTCAAATGCTGCAAAAAAATCATGAAGGAGCAAGTTCCAGCAAAAATATTTCTTTAGGGTTACAGGTTCCTCTGGTGGGAGCCTTATCCATATCAAAGTTTCTTGAAGAATAGTGACAAAATTGTGAAGCACATAAATGTATTAGAACTTGACCTCACATTTGGTTGCTACATATGCTTTGGTGTACTGGTAAGGACTCTTCAAAGAGTTATCTTGTTAAGCTAGACAAATCAGCAAAACTAAGGTCAAAACTGCCAGCAAAGTAGTGAACAGGAAGCAATAATCACACACAGAAAAGATTTTCTGGCACCTGGGCATGAGACCTTATAGAAGGGACTGAAGGGAAGACAGTGCATTAGGCAGATGAGGGCATCCATGTTTCTTTCCACAAGAAGCAGGATGATGGAAGGGGTCAAGTCACACTGGGGACACATTGTAAAAAAGAAGAAAATCCAGGAGAATGTGGATAAAAATATAGCTGGCAGCCAGATTATGAAGACTTTTGAATATTGGGATATGCCCCAATCTGCAGAACAGGCTAGATACCACCCCAATCCTAAAGTCATCCAGAAAACTGGGACCACTGCCCATGTAAGAAATTAAAATGATGGTTCTGTTCATATATCGTTAATCCCAAAACACTTCCGTAATGTGTGAATGCTCCAACACCTACCCACTTCATGCCAAAGGGTTATTTCCACCATACCTAGCATGAACGGCTTCCCAACCTGGCCCTAGGTGGTTGCCAGAAATGTGAACCCCAGTTCCTGAGAACCTCCTGAATCCTTCCAGGACATGGGGATGCTGCTGTATCAAGATAAAGGTTAAAATGTTCCTATTACAACAGAAGACAGAGCTGTATAAATATAGAAGGTATCTACAGTTGGCACCCAAAATATAACTCCTTTCCCAGCAGCTGGGGCAGGGTCTGCATGTCAGCTTGGTGCTAGTCACTCTGGTGGGGGTGAATTTGAAGACAAACTTGGGATAAAAGAATGAAGCACTGAAGAGTCATCATATTTGGCCTGTCACTGTCTCCCAGATAACCTGGCAAGCTGGGACAGTCTGGCAAATTTACATTTCTCTTGTATAAACCAGCTGTTCCTCAAAGTTGCTTAAGAACCTTCCCAGACAACTCGTGTCCATTAATCTCCCTCTTTCCTTCCCAATTCACTAAAATTTGCCTCCAAGTTTTCCTCTAAAACGAATCTTTTTCCAAAATGTGCATCAAATAGGGTTTGTGAGAGTCAATTTCTTTTTTTGTTCCAGTCCTTGTGACTGGACGAAATATGTGGAAGAAGGGAGTTGATTTCCCCCTGTCCTCAGGTGATTAGATGTCTTCCAACTCTCCAGTCCTTCCAAATTCCCAATATTTTTTTCACATATCTCTTCTACCGTTGACTGTCTGCTCCTGTTTGCATCACTTTCAAGACTGGTAAACATTTTAAATCTTATATCCCCCAAAGAAAACATTATGCAAATGGCTCCTGAGCACCACGGATCCTAGTGAGCTCCTGACATTAGACAGATATGCCACATTAACATAACAGAAAACAAATCTGAGAGGAGGGGATGTGAGCTATATAAAGATTCTCCCTCTTAAAACATCAAAGCTGAGTTGGGGCATTTCTCTCTGTTTTAAAGGAGTGAAGAGCACTGATAACAGACAGTTGCTGCTGCGGATGGTGGATGTGAAGCAGGTAAGAACACCACCAGATCAAGCCCAAAGCAAATGCGAGGCTATTACCTCCCCTTTTGGTAAACTTTAATGAAGGAAGGCAGGAGGTTTAAATAATTATTTTAAGGCCAAAAGGCTGCTTTTGATTTTTGTTCCAAAGAGCAGACATGCAACAGGAACGGGAGAGCATAGCTTAGCATCATCTGTCTCTGATATATGGAAAAGACGGAAATATTTAATGAGGAGAAAAACAAGTCAGAGAAGCTCTTAGAAATGACGGTAGATCAGTGCCAAGGGGCAAAAGCAGGAGAAGCAATGAAAAAAATCCAAGAGCTGACAGCACTAAAGGATCAACACAGACGACTGAGGAGACAAAACAGCAGGAAGGAGAACGGGAAAGTCAAAGCTCCCATTTGTGGTGCTGGGGAAATTCCAGCTGAGCTTCCAGTATCGCACCTCCCCGGGGAATCACTGTGTGCTCAAATGCTACACGACAGTCAGACAGGGACAGATGAAGCAAACCTGGACGCTTCCTCCACATCCCGGAATTGTGTTTCAGGCCAAATCAGCATTGCTACCAGCCACACATGGCAGGTAAATTGTTGGGTAGTAGTCCCAGAGCCTCTTCCCACCTGCAGGTACACGAAGATGTGCTTCCCAGGGCACTCCACTTGCAGGCCAGATGATCTCTGCTTTACAGTTAGGCTTTTCTTTGTTTAATGATGTTTTGTTTTTAATAAGAGAAAAAAAAATGAAAAGGCTTGTTTTCAACGGAGATTTTAAAAACAGGTAGAGAACAATATTTGGAAACCTTTCAGAGCGCTATGCCATAGTGCAGCTATGCTAATAAGCTCCCTAAAAATGCAGCTGCTGGATGCCAAAACCAGCAATCCATGTTCTTGCAAAGAGCTCAAGTGATGGGGATTGCTCTGATACTTTAAGCCTGTTGAACAAACTGTACAAGTCATGAGGGTGCCTGTTCTTCATACCAGCCTCCTACTTAAAAGCCATTCTCCTTCACTCCCATGATGGTGCTGCTCCCAGCAGATTTTGCTGTCTCACAAGAACTCAGTCTAATGCTATTTTCTGTGGTTTATATGGCTTCACACAAGCTGCATGCCAGAAAGAACGGGGCATTTGAACAAAGGATGGTGGTTTTGCAGATCCCTATAGGACTGACAAACCAGCAGGCTGCCCTAAATGTCGGAGGAATAAATAGATCTAAATAGGGTCAAAATAACCAGGAACCTGCTTATATTGGGCAGGGACATAGCTCAGTTGGCCAAGAAAATTGGCCTGGTGCAAGCCAGGACTAGCAGTTTCAGCTGGTAACTATTTTAGTGCCAGTTTCCATAACGTAGGAAGGTCCTACGTTAAGTAGGGGGAGCCTGGGCTGCAGAGGAACGAGATGGCCATGAAATCTGAGAGGGAAAGTGAGTAACAGGGAGAGTTTGTAAGGGACACCAAAGGGAGATAGTGCCAGCCCCATTGCTTAGGACTTGAAGGTACCACCTCAAGAAGATGGGACATGGAGCAACAATCCTGCACCATTGAGAAGATGGTTGGATGCACAAAGGGCCAACACAGCCCCCTCTGAAGCCAAAGACAGTGCATGAGCAGCTTGAGGTCCCCTGCTGCCATACAAAGCATCTTCCTCACAGGGTAAACGGGCTGAGAGGCATGTGAAGCAGATTGACCACCAGACCAGAGTCCTTATTCCACTGACTCTCGGGATGAAAACAACTTCCTTCCCTCCCACACAGTCCTCCAGTGTCCATCTTGGTATGGTTGGCCAAGACTTTGCAGTTTGGTGTAGTTTCTGAAGGACTGCAGGGTTTTGGTGCATCTCTGCTGGCTTTTTGGGCTCCTGTTTTGTGTTGCTGGGTCAGATTTAGATAGCTGTCATGGAACATTGTGCAGCTACAACCACACGCAGGCAAACCCTGTTTCAGGATACAGCAACAGAGCTGAGCGACCACGCTGTCATGAAATTGTGTCTGTGCAAACCCGGGTAGGAGCAGTTCCCATGCTTTGTTTTTACTTTATTACTCATGTTACTGCCTAAACAACTCCTGGGGTTGCTTTTTGCTTATAAGGCTTATTGAGTATTTTCCAACTTTTGATTCAAAAGACACTGAATAAGTCGAAATTCAGCATGGAACTCTATTGCTTACTTAGATGCTTTGGTCTTGTGCAGGGCTAAGGGAAACACATGGCTTTGATATGGTCTGAAATTGCTACTGGGTTTATGATACAGCTGAAAGGTGTGAAATGACCTTTCATAAAAGCACTACAGAGAATAAAGTGACTGAGGTGGGGTGTACAGGGACCAACCACACATCCAGGGTCCAGCCCAATCCCTATGACAGGGAAATACAAAAAATTTTTACTTGAAGTTGGGTTGGGACTCAGAGCAAGAATTTTAAATCTCAGAAGGATTAAGATATTAGCCAGCCACAAACACAGTTCATAATTCAGCATTTCTGCAAAAGGAGATCCGATTGCCAGAGACAGGCTTTCTAACATTTTTTCCAAACTTCTCAATGCTCATAAGCGTCTTGTGAGTCTAAGTCCCATCTACAGAAGTACCTCAAGCTTTTGAGAGACCAACTCTCACAGAAACTAAGTCAGTGAGACCTAGGTCCCAAACAGCCAAAATATCTTTAGAAGAATTCATTGAATGACTGGAGTCACCTCCTGGTGAGTGCCCAACTTGACATACCCTGAGGGTGACTCATTTTCAGGCAGTTTTGAACACCTTCTTCATCAAAATCAAGTTCTTATGAACAGCCCATGACAGATTGCTAGTGACTTATACAGATCTTGCCCATAATCACAGTGATCACTCAGGGTTTTGAAAACACCACTTCTTCTCCAGTCTAGAGATAGGGTGGGATCCATACAAGCCAGTCCACACACCTAATTTGCAATGAGTCACACAAGCTCTCTCATTTACCCAATTTAGGTGCTATATAAAAGTTGGGCATCTAGTCCCAAGTACACTCCTTCTGTAAGAAATGGAGAGGGGGAGAAGAGTCCTAAGCAAATAAGAAAATGGAAGACCTTTTTATTCGAAGACATTATCAGATCGTCTCTTTGCAACTAAACATTTAGATTTGCATCTTAGCAAAAGTGCTTCAACTAAGTCTAATTGTGTTGAATTATCCTAATCTTCATCTTTTCACCATGGGACCAAAATCTCTAACAAAACTGCTGAAAGAATGAGATCTCTGAACTGTTGACAGTAATTTAATCTGTAAGGCAGAGCCTCAAAAGCTAATGTGCTAATGCACTACCAGTTATGCACACTTTAAATATACTCTACTTTGATAAGCAATATTTTGATTTTCAGAAAGAAAAGTGATATTTTCTAAAAGTTTACTTGTAATTACACCCTCCCGTATAATTGTAATTACATCCTCCCCTATTTGATCAATTTCTGAACCACATAAACAGGGATTTAGTGTCTTGGGTACCACCATTCTTGAAGCTGAAACTACGAAAAGCTGGGTTAAAAATTGAAACACATGGAGTTGAAAGTATATCCTCATCAGGAAAATCAGATGGAAATGACAGGGGGCTTGCACACTTGCAAATACTCGGAAAGGGCAGCAGATAAGAGTTAAGATCAAGTCTGCTATGAAGTCAGAAGCCTGTCCAGTGGGATCCAACTGGGTCCACTTCTGGAGATAAAGAAGTAAAAATAGTAGCAGATTTTAATAGCTTCTTAACCACACCCTTGGCATGTGATGCATGCCTAACTTTTTTCTAGGAATTTAAAAGGAAAGTGCTTAAACTGACAAAAATAATCAATTCCTCATAAAAGATTGGAAAATGGGATGTTTTACGTATCTTTAAAGAAAAATGCCATGAATTACATTGCAAGTGATGGATTCCTGAGAGTTACTTAAACACTAGGTAAAATCTCTTGGAAAAAAAAACAGGAAGAGTTGGCAGGACACTTCATGGGGCAGCACTATGGTCCATGTCTGCTCCAACCCAGATGAGGACACATATTCATACGTTGCCGTTAGGAGAAACGACTCTTACATTTATTTGAGGGCATTTTAGGTGGGTGCTGCAAATTGGGAGTGATGCTGGAAGGCACAAAAGCTTTTGGCTGCAGAAAAAATTGCAGACCAGGTACACAAGTCGTGTTATCAGGTGTAACATTTGTGGGCATCACCGCAGTGACTGACCATGAAAATTTTCTGTGCTTGGAAAATGTTGTCTGGGCAACCAATTAGGTGTGGGGTTTTTTTTTTTTGAAAAAAAGCAGCACTAAAGAGGAGCTGTCTCCCATGCAACACAAAGAAATAGAACAAATATTTAAAGCAGTTTTCTTTGTGAGAGAGGGGAAGAACTCCTGTCAGCACTTCAGAAATAAGCGGCCGTGACCTCTTGAACCATGATGAGTAAATCCTGTGCTCAGCAAGGTAACAATGGGCCTGGAGGCACTTGTGTCGCTATCAGTGCCCAGACCAGGAGTAATGAGAGCTCTCAACCGTCTCTCAAAGCACTACAATTCATGTCACATGCTCCGAGAGCTTCCTCTCCAAAATAGCAAGTTTTCTTATGTAAATGGCACGCTGAGAGGCCGTATGAGATCATTCTGTGCCCGACACATAGTCGCACTCCTTCATTTTCATCAACGCTTCAGCAAACATCATCCAAGCTTCCCTGCGTCTGTCTCGCAGGCTTATTCTAGTCAGTGCCCATTTCAGAACAAAATAAAACATGTTAATTAAGGACAGAAGAGCTGACAGCAAAAATTATGAAAATTGCAGTCTCAGCTCGATTCCTGCTAGGGCTTTGGAAGAAGATTTCCAGTCTGGTGTGATTACACAAGACAGCTATTCAGACCGCAGAGAGTGCATCCTGACTCCTATGTCTTAAAATACAAAAATGATGGGCTGATGGCTTCACCATGGGGAGACCAAAGAAATCTATTCCTTTTCCTGATGTTATCAGGATAGAGTGCACCTGGGCGGTGTGAAGATAATGCCCAGAAAAAAGTATTCCTGGGACAAATCTGGATCACTGGGTCATAGCAACATCATCTCTTTGAGTTATTGTTCCATGGCATCCTCAGAGCTATGAAAACACAGGTGAGGTGGCGGCTGCAAAGCAAAAGGAGCTTCTTGGACAGCTGGAAAACATCAGGTCCTTCCTACTGGAAAGATGTGAGACAAATCTATCCCTGGGGAAGCCACTGTCATTTCAGTTTCAGGGATTTCATGGATACCCCAGAGATTAATTTTACTGCCTCAGCTGACTAACTGGTGTCGTAGGAGGCACAGGCTTGCTGGATGTCTCATGTGTGAAGTGTGCCTTTTAAACTGTGTTTGCTCAAACAGACCCTGTCATCACCTGCCATATAATTCTCATACTCAGTTATTTTAACTTTTTTCAAAGGACGCTGGTAAACATAATGGTAATCAGTAGCTGGGTACAATCACTCCTGAATGGACAAAGTAGCAAAGAATAAATGATAGGAAACAACATGATACTGTCCAGGAAGGCTCAGAGATCTAAAAGACTTCTGCATACTGACATCTAGGAGTCAATGACTTAACACGGCTGTAACAGAGGATGAATGAACGTGTCTGAATAAATGTAGTCTTTCATTTTACTTTCTTCTATCAGGGGAATCTGGCAAATGCTATCCTTTATTATGAATATAATATCTTACATTAGGTAAAGCTTCTTGGTTTTATAGGTGCTTGCAGAATCAATGCATTTGAGGTTATTCTTCACATGCTCCTAACAGCTCCAGGCAGTGTCTTCGAGAAGACGTATTTTGTAAAGGATTAAAATGATGAAAGTGAAACCCATAGTCCTTGACCTGGATCACAGGATGTGGACCCAAAGTAGAAAAGCACACAAGACAGAGTACCAATAACTTCTGAAATCTCTAGTTCTAATGAACATCTGTAAAATCTCATGTTCTCTACGCAATGGCATTGGGAAAATAAGTATTATTCCCTTTTCACTATGCGTCTGTATTGCAGATGGGAAGAGTGGAAAGACAGTATAATCAAACCTCTTACCAACATAGCCAGGAGTCCCACAGGCTGTGGACATCACATCTCCTTTACCCTCCATCTTTGACAATCCAAAGTCACTGATCATGATTTTTGACTCTTCATCCTGGCTGTAGTAAAGCAGGTTCTCGGGCTAGAAAGGAGAATAAGGGGTTTGAACATGTAACTCCAGTAACAAAGTCTGTTGGTTGATGCTTTGAATTTAATGCGAACCTTAGTTACATCATACACCAATATAATTTGATTCCCTAAATCCTAAAGAGTTGCCCTTGAAACCTATATGGAGATTCTCTCCAGACTCCTGTATGGCAACTAATGGAAGAAGCTGATACCTTGAGCTTTGAGTAACTTTCCTGGGATAAAAAAACCCTCTCCTTTGGCACCTCAAATAAGAAGAAAGGCCCATCCCTTACTTGTGATAGGGACATATTATCACTTCAGAGTGATAAAACAGAAGGATTGATTTGATTTGAAGGCAGGTAAATACAATAAATCCAGGTAGTGTAATGAAAGAAACTTACATTGCATTTAGAAAAAGGAAAACAGTAGTTATTAGAGAATTTTTGTATCTTCTGCCCTGGAAATAAACTGTTATGAGAAAGGAAATGCCTTTACAGTTAACAGAGTTGCAGCAAGAATGTTTTAGCTAGAGTTGATTAGGAAAAAATCCTAGAGCGCTAAGCACAGTGACTTGTTTATGCTGAGAGGAAAGAAGAGTCACTCCACAAAGCCCTGTGACTTTATACAGATATCAGGAAGGTTGGAGAGGCCAACCAAACTCCACCTGCTACAGCAGGGTCCTCCATCTGTATGTTTTGAATATGCAACTGTTACAAAGCAAAGCTCTCACTATCTGCTGTGAGAGCACGCTTCTTCCCCTAGTTAATATATGGGCTCACAAAAAGGTACAGCATCTGCTGGCACTCTGACAGCCTGGTGGTAACGGGGTGCCTTGGGGTCTTCATCCATAAAAGTGGTGGATACCCAACGTTTTAACATAACCCTGGTGTAGACTTTTGCCCAGAAGCTGGTATGAACGCCCACCCACTTGTGACACATTTTGTCTATCAGCCTGCTGTGTGCTCCAGGAAACAGGGAGAAGCAGCTGGGGCCACACAACATCATCAAACTCCTTGGGACACATCCAAGCTTGGGTTCGTAAGGAGGAGCAATTGCACTGCAGCAGCACCACATCTGTCTTCCCTCCTCCATCACCATAACCTCCTGCCCTGGAGAAAGGGGGGACAAAGACGCGGTGAGGAGTGATGTTGCCTCCACTCTTCCCTGAGGCTCCTGTTCAGCTTCAAGTGGAGGTTAAAGCACTTTTTGGCTCCCCAGCTCCAGCACGAAGCTACGTACTGATGGCTTTATCCATGGGACACAATGGCCATGAGAGAATCTACAAGCTGCATGCACAGCTGTGAGCCAGAAGGGACTGAGGCAAAAAAGGAAATGATTCTGTTCATAAAAATAATTATGAAGTTATAGCATTCATGTTTTTTCTCATGATATCTTGTAAGTCCAGTGCTTTAACTGTCCTTTACAACGCTGACACTGTTTTCACTGACCACAGGAGTCAGTTTTATGCCATGGCTGCCCTTGGTTGGAGTTACTCCTGATTTTCATTAGTGCACTTCTGGTCTGCTGAGGGGTTGGTAGAGCTGGTATTAAGGCAAAAATAATAATTTCTCAGTGATTTCTGCAAACTCACCTCAGGCCCCTCACTTAAGGCTGAGAAACCCACTCAGGTAAAACTCAAACTCATTTAAAACCTGTTTAAAACAACTCCGTACAAAGAAGAGCTGCTCGAGCCTTTCAGTCCTTTTGATTTCCTTGGTCTTCATCTGCTGCCATCTCTTGTTATCTGCTGCTGCATTATTTAGATTAGAGACTTGGAAGACAGATCACTTTTCCCAACTACAGCAAGTACTATTTTGGTATCTGAATAACACATAATTACAACAAATAATTATTATAGATGTTTCAAGGGTTGAATTTTTGTAGAGTGGCTTCTTTCCCAGAGCTTCATTTTGGGGGATCACAATTTGAAACTTGCACTTATCATGATATTTTGAGATCATAAAAAGCCTTATTATATCTGTATTTTTGTCATCATGATATATTTCTGCTAACAGAAATTCACAGTAGGTGTTCCTCATACACCATATTTTATGAGTCATTTTAACAACTGATATGGTACTGACAAAGACTTGCAAACAAAAAGAAAGAGAAAAAGAGCTAGTCTTTGCCCCAAAATATCACTGGAGAAGGTTGGTTTGATCTAAATTTGGCATGTCCTTATATAAACTCTGAAAGGAATTTGACAATGAATCCACTTCGCAATTACCAGATCTCACATTTAATTATAGGAACTTTTAAATAAGACTAATTTGCTTTAAAGTGAGAGCTACAGCCTTTCTTTAAATTATAAAGGCAGGAAAGAGCTCATACAATGGAGTATCTGAATTAAGAGCACTCCCTCCAAAACGTGTTGAGGAAAGAAGCCTGAAGTTATTTCATACAAATTGAAATTAAGAGAAAGCTGGTCATGTTAAAATACTAAACAATGCTTCCATACTGAAGTGCAATGGAACTCTAATAAACATGAGAATATTTTTATGTACTCCAGGAAATCAATGAGAATGGAGAGCAGCATGTAAAGACCATAGGAGACAGAAGACCAACTTGCCTCCTTACAAAAAACACATTATAGAGGACTGTTATTGCACAACAACGAGAAGCAAATACAGTTTGCTGACATCGGTGTATATTTTCCTTCAGCATATTCAAGGTTTTGCCTTAAAAATGTGCAAACCAATACTTTAAAAAAATGTATTTCTACTTTCTATTATTCTAGTCTATCTTTTGAAGTGAAGCTTGTAGGATGCCCACTTCTGGCAGAGGTGCCCAGGACTGTCCCTTGTAGCAGGAATGTGGGGAAAAGCTGGGGAAAATCCTGCAGGAATGGCCCCTGCGCAGCAAAAAGATTCACATCTGGAGTCAAAGAGTGGCAGGAGGAAACAACTGTGTTGAGGTTTTCACAAAACGTGCCTGCCTCTCCTGGGCACTGCTACATCTTGGAGAACTGTGGGGCTGGTGGTTTCACGGGTAACAGGCTCTGTTTTGGCCCCGCGGCATCACATCTTGGAATAATTATTTTACTCCATGCAGCTTTTCACACCAGCACAAATTTTGGAGGAGATAAAAAGCAAATAAATAGTATCTCTCATCATGACAATTTTTCATCCATCTTAAGGCAGAACAGTGAAGTCACATTCTCGGCACTACAACCTTCGCTAAGGGGACTTGCCAAGAATCACAAACATGCAGTTTAATATTAGAACGTATTAAAAATACAATTGATTTAAAAACACATTTAATACAAAATGGTACTTAGGAAGTACAAAAAAATAAAAAAAGATTTCTTTATGGCCTTTGAGGCTCTTGACTCTATTAATGTTTACTAAGCCTTTGCATAATTTGACTTGTTTTGTCAAATTCTGTTATCTTTACATGGGGACAATTCAAGGCCGTAGCATCAACATCCAAGGCAACTCCTGTTTGGAGCATCCCTCTACAACACAACAGGTGTTATTTCATTCACTGAATTCCTAATTTCTGGCAGTAAACTTTGGTAGAATTAGCTAGCTCAGGAACGGAACCCGTTCTTTTCTTTTGACATTTGTATCTTTTTCTATTGCCTTCTGCTATTTTATTATTTAAGATATTAAAAACATGGAGGTTTAGCTGTGTATTATGAAATCCAAGCCTTTCAGCTTATCTTAATGATAGTTTAAGATATAGGAAGGAAACAATACAGAAATAACATTTTGGTTGGGGTTTTTTGCCAGAAAAGCTGAGAGTTTTTGATGTGGTAACACAGTAGAGCTGGAAAGAAGACTATGTAAAATTCACATTGGCACACAATGTTCCTCAGAAGAACCTTTCCTGTGAAAAATGTCTCCAAAACCACTAGTCCAAATAGGTCGCTAGGAAATAATTCGTCTTTCCAATGCTATTTATTGTTACTAATTATTATTAAGTTAAAAGTAAATACAGCACAGTAAATCTGCAAGATACTTTACAGCAGTAAACACATCCCAGCTGAGATGAGTTTCCTGCCTTAATGTAACATTTCAGGTCTTAATGTATGACTTTTCTCCCACACGATATGTGCAAAACTGACTTTGTGATAGCAAAGTCCTCATTAAAACCAGTTGCGAGGGGAGGATATGGAGCCTTCAGAGCATCTTTCTTATGGTAAAACCCTCCTGAAACAACCAGTCCCAGAGAAGGCTGGACTAAAGATTTACTAACACATGTAAATGTGTTAGACTCATATAATTATGCAACCTTCGTTAACACTGCCTGGAGGACCGAGTCGCGCTGTGGTCGTACCTTGAGGTCCCTGTGCACGATGCCCATCCGGTGCAGGTAGTAGACAGCATCCAGGACCTGCCGGATGAGGGTGCTGGCATCCTTCTCGGTGTAGAACCCTTTCTCGACGATGCGGTCGAAAAGTTCTCCCCCAGACACTCTGGAAAACACAACGGAATGCAGAAGTGTGAGGACATGCTTCATAACGTGCTTTCTATCTCGCTAAAGGATGGCCAAGGCTAGCCATGGGCAGTCCAAGCACGCATCCATCTGCAGCTCTGGAGGCTCTTCCACTGTCCTAGCAAGCAGTTTGGTTTGGTTTCTTCATAGTCCAAGGGCTGGTCTCCGCCTCAGAGACCAGAAGAGCCGCAAGGGGCAAAGTAACAGAATTAAACCATAATCAGCCATGCTATAATGGGCAATAAAATCACAGAATCAAAGACTCACCTCTGGAGATCATCAAGTCCAACCCCCCTGCCAAAGCACGGCCACCTAGAGCAGGTTGCACAGGAACACATGTTCCACCCAGGCGGGTATTGAATGTCTCCAGAGGAGACTCCACCACCTCCCTGAACAGCCCATTCCAATGCTCCGCCACCCTCAAAGTAAAGAAGTTCCTCCTCGTGTTTACAAAATCACAGAATCACAGAATCTTAGTGGTTGGAAGGGACCTTTGAGATCATCGAGTCCAACCACATTAAAAAAA
>JAOQGH010000001.1:7199917-7245048 GCA_025769975.1 Gallinago jamesoni | reverse complement strand
TGGAACAGGTTGCCCAGGGAGGTGGTTGAGGCCCCTTCCCTGGAGACATTCAAGGGGAGGCTCGACGAGGCCCTGGGTAACCTGGTCTAGTTGGGGGTGTCCCTGCTGACTGCGGGGGCGTCGGACTAGATGGCCTTTGAAGGTCCCTTACGGCCCAGATGATGCTATGATTCTAGGAGTTGCATTCCTCATATATATATGTATGTGTATATACACACACACACACACACACATATACATATGCTTGGAGCAGGGTATTGCTCCAAGCCCCTCTCAGCCCTACACCCTTTGCCCGACCCACCGTGTGCCTTGCCAGGGGAGGCTGGACACATCTCTGCCTTGCCGCTCGCTGCAGGCAGACACAGTTTTATTGAATCTGGCTCCTATTAGCTGACTGTCTTTTTATATTTCCCCTGCAGCCCTTTTGTTTCCTGTGGATTGATTGCACTGAAAATTGAGCCCACGCAGTAATGAATATGACTGAATACAGCACATTTCCCCATGAAAGTGCAATGTGTGCTGTTTTGCTATTTCATACAGATACTTTTGCTATGTTCAAGAGATGGACTGTTTTAGTATATACTGATTTACATCATGTGCTTTCCTGCACAAGGACTGTCTCCTTCGACTTTTGCAGAGAGTAAACTCCCCCAACAATTTTTTCATTTAAATGACAATATTTCCCTCCATGCCAGCTCACTCCCCGTCCCCCTTAAGCCTCATTCTTTAATCAAAAGCTTTTCTTTGTCAAATTTAGTCCAGTGGATCTACTGTACTCAGGCTCAATCTGTTTATAATTTGCTTTCAACACATGGAAAATATTTGCAACCTCTTAAATGATGCATTGTAAAACAGAGCTTAATTCAAGGACTCAGAAGCAGCAGCCGGTAGGTTCGCAGCCACTGGCTTATTTAGAGCATCAACTGCACCCCAGGTACATGCAGAGAGTTGAAGGACCCGTGCTCCTGTTTATTCGTGTAGTGACTCCGTGTTAGGGTACGTGGGATCTGCACTACATGTTTGCACTCACCTATAGTGTACCCCTGCTGCGAGCAAGTGTCATGGCTGGGGTTGACCTCCCAGGGATGCCCCGCAATTCAGCGCCCGAGGCCATGGCTACTTTCCATGAGGAGCTTATGTCCATATGGCTTTTCTCCTCCAAAATAGGGTTAACTCGACCGTAATGTCATTGGGAATGCTGCTCCCCGTATGACTGAAGTCAATGCTGTTCCAGGAGCAAACCAGCAAGGGCAGCTGTGGGAGAGCATTTGAGAGCTAAGCTCATGGAGGAGATGTTGCTTGTTTGTCTAAAGCTGGTCTTGATCCCAGCCCCCTCTGCCCTGCTGCGATGGGACTTGGCATCCTGCTCTGAACAGACCTGGGCACTCACAAAGCACCGCTGTTGATTCGTTTGTTCCACTCTTTAGTACTCTGGGATACGTTTGTTGTTGTTTATTTTTTTTTTTTAATGGCAGCACCAGCTTTGCCCTCTCTACAGCAATTTTGAGCAGTGCACAGGGGGCAAGAGTTGAAACTGCAGGCAGTAAGAGCAGAATTAGGTCTTTGTCTTAAAGAAATTTAAGACAAAAAGTTTCTGACCAGAAAGAAAGGGTAGGAGGAATTTCTTATTAGTGGAAGAGAACTGCTCCTGTCTTGCAGCTGGCACTGGCTCATGGAGCTGGACACACTGTCCCAAACATCAGCACAAGGAACCTTTTTCCCCTGATGATTTTGATCTTGGTTCCTCTGCAAAGAAAAACTCAGAGGAGGAGGAGCCAAGTGCAGTTACTTGAAGAGCATTTAACCCTGGGAACAGCTCAAGAGTCACGCTGTGATCCAGAGTAGCATTAGCCCTGCCCAGGGTCACAGAGATGACCAAAAACCAGCAAAGCAGCTGCATCTTCTGCGTGGATGCCTGCTGGGACAGCCTGCAGACATGTGCGGCTCCATCTCTCGGTCCCTGCTCACCCACCAAAGAATGACTCTCCCCTGGTTGAGCAAAGGGTGTGGGGAAAGCCCAGTGCTTGGAGAAGGAGCTGAGCTGGGTGTCCACATCACTCATGGACATCTCCAGCATGTGCCCTGCCTCGCTCCAGGAATATAAGAATCACTTTCAAAACAATGCTCAGAAGATTCATTTAGTTTAAAATGAAAAAAAAAAAAAAAAAACAAAACAAAACAGAAAAAGAGAAAACCCAACCATAAAAATGAACACTTTTCACTTCTACTACATCTTTTACCTGAGGCTATGTACCTTTAGCTCATATCACTATCAACATGAGGAAGGCCAGAATAACCATTATTTCCATTTTTTCTTTGCAGGAAAGAGAGAATCAGACTTACCCCAATGAAAAAAGGGGCATTATCACAGAATCACAGAATCTTAGTGGTTGGAAGGGACCTTTGAGATCATCGAATCCAACCACATTAAAAAAACAAAACCAAAAACCACACAAACCCCCCTCCCAAAAAAAAACCAACAAACCCCACCCAAACAAACACAAAAACACATCCACAACCCAAAACAAAACAAAAAAAAAACGCCCACAAAAACCAGAAAAAACACACAAAAAAAAGCACCCATCAAAGTTCTGACACAAATTGCTCTCTGATTCCAGGGTTTCCTGAGATAAAACCTTAGGGGTCTAATGTTTCATTATGGAGAATTAGTCTATCAACCATGCAAATGATGCAAATCTTTCAAAGGATCTAGCTTGGTGCTGATGTTTGCAATAAACTCTTATAGTCTCTGGTCTGGGATCACAGAATCATAGAATCATCTAGGTTGGAAGGGACCTTCAAGATCATCTAGTCCAACCATCAACCTAACTCTGACAAAAAAAGCCCCCATCACTAAACCATGTCCCCCAGCACCATGTCAACCTGATCAGCTATAGAAAGTTTGCTCATCTCTAATGAAGATGAACAAGGAAACAGAGACAGATACTAAAATAAGAATTGGTATCTTGTTATACTTTTAATCTTTTGTTTTGTTTTGTTTTGTTTTCCTGCCTGGATTTGGGGATTTTGCCGCTCGTTTCTTCCCAATTTGGTATTTAAATGTAGATCCAAACCTCCAGCACAGGCTATCACACTCAGTGTCTCAGTTTAGGACTGATTTTAAAAAATACTTTGAAAATGCCAGTGGTTTTGTGCATCCGGATGAGCTTCCTCATTACCTGAGCTGTGTGTGCACACTGTTGACTGAACGCTCTGCACAGCTGGTGAAAAAAGGTCCCTGAAAGACCTCACAATCCTCATTAGAGGAAAAGGAGAGGTCACTCTAACAGTGTCCTAATAATTATTAAGACTCTGTTCAAGGGTTGGCGTCAGTCCTTGTCACTGCACACTTTCTATATTTTTGCAATTTCTAATTTACAGACGTAAGTGGGAGAGATGAGGAAACATTTCAGCATCAGTATTACACCTTTACTCGACATTAACGTACTTCACCATCAAGTTCATCAGGAAAGAGCCAAACTGACAAACAAAAAGAAACCAGTCCCTGCTGTTTCCCTTGCTGCAGGGAAGAAGAAAGGATGTGACCAACCTTTTTCTGAAGCCACTTCTGCAGTATCATCAGGAAAGCAGAATGTGCAAATTTTCAAAGAAACATTTTGATTAAAGATGAGCACCAAACAAAAACTCTGCTGTAATCTAAGACTCCTAAAACTCATACACAAAGAGCCAGTCTCTCTGGATTTCTAATGTTTTTTGCCAGCAGTGTGAAACCTGCACTCATGCGTTTCAGGTCACTCTACCAGGTACTTGCCAGAACACCGTGGCAGCAGGGCTGCCTGGTGGGGAACATCCCTACATATGTTAGCCTTCTGGTAAAAAAATACATGAATAAAAGAACAAATAAATAGTGGAATTAAAAAGATGTTAGTCATTTATTGATATTAATGTATTCATGTTACCCTCTCTTTCTCTTGCTGGTACCATCTGTGTGTACAGATAAATCCTCTCATTTATTCACCCCTGCATCCCCCACTGTTATCAAGTGTAGGAACCTTTCTGCTCATTTTAGGAGTTTGAAAAACGACACCCTTTGAAATACCACGTTAACGTTTGCCTTTTGGCAAAAAATAGACTTTTTTTTTTTCTATCTCTTTTGGAGTGCAGGCTGGAATTGCTCTGGATTGTTTACTGCTTGACAGTTTGTTTTTTTATCAAAGTCTTATTGACAAACTTATCAGCAGTGGATTTATGCAAAGAATCCCATCAAAGCTGTTCAGAGCTGGTAGGCTTTTCTCTCCAGAAGCACAAGAAGTTCACTTGATTCTTCACTGCAGTTCAAGCCATGATCCAGCCTCCGTTGGACAAGCCATCAAAGCACTACCACATTGGGTAAGAAGAGTCAGTGCAAAAAGGCAGAGACGTCCCTAGGGACTCATTAACGCCATTTAAATCTCCAGCATAGAGATGCCTAACTGAAAGAGGGCTGATTCCAGAAATGTGGAGCAGGAGGGATCCCAGGCCAATATGAAAAATAGTAAAATATGAGCATTACCCTACAACTGTGAACAGCTCACTGATCAGAAGTTACGCATTTGCAATTTCCTACAATATAAATCAAAAAAAGCACATAACTCAGCCTCAGGGGCATGAAGCTGGAAGTGTGAGGTGAGATAAGAAAGACCTAAGGGACCACTCCTGGGAAGTTCTGGCTTTGAGCATTACTTTTCTCTAATGAAGGAATTCTTATTAATACAAATATTTCCATTTTAAAAATTTATTTTGTTTTTAATGCGGGGGCTTTTCTGTTTGGCTTTAAACTTCCTCTGCATTGTGAAAATGCATGAGAACCAGAAAGCAAACTTGGCCAGCTCGCTGCTCGAAAGGAAAGAAAAATTGGCTGCCCTCATCTCACTGTTCAAACGACATAACACATAAAAAGAAAACGAGTAAACAGATTAATAGATTTTAGACCCAGAAAGGAACATTATGGTTATTCAGTCTGACCTTTTGCAAATATAAGTATGTGATTAAAATTCTCCTTGTGCAAATAATGTAAGGTGTTAATCAGGCAGGGACAGATATTGCTACAGAAATACTGTACGCCCTGCAGACACTTGCCTTATTCACTATACATCTCAGAAAACTGCACTGGCTTTCTCATTTGCAGCACATCATAAAATATTCAGCCTGAACGAGGCAAGGACTTTCCTTGTTATTATAGCTTTAAATCACCCACCTTAAAGTTTGATGGTAACATAAATATCTGCTCCAAGGCCACCAAAGAAAGGACGTGGGATTAATTTTGGCTTATTTTTCCAGAATACAGGTGTGTGCATGTGGTGGGGAGGGATGGATGGGTGTTATCACCGTCTCCTTTGACAGTGCTGTTCAAAGCAAGGTTGCTGTGGGATTTATTCTGGAGGGCTGATGGTTCCTCAGCCCTTCATCACCACTGCAATGGTGGTGGTGATGCCAGAGGGCTGCCCCCCCTACTATGAGGGGTTGTTTTGCAAAAGTTTGGGAGAAAATGATGTGTTCATCTCAAACCAAACTGAGCAATCTAAAACATTTTTTTTCCCTGCATTAAAGGTTTCATGTGACATTTGCTGAGCAGCTGTAGTGAGGTTGTGCTTTTGAGAACAGACTTCTGTTTCCACTGGGACAAGACTGGAAAGCTCAGCTCAGGGATATAATGTAGTTTGGCAGTCAAAAATTTTTGGAGACAATATTTTCCTTCACAGAATCCTTACTGTGGAGCTCTTTTGAGGTCCCTGATTTTTTGAGGTCGATGCTGTCTTGTTTAATTGAAATTTTTATTCCATATTCAAATATGCAGCATTGTATTCAAATTTTCCCCTGGTTCCATCAGCAGTAAAAAGTGTGACAGCATGAGTAGCAACCAAATGGCAAAGGACCTCAGATTTTTAAGTCTCTTATGACTAAACCTTACTGACTGACAGCTTATGACAGCCCTTCAAATGCGAGCAGCCCACTTGCCTCCAACTATGCTTTTCCCCCCAGGCAGTGCTGTGTGGAGGAGACCTAGGACCTGCCAGCTACAGCAACGCACCCCCGGTGCTGCTATCACTATTTACGAGGCACCTACCTGTAGTAAAGCAACCTGCGCTGATAACCCCACCACGCAGTCAAATCCTAAGGAATATTGCAGCAAACTTTCCCATCTCTAGCACTCTGCTGAGTTCCACGAACACCATGATGGGCAGAAGATTTGGACATCTCTTTTCCGCTCTTCTGCCCTCTTATAGCTTGATTGGCACCTCCACAGGAGCCAAGGAATCATCTGGTGTTAGCAGCTTGATCACACTCAAGGGTGGTCCTTCCCTTTTAAAAAAAGATCTATGGACATATATGTTGGCTATTCAGCCTGTTTTCCCTTATGGCTTTGCATTGAATGAAAAGGCAAAGCTGAAGCTCAGTGCCCACCATGTCAATCAACGGTTTGATGTCACCACATGTGAACCCGTACATACAATGGATTCACCACAGGTTTCACTGTGGAAAAAAAAGCCCAGCATTTTAGAAAATGTTGTTAAAATATGCACAGCATGCATTAAATAACTCAAAAGTTCCATTTTAAAGAAGCAATTACTCCCTGATTTATTCCTTTCCTTATGTGACATGTCAGTAAATCAGTCCAAGTACAATCACTCTTGCTCATTGTAAATATATATGATTTTGTTACCTGAACTTTTCTCACTTTGCTTCTAGAAAACAGAAAATTAGAGCTCTGTAGACAAGCCACAACACAAAATATGTTTTCCAGCGTCTGAGGGCTGGAACAATGTATTTCCTAACTGCTGTCATATTCCTCCAGCTCTCCATAAAATAAGTGGATAGTTAAAATCTGGAGGAGATTCCTCACCTGACAGCAATTTAAAAGTAGGTCATGTTTCAGCACTAATAGGTTGGGTTTGTTTTCCTTTTGACTTGTTTTCCAATGGAAACCAACCTCAATGTCCTGCCAGCATTAACTAGGGAGAACAGACCTAAAAATAATGAGAACCAATGTAACTGAAAACGGATACTGTAAATTATGCAATGTATAGTAAACAATTATGAAATCTAAGATGGTCTCTTCTCCCAAGTCATGGATGGTAGGAAAAGGGGAAATGGCCTCAAGTTGTGCCAGGGGAGGTTCAGGTTGGATATTAGGAAATATTTCTTTACTGAAAGGGTTGTCAGGCATTGGAATGGGCTGCCCAGGGAGGTGGTTGAGGCACCATCCCTGGAGGTGTTCAAGAGACAAGTTGACATGGTGCTCGGGGATATGGTTTAGTGTTGGGTTGGTGGTGTTTTGTGTGTGATGTGGGGTTTTTTTTTGGTTTGTTTGGGTTTTTTTTTGTTTGGTTTTTGGGTTTGGTTTTTTTTTCCGTTGGTTGGACTAGATGATCTTTAAAGGTCCCTTCCAACCTAGGTGATTCTGTGATTCTGCGAATGCAGCACTAAGAATTGTCCTAAATATCAAAAAGGAACACAGAAAAGTATGGGCAGCTGGACATTAAACAGCCCAGGTTTTCTGCGAATAACACCGAACTAGAAATTTCGCTTTTGTGTGTATATTCCTTGTTCTGACTCTAAATTCCATACTTTCTTAAAATAAAGTTTGCAGGCACACATCACTGTGGAAACAGCTGATGCTAAGATAACATTGGATGACACGTCTCAGTGCAGAAAGAACTTTGAAGTTCCTTGTAGCACCTGTATATCACATAAATTCTACTTTTCTTTTTTTTTTTTAGCTTTCCTATAGGGTATAGAATACCCACAGACTTTGAGTTGTCCTCTGTCCTGGACAAACACAAGAAAGAAAAAATTATTTTGAACCAAAAAAAAGAAATGCAGTCAACTGGTCAAGACATGTTGTTGCAAACATCAACTTGTCCAAGCAGTGGGTAGAAATTATACATCAAACGGACCAACTAAACTGTAAATGACATAGGCACACTGTTTTATTGAAATGTTACAATTTTATATACATTTAAAAAGTTATTAATGTGCTCTTCAACTTCTGAGAAAGTGTGAAGAAACTTGCAGAGAATTGATAAAACCACAAAATTCTAGTTGCTTATAACGAAGTATTTCTTAAGAAATCTGCAAGTAACTAAAGTAAATACAAGGAAAAACCCATTCTATGGTAGCTGCCCAACTTTAGGATACACAATATCTATACAAATCAGGAAATAAATGTTGGAGGTATCAAGGATAGTTTGCTGAAATGCTCTGTTGCCATGCAAAAGCAAGCAGAAGGTTTGGGACAAAACTGAGTGCAAAGGAAAAGATAATTTGTCCTCCTAAACATCCCCTAAACTTACAACTTCAACATGTTGACAAAGTTCATCTCACCCAATCTTGAAAATCTACAGAATAAGCGCCTGTGTGTGAGCTACCACCCTCCTCTCTTTCAGCCAACAGAAGGAAGGAGGCATTTCTAGGGTGTGATGCTGCTAAGGGCACACTTCAGGGCACGAGGAACAGAAATGTCCATTTCTGTGCTTGTTTGGACAAATCCCACCATGAGGTCCTTTATGGAAAAGAGGCCTGAAGCCACTTCAGCCAAAAGCATAGCCAAATTTGGGAAAGAGCAGAGAAGAAAAACAAGCAGGACAAGAGAGCTTCTTCACGAAAAGAGAGATAAAATTCACAAAGGAAAGAGATAACAGAGGAGACATGATAGTGCAAAATCATGAAAAGGATGGAACATGGAAAAGGGAAATATAAGGAATCATTTCACACCATAGATGAGAAATGGGGAACCTAGTGGACTTAGCAGGTGGTGGATTTAAGACAAAAGCCTTTGTCATCTGAGGAGCAATCCTGGAACAGATGAATCTTTGGTATGACCCAATAAAACGGCACTCATGTTCTTATGTTTGTGCTCATCAAATTAATTATTGAATTATTCACTCAACTCTGGTCTGAATGTGCATACCTACATTAAAGGAGTCTTTTGATTCACTCACTTAAAATCAATATGACAGATTCACAGATTTTAAAGCCATTACGATAATCTAATCTGACCCCAGACAAAACAAAGACTGTACAATTTTTGCCTCAGATCCATAGCTCCTGGCTGGACAAAAGACAACGTTTAGCAGTGTAGCCAGGCTTGACTTAGAAGATACCACTAATCCCTTGTCTGCTTTGTCCAGTGGTTAATTACACGCACTGACTAATTACATTGAGGTTTTTTCCGATGATAATTTCTCATGTCCTGTCATTGGATCCCTTTTACACAGACTCTCTAGTAATATTAAAGCAACCTTACTCTTTTTAGGCTTTGGTAACTTCATTTCTCCTGCTTCTGTCTGATATTTCTCTCCAAATGAATGAAATTCAACAGCTACTTTCACAGCCTTCGTGAAGAGCTAACTTGGAGCTGAGTCCACATACAGTGATGCTCATTTCCAGTCCTCCATTTGGAAACTTGAATTAATATGTTAAGTATCTTTGCTTACATCTGCATCAATAATGACCAAGCCATTCCTGGACAGGATATGGACCAGTTCTTAGCATCTGTATTTCAATATTGAATCAAATGTAATCTAAATAGAATACAGAGTTTCCAATCACCGCTCTCTTCTGAACATCATTCGTTGACTCTACTACAACTCATGATGTCTATCTCACCACTATTCAATCAGAATAACTGTTTTCCAAGCGGAAAGTGAATTTCTCCAATTTTGATCAGTGTAGAGAGACATCAAACTGAATTCTTACTGCTTGGATGCAGACTTAGCTAAATAAAACTTATGTGACTGTTTAGAGCAATATACCTCAAGCCAACAAATTCAGTTTCAGCTGGAGCTGCAAGGGCACTTGTAATGTCATTGAAAGAACCAGGAGGAGCAGGAATTCAATTTGGAGACCTCAGGACTCCAAATTTGACTCCAACGCAAGTCGATTAATCTCTTGTCCAGTCACCTCTGAAGAGGGGACAGTGGACACAGGCCACGGTGACACACACAACCAGAGGGGTGGCACACACAACCAGATCAAAGCTGTTATGCACAGTTTAAGGCACACACGCTGGTCTAGACCCCACTGCTCCAAACCCACTGCAATCTAGGATGTTGAGCATACCCTGCTGAGACTTTCCTCTCACCTACCCTATTAATTGCAATTTTTCACATTACCCATTCTTTTCCAGCTCCGTGCAGGAAGCCTGTGAGCGGACGTAATTCGCGGTGCTGCTCGTGCATGGCTTTTGGGCCAGGAACAGCATTCGCGACTAAAGCTTCATGTTTATTTGCAGATCGCCAGCTGCCTTCTCCCCTTAGCAACAACTAATTACAACTAATTTCCAAGCTGCGCCCTTTGCACTGATAAGGCATGGCAGGGGACGGGAAGACCCACTGATTTATTGTGGTTTGGCTGGAGGGTGGGCAACACAGATATTCTCTCACGGCCTCAAGGGAAGATTTATGATGTACAAAAGAGGCACTTTCTTAAAAAAAAAAAAAAAAGGCAAGAAAAAAAAGGCATCTGGTCTTAATTCCTGATATTCTTAAAAAAAACCCCAGAAGTCGGGCATGTGAACCACAAACACTCATGTTTCTGTTTCTTAACTGCCATGGGATGAGCTCCTCAAGGAGATGCTATCCATGGCATCCCTGCAAGAGATGGGATGAATGAGGTGCCACCAGCAGCCAATGAAGCAATCAAGCAAAACTGGCCAGCAGGAAAGACAGCCTCCAAAAATGCTGGGAAACCATGAGTGAGACCAGCTGGGAATGGAGAGGACAGAAAAGACGATCCTGCCAACACCCTGTGCTTGCTTAGTCCATGTGGGCTGCCCAGCACTAAAACCAGGTGCCACAGCCACATATTTACTGGTTTTATTCTGTATAATGGAGAACTTATTGCCTTTTGAAAGAAAAAAAAAACCCAAACATGCTTTCTGGAGGGAAAGTATTTGTTGAAAGATGTAGTAGGAGCATAGTACACAAAAGAGAAAGTTTCCAGAATGTCCTACCTAAAATAAATGTTCCCTGGGGCTTATTTTAATAATTCTTCAATTATTGTCTTACTGGTGGCTGATTTAGTCCAGGCCATTGAGATGTTTCTAATGGAAATCATCAATTCACCACAGAGACAACTTCCAAGAATCTAATAACTCAAATGAAAACAGACACATGTTCACGGTCATAATGAGGACTCCAGCAAAAGATGGAAGTTTTATGTATCTGTTATTTTTAAAGGTTTATTTCCTCCTGGGTCTTAACAAACCAGGCTGGCCGTCTGCCAGACATTCTGGTTTTTACTGGGACTGTCCCATGGCCTTGGGAGAGATTTTAAATACCCACTTATACATTATTGCTCCAAGGCTGCTGTCTATTCTAACACTTTGCATGGTTTCCATGACACAGAAAATGAAAGTCTCCAGCTAATTCTTCATTAATCAACACAAGTAGCTCCATGGTAATTTTATTTTCAAGACAGAGGAGCAAATCAATGCCAACAAGCAAAACCTTATAGTTCACGTTTAATATTTTAGGAGTTTTGTTACCATCACTCTTTTTCTGTAATATCTTTCAATGGGTGAGTTTGACAAACTGTTTGAAAAAAGTGAAGTCATAATTGATAAAACAAATAATCAAACGTATCTGGAAAAAATTCTAGAGTCTCAACCAGGTTCTCTCAGGCGGGAGCTACATCCACACACACGCACAGCTCCAAGACCTCGTCTCACAGCAAACACCCAGGTCATCTTCCTGGTAGCACCCCAAAGGCAGCTCCTGGGAAGCACCACCCCAAAGCAGAGTGGACAAATGGGCCTCATTTACCCCCAAGCCCCTCAGCCTCCAAAGCATCCAACGGGACTACCCCAAAGCCTCAAAGAAAACTTGCTGCCTCCTACTATTTGCCAGGCACTGTGCACAGTTCACATTTGAGCTCTACCTCCTGGGGACCATAAAGGATACAATTCCCCCACGTTTCGCATTTCATCCTTAAACTGCCCTATAAAATCCCATTCGTGAGCAAAAAAATACAAGCTGTAAAACTGCACCAGCTTCAGATTACAGCCATGGAACAGCCCCTTCCAGCGAGGCCCTGCTGCTCCCGGGGAGGCCCATGGCAGGAGGTGACCCCAGGAGCCCATTTTCTCCCAGGCACACTGGCTATGGATGAGGTCTAAGGGAACATACGCTATCTGGGACCTTATCCCACTTCCTGGGGGATGCAAAAGGTTGTGCTGATGGGCAGGATGCTGAGCTGGTCTGAGATGCCATCGTAACAGTTCATCACACCACATGGGGAATCCTTGGCACTACCATTTAATTGCTATCTACTTAATTTGGACAGTAAAGGATCTGATAAAATCCTGGGCAATCCTGCTGACAAAACAACATGACCTCATCATTTCATGGATTCAGTTGTGACTTAAAAAAGTAAGTTTTAAATCTTACTTTCACAATTTATTGGGATACTCCTAAGGGCCAATCCTGGCTCCTTAGCATGTGTTGCATATGTTATAAGCACAGTTATGTGAAAATTAAAATCAAAAGCTCCTCCTCCATCCCAAAGCAAAAATAATGATTATATCAAGCCCAAACAATAATCCAGCAAATACAGCCCTCGCTGTGTTCCTGGGCTGTGTGATTTCTACACTGACTAAGAATGCCGAGGAGTTTAGAAAACAGACAGACACTTAGGGGTTTTTTGCTAATCTGGTAGTCAGAGCACAAAAACTTACGGACAAAAATGAAATACAGACTTTGGCTGCAGGGCTCACACGCCTGGCACAGCAATCCCAATTGTCCTGCATTCGGTAATAACATCTGACAAGTGATGGGCAAACCCCGAGTGGGACAGACCCAGACGTGCCAGTGGAGCTGCACTGATTGCAGCAGCAGAGGGTTTCATCCAAATGAAGTGAATTTGGGGCTTGACAAGGAAGGAAGTCCACAGCCAGTGCGACCAGACATCACTTTAAGATTATGAAGAAGGACATGGCAAGGCAGTGACATGATTTATGCAGCAGAGCAGTTAGTTTGAAGTGACTTTTATTCTGGCACAAACCATATCTTCATAAAACTTATCTATAGCAGCTACTCCAGTCACTTTCCAGTACAGACGAGATCTGAGCATCACAGAGCCTGCCCAATGCACTCAGCTGAAGAATGCTGCTATTTTAGCTTTTAAAATACCTATGCATTGTATGTGCGTATAACAAGAGAGAGCTTTTGCAGGATACCTGCTTTTGTCAAGCAGTTGCCTCCCAGCACCTTGGACCCTTCACAAATATCAGAGCAAAAATATCTGTGTAACTGGTCCTGCAGGAGAGCAATTCTGAGGTTGAAAACAGAGTAAATGGCATTAAAAATCAGTGCACTCAGCCCAGGCACTGCCAGGGGGGCTCTGACTCTCCCTAAGCCATTGCATTCAAATCAGTGAACTGCTATTACACTGGTCCTAAGGAGGAGATCAAAGAAAAGTGCTAAGGGTTTAAATATCCACAGCTAGATGGTCTGATCTCTCTGCTGAGCAGGCAATTTTTGGTTGCCTGCACGCCAAGCAAGGTCTCACTAACACCAAATATGACGAAGAAATTAATATTACTGCAGTATTTACATCTGATACTCACAATGCGAGTGCTGCCTCAGAGCTCCACAATTATTCTCCCCAAGTCCCTCATGCCAGTGGGCAGGGAGGCATGAGACATGTGGGACCAGCACACTCCCCTGCAAACCTGAAAGCACGGCCAAGGCAAAAGCTTCAAGTCAGGGCAGCAGCATTCAACCTTTCCTCAGCCACCTTGGGCAAGTCACCAAAGAATGAACCTAAAAAAAAACCACCTAAAAAACTCAAGGGGAAATCAGGAATCTCTGATCAAATGCACACTTCGAATAACTTGGGTACCACCATTGCCAAGAGATCAAGACCCACCATGCAGCCAACTGCGAGCAGCAAAGCTCTCAGGGCATGGAGCACAAACTCCACTCCCTGCTCCAGCTGGAGGAGAGGAGTGGGAGATCCAAGCCAATAGCTCCAACTCTTGGAAAGTGCCCTAAACTGCAGGGTGTTCACCATACCTCCTTCTGAAAACGTTCCACCCCGCAGAAAATAACTCAAGACTCCCTCAGCGTCGCAACACTTACTCAGCACCATGACTGCCTTATTGACGCTCATGTCACGGAGCAATAACGGGGTCCATTAAAATGAATGTCAATTGTTCCCTTAACCTTTGCAAGGAGCCAAATTCATCCCTTTAAGAAATATGTTCATCCTCTCCTGCTTTTAGTAGATGGTAATCTAAGCCCATGTCTTTCATAACTAACCGACAAATCGCCAAGCCAAGTTTGGTCTTGCAGACTGAGAGCACGTCCCCCTCTCCGGCAGGCAAACCAGGTGTATTTACACAGTGGGAGAAGCCGTTTGTTCACTTTAGCCGTTTGTTACAGACCAGTATGGAAAACAGATTTCACGCTGATGATGATTTATAAAGTGCTTTTAGACAGCCCTCCAATAATGAGTTATAACCAGGTACGAACATCCGAAGCCGCTGCTGAAAATGCTCCCCTGCCCTTTCCCGTGTTATTTATGCTGCTCCGGTTGCAAGAACTCAGGTCCCCGCTCCAGCTCCTCAGCCCAGAGCCAGGATTGACCCCTCTCAGTGCCACAGATGTCTGTTTTCTATTTGGCTGTGGTATTCCCCGTGCGATATTAAAATGTCATCAATTCAGTTTAACAGGCCAAGTAAAGGCCTTAGTCAACCATTTAACAGCTAAGTAAAACATATGGCAAATGCATATCAGTCCAGGGACTGCATTAAAAGTTTAAGGGTTCAATTAAGAGGAATCTCGCTGCTGTGTTCTCAGGGGGTTAGGAAAACAAAAATGCCAAATGTTTCCCCCACTTGTAGCTGTTAAGCACCAGGCTGAAACCCGCTTGTTAAAGTGCTTTTTGTTACAGTGCTATTCCAGTATGTTAAAAGCACCTCTGTATAACATTCAGTTAAAATAAACTATTTATTGGGAAAAGCGGAGCTGATATTTTTACAATTTTCTGGGTTTTTTTTATAATTGTTGTCGTTGTGGTGCCACGTCCTACCTCAAGCACCCATGTCCAGTGTCACCACCTGAATGCAGAGGCTGGAAGTGCCCAAACCCTCCCGCAAGGCAACGCCAGACATCCCAGTGCTCCCGAGGCTGAGCGCTTAGCCACAAAACCAGAAAGAAATACCAGAAAGAAATTCATCACTGTGAGGGTGGTGAGACACTGGAACAGGTTGCCCAGAGAAGCTGTGGCTGCTCCATCCCTGGAGGTGTTCAAGGCCAGGCTGGATGGGGCTTTGAGCAACCTGCTCTGGTGGGAGGTGTCCCTGCCCATGGAACTTGATGATCTTTAAGGTCCCTTCCAACTCTAACCATTCTACGATTCTACGAAAACCAGCTGAACTCGACTTTCAGAGCTGACCCAAGCCCTGTTTGAAGCTGCAAAGCCAAGCTGCACTATTACAATTTTTTTTTTATGGTTCAGCTTCCTTAAGGACACGGTCACCTAGCTGAAAGAAGGGGTTAATTAAATAACACAACATCCTCCAGCAGTGTCTCTGGATTCAAGCTGCTACTCACAATGCAACAGGCTGACAATATTGTTGTAGAATAGTAAACATATTCCATAACACCTCTGCTTGCAAGAACAGACCTCCCAGCTCCCTAGGGTCTAGAATATGAGACTCCAGGGTTGGGTCTCAGTCTGATGTCTCCATTGCACGACTATGGTGTGCATGTTCCGTGTAGATGCAGATACCACCAGGTGTTGGGTCTCAGACAGTCTGATGTCTCTGTTGCAAGACCATGGTGTGCTCGTCCCACCTGGCCCAGTGATGTGGATGGAGCAATGGCATTGCAGCTGCAGTCGGGTTGTCCCTGGGCCTCCCTGGCACCCACAGATTTCCCACAGCTGTCCCTGGGCCTCCCTGGGACCACTGCAGCATTCCCCCTGGTGTCACCTTGACACCAGGACCCCCTGGCAACACGGGCAGGAGATCAGGTTGAGGTGCAATATGGAGAGAGAGAATGCATAAAAGCAGCAGCTCCGTGGTGGAGCAGTTAGATCACAAGACTGGGGGCTGGCTCCAGAGACAGACGGCACAACAATAGTCACGATTTTTGCTGCCGTCGTTATTTATAGGCACAAAAATGTAGATCATTTAGAAACTCAGAGCGAGCTGCCAAACCAGATACGGCAGCTGAACCCACGGCCCAACAGTCAGCCACGGTTTAGGATACTCGCTCCTGCAGCAGCAGATGCAAACCCTGCAGGGCAGCAGCTCTGGAGCTGGGGGGATGCAGCTCTGCTGGCACCTGGTCCACACCGGCACACGAGCCATCAACCCAAGGCAAGATGGCAAATGTCAAAATTCACACCGAAAAGAGCAGTGAGAGGTCTGAATCACTGCAGTCAACGGGCATCTTCTCCCCTGCCTACAAAGAGGCTTTGAATTTGGCCCTAAGGTCCTCAAGCAACAGATGGAACATGGGAGGAAGATGTGATCCCACAGATGCTCTGCGAAGGACTCTGTCTGCAGGGAAAGCCAACTGCAGCTACCTAGAAAAAATACACAGCAGTGATTTCAGGAGGTCTCAATACAGTGAGTCGGGTACTACAGACCTGCCAGGTCTCCTCTCCATCATGCTGCTCGCCCCTTTCACTCTGACAAAGTTGGAGTGACTCCTTCTGGCCTCTCCTGGCTTAAGGTACTGATAATGCTCTTGAGTTCATCTCACAACTCTGCTTCTGTACCGTGCTCCACCTCTGCTCACAGGTTTTAGGAGATCATCTCGTTCCCCTGCCCCCATCACTCCACCTGGGAAATATCCATCCCGCCTCCACCAACACTGTGGGGCCATGGGGGGTTCACACCACAAATTGATCTCATCAGGGGCACAACGCTGAAGATGAGAATTGGGAAGAATTAATATCTTTTTTTGTTTATTTTCTGTAATTTGGTGCCACTAAACCCAAACATTAAAAATATTTTTAAACAAAAGTCATACTAAGAACAGATCACAGGGTGCACTGCTAAAGCAACCAGCGACTCAGATATTAATGCTTTTTATTAAACAAATAAAACACTCTGACGAATGCCTTAGAGTCTACAAATTATTCTCACAACTATGCAAAACTACTTTATGTTTCAGCTTTGGGGCACTGTTTAAAATTTACTTTAGCACTGTTTTCAAGAAAAGTCAATTTATTTCACCCAAGTGGAGATTTAAGACATCAGGGAGCCATCTGGTGGTTTGATTGCCTTCTAATTAAAATTCATCTCTTGGGCTCTGAACTTCCTCTGATGCTGAGCTAAATTGGCTGGCCCAGAGCATAAATGCAGAGAAATTAAGTATCGTAAGATGTGTGAAAGTAAAATTTAAGTATACAGAATTTCAGACAAGATTTTGCCATTGCTTTGTAAATGTGAGTTGTCCACAAAGCACAGATGATGCATTTACTCTCTTATTTTATATATATATTTTTTTTACAAGTTTAGAAGTGGAATAAAGTTTTGCAAAACTCCTCCCTATGACAGAAAAAGAAAAGTAAAGTATTAAGTAAGTTAATGTTGCATTTCTACAGAACCAATGTTTTGTTTCTTAGAAAGCTTCGCTGTTTTGCCCCATGACTTCGCACATTTTGAAAGAGAAGTGCATCTGTGGCTTTGGAAATACAGGGGGAAAAAAAAAAAAAAAAAGAAAAAAAAAGGAAGGAAAAAGCAGGTACTGAAACTGAGCATTACTGCTGGTTCAGGCATTCCTCTGGCATTTTTTCCAGGAGGGAATGAAGGCCCCATCACCAGTTTCTAGGAGGGTACCCAGCCTCGAAGCCTCTATCGAAAAAGTGGAGGTCACAGCCTGGCACCATCTCCTGGGCCAAGGGACAGAAAAGAGCTGAGGCTGCAGCTCCATTTGCTGATAGACCTCACCGTGTTGGTGTTTGTTAAGCGTTCCAGGGTCTGGCTGCCAAACCAAGCTCCTCCAGGGCTCGGCAGAGGAAGGACTTGATAATTTGGCTAATTGAGTTAATGCCGAGTTACTCATTACTGTTCAGAGACTGGAGCAAATAACAACA
Organism: Gallinago jamesoni; assembly: GCA_025769975.1. NCBI lineage: Eukaryota > Metazoa > Chordata > Aves > Charadriiformes > Scolopacidae > Gallinago > Gallinago jamesoni. The sequence continues at coordinate 7,226,994 of JAOQGH010000001.1, read as the reverse complement.
GGCAAATTAAGAAGCTCTTCCCACCCTCAAGGGTGGCAGCAGCTGAGTGAAAGGCCTCATGATGACAGCTTTGGATGTCAATATTTACATTCCAGCTAAGTGTCATTTTGGATGCCCAAGTCCTTCTTAGCATTTGGCCCTTATCTCTCTGAGCCTGCACATCTGCAAGTTTTATTCCTGACTCTGAACCTCCTAAACAGAAGCTCAGGCAGGGGCAGATTGGATGTGCTCGCTCAGTCCCACCTCCATCCCATCGTATCACCATCACTGCCTGGTCCCCAGCGGGGCTGATGTTGGCTGTGGGACCACATGAAGCAGAACAGCCCCCCAGACCATTCTGCTGGGCTGTAGTTGACATTTAATCCCACTCTCATGGATAAATCCCAACCTGGAACAGGGTCACCCCTCTCATTACTGGGTTTATCTGGCAAACAAATCCATGTGCTTGGATTTTTAACCGTACCGAGATAAGCCAATTTGGCAGAGCTTCCCATTGCACAGGCCCCATAAGTAACTGTGCAAACCTCCCCTTGGACTGTGGAGAAATGTCAACCAAGAGCCAGGAAAGATGCTTACAAGGCTGCAACGTCCTCTCTGGGAGAACAGAGTAGGTGTCATTCCCAGAAAAGGTGACGAGAGTTACATCTGGGCCTCAGCAGAACGATGCTGTGCTGCTCTCTGGGAAGCAGCGATGCCTGAACCCTGGGATGCCACGGCCTTTCCTAGAGCCCCAACACTATCAGGAACCTGCCTGGGTTTCCCTTAAAAAAAAACAAAACGCAAACCCATAGGACCCTGATTTCAGCCTGAATTGGTGGCACCACTTAAAAAAAACACCACAAAAACAGAGGAAAGTTACTCAGAAACAAACCAGTGATTTCTAAGCTTTGTAGCAAGGGGAAGACAGGCGCTGGTTTTAGTTTATACTTTTGGCAGGGACATCTTATGGTTCATTGCTGAGACTTTCACCCTTCACCAGTCAGTCGGCGTTCCTCCTCCTGCTCCTCAGCCACTCTTTCTACTTGCTTCCAGTATTTTCATCATTTGTATTTCTCCGCGATCCCCACAGGAGGAGCCTCAGCACCGCTCTAGCAGGCAGAATCTGAGATTGCCAAAGAGCTTCTGCAGTTTCACCCTATACGTACAGCTGTCCTTTCAGTTATTAGCCAGAAAATACTTTTTTCTTAAATTACTCTGACAGAACATATTGATCAACCTGGAAAGAGTTTCTAGGGGTATTTTCCACAGACTGAGATCTCTTTAGTCAGAGGAACTTGGTGCATGAGGAGCTATAATTTGAGAATGTGATTCTTAATTCCCTGTGTAGGTGATTATTTATGGTGGAAAAGTTACATCCAAAAGCGTTTGCAGGATCACGAGGTGAAATATACCTTTAACAACTTCTCTGCCAGCAAACCATGGGAGACTTCTGAAGTGTTGGAGAGTGGCTGGTAAGACAGCTTCATCCTAGAAACAGGCAAAACTAGGTTTTGAAAATGGTGCATTTCTTTTTTTGACACCACCTCCTTTGACACCAGCTGCTTCTGTGCCCTAAAGCCCATTTTCCCCCTCTGAATGCTTTCATGTTGCCTTCTGCTCTTTGTCTCACCTATGAGCTCCAGGGCTTGTGAGATCTCCAAGCCTAGAGCAATGTACCCATGCCATTGCAAACCTCCTGGCCCGGAGCATCGCAGCATCTCCCAGGGCCATGCTGGGAGCACAGACAGATCCTTCCCCCTCCTTACTCTCAGGTTTTCCAACCAGCAGAGGATTGCCCCACAAACCAGGGTCCACCGAGAATGTGTACTTGGGCCCAGGATCCTGGGGGACACTCCCACCTTAGATGTAGCCTTAGATGTGTACCAAGAAAAATCTCAGTGGGCCTCTGGTCTCTGTTCTGGCACAGGAAAACAGTCACAATCCATTTCTGTGACCAAAATTTGCCAGTAGTAGCAACAGTTGCTGGAGGAACTGCTTCTCCGCTCTCTAAGACTAGTTAATTAGAAATCTATAGCTTGACATTACATAAGAAATAACAGATCTTTTATTTTTTTTCAGGTGTTTAATTATTAATAAATTAATGAGATGGAAACTGAAGTACAAGGAAAAATGGCTCTCAGTCTGAAAGAAGTTAATATAAAATCTAAAATGCATTTTCTTCCAGCTTATTAACTTTGAGATTGATGTAATAACCTCAAGAGGTTTTTTTAGTTTGTTCCTTAAGTTTATATTCAGATTTGCACAAAAGTACTTTCTGTATTCAGACCAGATCTTGAAAGAATTTTCTTTTATAGAGTGAATTTTCCTATTTGGGAAAACAGAACAAAGCCATTTATAAAATGGGGTAAAACCCAAATATAAATGTTACTCAAAAAATTCTTACTCTCCAGAGAAGAATCAATCTGAGTCTAGTTTTCCATCACTAAAATACAAAACATACTCTGCAAAATTTCAGAAGGGAATTTATTATATGGCCTATTACTGCTCATGCGTGACCATACCCAATGCATCGGCAATATTGGCCAGTTTCTGTTCTAATTTTCTTGGCATTAGAGGTAATTTCAAATTGCAGAAGGCCCAAGTGGGGAGAAAAACTCCTGCACCATTTTTTTCGTCAATCTTGATTGTTTCCTCTGAAGTTCTAGGATGGCTCCCTATTTCTCTCCTGTTCAGCTTTGAGCTACAGATCTGTTCACACAGGGTAGCTTCAACTAGTAGGAAAGGGCGTCCCAATATGCATCACAAAAAAATTACTTTTCTTCCATTCTTTTCTCACTTTCTTACCACTACTAACCTCTCTGAGGCTGATGTCTCAAAACCAATTCCACCATGGTAATCTTAGCTTCGATGTCCTTTGGGCACGTGGCTGTTTCCCAAGCTCTTGTAGCCATCAGGACCCTTCCCAAATTCTCCTCCTCCTCCTCCTCTGTGAGCTACCATGGGAGCCACCACTGCTGCTAGAACATAAACCCTGCCCAGATCTCCTGATCTCCTTCTCCTCCTTCTGAGGGTGTACGGAAACCCCATCACTCTTACCAAAATCACAAACACCTCTTCTCTGCCACCCAGAAACACCGAGCTGTTTACGGAGCACATTACTCTCTTCTAAAATTCAAAGGAGTATGTTAAATTACCATAACTGAATGTCACAGGAGAGATGAGCTCCAAAGTTTTCTTTGGAATTTCTTGCTAAACAGAAGTTTCTGCAGACGGTATTTGCTTTTCCCTGAAAAGATAGATACAACCTTCTCCCCACCTCAGCAAGAGCCTGAATCACAGCTCATTCCCAGCATATGGAAAGCTCACAGGGACTTCAATGGTTTTGAGCAATGTCCCACGTGGGCACATAAACTATTTAACCTAAATGGCCTAGTTTACCCTAGCCTTGGCGACTGCTGATGCTCCTTATCCAGAACGGTTTACGGAGCTGCGCTTGCTGTAGCAGGTTACCAGAGCTGCAGAAACTCTTCTCCTGGCTTTTTTAACACCTGCAGTTAGAGTGAGTAATCAGAAAAGGTCTGTCACAGTTTTCCAACAGCAGCCAATTTCTCTCCCCTGGCAGTCTCCAACCACCAGATACTGTGCATAACATATCCCGTATTAATCATCGCTCGGTCAAACTAAACTACTGAGCTCTTCTAAACTTTTCCCAGCCATTTCTGCCAGCCTCTTATATCATCTCTGGACTTCTTGTCACAGATAGTCTCAATACCCTAATGCTTCTTCAAACATCGTGGGTGATGCATGAAACGCTACATTCTCCTGTCAAGCCCTCAAAATAACCACTCTATACTTAGAAAAGGAAACACCTCTCTGTTTCAGCCACCGAGAAACGCTGAGCTGTTTGTGGGGCACATGCTACTGCTTCCAAACCTCACAAGAATATGTATTTCCTTCTGCTGAATGCACTTGAAGGCTCTCTCTTTATCAGGGAGGTATCTTCACAAAACTCATAGGTACCAATTTACATCAGAGAACGCTACTCCTCCATCAAGCACACCTCACATTACCCAATGTTTCAAAAATTATCAGGAAAGATGTAAGGAAGGAACAAAGAGACCCATGTTTCTCTCTTGGAAATCAGCTTGAAATGGATGCTGTAAGTAACATATGCAAATATCCCTTTGTGTGTGTGACAATTTAGTTTAGACCTTAATTGCTTAACTGAATCACTTTCAAACTGCATAGTAAAATAAATGACTGCAGAAGCCTAAATGTACGAGTATAAATACCTTTTTAAACATCTTGAATTTTTAGACCGTGAATCAAAGAGAAACAGAAGGATGCAGTCTTATTTTTAATCACTTTCCTACTACTCAAATTACAAGAAACAATGAAATACGTCATAAGAGACATCTTGAGATATTTTGGCATGCTGCTAAACTGAAATTCAACGGCTTGACATGCTATCTCGGGTAATTTAACTTTGAAGTCTCTGCTAATTCTTCTCTGGATTATTGCCGAACATAAGCTTGATTTCAAAGCTCACCCTGTTTGGCTTTGCACATCCGAACCGAGAACGACATAAAACATTTTAAGTAGCTCCTGGGGAACTTTTTCAAAAGCGCTATTGATGAGAACAGCGTTTGCGTGCTGGGATGGCCCCGTGAGCACCCAAGAGCCCGCGACGTGTGGGCAGAAGGGCAGCAAGGAAGGGAAACTCGTTGGATGCTGTGGTGGAGATTACACCATCCTGCCCATTTGCTCCCAGCAGCTCCAATGCCATGGCCAAGTCCACACTGAAGACTGAGTCTCCCAACAGCCAACCACGCTGACAAATTCACAGTTCTTGGGGGTGTGAGACAGCACACTGACCCCTGCCCAACCACAACCTTCTTCCTCGCCCTCATCCGCTCCATAACGCCAGCTATAGCCCTTTGGGTTTGCAGCCCTTAGACCAAGGGTCCTGGTGGTTCTCTCTCCTCCTCATAAACCTGCTTTTTGAGCGTGGACTTTCCCCAGCGACCACCCGCGTGTCTCGCCTTTCCCGCCAGCTCTGACTCAGCCAGCGTGGGACTGTGAGCAGCAATGAGAGGCAGATCCGTGACAGCTTCCTCCCAACATACTCCCTCCTCCCCTCCCTCGCCGCCGAGCAGCTCTTCACACCGCCAGGGAAGCACAGGATGCTGCCTTAGCACCGACTCCTACCCACCAGCTGCTACGCTTAACTTGGGATCAGCAACGGCCTCTCCGTAGGTAGGGTAGCAACCAGCCCAGCCTCCAGGTCCTGAGAGACCCCAAGACCAGCCCTGAGACTCCCCCTTCCCCGATGCTGAATTTGGCTGGGGTCAGAGACATCTCAAGGAGGTTGTGGATCTGACCATGGAGATCCAGTTTCAGGATGTGGGGGTCTCCTGCTGGGAGAGAGATCACAGAATCATGGAATTATCAGAGTTGGAAGGGACCTCTAGAGATCATCTAGTCCAACTCCCCTGCTTAAAGCAGGATTGCCTACAGCACATCACTCAGGACTGCATCCAGGCAGGTCTTGAAGATCTCCAGAGAAGGGGACTCCACAGCCTTCCTGGGCAGGGATACATCTACAAATGCCAAATAAATGAAGGCCAGGAAATGAGCTTAAGCACTCACTCAAGCTCCAAATGCCTGATGTCCATGGGTCCTCTCCTAGCTCACAACCTGGCTTGGTTTGGGATCACTACAATGAGATCTCTATCCAACATCTCCCAGCTTCCCACACTGGTCAACAGGCCATGCAATTCACACCCTCAGTGTCACGCTATAAAAGGACTGTTCTGGTGGACTGCAGCATGGTTCTTCATGTCCTATGAGACACTCTGAACTAGGAAAAACCAAGCAGCTTATCCATCATGTGTCAGGGCCACCTGGGTGCCACCTGGGTCTCAAGAAGACCAAGGGTCAAATATTCTGTGGTGTGGATGTACCTGAGATGCAGAACAGACTGGTCATAAGCATAAGGGACCCTTGCCTTGTCCACTTGGCCTAGGGATTGTGAACAAGCCTCTCACCCTGTTTATTTAGCAAACCCGAGACAGACAGGTCTGGGAGGAATTCTTTGCTGTGAACATCAGGTTTGGTTCATTCTTGCCCTTTCTCTAGGCATTTTATCTGGGAATTCTGGTTGCTGAAGTATTTTTTTACTTCCTTAGCTTACCACAAGCACTCTACCATCTCATGCAATGCTGAAATTGCTTCAATTATTAACACTCTATCCAGAGGCAAAACCTAATCTTCCACCTATGGGACTGATCCTGTCAAAGTCAGCAGAAAAATTCTAGCAGAATTCAGGAACAGCATGTTGTGCCCCTAGATGTGAGCATGGACCCACTCAGTCCCTGCACTCCACAGGGCTGAAAAAGCCCCAGGGAGTGACAAAGCTGATACCTACTCCTTGACTGGGCACAGAACGCAGATCAGTGCTGCTCATCCTCACCATCATCCCACTAGTCCCGTTCGTTCTCTGCATTGCTTCTAGTCCCACCACACAGTCCTTGAAGATCCCTTTGAGGCATTTGGTTTATAAGGTAAAAGGAGGAAGGCATTCCTTATTGAATGTCCCGGATGGTTTGATGGTTGCTAATATTCATCAGCCCATTGCTTAATGCAGTTTTGACAGTATAGGCAAACCTTTGCTCAAGGCAGTTGAGCCCAGGAGCCAGATCAGGGTAGAAATCACTGGGTCAGTAGGGTTTCAACATACAACTATAACACCTCCTCAAACTGGTGGTAAGCACCGGATCATCATAGCCACAGAACAGCTACACAGAACAACCATTCCCAAGTTTCTGAGAGCAAAATCTGCCATTATGCAGCCATGGTGCTTCCTTTGCATCACACAATATGTGTGGTCACTTGTGCTGGTCATTTGAGAGATGATCTTTCTAGACGTACTACAGCCTTTAAACCTTTAAGCAACGAGTACCAGACTGAAGTTATCTACCTAGGGCTTTCAACCAATCCATCCAACCACGTGTAAGTCATTCACCAAATTGCTTGTAACACAACTGAGAAGGAGCAAATCTAAGGGGAAACAAAGCAAGTGCAGCTCAAAACAGTAATCAAAATAGCCAAAAACTGGAATTCACAGTTGTCCAGATCAATTTTTGGGCATAACTGTTAGGTCTGGTGAGTCTGTAGTCTCTGTTCTATATGTACCCTACAGCTGCACCAATGTGTGGTAGCACCAATGTGCAGTACCACTTCTCAACATCACCTTCACTTATTTCTGTTCCTATGACACGACTATAAACAGCTTCTCTGCAAAAACCATATCCAGGGTATTACGAATCTTAATAATCTAAGATTAATGAGATTGTGAGAGTGGGTCTTTTTTTCCTTCTATTTATTCACATGTTCCTTTGACTTAATAATGCACACAGTAGAAAACAAGTCTATTCACTGTGCCTCAGATTTGTAAAGGACCCATTGAAATGATAAGTGAAATGTTTAGAAAACTGCTGAAAAAAACAAAGCCATCAAAATCTCAGTTAATTAGCATTAGCTAAGTAACTGCAGGGATAACTGAATCAGCCTATTTTCTTGCTGTAGGTAAAGATTAAAAAGTATTCAATTTACAGCAGTTTTCAAGTTGCTAAGGATTACAAGAACAATGCACACTATTTTCAGCTCGCCAAGGAGAGTGAATCAAATGCAAGAACCCAATCTTTCAAAAACAGTCCTTCAGATGATTCATCGGCAGAAGCCCGGCTGGAACACCCTGCGTGGCTTGACACCATCGCATTGCCTCTCTGTGGGAGCCAAGGCAAAGTCCCCACCACACACCCAGAGAAGTAATTAGGAGACTAGGCTTAAAAGGGAAATCTTGTGTATGTCACGTATGTCAAAGGAACTCCGAGAACAGGCAGATCCCGTGGCCCAGCCAGGGTGCAAAGGCTTTGCTCCAGTAAAGGAAATAGCTGGTGGAGGAACCTTGGACAAGTCTCGTTATATCAAATTTAGTTGCTGTTGCTAGTTAAATGTCAGTTCTTTGTAGCTAAAATAGGACATTTCTATTACAAATTTTATTATCCATTATATATATATATAGACAGTAGCAAGGAAGCAGAGAAGCAGAGGCCATGGGGTTGCCCTCTAAGTAAAAAAAAAAAAAAAGAAAAAAAAAAAAGGAGTGATTGCACAGAGCTGTCTTGAAAAAAACAATAATGAATAGGCCAAGCCAACAAAGGAGACCTCATGGTTGGTGTTTTCTACAGATGACCTGATCAAGAATCAACAGAAGGATGTTGATGAAGAGTCCTTCAACTACTAACCTGCTCTACTGGAGGTGTCCCTGCCCATGGCAGGGGGGTTGGAACTCAATGATCTCTAAGGTCCCTTCCAACTCCAACCATTCTATGGTTCTACAGGATGCACCATGACCACAGGCTCTGATCCTGCTCTGGTACTTCCCTGATATCTGCTGCAAAAGCAGCCACAAAGCTGTAAACAGCCCAGGAGACTCTTGGAATGTGTTAAGGATAATTTTTTTAATCCAGGTGATAGACAGTCCAACCAGAGAAATGCTGCTGGAACTGTTGCTCACCAACACAGATGGACTTGGGAATACTGGTGAATGAAAAGCTGGACATGAGCCAGCAACGGGCACCCACAGCCCAGAAAGCCATCCACATCCTGGGCTGCATCCCCAGCAGGGTGGCCACCAGGATGAGGAAGGGGACTCTCCCCCTCTACCCTGCTCTGTCAAGACCCCACCTGGAGCACTGAGTCCAGCTCTGGGGCCACCAACATAAGAAGGAATTGGACCTGTTGGAGTGGGTCCAGAGGAGGGCCATGAAGATGATCAGAAGGCTAGAGCACTTCTGCTATGACAGGCTGAGAGAGCTGGCATTGTCCAGCCTGGAGAAGAGAAGGCTCCAGGGAGACATTATTGAGGCCTTTTAATATATAAAGAGGCTTATAAGAAAGATTAAGAAAGACCTTTACTGGGGCCTATAATGACAGAACAAAGGGCAGCAATTTTAAACTGAAAGAGGGTGGGCTTAGATTGGACAGAAGGAAGAAATTCTTTATGATGAGGGTGGGGAGACACTGGCACAGGTTGCCCAGAGAAGCTGTGGCTGCCCCAGCTTTGGAAGTGTTTAAGGTCAAGCGGATGCAGCTTTGAGCAAACTAACCTAATGAAAGATGTCCCTGCCCATGGCAGGGGGGTAGGACTAGGTGATCTTTAAAAAAAAGATGTTCCTTCTGACATAAACCCTTCTGTGATTCTCTGATTTATCAGAAAATAATGTTTCAGAATTTTCAAAAGAATTTTCAAACATATCGCAGAAGTAAAACCTTACAAGCAATGATGATTGCTTTCTATCCCTCTGGAGAGAGTTTTAGAGGCAAAGTTTGAGATTTAGAGTTTTAGAAGGCAAAGTCTTCGTGGGTTAATTGTACAAGACAGAGCTACCCTGATGCTATCTACTGAGTGCAAATTCAGTATGAAGGAAAGTAGGATACCTTTTGTTTTAGTAATTTCTCTGAAAAACATGAATAATGCTGAATTCTCTAAAATGAATCATTACACGAGAAGTAACGCATAGGAAAGAAAATATGTTTTCTTAAAGCAATGTTAATATTCACATTCTAAAGGGCACTTGCGTGTTCAGTCTGAAAAAGAACTAATTTATGCATTCAGAGTCCAAACAGAATACAAACAGTACGCATTTCCTTTGCCTTGCAAATAACTATTCAGCGGGATGAGGACCTGGGGGCTATGAATATAATTTACTACCGGGAGGCTACAGATTAAGTAACAGCAAGGAAGTAAATTTTGTGCTAACAGCCACGTGGCGTGGTCTACGCATGACTGAGGGTAGACCAGAGAGTGCCTGGAAGACACAGTCAATTCTCCTGCCGCAGAGTCAGTTCTCCTGCTGCTCCTTCAGGTTCCCTCTTCCGTTTCTTCTTCTCCTCGTCCTGCATTTGGGAGGGACTTAATCACCACGCAGAGATACCTGCGGCCAAACAAGGGCTGACATCCCCAGGCGGGAAGTAGGTCGCAGACTATAACTCTGCAAACTACTTTTAAAACCCTGGTGTTCGTGCCAGGGGTGAGACTGTGGACAGACCGAGATTTCAATTGTGTCGGAAAGCTCTGAGAAAAAGTGTGCCAGGGAGAAGCTGCTGCCGCAGTGATTTGTGCTGCAGGGCGATGGACAGCGGTGCCAGCGCCAGAACAATTCTTAATGGATGAACTGATGTGTCCTGCTCTGAAACCTAAAAAGCCAAACCAGGAGAAATCTTTTAGCTGCTTTGCTTTTCTATTTTAATGGCTTTTTTTTTTTTTTTTTCTGGTGAAAATGTGCATATTTTTGCGACAATGTGCATATTTTTTGCAGAGATGGAGAAGGATGCAGACTAGTTATTTTGAGAAACCCTTTGAAATCAAACTAAAGTAGCCTTTAAGCAATAGTACTGTGCCAAAAGTTGTACTTTAAACCACTTGGCGTTTGCACAATGTATTTGTCTGAGGCACTTGCATGCCTAAACTGATATTATTATCTCAAAACTTCATAGAGTTTAACATGTTTACCCTCACAGCATTCACATGTGGCAGGAAGGGCTGTTGTTTCCACTTCCCAAAGAGAGGGAGAGACAGGGAGCCTGTGCCTCTTCTGTCCCTGAATGGGAACAGGGCACTGCCCTATAATCGCCCACGCTGTCGGGGCAGAATCCCCCAGGGCAGTTTACCCCGATCCAGCCATCCTCCTGGCCATTGCCAGCTCAATGGGCAACACCAATACAGACTTTTTTATTTAGTAAGATGGATTTGGTCCGAAAGGTCATTCCTATCCACCCCCTAGAGTGGGAATAAGATGCCTGAGCACACCCAGACAACTTTCTCAGCAAGGTCGGTGGGTTTGAAGGCTTATATATATGAAGTCTAAGGCTGCCATGCCCCCAAGAATCCTCCTCCAAAGGCTCTTTTTGGTGTTTATTTTTGAGGGCAATAAGTATTTCAAACATAGAGCTGATTACTAGTTATCTTGTTATTGCAACGCGTCCCGGGGCATCCATCACTTGGAGCTTGTTTCTTCGCATGTGAGCAAGAGACGAGGAAGACCCAGCATGTCTGTCTTTCTTACCTGGAAGGAACCTGGTCACACTGAGGACCCCCGAATCACCCACCCCACCTTGACCCCATGGAGATCCAGGCACACTGCACTCTTGCTGTGCAGGGGGAGCATGAGTCATGGTCCCCAAAGCTGAGGGAGGCAATGGAGCCAGCCAGCTGTACCATGTGCTTGGGCAGAGTGCTCCTTCGTCCCCTTATTTGCAATAACCATTTCTACCACAGCATAAAGAAATGGATATTCAAATTCTGGATACTGCTGTTCAGTTTCTATCCAGCCCGGGTTTAAACTGCTGTTTTATAGCTCTCCTTATCAAGTTTTAATTGCTGCCTTTTTGTTCCCCTCCATCGCCGGTATGATGCATTTGGCTGCATCCACTTCTGTGCACAGTAGGTGAAAGCCTGTCTCTATGCAAGTGGATTTTTATCTTTGGATGTCATACCTCTGCTGCTTTGGATTTCCACACATCTGTGCCATAAGGATAAATAAATGTATTCAATGATGATGGCCATCACTGGTCACGCTGTTACAGCGAGTCACCAGGCAGCCTGGGTTATGCTCTGGACAGGTCTCCACGCAGACATAGACAGGATGGAGGGATAAAGCCATCGCTGTATGGCACGGGGTACCTAGGGAAGCACCGGAGGAGATCAAGGCACCAGAATATGTTTTTCAAAAGAGCCAATAGGTCCCAGCAAACCAACCCATTAACTTGTGCTCTTTCCCAGAGGGACCATGGTGCTCCTTGGTAGACAATGCCAGAGGCCAGATTCCAGGACTCTTTCTTTTTTTTTTTTTTTTTTTATCAACTTACTGCATGAAGCATTGACTTGAGGAAAAAAACCCAACCAAACAATTAATCTTACCTAGAATTAATTAGGAAAGTATTCCCTTTCTGTGGGCAGGGAAATTACAAGACAAAATGATCTGAGACCACAATGTAAATCAATGACAGACTAAGTCAAGAGTTCAAGACTTTCAGACCTGCGTGCTCCAACCACAAAAACATCCTTGCAGGACTCTGGAGGGGCAGCAGCCTCTGGTTCCTGTTACACAATGCTGGTAAACAGGCCAGAATATTTTTCCATAGATAAAGAGACCTGTCCCTTACCCACTCTGCACTGCTCCTTTTTTTGAGCTTACAGAAGGGCATTGCAATTCCTCCAGCAGAACACACTCAGTCTTCCCAGCACATCAGAGACAGTCTAATGAGCACCTACCACTGAGATACTCTGTCTGCTTCTACTTTTTCCACCATATGGCTCAGCTTCTGCTTTTCCCTCCTCCACTTTCGAGCCGTGAGCTGTCTCCTCTGCCACTGTCCCTGCGGTGGCAGCAGGAGCCCCTGCTCCAGGGGCTGTGCCGGCGGCTCACACACCGGCGTACCCAAATATAGGGCCAGCCAACCCTTCCTGACCCATTAACAGCCAGCGGGTATTTGCAGTGGTCCTTCACCACGTCAGAGGCAGGCCATTATGTCATTTGCCTTGCCAGAGGCTGTCACACAACCAGAAAAGCAACCAAGGAATAAAATACACCTGCCTCCCGCCAGCATCCAAGGGATTGTAACCTACAGACCAGCTTTAGGTGAACCTATAGCAGAATATAAATATCAAGTACATCCCCCTCTGGGATGTCTCTGGCACACCAGGCTGCTGCAGTTCTGGAGAGCGGTACATCCGTCCACGTGACAAGGGAAATCTGTAGCACAACACCTTCGTGCAGGAGAACATCTTGGATGAAGACACACGAGTGGAGTGGGTTGAGAGTGGACCTAAATCATAGAATCATCTAGGTTGGAAGGGACCTTCAAGATCATCTAGTCCAACCATCAGCACAACTCTGACAAAAAAAACCATCAATAAACTGTGTTCCCCAGCACCATGAGGCGAGGAAAGAAGCTCAGCCACAGGTGAGCTATTAAATGACTGTCACCTGGTCATATTTAACAGCAGACTCCAAAGAAAAGGATATCCAGGCCAGAGAGCAGCTCTAGACCTTCAGCTAAATGCACAGACAGCAGCTACATCAGTTATTTTGGGTTTTTTCTTCCTCCCACCTTTGTTTTTTGCCTGTGCTCTTGTGCAAACAGTTGCCTTTTCACACTAAATTTTTGAATATACACAGCAATAAATGCACCATCACATTTCTTGAGTTAATTCAGCTCAGGTAGGGGCAGGATTAAAGGACAGACTGTTCAGAAGCATCTCTCGGTGGGGAACTGCTGCCGGCAGCAGCCCTGGCTGCTCCTGCCTGCAGGCACCACCCCTCACTCCCATTCTTTTATAAAGTAAATGCCCCAACACAGCAGAGAAAGGGTCTCTCCCCAAAATGTTCCCATAATGCTGTTTCTAGGGGCTACTGTGGCTCTCTTGGGACTGGCTACATCTCAATAGCGAGGAAAGGGACTGCAACTACAACCATGTTAAGGTCCTGGGGCAAGAAGGTGCAAGATAAAATGCCCTTCCCCAGGGAACTTGCTTTTTAAAACGTATTTCATCTGATGTGAAGCATGACCCAATCTTTAGTGACAGAAATCTAACCTGCATTTCCCTCGCCACCCTTCAAACTGGGCAAGACAGCAGCAATGTGAAGCAATCCCTTCGTACAGCAAATCCGGCCGTGAAACCTCCCGAAAAGACCGGATTTTAAAGCTTCTGGCAGAGAGTTTCCAGCACTCTCAGAAGCACTTTCTGCAAATGGTCCTGCCTCATGATTACAGAGATACAAGCCTTAACCGGTGGAAAAGACCCTGGGCTGCAATAAGATAAATATCCCCGCAGATAAGCTTGGTGAGCAATCAAAGTGAGGTAATTTCCCTCTTCTCTGCTCAGTATCACTTAATGATGTTTACAGTAATCCTCTCCAGTGGCACTGGGTAACATTTTGCAACAGGGCGACCATGAACTTTAGGACCGAGTATATAAAACACCATCGTGATGATAAGGGGCTTCATCATGATGGCAGGATGGATGCTTGGCTCTGTTTTCTCCAAAACAAATGACCCCTTTTCTGGAGCTGTAAGAGACTCATGGCAGACTTTTAACAGCAAAATCCCCAAGGCAGAAACAAACAGTTGGATGAATTTTATTTTGCTAACTGGCTTTTAATGTGAAGAACACCAACCCCAATTTTTAGTAATGCTGCCTCTTTGTGCGGTCACATAGGTCTTAAAATCTCAGCGCTCTTTCCGTGGATTTCCAATTGTATTTCTGACTTCTTTTTGAGTACAATGCATTTGGGGAAGGCTATCTTCTTCCCTCAGGGACATATGGACATTTAAAGGCTTCACTACCTCTTGCCCAGAGATGTCAGTGCTCCTTAGAGTACCACCAATTAGGGGTGAAGAAAACAGAATTATAGAGTGGTTAAATGCTACTAACCAACAGAATAATTGGGCAGATTAAACACCAAACTCCCCCAAAGCATTTTCAGGACTCTAGTATAGAAAGCCTTTTACAGCTAAGCCAGGATCACACAGCCCCAAATGGGAATTTTGTCTTGGAGAAGAAGGGAAAAGATGACATAAGTATTTGGGTCTCTGAACACACTTTTCCTCCAATTTAAGGGAAAAAATGGTCTTTACAGGCGAAGATATAACCATGTGGCATGAATCAGAATCAAATGAACACATGTTCTATAAATGCATCAAAGAAAGGCTTCACCAGCAGCAGTATTTTCTTTTTCTATAAAATGCTTCAAAAAGTAAAAGTTTGGCTACAGTAGACCTAATCACTGTTTCAGAAAAGAGAAAAACCCCAAACCCTCCAGATTTATTTTCCATTGAATAATTTTCCAGGGAGAATGTTTAAAACAGAAAACTATGGCAAGAACTTCTGCAGTCCTGTGAAAACAGTTTCTGTGAGAAGAGGTAACCACAGCACTACAAAAAGAATTCAAAACAGGATTTCAAACAGCAACAACCTGTATTTCCATTAAAAATTCTAGCTTTCACATAATCCTTTTCAGAGTCCTGGCCACCAGACCAGCCACAGAAAACTATATGAATCTCCCTGGCTTTAAAAATATGCCCTACGTAGAGTTTTGGGGGAAAGTATCAAAATGGAATGTAAAGCAAGAGATCTTTTCTTTCAGCATGAATATGAATGGGATGATAATGTTTCGTTATCACATTGATTAATTAACTTCTAGAAGCTGTACTCAGAGGCTCTTGATAATACAATAACAATATAACTGCAAGTTAGTGCAACACTGACCGTACCTCACTATAATACCTCGAACAGAGGTTGGAGCTGAGATATGAGCATGTGTGAGAAACTAAGCCTTTTTTTTTTCTCCCACAAAATCATTATATGTCTTCTGGGATGCACTGCCACGTAACAGTTGTAAGCCTGCTACTGTCCCCTTCGTCACAGACTGTACAACTTTCCTCCGGAAGGAAACTCAAGAAGGAAACCCAACTTTTAATAATGGTTTCACCATGTAAAAGAATGGACTTGTGAATGCCAACGTTAATTTTGCATCTTGCTTCTATGCTGTGTTATTTCACTTCAAAGCTTTCCAGGTTGCTATGAAAGTCTTTTTTTTGTTTAAATGAGTGTAACCATTTAATCAGAATGCCTCCATGTCATGCCTGAGAGGGATCCAACCGTATCGTAATGAATTCTCATACTGTGGCATATGTGGATTTAACATTTATTACCCGCCTTGCTGCAAAGCCCCTTCCTCCTGAAGCAAACACCAGCTATTTAATTGATTTTAGTGCACCGCAGCGTAAATTACTAGGCACTGAGAGATGCAGAACTAAATGTAAAAGACTCATTCAGTGACTCCGCGAACATCAGGTAAGCAGCAACGAAACTTCTGGGCAAGGCATGAAAGGAAGGAGATGGTTATCCAAAAGCCAACAAAATGGAGAGAAAATTGCTACAGCTCTGAATAGCCACCTGCCTGCTGTTTGGAGAGAAAGGCCCCGCTCCTGCACTGAGGGAAGCAGTGATATTATACAGGATTACTGGCAGATATATATATATATATTGCTGCCCCGTGAACTGCCTACACCAGAATAAACTATATAATCCGGGCACGGAACGCCCCCATGCCCAGCTGCAACAGGGAGCCCTGCCTGGGGAGCCAGCAAGGGAACTGCTGGTGGGACGAAGGAAGAAACTCAAGTTGATGATGCCAAAATTTATTGCTGTAAAAAAAACAATCAAGGCATGTACTCTCACCCTATAGATTCAGTACCAGCCCTTGCTGGGGACCGGACTTTACATCAAGCCTTCAGAAAGTACTTGTTTACGGTACACACCAGTATAGCAAAATAATCAGATATGCTTGTCTGATTTACGAGCCCTTCAAATCTTTCTGTAGCTTTAAAGAATAATACATTAGAACAAGGTTTATTTGGAATTTTCGCCAAACCTCTTGTTTTCCTTATTGACAACAGCAGCTTTGCAACAATCAATATGTTAAAGAAAAAAAAAAAATCCATTTTCATTTGAACTGTTCACATTTCTGTAAAAGCAAACAACATTACAATGCTGTCTGTTCAATGAAAATGTGGAAATGTTTCTCCATTATCTCTTTATTTCCAAGGCTATGGGGGGGGGGGGGGAGGAATATATCACTCTCTATCACATGTAGCTTAATGCTTTGATTACAATTGTAAACAACTCTCAGTGCTCCCTTGCTAATGAGTCCATAATGGGACACTTTAGACTAAGCTACCAACGAGTGCAAGCTTAGGAGCAAGGATGCTGACAACCATCTACACCTGTTGAAGGTGACTGCCTGTAAGTGGTTTTGGAAATCATCATGAGAAAGTATTTTATACTTCCCAGGATGAAGAAGATTCTCACTATCCCTGTGCTGCAGTAGGAAGGCTGGACTGATGCCCAGGGGCTCTAAAACACCCGCTCCTGGCCATGGCTGAAGCCTTTACAGAGAAGGCAGTACAAGGAAGAAACAGGGCTGCTGTTCAGTGCCATTCCTAGGAGAAGGTGCTGTTTGGAGGGGACAGAGGGAGTAAGAGCTCCTCAAAGTCCTACCATGGCCAGAAAAAAAGCAGAAGAAAACTAAGGTGCTAAGGGCAACTAGGATTATCCAGTGAGCACATATCACACTTTCAGGATCATACACAACCCACACAACTACAGGTGTCTAAAAAGTCATCCTGGAGATGACTCTGTGGTCTATTAATATGTTACCAACAAATCTGCCCTTGGCCTGATCTCTACCCTGACATTAATCATTCCTGGTCTACTTATAACCTCTCAGCCACTGGAAAAGGGGAGATACTCCTTCATATTGAACACCCACCAGCGGGACCCAAATGATGTAATAATCTTTTCTCCCCAAAGAAGAAGATGTGAAATTGATGCTGGATTAATAGCTACTACCCAGTTCCCAGGGGCGTGATGCCATGGGTCAGTTTGTTATGTGGTCAGCAGCTTGCAAAGCTCAAGTGAGAAAGTACCGAAGTACAGTGAGATTAACTCCTTTAACAGCCTTTTAACAAGGTGACCTGTGTTGTTCAGTCAATATGCTTTTGAAGAGTTTGATAAGGCACGAGGGTTTTTTAAGATATCTTTTTTTGAGCTATTTTAATAAACCATGCTCTGACCACATTATACACTAGAAACAGGCTGGAACCAACACCTATACTGCACAGGTCCAAATAATAAGGACAATTTCAAAATCTAACATGCCAGCTCTGCAGCTTGGGCCCACGTCTGCAATACGTCCATGTTGAAGGCTGTGACAGGCCCAGGATTCATTCTCCCAAGTGCTTCTCCCACGATCATGGTCTGATGCTCCCAGTCATGTCGCACATGCTCAACCCTGTTGCTGCTGTCCCACTTTGCTTTCCATGTTCACCAGCTGGATCCACACTGGAGAGCTGTGCCTTCTACAGCACCCTCCACCCCAGTTCAAAAACTCTTGTCCATAAAAGCAGCAAAAGGCTTTTTTTTGACCACAGAGCTTAGTCAGTGCCGTTTCTTGTTCCACTGTAGACTCCTTCCTTAAGGCTGCTTTGCCCAAATTACCGATGTTTCACCCCATAAGCTGTGAGGAAATCAAGTCCTGCCTAACCAGAGCTCCTAAATCTCTGCTCAGCTGTGTCCAAGGCCAAGCAAACGTCCCTTGGTACCTTGCAGGCTCCTTCCTGGCGTGCCAAGATATGCATCAGCCTTCCTGGTGCTGTAGTGCTTAAGCAGCATTTGCACCAAAAAAACTCCAAACAAGTGAACAACTCATCCAATAACTGATTAATATAAAATTCATGTATATTCGCTTGACCAGGAATTGTAAACAGGTCTTTTCTGGCCCATTCATAAAGTGTCCTGGCCAATAAACCCCAGGAGATCCACCTGCCACACAGGTCTATCACACACCGTATCTCTGTGCAGCACGAGGAGGTACTGGAAGCATGGGATCCAAGGCTTTTGACATAGACCCAGTGTTTTCAAAGCATGCCAGGCACTACTTTAGGCTGGCCCTTTTGAGACCCCTCATCTGAGCCATGAGTATTGGAAGTAAAGAAGAGCAGAGTCCGTGGATGTGCAGCTCATCTCCCATCCGGTGCCATGAACCAAACTGCATCCCCTGGCCCACAGCCACCAGCTCCAGTGCTCTTCATCACTGGTGTTGTTTCTCCCACCACCATTTCTGTTATTAGGATAATGACAATAACATCATCCGCAGAAAAAGGTGATGTTAAGGGGCTTCTCTCAGGTGCTTGGACATAAGTATTTTCTGCCACTAAAGAGTGTGCCTCGCTTTTATCATTCATATAAATCCCATTGTGAATGCAGAGATACTTCCTTCTGTCTTCTGCATAATGTTTTACAGGCACAAAAAAACCCACCCAAGTATGGGAATAAATCTCATCGAAGGAATGCGGTGCGGCAGATCTATGTTTTGCTTTAATTAGCATCCTGATGCGATAGCGGCTTGGCTTGGCGTGCCCATCGCTGTTTTGTAATGCAGCGCGTCCTCGCTGGACTCCTTAAGGAGCCTGGCACACATGGCACTTCCCTCCATTGTCTCTTGTTTGTCTTGGAGGCTGAATATTTTCATTGAAATGTCACCTGCGCACCCCGTCCATGCTCGGCTGCTCTCGGAGTGCACGCAGGCGTCCGACTTTTCAAAAAAAACAAACAAAGGGAATTCAGCACTTCATCATGACCTGGTGCTCTGCTTACTTATTTGCAAAACATAGGGGCAAAAGGCAAAAATCACAAGCAGAGTAGTTCCAGTAATAATAAAAACTTCTGCAGATTTTACCGTGGGTAGGTACCTGCCCGTTGGGGCTGCCCCCCCCCCCGCCCAAGCTGTTAGAGGGCTACAAGGTGCTTGTGTGTGGTGGGGAAGAGCTGATGAACAGCAGGACATGGGGACTGACCTGCCAGAGAGCAGCTCTGAGGAGAAAGACCTGGGAGTCCTGGTGGACAGGATGACCACGAACCAGCAATGTGCCCTTGGGGCCAAGAAGGACAATGGCATCCTGGGGTGCATCAAGAACAGTGTTGAAGGAGGTCGACACCAGCAGGTCGAGGGAGGTTATCCTGCCCCTCTACTCTGCCCTGGTGAGACCCCATCTGGAGTACTGTGTCCAGTTCTGGGCTCCCCAGTTCAAGAAGGACAGGGAACTGCTGGAGAGGGCACAGTAGAGGGCTACAAAGATGATAAGGGGCCTGGAGTATCTCCCTTATGAGGAGAGGCTGAGGGACTTGGGTCTTTTTAGTCTTGGGAAGAGAAGGCTGAGGGGGGATCTAATGAATGCGTACAAATACTTAAAGGGAGGGTGTCAGGAGGACAGGGTTGATCTTTTTTCAGTGGTGCCCAGTGACAGGACAAGAGGAAATGGGCACAAACTTGAGTATAAGGAGTTCCATCTAAACGTGAGGAGGAACTTTACTGTGAGAGTGGTAGAGCACTGGCAGAAGCAGCCCAGAGAGGTGGTGGAGTCTCCTTCTCTGGGGACAAAACCTGCCTGGACATGTTCCTGAACACCCAGCCCTAGGTTGGACCTGCTTTGGCAGGGGGGTTGGACTACATGATCTCCAGAAGTCCCTTCCAACCCCGTATGATTCTATGACTCTGAGCCTGCAAACTTCTGGCAGGGCTCTCCTCGCTTCGTGACTTACACCCAACTAGAAGGCGCTCCTGTCATCTTGGCTTTTCTGTGATGGAAATCATCTGAATAATTCAGCAGAGTTAAGATGCTGAGCTGGAAAAACCACAAGGTCAGGGGTTTCAGGCTTGGGTTTGGGCTGACCTTTTCGCAAAGGTAGGGAGAAGCATTGTGGGGTGGGCTGAACTGGGCTGCTCACCCTAAAAGCTTGTTTCTCAGCAGAGACATCAAAGCTTCAAAAGATCTTATGCAGGGGAAATATTCCAATTCCATGGACAATCAGAAGCACCAGCTGATGGAATCCAGATCAAGCGTCCTTTCTACCAAGAGGATCAGACCCGCTCTTCAGGAACACAGACCCTCAAAGAGGTGGAAAGCTATACCAGTCTGGCATTAAGGTTTTCACTCTCTTTAACTAGATCCTGGAATTAATATGAATTCCTCTGGATTTGGCACTGTTCTTGACTGTGAAAAAAAAAGGTGCAGAGAAACTCAGAGGTGGGTGTTGAAGTTCGATCACGACTTACCTAGCTATACATGCTTCCCAGGGCCTGCTTCTGTAACCTTTCTCCATTTGAACATTCTCATTAGTTTCAGGAGGAATTAGAGGAATGAGGCTTCCAACATAGTAGGTTAAAACTGTAGCCTGGAAGACTTGGCTATTAGGAAATGCTTCATACCCATAAGGATCTTAAGCACTGATGATTCCTTGAGGACTACACAACGGGAGGCTTTTAAGAAGAGGTTAGAAAAATATCAGCTTATGCTGATCAGACGATAGAGGCAGATGAATTCTATGAGTTTTGCAGGTACCTTTTAGACCTATTTTTAGTATGTTTTCCAGAGGCAGTGAGGCAATGGCTCTCCATCCCAGTTTGCCAGCCCTTGGTAACTTCTGACCCTTTGGGTGAACTTCAACCAATTTTGACAAAAGAGTAGAGATATCAAAAAATATTAAGTTCCTACATATTTTAAGCAAGTATGGACAAATAAAGGAGAATATGGAATTTAATGTCTCCATTGGTTTTTAGCATGGCCCCATATTCTTTCAGAGAGGCTCCTGTGGCTGTGACTAATGCGTGGTGCACGCAAATCTGCAGGGAACCAAACTTCGCTGCTTCACACTTTGGTGAAGGTGAACGGATGAAGTCAGAGCCGAGTTTTGGGAATCTGCTCTGACCTGCCCAGGCAGCACGTTTGGAAACAGCATTTGCCAATGGTCCCGTAACACTCGGAAGGAAAAGGCATGTTCATGTAAATCCACTTGTACGCATGGTTTTCCAGCATGCAGAAAATGAATCATCAGTATCTAAAGAGGCTGATTATGCCAATGAAGTATTAGTATCTGAAAATACTAACCATGACAGGTTAAGTGGACATTTCCCTATCTTGACAAGGTGAAGGCAGATAGCTTAGAAGATGCCACGGGGTAATTCTTGCCAAGTGGGACCAATGGGAACCAAAAATCCTGTAACTCCTCATTAACAAAGTTTACTATCATTATTGAGACATACTTCAATAGAACTTTTATTTCTGAAAGCACTCTATAATATCCTCTGGGGAAATCTCACCCCACATCCAGAAAGACTGAAACTTTCAGAATATTTTAGTGTTTGTCTTTGGTTTTTTTTTGTCAAGGGGTAACAGTTTTAAATTGGAAGAGGGGAGATTTAGATCGGACATAAGGAAGAAATTCTTTCCTGTGAGGGTGGTGAGACACTGGCACAGGTTGCCCAGAGAAGCTGTGGATGCCCCATCCCTGGAGGGGTTCAAGGCCAGGCTGGATGGGGCTTTGAGCAACCTGGTCTGGTGGGAGGTGTCCCTGCCCATGGCAGGGGGGTTGGAACTCCATGACCTGTCAGGTCCCTTCCAACTCTAACCATTCTATGATTCTGTGATTTGTTGCCTGTGCAGGTCTCAACAGCACTATAGGATATCCAAGGATATTTGGAAAGGAGGTGTTTTTCTGGTTTGAAAGCACATGACCCTAATGGAAATACGACACAATCTAAATGTTCTACAGTACTTTTCTCTAGTGCCTGCAAAAATTTAGCAGAATTATCATAGGAGAGGCAGCAATCATCCTACATCTGTATTCTGCTTTGCAGCTGCACTTGTAACTCCACCTCATACAAAAGCTGGGCAATACTGCTTGAAGCAAAAGTCAGCCTGGAGTTGTCCATGACCTTGCCAAACTAAGAGTCACTAGGCTGGAATATCCTGGATTTTGGGAAAATAAATAAAGAAAATAATGGCCCAAGTCGTTTCTCAGAAACAGGTTAATGTTTTGAGACAGCACATGAAATTCTTAGCTGTCAAATCTGAGGTTCTCCAAGCTGGACTTTTGGTCTACCTTGCCCTAAGAGGTTTGTGACTGTTTGAACAGTTTTAGGATGGCTTGTGTACAACGTATGTAAAAGCAAGGCGGTGAAACCAAAGCCAAAGGTCAGATTTCCCCACAAACGTGCCAAGAAACACACAGGACAGATTCACCAACAGCTACATAACCCTGGGAAGAGCTTCCAGAGGGACTGGTAGGAATAAATTAAGTGTCAAGTAGACATTGACAGCCGCCCCTTCAGCTCCCTTCCTACCAACTCCAGCACAAACTCTGCCATCTGTGCACGCCCGTATCTTTGACAGAATAAACGAGGTGCGATATTTATCCCTTAAGTTGCCCTGCTAACAAGCATGGCTTTCAAGTAAAAGTAGATGTACCAGAGGGAAAACATAAGCAGGGAGGCTTGGTCTACCTCCAAAAGACTTCTCCCACAGAGGTGCTACAAGATGCTCAGGGGCTGAAATGTGGATTTTCCACAACATTGCAAGGAATGACAATGAAAATACCCTCCATGCAACATAAAATCTCCCTTGGGAAACATTAGGTAGTGCCCACTTAACAAGTAATGAGCCAGGGAGAAGGGCATATGGATTTGAGATTTGTTATGCTAATGATATTCATCTTTAAGTGGCCCTAATTTTACACACATGCCCTTTTTTTTTAATCTAAATGCTGCTTCCTGGAAGCTAATTGATCAGAACTCTCTCTACTTCATACCAAACCCCAGTTTTAAATGTAGGCAACTATTGGCTTGTTTAGGAGAAATACTCAAAAATCAGAAGTTAAAAAACCCACAAGAAATCCAATAATAAGTAGGGCAGAGATGTAAACAGATACTTCACGCCGAGCAAAGGTTCATGGCTATTGTATCAACAAGTTGGTGTTACCCTGGAAACAAGAGATTATCTGTGCATGCCTTCTCCCAGATGGAAGCTGGGACAGGAGGTGAGCAGAATTGATTTGGAATCTTCTGGACTTTGCAGAGTTGCCACCCAACTATTGATGCCAATCGATCCCCATCCCAACTACTGATGAAAATTCAGAGGCAGAGAGCAGAGGTTGCACCATCCTCCATGCAAGGTCCACAGGGCTGAGGGTGAGTACCTGGCCATCTCATCCTCCCCGCTTCGGGATAACACAACCCTTTTCCAAGAAAGCTCAGAAAGTTTATTCCCTGGAAACAGCCTGTGCAGAGCAGAGGACAACACGGCCTTGACTGATTTGCAGCAGCAAGGAGGGCTACCAGCAACGGCTTGGCACCGCATCAAACGACTTTAATAAAATTAAGCTTAAGCTAACGTGTTGTATCCTACGGCTGAGGCAGATTAAGAGCACAACACGCACACAGGGTTCGTCACACGGGCTGTCTGCGTGAGTGGGAGTTTGTTATGGAGCTGTCCCTTGATTGCTTGGGGACGTGCCCACATTCAAATAAAATGACCCTGTGTTTTTTGAGGATTTTTTCCTCAATAGAAATGATAAAAAGCATCAATCCTGCTCCCTGGCAGACCCAATTCAATGCATCTGTAGCCAGGATGTCTTGGTCTACCTCGTAACACAAGCCACAGCTCTTCAGGGGGGCTGGGGAGCGCTCAGAGATACTGCCCCAAACGCTGGGGATGGGTTCCCGGCTACTGACTTCAGCCAGGCATCTCACCCCCGTGGGCATCGGTGAAGCCGTGTTCGACTGGAACAGCTAAATGCTTGGCCCTTGAAAAATTAGTTGGCTGGATTTACAAATCCATATACAGCAGAAAGGATAATTTCCTACTAAGTGCTGAATTATGAGCAAGTAGAAATTTATACTATATATTCAGTGTCACCTATGATTACAGAACTACATTTCCGATAACCCAATGATCTGGATGTAAGAAATTTAGAAAAGTGAGGGTTACACTACATTAAACAAGCTAATAATAAGTAGGAGTAATATTGATTTATTTTTTTTCTAAAGTGATTAAACAAAAATAAGGATTTGTAACTCAACTGGTCATGAAATTGGTCCTTCCCACAACCTAGCTGGTTTGTTGGCATTTGTACAACACTGATGCTCCCATGCAAGTCCTTTTGCAGCACACTGGGCTGAAATGTATGGCTAAAAAACAGATTAAAAATGTACAGAGCATTAGTCTTCCCACACTGCCAGCAGAACAACTTCTAATGACACCTCTATGTCTGCTACCAACAGACAAGGGACTGGCATGGTCACCCAGGGCTTCCCAGAGCTGCCTCTATCAGATGCTCCAGGCTTCCCTATAGCATATCTGGCTTGTCGCAGCTGTGCTCTATCCATCTGCCCTGTCTGTTGTTTGAGGTGATCTCATCATTGAAAAAGAGAGAAACTAGAGATGGTAAGAAGTCATTTTAACATCAAATAATGGGTTTTAATTGATTTCAGAAGGGGAGTTGGGGGGGAAGCACTTTCCTCCTCCCTGCCTGGTCATTGTGACAGGAGGACCAAGTCAGTCACAGCATATCATATACTTAATGGGATCCTGATCTTCTGAGGCTCAGAGGGAGAAAACAGGGAAGAAGAGTGGTTCTCGTGAAAGAGAAACGTCAAGAATAATATGAACTACACTGGTCCTGAGACAAGGATGAAGCTTTCTTGCAAATCCAGCACCCATGCACATGGTGGCATCTCGGGTCACCTCTTGCCTCTGTTGAATCACAGAGAACTAAACTGTGACAACTCCTTATGTACAGAGCCAGTTCTGATGCCCTAAACATCTCTATGCTCTGGTTTGATTTGAGTGAGATTATTCACAAAACACCTTAGTTCCCAATTTTACAACAGCCCAGCCCATCACGCCTGGAGATTCATTTTTAACCACCTGCTGGGGATTTTGCAGACTGCAGTACACAAGACAAATACCTCCCACGTGTCCCATCTTTTAGGTTAAAGAACAAAAGCTGAACAAGAACAAGAAGAGTTGGCAATTTTGACACAAAAACTTCATTGGGTTCAGTACTTACAATTGCATGACCAGATACAAATGGTTCGGACTCTCATAGATGTCTTCCAGGGCAACTATATTTTCATGCTTGATCCTGAAAAAAAACCCATAAGATAAGATGAGATGAAATACTGATTTTTACTTTTTGATGTGGCTGCAAAACATAGAGTTTGTCAGTCTTTATTCAACATCCAAAGTATAATACTGACCAAAGTGAACAGTCAGGAGTGCTTTGCAGACCAGCAGACTGTTACTACTTGCAGAAAATTCCTTCAGACCTCTCTGAAGCCAAAATATTTAAGGGCTAAGTCTCTGGGGCATTAAGTTTACAGTCAGAGGCATGAAGATGGTTGGTTGGAGGCTGAAGCCTCAGGACAGCAGCACATCAGGGGGTGAGGGAGGCAGAGTATGGAAGGCAGGAGGAAGGCAGGGATTTTCCCACACACAGAGGCTGGCACAGGTAGGCAGCTGCTGTACGACAGCCCCACGCTCCTTCCCATCAAATTCACCCTGCTCCGATGCCACACCTGGTCTGGGAACTCCAATTTCCCCTGCAGCGTTGTTAAGCAAAGCACGTTTTCTGTGCAACAGCTCCAAGCATATTCCTGGGTTTTCTACACCTTCACCATTCCCACTGATCATTCCCACTACGCCTCTTGTCAAAATGCTAGCTTTAGAGAGAAAAATCATCTCTACAAGCATACATCTAATTAACTGCTAGAGCAATGCCTCCCTGGGTTTGCTCCTCAAATGCTTACAAATAACTTCCAAAGGATACATTTAACTTGTGCAAACCCTAAAGAGACTACCAGTACAACTCCAGGGGCAGAATATTAATTACACCAATTGCAGACAATCATTTTAAGAGCAAGAGAAAGCAGAGACCACTCATTAACCGGGAGATGGACACATTCAGAAAGAAAGTAAAAGTGCATCATCAGCAAATGCAAAACTCTCTACATATTTCAAGGTTCAAGTAGCTTAATTAAGATGCTTTATCATGTGTCAGGTCATTATCCTCAATGGTCTCAAACGCCCTAACGTCTGCACGAAGATGCTGAGAGCAGAAGTTTCCCTGTGCCCGGCAGGATCTTTCCTGTAAGAACACAGACTAATCCAATTTCCTCTGAATTCACTGGAAACGTTATGACTGATCTGAATTTACGCCCATAATCAGTCATCAAAAGCTGCATTCATATAAGGACCTTCATGCACAGGAAATTTAACATGTACAATAAGTAAACTCAAGTATAACGTGCTACAGGATGTCAGAGAAAAAAAATACTTGAGCAAGCTCCTCACTCTACATAAATATCTGGAATATCCCATGATATTTTTTCAAAAATTTCCAGGTAAACTGCATCACAAATTAAGCCCTTAATAGTGACAACAGGAAACCAATACACCACCCACTTGGCTTTACACAGCACACGTTTGGAAACCTTTATTTGGCTGTGCAGGCCTAGTGCCTGGTCCCTTAAGAGTTACATTTAGGGCAAGGGCAGTTTTAGAACCACAGAATCATTTGAGTTGGAAGGGACCTTAAAGATCATCGAGTTCCAACCCCTCTGCCATGGGCAGGGACACCTCCCACCAGACCAGGTTGCTCAAAGCCCCAT
>JAOQGH010000001.1:7127039-7199817 GCA_025769975.1 Gallinago jamesoni | reverse complement strand
CTCCAAAGCTGGACACAGTACTCCAGGTGGGGTCTCACAAGTGCAGAGTAGAGGGGTAGAATCACCTCCCGAGACCTTAATCACCCTCTCTCCTTTTGCCTTAATAGTTGTCAGCTGAAGGTACACTAGGATTCCAAATGACATTTCAAGCAAACAGTCAACTGTAATGGAAATTATCACATGTATTTATACACTTTCCTCTGTGCACAAGCACATTCATGTGATCATTTGTGCTCCTCATACCATCATGATCAAGAAAGCAGTTTTTATACAAATAATCTGCCATAGTGTTACCTGTTTAAAGCCTCCAACTTAGTCTGCGGGTATGGTTTCTACCCTGCACATATTAACGCTTTGCATTTCTATTTTTGAGAACCTCAGAGGTTCTCCAAACCCAGCTAAACCCCTCTGAGACAGCTGCCAGCACACCTGACTGCCACCCACGCCGCTAACGGGTGGGTTGCCCACAAAGACGATCAGCCAGGGAGGCGGAGGCCAGAAAAAGATCTCATCAGACACGCAACGCCGCATGCCGAGGACTGCTGCAAGACCCTCTCCCCTTTCTGATTTGCAAACCAAATGGTGGCACCACGCCACTGAGCTGTCTGAAGGCGGATAAACGTGCTCGGCTTTAAAGTGAAGGGGGGGAAAAGAGCTTAGTCCTACCGCTGCAGGGGTCCAACCTGCCCCTCTCTGAAATCATAGAATCATAGGATCATATGGGGTTGGAAGGGACCTCTGGAGATCATCTAGTCCAACCCCCCCACTGAAGCGGGTCTACCTAGAGCACGTTACACAGGAACTTGTCCAGGTGGGTTTTGAATGTCTCCAGAGAAGGAGACTCCACCACCTCTCTGGGCAGCCTGTTCCAGGGCTCTACCACTCTCACAGTAAAGAAGTTCCTTCTCATGTTTAGGTGGAACTTCTTATACTCAAGTTTGTGCCCATTTCCTCTTGTCCTGTCGCTGGGCACCACTGAGAAAAGACCAGCCCCGTCCTCCTGACACCCTCCCTTTAAGTATTTGTAAGTATTGATCAGAACCCCCCTAAGTCTTCTCTTCTCAAGACTGGAAAGACCCAAGTCCCTCAGCCTTTCAGATGTGGGATGTGAGGGATTCAGGGAGAGAACAAATGTAAAGGTCACTCTGGAAGAAGGCAGCAGAAGCAGCTGAATCACCCCCGAAGTACAAAGGGAGCCACCCCCATTGGGATGAGGGTACTTGGAAGGAGATGTCACTTTGGGAGGTGATGCCCATGAACACCAGCCACCCCAACCACTGGTTGCACTCGAGGGGCTTGTTGAGGTGGGAAGGAGACATTATCTTCTGCTTTGCCTCAGCCTCCCTGAGACCTGCAGGGCCTTAATCCTGAAGTTACGCAGTGCTTAACATCCCTGGTGTGGCATGCGTGTGGATCAAGCAGCTTGACCCACACAGCATTTCTCTGCTTAGATGGACTCCAGAATGACAAGCTACTTAAAGGAAAAGGAAATGCAAAATTTAAAAAAAACCCACAAAAACCAACCAACCAACAAAAAAAAAAAGCTGATGGAAACCACTTGAGGAGAAAAGCCATGGTTTATATCAAGCTGCTGGATGAGTCGGTGAAGCTGGACCAGAGAAGCCATGGGCTTCCCAGCAGAGGTCACTGCAGCCAACAGCAACTCCTGCACTCCTTTCTTCACTTTGAAGCATAGTCCATCCATCACCTACAGCCCTGACACACAATAATTAACCCTTCAGGGCTGAACATTAGAGTAACAACCTAGGAACGTATCGTCACATCACTTTACCAGTACCACAAAGGTCAATGGGGACTGGGACACCAAAGGAGTTTGTCCCACTCCTTGGTGAGCAAACCGGGGGTGCCAGACATGCATGTACCAGCCAAACAGATAATTCTGGCTTGCTCAGAGGAAAAGCCGAGGAACACACTGTGCAGCGGCAGCTACTTGATGGTCACGGATCAGGAGGGATTTGGGAATGGCTTAATTAACTCCGCTTTTATCCCCCTCTAGAAGCATTGAGTGAATCTCAAAGGTTCAGAGGATTCATTCTGCTAAGCCTCCAAATGCCTTCCCGCTGCCCCACCGGTGATCTCGCTTAGCAGAAATACTCACTGGACTATCTGATCTCCTCAAGACCTGCCGGGATTTATTTTTTTAGAAGGTGCTGCTCTCGTTTTACTAAAGTGGAAGGGGCGTGCAGAAAAAAAACAGAAGTTTTTCTGTAATCACATGAGAGGAGGGAGCAGAGTGGACTGAGAAACCAGATCCCCTGACCCCAGAGTATTATCTTAACCAATGGGCAGAACTATTGCAATCCCTTCTCCTTCCCATCTCAGTGAGAGGATCTTAACCCCACTTCTCTGCAGCCACCTTCTTCCATCTTTCCTCCCTCTCCAGCCTTCCTCCTTCCCAACACGTGGCTCCCATGCTGCTATAGATAAACCCACCCTGGATAAAGTCTTTGCAAAGCAACACATTGATTTTGTGGTACGTGACAGCGCAACATTATGGCTGTAGCAGAGAGGAGATGGCCATGGACTGGGGTGACAGTAGTTCCCATGAACTGTTTCCTAAAAAAGAAGAAAAACCCTAAAAGTGATCATCAAAACATGGGCGTGGTTAAAGCACATTAGATCAGTTTACCTAAATTGTTATGAACAAGGAAACATTCAACTAAAGAAATCTCCCTTAACCACTCTTTTAACCTCCCCTTCCTCACACTCGCTGTTCTCCCTGATGCTCTCCCTCCTTCCTCGCATCTCCCACGCCCTGATGTATCCCCAAAAATTCCCACATCTATGACATGAAGGGCAGGTGCCACCTCCAGCCACTGCTGCTTTGTTCATTTGCAGGAATATTCTGGAGCCATTCGACAGAAATAAAAATGCAGTTCTAGAAATAAAAATGCCAATCAAGAGAGGCTAATACTTTAACCAAATCACTCAAGACCCTTCGCCTCACCAGGCCCATGAGATGCTGCAATCCAGGGGACAAAAAAATAGAGGAAAACAAATTTAGAAATGAGAACCAGGGGAATTCAAGTATACAAAAAACCCATAAAGAATGGTTAATTCTGGTAAGAAACTATGAAGAGAAAGGATGGATTCACCATTCTGAGGGCAGTGCTGGTTTGGACACCATGCTGAAGGCAGACACAAGCCAAAAGGCTCAATGCAACCGTGCAAAATTATTAAGGTTCCCATTCAGCCTTTAAGGTCTATGATTCTGCCACGCTGACACACAAAGCTGTCAACACCACAAATGAATGGAGGCAATGTTGCACCTGAGCAATATTTTAACATATGAGCCAATTGCCAGTCAAGACTTAAAGGGACAAACTGAACTGGGTAATCGATGACTTTGGGTGATTTTTCCAAGCCTGGCAGCTGTGCAAACAAGGGCTGACGGGAGAGCGTTGGATCTGCTGCAGAGCCCCAAGCACAGACTGGTCTCCCCTTTGCTTGCTGTGGTATCGGTGCACAAGAGCGTTGATAAGGGAATTCTCATTTTCTCCCCAAGTGTTAGAGCGTTCAGTGCTGCTGAAACACAGAAAAGTTTGCCTCTGAAGGAGCTGTAACCCTTTCCCAAAACAAGACCCGGCACGACCAGGAGTGGCATTTGGCCTTGCATGACAGTTTCCATCACGCCGAACAAGGTGTGCTGTGGCGTTGGAGTAGTGATGAGTATGTGGCGTGGCACTCCAGTGATGCTAAAATCCACCGTCACCGTGGGCCAGAACGGAGCCACCACATCCTACTCACTGCCACCAGAAGGGCACAAGTCCCACAGGATGAAAACTAGACCAAATGGGCAAAACTCAAAAACTCACTTCAACATATGCAAAAAAAATATAATTAAAAAAAAATCAATATATTCTATGGGCTTTGCCTAGAGATTGCTTTTAGGAAGCAAAGGATTAAAATATGGCAGTTGATGTACAGTAGAGGAAAGTAAATCCTTTAATGATTGAGCTTCCTGTACATCTCTGCTGGCTCCTGACTATCCCAGAGGCCAGAGAGCTGACAGAAAACTGGCTGCGTATTGTCCTACGTCGTTAATTAGAGGAGTAGTACTCCACATGGTCAAAAGCAGAGGACCCAGATTTTGCTGTTCCTTCAGCTTCCAAGCTGCCAGGAGAACATGTTAAATATCCTAGCTGCTAAAGCATGCTATAAACTATGATTGAATCACTTATATTAACATCAATCATATTTAACACTGAAAAGCAGGACCAGTTAGAAGAATACTGTGCAAAAACCTTGGACAAACATGAGAGCCATTTCAGTAGGGCAGGTTCCCTCCATAACAGCTCTTTCTGAGCCGGTGTTACATTTGCAAGACATGACATTTAATGCTGCACCTCCATGAACAGCACGTGTCACGGGTAAAATGCCACAAGAAAGCACAAATAATTTTGTGAAAGCCAGAACTAACAAACCCTTAGTCTGTAAGGATTTGTAGCTTTGAGTAACCAAATGTCTTTAGGAATAAATGTTCCATTATTTCCACATACAGAGAGTTTTGCCAGCAGCATGGGGGTTACGGGGCTTGATGAATTCACTAGTTGGCCAAGGGAAGCTTTAAATCACAGCTTCTGCTCTGGAGAACACTAGAGACCCACCTCTGCTCAGCGGTCTTATTTGGTGAAAACAAGTCAATAATTTCAACAGACATTAGGACAGTCTCACACATATTCACACACAGCAATCGTATCGAATTGCTTTCCACATGAAAGAAAACTACCAAAAAATCTTTGGGATGGCTCGTAATGATGTGAGAACTCACGGGAACAAACCAGCCTGCTCCCCAGGGGAAAACATGACAAGTCTGCTCAGAGGGAACATGGGTAAGTGAGGTGGCAAGGGTTGGTACAGGGAAGGAAACTGATGGCTCTCCTGGAAATGGTTGTCTGACTGCAGCAGAGCTCTGCCCACCAGTCCTGGTCTGGAAAAACCTTCAAGTACTGATGCTGCCCGTGGGACTTGCAGTGCCTTACCATGATGCAAGGTGTCTTATAATTCAGACCTTTGAAAATCAACAGGCCATGTATGATGTGAGGTACCGTATCTCTAACTCTAACCCCTCCCTTTCTTATCCCATAGCCCCCAAACATCCTCGGGACAGGTACTGTACAGATGGCTATTCCCCATAGAGCTTCGCTGATATTTGCACGGGCAGAGTTCAGCGTGACACTTCTCCCATCGTCCAGGCTTCCCTCCCAAGTGGACTTTCTAGTGTGAAAAGAAGAAATGTAAGCTCCAGTTTAAGCCTTTTTTTTTTCTTTTTTTTTTTTTTTCCCCCAGTTGGTATTTCTCATCAGGTCTTTCTCATCCATCAGCTCTCTGGTATCTTCTGTCTTGTGAAAGGTGACTTTTTATAACAGACCTTTTGCCTTCAAAAAGGGCACAAACTATCTCATGAGATTTTATATCTCAGATTGAAACCTTTTCTCTCTTTGATGATTTCAGGCCACTGGACAGGAATGCCTTTGACACCACCATGGCATAGTCAGCACACAGTCCACTGACAGCACTGGGCCATGACTCCAAGCAGCCAGGAGAGCTGGCCCCAAGCAGCTCCCAAGAAGCAAGTAGGAACGGCACAGGTTGGGGCTGCACTCAGTAAAGTTTGCAGCAAGAAAAAAAGGGGGTTGGTTGATTTTATTTTCTTTTGCACACAAAAGGCAATTTCCAGGTTGGAAGATCATAAATTTAAAAATGCTCATGCCAACATGGGGATAGTACCCTTGGGTTACTGTCATCTGAGGGTTTGGCAGCCCGTGGTAAATAAAAGGCAAGTGGTAAATGGTAAATAATCACCAAGTAAACCACCCTCCCCTGAAACAAACATCTTTGGAGGCAGCTTTAGAAGAAAGGGGCAAGGCTTAATGGCACTGAGATTCATTTCTACTACTTCATATCCAACACACAGCTTCTCCCCCCAGCAGACAAATACATGATACTGCAGTGGCAACAGCTTCTGTGGCTACAGAAAGGGCTTTGGTCTCCACCACCTCAGATCAGCAGCTTCCCTCTCTCTCACTCACAAACACACATGCAAATGATGTGAAAGTTAGCGAAACCTCAACTAGACACAGAGCAGAGATGTGAACGAAACCAAGCAGATATCACTTGTTCTTAGTGAAGGTGGATCTACAGAGCTTACAAAGCCAAAACGTCTGCTTTTTCTCTCTTAATGCATTTAGATTGCTGTTTTTTTGAAGTCATATCCTTAATTCACTTATTGCAAAGAGCTGGAGGAGGTTTGCTGGATTCAGTATTGAATATTCCCTTGCACTAAAAGACCTTGTATTTATGAGAAGAAAAATAGAAATGGTGCTATGTCTCATGGCCAGACGGTGTTTTTGACCTCCTCTGATCTCCTGCCACCACGATACCTTTTGTTCCCACCCACATTGCCCATGTCTCCTTGCTTGATCTAACGACTGTATAAGGGAGAGCTAATTCCAGCTCAAAGCCAGATGGTTCAGGGCTCCTATGCTGATTGCCCAGCCAGATTAGCTAAATCTCTGCGGCTGGAAGGCCAAGGAATTGAACTTTGGGGTCACGTGTGGTCTCCAAATCACAGACTGTTTACAATACAAGTAGGAAATTAATGTCTTTACTAGTATCTTTAAGATCTCTGTGCTTCTGTCAGGTTAATTGGAGCAGGTAGGAAACACCATCATATGGCCCTGTCTGCTTTAGGAAACTGGCTAGAAGACCTCGGATACCCCAGAAGATGGGACACACAGGCAAACGTGGAGGGATGAGTCACTTCACACACCTTCCCTCAGCTGTGACTGAAGAGGAAACTGTGATAAAAAGCCCCAGTGCTGGTAGCAAGTGGCAAGTGGCTCAGAGCAGGTGTTTGAAAAAAGCAAGGACAGCCAAAATTTGGGAGAGAGACAGATGCCCACGAACAGTCCCTCTTCTATTAGCCTTAGAAGACAGTGATGATTTTCAAAATAATATTTTTTTACCAGTTTAGTTATTTCAGCATTTAAAACTTCAATATGGCATGTAATTTTCTATATGCTAAGAAATAAGGCAGGATGGGATTTGCCCTGAACCACTGCCCTAGCAGGATGCTGAGTGATTCTGTTATCAATGCAGCTGCTTCCTCTGGGGCTTACACAGGGTATAACCCACTACGAAGGAGAGAAAGGATGGGGAAGTGTCAGAAGACCTTGTCTCAGGCTTCTACAACTTGACCTCTCCCCATTTCATCTTTCAGATACTACCCATCACCTCTGTAATCTCCCGTTACTCAAAGGTGAAGACCCAGAAATCTTTCCAGTGACTTCAGCGGCCTTTCTTCCCCAGCACTGCATGTCTCCCATCACAAATACCAGCCTTACGTACCTTATTCATAAAATACTGTCATGAGATTTCACAGTGATAATGTCAAGCTGGAGACATTTCACAGATGGAAACCTCAGCTGTGTAGCTAAGCAGCTGTAAGACAGACTGGCTGTGATAAAACCTACCCACGTCCACCTCACGACTTCTGACCCATGCCCTACCTCACCTTATTCACCCCAGCAGCGCCATCCTTCTCTTCATTTCTAATTTCTCCAGCTCCTGTGTCCTGGTTTGGGGACAAATCATGACATCCTGTGAGCACAGACTGATTTGACTCCTTCACTGCCAGGGGCATTTGCAGTCTGTGTGGAGGCATATCTTCCCGTACCGCTCTGCACATCAGTGCAGCTTGAAGAAGGAGAGGCTGTTTGCTCATTTAAAAAGATAGCTTGATTCCCTCCTGGGAAGGGGAGAGAGATGTACGAACCCCCTCAGACCTAGAGCACGTGTATTTTCCTCCTGGTGGCACTTTCTAGCCATCGGGCACGGTGCAAAAGAGATGCTGGAGGCAGCATCCTGACCGTTTCTGAAACAACAGCTGTCTCCAGCTGTTGTGCCAGGCACGCTGCTGGGTCCATTAAGCATGCAAGGAGTGATCCCAGGGGCTTGTTGCCTCCCCAGGACACAGGCTGAGGTTATGCCCTGTTCTGCCTCGTATCCGGATCACAACAGAGCTCAGACAAAGGCTGAACATCTCCGGCACAGATGCATGGGTTTTCGCTGGGCAGCAGTGGAACTTTATAAAACCGCACAAACGTAATAAAAATGAATACAGGCACTTTGAGAATAAAAATGAGGGATTCCTAGATTGTACACCTGGCGTTAGGTGCTGACCTTGTGTCCACTTGTCTCAAGTGTTTCCATGTGAAGGCTGCTCAGCAGCCTCTAAAGAAAAAGAAATTCAAGTTCTGGGTCCTCTATTACAACAACTCACAGCTCCAGCAGGAATAACCTTCTGAAAACCTTGGATTCCTATGGTAGGACCTGCAGCTCACTTAGGGCAACAGGAATATCCCCATATCATTGTCATCCCTGACTTCAGGAGTTTCCCTGATTTCCATAAGAAACAGACCAAGCCATCAGAAGGATGGTTTCCAAGCAGTGAATCCCAACTGGCAGCGTTCAAAAAGGCTTGCAAAGCTTAAGCAAAAACCTCCAGACTGTTTAATTTGAAACACATCAAAACAAATATTCATGACAAATTAATCATTAAAGGTGAAAAAAAGATAAAAGTAGTGGCTGCAAGGATTTATCTCAGCCAAAACCAGAGAACCATCTTTTAGCTGTTGGCAGCAGCCCTGTTTTTCCAGTGTGGAGGAGTGTGGATTTACATGTGCAGCCAGCAATTATAGCCCATTCCCACTCCCTTGCCTGGGACACATGAGGACCTCTGTGCGATTAAAGGTGGTGAGCAGCTCCTGACCTGAGGTGGGTTGCTCTGAAGGGGTTTAGTGCAATGACAGATGAACAAAAAAGGGAGGCTCTATGCGCAAAACCCTTGACGAACATCGCTTCAAAGAGGAAGACTGACTGGAAGGGTGATCTGGCTACAGGTAGAACAACTGTCTCTCCGCCTAGTCTCACAAATTGAGAAGCTCTTATTAGTTCATAGGAATGAAGAGCTGGATAGCTGGTATGATGCCCTTTTCTCAGCCTCCTGGTTCTCAGATGAGTGCGGTTCATACATTCAGTTATATCTGAAACCTGGCAGCAGACACTACACTTCTGAAAAGAAAGCTCTGCCATCCATGGAATATCCATTCGACACAGACATAGGGATGTCGTTGTCTAATATTATCTCCTTCATTGGTTTGAACACATAATAACAAAGGGTGAATGTTATACCACCCACAGAGCTGTACAGGTAAGTTACACAAAAACATGGATAACTGGCAATTTGGATGAGTGTGGGACTGAAAGATGTAATAAAATTAAATATTTCATCCCACCATATGGGGAATAAATATAGCTATCACCCAGGAGATGTCACAGAGCTGGGACTCCCAGCTGTGGCTTGTATAGGATCTTTAGCTATCGGACTACCCTAATATCTAGTGCATATGGGTGAGGTGGACCCATACTGCTGATGCTAAGGACGAGTAACAGTACAAAGTTGGAGATCGTTTATGTAATATGTAATCAGAGGACAGCAATGTAACCAAAAGAACACTTTGGCTCACAGCATGAGGCAGGGCGACGCTCTACAGTCACATCCAAAGAGGTTTATGCCTCCAAACTGCATTTACTCCACAAGAAAAACAGAAAAGCAAATGGGCAACCAAGCACAAATGGCATCCTGAGCATAAATTTTTTTTCCCCCTGATGAACTTCATGAGTCCTTCGCATGCCCAGCTCTGCAGATTGGGCTACCACGTATTGTTGCTGGTCAGGCTGGAAAATCACAAGCCTTGACTGGGTCGTGGCAGCTTGAGTATGCACGTAATAATTGAAGCCCATTACAGTTCCTTCGTGCCATGCTAGAGGATAACAATGTCAGATTTGCCCAGTTGCAGTCATCTCCTACAGTGAGGAACACCAAATGCTCTCCAAAAGCGGTGGGAGAACCCATGGGTGCAGGGGGTATAATAATAATAATCACTTTGCCTCTCCTAGCACCCATGGGTTTGGGTCTTGATCAATGGTGTCATTAGGACCACCATCCATCAGCTGTGCTTGCCTACACTTTGCCCACCTGGCTGGCCCCAGGGCCACGTGCCCAGGGACCGGTGAAGCCAACAGACCAGGATGCTGGAGCACAGCTCTCTTGGGGCTCCTGGGCAATCCTTAGCTGGCATCTCGGCAGGGGTCTGACTCAAACGCTCAGTCGTCAGGGATGAGCCGCATGACAAACTCATGAGCAGCCAGGGACCTGCCAGAAAAAAAAAAAATCCTCCTCCCCATCAAGCTACTGGGAAGCCAATTTATTTTATTTATTGAGAAAGACAGAAGGATAAGTAAGAGGCTAGGCAGGTTTCCATGTTTCATCATCACTGTATTAGGACACTCCTACACAGAAGATTGCTCCCCCAGTTGCCTGTGGGAAGTGTCAATAGCCCTCGGGTGAGTCACATACGCCCTATGCCATAGCAGAGTAAGTGGGAAAGCTCCACAGGGTGGGGGATTGGTCTTGGAGGACAATCTGTGTTCATGATGAATTACTGTCCTCAATCACAGCGTAGAGAAAGCCAAACTCAAAGGCAGATTTCACTTCTCCTGACACCTGTGTGAAAGCAATACAACTATGGAATGTCCCGGAGCCACTCCTCTGCACAGCTGGTAATGAGAGAGGAAAATACGGCTCAAGCCCTCCGTAACTGAACCTGCCATTTTGAAACTCAAATAAAGGCTACTGATGTTCCAGCTTGTTTTATTTTGAGTCTTCCCAGATACTGGAGACAAAAATACGCCTTCTACTTCCCCTCCTATTAGGCTTGCTTTGCACAGGGTCTTCAGGAAAGCAGCAGAGGGTCAGAAGGGAAGGAAAATTCCCAGCAATGGGCAGAATTAATTGTGGTATAATTCAGCTGGACCAAATCTTGAAATCTGTAATCAGGTAAGACTGCTGGGGGTCTCACTTGGCCGGATTCAAATCTTGGCAGCACCACTGTAGCATCCAAGGTAGCCCTGAACTTGACACGCTAAGTGGCAAAAAAGCCACTTAACCAGAACAATATAATATTAGCAGAAACCCTTGCTAATAAGGACCCATTTGGCTCGTGTAGAACAGCTAATTGGTTTTTAACCAGGTGAGAATAGGTCTGAGAAAGTTAATCTCCCCATTTTTACAAAGGATATGATAAAGGGGGCCTAATTAAAAATTAAATAGTGTTGAAGTTCATTTATTCTTGCTACTTGTATTACTGTGGTGTACAGGGACCCTATGTATAGGTTTCTACTTTCAGGAGAGAGAAACCTGGATTCACAAATATCGGCAGAGAGCCTTTGGGGAGGTAACAGAGAAGTTTAAACCGGACGCCAGATCTACACTTGCAGTCACCTGCCCAGTAAAGAGTACTTTAAATTGCAGTTCCCTTTTTTTCCCATGGCATAGAAGTAAAATTTTTAAAAACACCCACTGAGTAGTCAAGGACCAGCCTTCTAAAGATTATTAGGTACTTTATGATGCAAGTAACTTCCTACAGTAACTAAGCATCAAAGCACTTTCAAACCTCCTCCAGGGTATCTTCAGATAGCTAAATATCTTAAAAATATATCTCTGGATGATTTCTAAAGGTGATTTAGGCACTAAAGAGCTGGAAGCCTGGAATCTTTCCATAATTTTAAACCCCTAATATCCACTGCAGATGGAATTTTTTTAAGTATGTCACACTGCGGCACTGTCCTGCTCCACAGCATGGAGCTTAACAATACCAATACTTCAGACAGTAACA
The DNA here is from genome assembly GCA_025769975.1 of Gallinago jamesoni. Taxonomy (NCBI): domain Eukaryota; kingdom Metazoa; phylum Chordata; class Aves; order Charadriiformes; family Scolopacidae; genus Gallinago; species Gallinago jamesoni. The sequence goes on along the minus strand of JAOQGH010000001.1, from coordinate 7,188,055 downwards.
GGCAGAATATTAATGTCATAGGCAGTGATTAATGTTAAAAGACAACAAAAACCTTCGTGTAAATTAAATGCACATCTAACTTTAGGAACAGTAGGGCTACAGAGCAATATAGCAAAGACATGTTGGTTATTTTCCCATTTGTCTAGGTTTTACCACTGTCCATTGATTTTCTGCATGTCATGATGAAGCAGAAACAGGAATGAAAATAGTTTGAAAATAAGAGCTTATAAATGTATTTCAAATTACAATGATAGCAGATCTTTTTCAATTCCTTGGTTTTGTTGACTCAACTAAGAAGAAATCAGTATGAAAAAATGGGTTGTTTCATGGCATGCAAGAGAACATTGTCTAACCAGCTGACTTACAAACTACAGTGCTATAGATTTCTAATATTTTATGCAGCCAAGTCACACATACAACTCACACACAGTGACTCATTTTTTCCTAAGCAATGCATCTAATTAATTCAAGGTATTTAGAATGAAAGGTAGCTATTAGATGAAGTCTAAAATAAATGGTACTAAATGCAGCCTTTGAACTGATGGACACAGGGCCTTTTGGTAACATCACCCTCTCCTCTGCTGTGCTAAAAGCTGTGTTGCTCACCACAAATAACACTGAACTAATACATTTAAACTCTATCCTTTTTAAAGAGCATCTGCCAATAGAACTTGCCGGGATGATGCTGGGGGACCCCTAATGCAACAAATCTTGTTTCACAAGGGGTGCATCAATTTTGGGCTGGGTGGAGCATGTGCTTGGGAAGAAGGTGTTCTCCAGCTCAGCCTTTGAGGCTGCTCAGCATTTGACATCTCCCACAAGAAAAAAGGAACTACAAAGCAAGGAGTGTGATTTTATAGCCTTCACTCCTGCCTATTGCATTCTTAGTTGGGACAATGCATTCGTTTACGACACTTCATGAAACAGTCATCAGACCCACCTCTTTCTTTATCATTACCTCAGCTTTATGTGGCTTCAATGAATTCATTGTCTTGTCACAAATTGCAAGTATATTAGCGCTTCACAGATGCTGAGCACAATAAGTGAAAAACTGCTGGGAAAGTAATCGGTGATGTGATTAGCATCACAAACTTGGGGTTAGAAGTTCACTTCTAGATGAATGAACACATTCTCACGGGGCTTATCATCTGCGATCTGGTGATCTCTCAAGAGCTGGATTTGGAATAAAATTTACAGAACATCTCAATTCCAAATGCAACACAAATACAGGAACAGATGTTCCTATACAATTCCTAATTTGTGCCTAAGCTTAAAACCTAGAATCACACAGGTCCATATCAATTATGTGTCCTCTCATGTGTCACACTCTCCTGTGCAATGCCCCTTTGAGTTTAACTCCGACTTGCATTGGAGTTGCATCCTGACAGGCCCCCTACCCAAGTCTTTTTGCCCTGTTTTATTGCCATATCCACCTAATTATACTTCAACTTGTACATTACTGCATTACCATGTCACTTTGTGTTCTGGTGGGATTTTAAAATAACAACATATTTGATACAAACAATTATTTCCTCCAGTCAGGAGGACATTTGTGTGTTCTCAACGGGGCCGTAAGAGAGAGGAAGCTACCTGCTGAGTTAATGCTTCAGCTCCGAGTTTCCATTAACCTCCTAACTTCAACCATTTTTCATTATGAAATCATGACCTTCAAACCAAGCATACGGAAAAAAAGAGTACACTTCTCCCCACTCACATAGCTCTAAAGTGTGAATGGAAACACTGTTCTCACACTTTTAAAAAAATCCACCTTTGAGCTAGGACCAAAAAAAAAGAAAGGTTGCAAAGCCAATGGCATTTGTTTAAGAAGTTATGAGCATTTCAAAGGGAGCTGGAGTTAGCATGGAGACACACTCAGGCTGCAGGCTGGCAAAGCTACCAGCAAACGTTATGAAAAATACTTTGGAAATATTTAGGAAAAAAAAATATCATGAATCCACATTTGGACTTCAATGTGTGACTTCACGCCAACTAACAGGCGCATCGAGAGGCACGATCGGCAGTCAAGAAACCAGCCAGAAACCTCCAGAGATACCAGACACCAAGGAATGTGTCTCTGCCACCTTATATATCTTTCTGAAAGAGAGAACTGACAGGAATCAGTCAGTCGGAATGGGGAGAAGGATGACAGTTCTCACTCCAAGGACACACACTTGTTAGATGATGGGATAACCAAACCTTGTGTCCTTATTCACACTTAAGCTGGTCCCCACCGTGCTGGTGTGGTACCTCTGAGCTGGTTCTGACACCATAATGCACAAGGCAAGGCAGAAACAGACTCTCCAAGGGGCAGGCAGGTTTCAGCAACTTGAAACCAGGTCTATAATACCGGTAAAGCTTCATAGTCATAATCCCATGTACAAAATCTGCTGAGCAATTAATATTGCATCAATCATGCATGTGCTTAATTCAGACGCAATTCACTGTTATCATTCTGATTAATACAGACTGTTTAATTATGATTTACAAACTCCATACCAGGTAGAGGTGGGGAAGGTGAGACTCTGTTTCTACGTGTCATTTTGCTTTTGACAGGCATAAATATACTCCTGAGTAGACAATCAGCCGTCAAACCTCACAGCACTTAATCACTCAGCACGAATGGTTAAAACACTTAACATTAATCTCACATGAGTCTAATTGTTACTCAGTGCCTCCTGGTCTGTTCACATTTTTGGTTTTGTTTTTACCATCTTATTTCCTTCTCTGGTTCCAGATGCCTCCTCCCCATCCGTTTGCTCTCTGTCAGCAGCCCACCTGAAGGCACCAAGCTCTTTTCTTCTCCGTGGCAGGCTCTCGCACGCACAAGTCATCTCTCTGTGCTGCTGGCACAGCCCGTGCCATTCATGCCGTGCAACGACAGCGGGTCCACGTACAGTTTCCAAAGGCTCGTGCTCCCATTCCTGCTGTCTGCGAGACCCTGCTCAGGGGAGCACTCCAGAATCAGAGAAAGGGAAGAGCCTCAAACGTGCACGTTTCAGTTACTGCAGTCTCCTCCTCTCCAGCCTTTTTCATTCACCCACACTCTAGCAAAACACATTTCCCAGTCCATGTTTTCGACTGTGTACTTCTATGCACTATCCATTTTTTGCTGTAATTTATCTCCCTCTTTAAGGACCTTCTCAGCCTGTCCCCATCTTACCTATCTCACTGAACACTCAGTTCTCACCTCATACAAGGTGGTGATGCCCATCAAGAAGAGAACCAGATTTGCAAACAAGAATCTTTATGCTGCCCATTACACACACTGGATGCCCCCGCATTCTGGAGCTGCTCCTTATCTTCAGGGTTACCATCACTTCAGTCCTCCTCACAGCTCATCCAGACTCCTAAAAACCTGTGTGTCCCTGCCCATGGCAGAAGGGTTGGACTAGATGATCTTAAAGGTCCCTTCCAACCCAAACCATGCTATGATTCTAATGATCTTCCTGATTCCTTGTGCTCTCTCATCTGCCTGTATCTGTCTCTTGTACCACATGTTCCTTTGTGGCATGAACTCATTTTGTACCACATTTGAATGCTATTAGCTATCAGGAATCTCTCTGCTGCTAATCCAATGTCTATAAGGCAGAGGACACATCCATGGAGCAGAGCAGAACAAAGATGTCTCTGCTCCAAGTCCCAGCTGGTGATCATACTATGGTGTGGTCTCCCAACTCTTGAATCCTGCACTCCCAGTGCCACCTTCATTAGGAAGGGGTGAAAACACCTAAAAGCAGGAGGTTCATTAGCCTAGTGGCAGGTGGCAAAGGCACAACAGGAGATAGGACTTGTGAACTTCCAGGTGTCTCATCTCCTGGTCACACGACCCCACCAGGAAAGAAGCACACAACCACAAGCTGTAAGACACTCTCTGCCTCCAGGATGAACAGAGGCAGGATGTACTACCTGGAGGTAGGTGTCCAAGTTCTAGAGAAGGAGAGGAACTCAGGCACTGTCTTTGCTTACTTCCAGCCAAATCTCCATCCAACATTTTGGCTTCCTAGAGGGCTGCTCTCAGGCTCCCAGTTCTCTCCACAGATCATTTCCGCAGGCCTTGGACCACATTAAGGCAATCTGCATCCTACTCTGGCTCTCAGGGTTTCCTTTTCCTTCCAAATAACAATGCTACAGTCTGAAGGTTGGACTTGGCCAAAGAGTTCTGCAGATAAACAACTTCCATCTCTTTTTTGCCAGAATAACAGTCCTCTTGGGAGGAAGAACACAGATGTCTAATGGTCCAAAGGAACTCAACTTTCAGTTGATTAAATTAGAAATGGCCCTTGAAAGTGGAAAATTTTACCAAGGGAGGGAACTGCAGGCCTGGAAATGAACTGAGACCTCTCTCAGCACCCGTTGAGAGGGGTATGCCAGCTGAGAACAGGGCCTAGCCAGAGCAGCCTGAGGATATGCTGACTCAGCAGACTACAGCACAGCTCCTTTTGAAAACTTCCCCTCCCTTGCAGAAACCCTGAGGAAAGAGCTTGCTGCCTGAAAAATCACACTCAACTGCCTCCCAGAATGAATCCACCAGCATCAGATGCTTCCTAGTCCCAGAGTTCACCCAAGTACACGTCTGCTCAGGATATTAACTATGAAAAGCATTTCTAAAGGTGGTTAGAAAAAGCTACAACTCGACTCCCTGGCCAACACTGCCAACCTCTTCCAAGACTGAAATGTGTCCTTGCATTCTTGCTCACCCAGGTCACCCACAAAAAATATTAAAAAGAACTTTCAAACACAGAAATCTAAAATTAGCTACCAAACATCAAGCAGGTATGCGTATGAACTATGTTTTATAACCCTAAAAGCAAGGCAATTAACACCCCCATTAAGTTTGCCAGAGACCTGGCAAATTCTAATTGAGCTGATGCATTACTGGGACACCGTGGTGAGGGTTTGCACTATAAAACAAGAGGACAGACATGTGTACGCCCTCTCTGCTCACTGCAGCCCCTTGACTACATTAATCCTCCATTTCAAACAGGCTTTACTTTTCATCGTTTTATAAACAGGCTGAGTGGTGCTGGGGCTGCAGTGTTCACCCATAGCAGGGAGCGGGGCCAACAGCTGAAAACTGGCCATTTTCTTTACTGAGCTTCAAATCACAGTCCAGAGTTGATGCAGAAGTGCCTGCCTCCCTGTCCCTCTGCACGACCCTCCGCTCCCAGCTATCTCAAGAAATCTCACCTCTTGCCTAACCTTTTTTTTTTTTTGAAATATTCATGGATTTCTAACACGGAGACCCACTACTTCCAGGTGACTGCCCTTGAAATTAGAAGTGTTACATATTTTGCAGCGTCAATTCATTTTTTTTTATGGGTAAGGCATATTTTAAACTTAAAACAACTCCTAAGGATGTAGTGTGATTAAGTAGGCTATTTGACAAAGAGCATCCCTCCTGTGCATAGTGCCAACCCTAACGTCGTCTTTTATCCAACGGAAAGCCAAGCAATATCCATCTCTTTAGGGATCCATGGCTCATGTAAACCTGGTAAGATGATACAAAAGCTACTTTCAGGCATTTGTACAGAAAATACACCTTCTTCTCACAGTCGTGATTTTCCAGATGCTCTGGCTGATTCACATAAAAAGCCTCCAGCATCCCACTGGCACTGTTTGCAAGCTGCTCATGGTAATAGCTGATTACATCCAGTTAGATTTTAATTCAGAAACAACCTTGTTGAAGTTAAAAAAAAAAAACAAACAAAAAATTAAACAAATGTGAAAATAATGCAACTAAGAAAAGATTTAGAGCCGGATCCTCCAAACAAACAAGTTATGCTATTAGATAATTTAAAAGGAAGGTGAGCCAGAATTTCCTGGTGGTAGCATTTATTATTTGCTTAACTAAAGGTCAGGTGAAATAATAATAAAAAATCTGTTGTCTCAGTCACTACAAAGGCAGATTTCACGGCTGGGAATTTGCTCAATTTTAGAAGACATAAATTCATGTCAACAGACCGTGCACTCTGCCATGCACTTCTTTCACCTCTCCCTGGGCTGAAGGCTGTCAGCCAAACCCTCTTGCCCCACAACTGTCATGTGCAGACTTTTTGTTTTCCAGGCACCTTCACATAGATGGTCCCTCTACATTTGGTACCTCTCAGCCTTTTTTTTGGTGGCCGCTGACCGTAGGAAACAATCTCTTTAAACCAACTTACTGTTGGTTTCCCAAAAGGTCTGCGGGAGGAAAGGCTGAAGCCTGGATCTAACCAATCTTACCGACCTTCCTCCTCTCAGCATCTCTCCCTGATGGAGACTTCTTGACAACACCACTCCCCAACCAACCTGCCCCTTCCCTCTCCAAAGCCAGAATCATCAAACCTCTAGCAGCCCCTTTGGTTATTGTTTAACCTTTGCTAATCTGTTGAGAGCTACGGAAATCTGCATTTCTCCACTTAAAGCTCCCTCCACTCCCTGTTTATTCAAGGACATTTTCTCCCATAGCGCCTTATCTTTGCCATTGTTTCATGGTCTAATTACTTCCCTTCGGAGAGCTTAATTTCATTTACCTCCTTGGAGTCAGACAGGATGGTATCAAATATGTAAACTCAGCTGTGCATGATGTTCATACAAACAACGGCTACGTCCCTCGGTCTGCACACAATTCTTGCCATCTCACAAGCAAACCCACTTAGAAAAGGGAACGCACATTTAATTGAAGTCGCTGTTTATTGCCATTACAGAGGCTGCAACATTCTGCTCTGCAAACCCGAGTTATTGCTAGCTGAAGCATGCTACGGTTCACTCTGATGAAACTGAAATATTTTTGGGTGAAGAATAAATAGCCATCTCGGAAGAGTCTGAATGAAGAAGCCTCTGACCGAATTCTAATGGAAGGAAATTGTTTAAACAAGTGTTTGTTTTCTGAAATTTAACCAGGTTTCTGGTGGTGAACTGTATTGATCCATACAGTGCAGCAGAGCTAAAAAAGTAAAAAAAATCTTTTTTTTTTCCCCTTCTCTGTTCTTTATATTCCTAAGTATCTGGCTGGGTTGGGATCTCAAGTGTTGGTACATGTGCCCCGTTCCCAGAGACATTACCATGACACTCCCAGGTAATTAGTGATAGAATGAGAGGAAATGGTTCCAAGCTACAGCTGGGTAGGTTTAAACTGAACATTAAGAAAGAGTTTTTCACAGCAAGAGTAGTCAGGCATTGCAACACGCTGCCCAGGGAGGTGGTTGAGTCACCATCCTTGGATGTGTTTAAGAGTCATTAGGATGTGGTGTTGGGGGATATGGTGTAGGGGAGAACTTTGTAGAGTAGGGTAGATGGTTGGACTCGATGATCCCAAAGGTCTTTTCCAACCTAAATGATTCTATGATTCTATTCTATGGCACGGTGTGGCTGCAGTCAGTGGTACTATTACCTGTGTTTCATTGAAACGTGGAGCAACAACCACATGAGAGGGACTTCTGATGAAATCTTTATTCTCTCTCTGTTAATAATTCGGTCTGCAGAGATCTTGAATGCTGGGATGTTTTCTAACACATTGCTTTTTCCAGGCACATTGCTTTCCTCAAAGTGTGAGGAAGAGGATTTTATAATACATAAAATACATAACAGAATGACAGAAAAGATTTGTACAAATAAATGGGAAACAACCTCAACCTAGATAATGAGAGGGCAATTTAATTTAATAATTTCACTGATTTTTGATTAAATAATTTCAGGTTATTTTTTTTAAATGAAAGCATAAAGAGCATTTGGGGAATTTTTAGAGACAGTTAATAAATAACATAAAGTGATTAGACAGCCACCATCTCCAACTTGCTGTATGTGAGATCTCCTAATTCTGCTAGTCAACACTTGGAATAAAAATGTAAGCTCAAATTGAAGCTGCTGTCATTATTATCCTGCACAGAGGAGAGCAGAGAATGATGTTGCCCAGGGCCCATAACTCACCCAGAATCGCTGCCGGTGGCACGGTAAAGGTAGGGGATGGCAACTTCAGAAGAACACACAGAAGCGTTCAGCAAACGCCAACTTGTCTAGTGGCCTGTCACTAAAACCGAATTGGGTTAATTTCCTTTTCACTCTGCAGAAATCAAAGCAGCCTATTTCCAAATACATATGTCATCTTTGAGGCCAATTAAATTTTGCAAGACGTGACCGGGGGAGAAGAGAGGATCAAAAGTTGGGCTTTATAATGAAAGTTGACTGCAATCTTAATTACTAAGAGATTTCAGCTTGTCTTGATTGCACATTCCTCAAGAAACAACTCTTTGATGACTGCCTGTACTGGATCCCCGTCTGTACCCCATGTGTGGTTGTTAAGAGCCTGTTACAGCCCTTCCAGCAGAGACGGGCTCTTCTAACTCAAGCTGTAGCATCTTCTGGTTTTACCTCAGGAGAGCCCTGCTCAGCCCCTAGCTGACGTTACAAGCACTCACTTGTAAAATTTTGCACGGCAAAAAGCAAATAACAAAAGCAAAAAAAAACAAAACCATAAAGCAGAGACAAACTGATGAGAAAAAGACCTTTTTTGCAACTTGGACAGACACTGATCCCTCAGATAACAATCTTTCCTAGGAAATATCACGCCTAATATCTAACTAAATTTGGGGCAAGCAAAGCAGCATGCCAACTATAAAGACAAGTCATTACAACTTTAAGACATTTTTTTCACTCCAGTGCCAGTTTGACGTGTGTCCCACCCTATACAATTATTTGCTATTGCTTCTTTCTATGTGAGATCACCTTTAAAACAGTAATTAGAGGATGTATTTGTTTATGGGAACGCAAATGACTGCTTTGCTCCGGGGCCCACTTAGCATGTCAAGTTAGCCTGGAACCACACCTGGATACCAGAATAAAATCAGTGAAAAACAAATAGTCTGTGTACAGTCTCATACAGAATGTAACACTTCTCTCCAATGGGGTTCATGCATCATTTAGGGCTTAACACATTCCCCAGAAGAGGGAAATCTCTCAGATAACGATCAGCACTGAACCATTTGAGAAAAGGCATCCTACTGCAATGTCTTGAGCGAGGTGGGACCGTTTCCAGTTCCCAGAAAGGAAACAAAAAGGTCTGATTACCACCCTGACTCCTGGTGAACACATTTGCCTTGCCCGACTCTGACCAAAGAGCTCACAAAGAAACGGGGCGCGCTGCCTGGTTTCATTCTCACCACGGGATGATCAAACATCCGTGTGCTGCATCGCACCAAAACTCTTCAGCCTCTGCTGGTCCCCTGCTCTGCAGGGCATCCAACGACAGGCTTTAGTACTAGTCTAAAAAACTCTTACACATAAGTTAAGCTTATGCTATCCTGAGATGCATCCGTCTTTCTACCAGACTCGGATACTACTTCAGCAATAGCTGTCAGACAGGACAGGTTTAACAGATCCAGGGGGACAGGAGAAAAGGTATCTCAATGGCTGACCCAATGCTCCAGAAGAGCTTCCTGAAGGAGAGCAGGAGGGGACACAGTATCTGTCCTGGCAAAGTTATGTTTTATTTTTGTACAGAAACTACTATTAAAGGATTTTAATCCAGGATCTGCCCTCAAGAACCACCGCAATCCAAATGAGAGCTTCTACCAACACCCATGTCCTTGCCACCATGAGATCTGCTGAAAGATCTGTTTCCTCATGAACCCTTTTCCCACAGACTTTAAGAAAACGTTTCCACCTCTCCACAGGCAGAGAAGGACTTTTTCGTACTTCATCGTTTGCAGTGCTGCAAACACAGTGCCAAAATACCGTGGTGAGAGACAGCTATGAATGATGATGGTTAAAGATATTCCTCTGGGGCTAAGAGATGCACACAGAGACGGGTTTATAGTATGGTCCATACCACAATGCACGTCACAACAGTGACAGCTTGTATGTGGCCTTTCTGCTCATAGCAGACAAGCCAGTTGTGTGAAGAACATGATTAACTCCAACCAAAGGAAACAGCAAAAATACTGGAGTTCCTCATAGGACACCTACGTTCTACACGTCCATCCCTATGGGAATAATTTGGCTTAGAGCAGCATTACCAGCCACAGCCTGGATAAGAAGGTGTTAAGGTGGTGAGCGACCTTGGCCTTTCCTAAGTCAGAAATACCACATGCGAATTACAGAAATCACAGTGTTGTCTCCTCCGTGGAGTATGTCTCCTCAGGGCGTTCTTTTCAAGCAGACCACACCACGGTAAAGGTCAGCATCGTTTACAGACAAATCTATTTTGTAATACATGGTGCACACTGTGCTCTGTACGAGACAACTTGCACACAAAGCCAGCTCCCTCAGATCGACACAAATCCTGGTGGGCATCTCACTGCAGAACATGGAGGAACGGGAAGTGCTGGTTCAAGCCGCAGGTTGCCATGCCCACATCCAGCACATCGGGCAAGACGGACCAGGGTTAACCCACGCTTTGAGCACCTGAACCTTCCATTCCTTGGCAGCCCCGAGTGCTTATGGATGCCTTTTTGATTTTGTTTTGACTCAGGCAATAAACACTCGAGGAGGTTCGAGCCCTTGTCCACCCAGTTTCAAATCATTTTCCAGCCATGACTTTGGCCAGCATCTGGACTTGAGTCTCAGCTGTAGGGATGCACCTTGAATGACATCTGGAAACAGCTTCCTCGAGTGCAAGAATGATCACGCACATAATTTCACTTGGCTTTTCATAGCTTACCTGCAAAATCCCACCACCTATAAAATACCAAAAGCAAATTCAAACAAGCAGCAAGTTTGCAAGGGGGTTCACAGCTACCGTTTTCATTCCGAGCATCTGACAACATTTCAAGGTTTTTTTCTATTCTAAGTGAGGAGTGCAAAAAACGCCGCAGGAATTAACTGTTTGGGAACCACTTGCAGCATCCAAATTGGTGAAATTGTTTTTTTTCTTGAATCTTCTCGTGCTCCCGTACCTCCTCCATCCTCCCTTTCTCCTGGATTACTCAATCCTAGAAGCATCCATGTGGCCATGTGTCATGTTTAAATATATTTTCTATTTAGAGTAACGTGCGTGCGTTATGCCTCCTAGGGAAGGGTGGATTACTACAAGCGTAAAGATCCCAAGCAAGGAGCATTTTTGCTGTGCTGTAGGACAAAGAAGCCGTATTGGCAGCGCTATGTTGGAAAAGCTTCTGCTCCTACCATAGCAGACTCTTGTGCAGCCTCTTTGATCAACAGTGTAATTCCTCAACATTATCTACAGGAACGAGGAGAAAGCGTGGGGAAAACTGTTTACAAAACAGCAAGACCAACTGCTCACAATGCTCCGCTTTATTTTTAACACAAGGAAAAGCACAGCACTGCAAAGCAGTTTTTAATTAACTGCTTTCTCCCAGCAATACTTTTGGCTCTGTGTAACACTGCCAACTATTGATATTTTTATAACCCAGCAATGGTTACGATTTTGCTTCAAAAATGTTATTTCAGTGGGGCTCTGCCACCACTCGACAAATGTGTGGCTGCAGGAGGTGGTTTGGGGAACAGATGTTCTTTTAGGACCCTCAAATGAAAACTTTAGGCTGGAATAAGCTCTGAAAAACCCTATTTTCTGAGCTTCTTCCTCAACTTCAGAGAAGGGAAACAGTGGCCAAGATCAGAACTAAAACACAGACACCAACTCCCTCAGTGACACCAACATCCCTTCACACCATCTTCTCCCTCATAGAGTGGCCATGGGACAGGAAGGGACAAGGACTGGCTGAGACTCCTGTGAGCCCAATTAAAAATGCTGTGAGCTCAAGTACTTACTGGAGAGGGTGAGGGAAGTTAATATACAGAGGTTTCCTGAAAACTACTCAATACTAACTCCTTCACAACTGTACTGCTACTGGAGGCATCCAGCGTGGCTCCTCTGTATTAATTTTAACCTGCCACAGTTAACTTCTGCTTTCTTTTGTGTTTTTTTTTAAGTTTCTTTTCATTCCCCCATGCTTCAGAGGGGTGGTTTCTACCCTGGGGAGTGCAGAGTCTTGGGGATCTGTGGGCTTCACAAGGTCTGTAACGGATAACTAGAAAAGTAAAGCCATGATCCACGAGTTTCAGACCAAGTTATTGCGCAGGAGCTGGCCTTGCTACTGGAAAAAATTAAAAGTACCTGCCTATTCAAATGGCTGAAAATCATTATTTTAAAGCCATTTCCAGAATAAGCTCCTGGGCTTATGCTCTTTTATTTTCCTAAAAAACCAAAAAAATTACTGGCCACAGCACTCGGGAAGCTGATTCCCCCCGCAAAACCCCTCCTTTTGCCCCATTTCCAGGTACGTCATGTCCTTGGCTGCAGGTCCCTGCCCTGTCTCACCCCCACAGCCTCGATGTGCTCCTAAAGTCAGTTCTTCCTACCTTTCAGTTAATTGTATCTCCCAGGGGAACTTACTTTTCTAATAAAGATCAAATCTGGATTGTCACCAGGACTTTTACCAAACAAAGCACTCTTTTCAGGATCATTCCACTCTGAAAATGCATTTTTTTTCCTCCCATTACTCTCTCCATACATCACTATGTGCCATGAGAACACTTCTAGCTAGAGAATACATGAGGAGTGACCAAAAGCGCCAAAGGGTGTCTATAAAGAAGAACCCTACTCAATTCAACTTATCAAAACCAGTCAAATTACACAAAACAAGTACCTATATGGGCAGAAAACGAAAGACAAATTTTTTTAATACATCAAGAAACATGCACACAAGCCAGTAAATAGAAGGTAAACCCAGATAAATTCCCAGACAAATGGGAATAATAAGAGTATTTTTTGGAAGGAGCATAGGACATGCTTTCACAGTTCTAGTGAATAAGCAGGAGACTCCTATGAAGCCTGGCTACTTTTCTAACCACTATGCGTTAGTCAAATCCAGTTATCGGGCTCCATGTAGAATAAACAGATGAAATAACTCAGCCCACTTGATGCAAAAGGTCAGAGCAGGTGAAATAGTTTCTCCTTCCAGAATTAAACACAGTTTAAAGAGACAACTTGCTTAAACCCAAAGTGCGGTCCAAAATGAGCACGAACCTTTGGGCAGTTTGGGACCTGCTTTTTTCTTTTCTTGAAAAGGGTGTATTACTTTTTAACAACAGAGTCTTAAAGAGGTTTCCAAAATGGAGCAAGACCAAGACCAGCAGCATATTGAGTCAAGCGCTCCCTCTCACACCAGACACGGCTCTCGAAGGGACAAGAGAGGCATGATGGAGGGCAGGCTAACATTTTGGTTTGTAGTCCAAGATAGTGAAGGATAGAAGGGCAGTGATGGACTACATATGACCAGCCTCCAAGAGCTGAAGGCAGTCATCTCCCACATGGATATTTTAAGCATAGTTATGACATAGGAAATTTTATAGCTGACAGTACCAAATCTCATTTTCTGTTATTTACTAAATCCTCCTCAAATCATCCTGCTAATATGTTTACCTATATCAGCTACCCTAGGAGCATATCTAGCACTAAAATAAAACTACAATAAAATCAAACTATGTTAAAATGAAGTGGTATAGGTATTCCCAGCTTGAATAGTTATTTAACACTCAACTACAGGGAAAGAAAAACAGTGAAAAATTGCCAGAAATACTGACATCAATCTTCCATTTCAAGAGCAATTCAGAATGATTCCAAATATAGTTGGTCCTATTAAGAAAACAGCTCTCGGGTAGAGTGCAAACTATGTCATCACAAGAAAGAAAATCAGAAACATATGCTTCTAATGAAAGAAGGAATTTTAAACGAAGTCAGCAATTCAGGCCCCTAATCGTAAATTGGAGCCAAGAGGGAATAAAGTCTCTACATGCCAACCCCATCCTTTTGGGGTGAAGTTCGGTGGTGAACTCTGTGCCTGATCTTTCTATTTCTAGAAGGAAAACCAGCGTAATGTCAGCAGCAAGACCTAGGAGAAGAAAACCCCACTTTGCAAGATGCAGACCACATTCCCCATCCTCTCACACAGGTGGCCTCTTGGGTTCCCTCATTCCAGCTCTACAGCCACATGGAGGGAGGAGAGGGGACCTGGCCAGTCCCTGGCAGATTCCCTCTCCACAGGGTGAATTCTGGTCCCAGCCATGGCTTCCTAAATTGGCAGGAACACCATACAACACCAGCTATTCCCACCATCCAGACAGAGTGGAGCGCTATCCCTATAGGAAAGCCAGGATCCTGTTTTGGCTTAGCTGTGCCTGAGTTACTAGGGCATGAAGATGGAAGAACTACCTTTGGAAGAGTAAAGTCACATGTGTGGGTTATGGCCTTTTTTTTTTTTTGGGGGGTGGGGGGGGGTGATTCAGGAGGCACTGGAAACCAGTAAAGGCAGCTGTGCAGCTCGTCTGCTACATGTGAAGCCCTGAGTTCATGCTGCATGACTGCTCTATGAGGCAAAGCCCCGCAACCCTCACGGGCGACCTCAGCTTAGGCTTTCTTTCCACTTTTGCTTTGGGCTGAGATTCTCAAGGGAGCCTCGAAGAGTCACATAACCAAGTTCAACGAGTTTGAATTTTCCTATTGACCAGAATAGCATTAGATCATATTACCCCTGTCTACTTGTTAACGACAAGCACTCATTTACCCATGCTGATGCCACATGGTTTGGATGCGTGTCTTGTACACCATAAATGGCAAGGATGATGTCTTCAAGACATAAACACTGCGGGACTCGCAGCAGCTCCACTCAATGGCAATTTTCTCATGCAACCAAAAAACACAGAAGGAAAAGTTTCGAACTTCACCAAAGTTTCCAACTTCCCTCCCACCAACCAACCTGTAAGAAATATAAAAGCAGCCTGCCATGGCTATTTCAGTAACATTTTATCTTCAGAAAGGGAAGAACTGACATTTCTATATATAAATGCCAACAAAAGCTACATCTTTGCAGATCGTGCCATATCCCCATATTTGTTGTGACTCACATAAGAGAACACTTAAAAAACAACAAAAAAGCCCTTTCCTCTTTGTTTTCAGTTAGAAAACCCCCATTATTCTTTTTTAAGAGCAAAGTTGTGAACAGCCGCTGTTTTCTCTTCTGATTACCAAGTTTACAGCAGACATGAGAGCGACCAAATTGCTTTGCTCTGGAGAGATGCTTCTTGACAAAACTGTATTATAGAATCACAGAATGATATGGGGTTGGAAGGAACCTCTGGAGATCATCTAGTCCAATCCCCCTGCCAAAGCAGGTCCTCCTAGAGCTGGTTGCGCAGGAACTTGTCCAGGCAGGTTTTGAATGTCTCCAGAGAAGGAGACTCCACCACCTCTCTGGGCAGCCTGTTCCAGGGCTCTACCACTCTCACAGTAAAGAAGTTCCTTCTCACATTTAGGTAGAACTCCTTATACTTAAGTTTGGGCCCATTTTCTCTTGTCCTGTCACTGGGCACCACCTCGAAAAGACCAGCTCCGTCCTCCTGACACCCTCCCTTTAAGTATTTGTATGAATTAATTAGATTCCCCCTCAGCCTTCTCTTCCCAAGACTAAAAGGACCCAAGTTCCTCAGCCTCTCCTATTAAGAGAGATGCTTCAGGCCCTTAATCATCTTTGTGGTCCTTTTGCTGTACCTTCTCCAGCAGTTGCCTGTCCTTCTTGAACTGGGCAGCCCAGAACTGGACGCAGACCTTAGGATGGGGCCTCACCAGGGCAGAGTAGAGGGACAGGATGACCTCCCTCAACCTGCTGGTCACACTCTTCTTGATGCACCCCAGGATGCCATTGGTCTTCTTGACCACAAGGGCACATTGCTGGCTCATGGTCAACCTGTTATGCCAAATACTGCTGCTGCATGTGGACCCTTCTGCTTTTGGTGGAGGAGAAAAAAAAGCCTTAAACAACTGAAAAACAACCCTCGTTAATGTGCCTTTTTCAAACAAATATTTCTGCATGAGTTAACTATTGCACCCAGTGCCTGGTTCACCAAGGTCTGAATCTGTTCCAGTTGCCCACCAGGAATGGCTACTTAGCTGAGGCTGTAAAGATATATATAATGTAAGTCCAAAAAGGTCCTAGTTTAATCCCTGGTGCGTCAGTCAAGACAGGAGATATCACAAAGGTATGAAGATATTTGAAGCAGGCGGTTATTCTATTTGGTGGGAACCAAACGGATTATATATAGAAATTTTGGACTAATCTCAGAAGGAGTCAGTGCTGGTGTACAAAACCATATCTGGCACACTTCACTGCTAGGCATGTCAGCTGGTTTTGACTCAATATGGAGCTATAATATCTATTAGATTATTTGCTAATGCTTCCTACTAATATTCCTTCTCAAAGTTATTGAACAAGCTTTCAAGAAAAAGAAATCAATTCTGCTATTTATATTCTTAAATGCCTTCAAAAAAGAGCATATAGTCTCTAAGAAAGCTTGAACCCACCTATGTCTCCTGGAAAAAAAACGTAATGGGGAAGTAAAGGAGGCAATAACATCTCTGTTTAATGTAATGTTCCATAATTTTAATTTGATAAAATATCTGGCAAAGTAAAAGCTATCTGTCACATGTCCTTAGGGAAATGATTTCATAGTCCACTTACTAATACAAATTGTCAGTATTAAAACTAACCCAGAAATTTCTGCACTTATTGAGGTTTAAGAGCTGGGCAACATAGCCAGATGTCTCTGATAGCCAGAGACACAGAAACATGGATGGAATCAAGGAAAATATTAGGCTTTACTTTGAAAACTGGCTTGATTAATAGGTCTAAAGTCTTACAGTTGCAGAAGCACAAATTCCTAGTATGGCCACTCTTAATTCAGAATGAAAACAATCTATTCTGATTAAGCCAATGTCTATATTGAATATAAAGTACAATTAAAAAGTTAGAATTTCTAACTTTTTTATTTTTTTCTTTTTTAAATCAACATTTAATATGGAAAAAAATTGTCAGCACCATTTCCTTGGTCAAATTGAGCACTAGAGCAGCCCACAGACTAAATGAATGCCTTGTATATCTTTCTTTATTAAAAGACAAAGTCCATACCTACAGATACTTTATCTTTTTTTTTTTCTTCAAGACTCCTCCTGAGCACAAACAAAGAATTGTCTGAGTAAGCACTATAAGAGTCAATCAATATGTATTACAGATGACAACAGCAGACTTAGTTGGCCAAATGCCAATTCATTTCTCCAGCTGTCAATTCAGGATATATCAGATATATTCCAAACACAGAGGTTGCCATTAGGTTTAACCTGTTGCAATTAGAAGTGGGATGAAGTGCAAATATTTTCCCATTTTCTTACGGTTGGAGCCACCCCACCCCCACCCCCACCCCCCGAACTGTGGTTCAAGATACCTAGAATCATGACCTTAATGAGACACAGAATGCGATTGTGATTCATCTTCTATAAATGAAAACAGGAGGTAGAAGTTGCCAACAGAATTGTTTTAAATTCATGCTGAAGTCACACATCACAAAAACTTTATCACCGATAATGTTACTGGTCTAATTTCATATAATAGAAGCTGAAAATGCAGCAACTTGTATTCATAAAGCACACAGCCAAGAGCAAACAACTGCTTTGGACAAGGAGTGCTCATGAAAACTGTCACTTCTGCTACCATTTGTGTTTCTACCTTCTTGAACTGACATTTTTGGAATACTTGTTTTTCCTCCCTGTACATTCTGATCCACTTCGAAATGCATATTGGATGATTTCCACAGCAAGTGAGAGTTGAGCTCAGATCAGCTGGGTACCTTGAGGATGCTTCCAGCCAACCAGATGAATCCTACCTTGCATTTACTTGGTTTCCTTTATGCTGTGCTTCACAAATTCTAACTCTAATTCACCACTCAGATACTCCAGCCTTTTATGAGTTAATGACATGGATTATAATAGTATGACAGTAAGATAAAAGAATTTCCATTGACGTGCACAGACTGTGCATGTAAAATAACTTGCCAGTCACTAAAATATGGTGATTTTGTGGTTAGAAACTAACTGCCTCCCAACAGTACATCACAATAACTTAATACAAAGTACTGAATTCCTCCAGCTAATATTTCAAGATTAAGCCAGAGAAGACAGGCAAAATGCAATATGTCAACTATATTTTGACAAAGACATCTTCGCTTTGCTAATGCCGTGAGACCTTTAAACAGCTTTTTATACTTTTTCCAAATGAAGAAATGACTTTACTGGAAAAAAACCACCCAAGTTTTGTGGAAGATATTCTAGATTACATATGAAGAATCTTGTGAGAAAAAAAAACAAAACAGGAGAGGAAGTATTTTGCCTAATGAAGCCACCTAGGACTACATCTTCAGCAGCTTTTAGGCACCAACACATCTTGTGAAGATCTGGGCTGCGAGCACTTGTGACAAGGCTTTCCCTAGTGTCACTGCACCACCCGAACCCCTCTAAACCCTGCATCCCGCCTTGCAGCACTGCTTCAAAGAGAGCTCTTGCCATTTTTAACTCCCCACATCTACTGTGGTTTGGGGTGGCCTCATGGCTGCGTGTCCTCCCACATGAAGACAAACCCCCTCCAGCTTCTGTGAGCTCCATAATCCCAAACCGAAGGCAGGTGCTTGCAAATTAGCCAAGTCTGAGCTCTAAACATGGGTGTCACAAAGACAGACCTTACACATCCAGATATAAAGCTGAGTCATTTATCAAACTGTTATTAAAGAGTTGTTATGCATCTTAACGATTCTTTCCTTTTAGGCAACAGACAACAATGCATATAATCAGACACCGCTGAAACACAATTGTAACCATCTTCCTGAGTAATAAATACTGGAAAATAGGGTATGTGTTCCCATTCTTCAGGTAGGAGCCCTGAAAGGATCCCAGCATTGCTACTGCAGCACAGGACGGGGTCCACATAAAACAGACATCTGGTGCAGAAGCAGACTCCAGCTAAGGCTGAGAACCCCGTTCTGCTAATTCGAAAGAATCCTAGAGCAGCTATTGCAGAAAGCAGCTGTTTCTGCCATAAAGCACCGAATTCTTTTTCAAGCTGGAGCTTTGAGCAACGATGCACTTTCATCCCCCTCTGACCTGCGCCCTTCTCCCAGCAGGAATAGGCCTTTTTTGCTTTTTTTTTTTTGTTGTTTATTTCAACTGACTCAGGGTATGGGGTGACCTTGAAGAAGAACAGTTATGCAAAGGCGATTTGGCAAAGCATTGCCACCCAGAAGAGAGGACAGCTTCATTGCCACCCAGCCATTACAGGGAAGTGCCTTATCACGCTATAACCTACTTGAAGGCACACGGCCGTGGGTGCACGCACGGCGCCGGGGCAGGCTGAGACACAGAAATGCCACACACCATCCCTACAGCTCTAACGGAGCACCCTGCCTGTAAAGGAAACTGTGTAAGACCAGAGAAGATACAAGGGATTTTGTTTGTGTTTACCATTTCGGGAGGGGAGGGAAGTTTCTCTCTCATTTAATGTATTTCAGGATCTTTAAGATGCCTTGATCTGCTTCCCTACATCTGCTTACATCTAATCTAGCAATGAAATACAATCAATCCAGGCAGTCCTGGCTGCAAAGTCTTCCCCTGCAAAGTTTCCAGCATCTCAGTGATCAAAAATGGTGTCAGCTTTGTTTCAGGTTTCACTTTTTTTTTTTTTCCCCCCCTCGCATGAATTCTTCACAGCAAAACGAGCTGCTTAACAAGAAGTCAACTCCTAGTGCCAAGGCAGAGCTATCCCTGTGCCATACTCACATATATAGGGTCAGATTCACTTTTGCCTGAAACCAGAGAAGGGCAATTCATCCAGTCCACACGTCCTTGATTCAGGAGATGAGCTCATGGGCTAAAGCTGATGTCAGCCTCCAGGCATGCCCAACTGTCCCCCTAGCCTGCTCCTGGCTCCTCTCCACCCCCAACCTGCCTCCCTAGCAGGGATGCTGGAAAAAGTACCCAGCAGTAAGGGTGGCTCTGAAGGTGGGCACCAGGCACCCGGGCCTACTCATGCAAGATGCCATCCACTCTATGCTTAGCTGTTCTTATACTTTGCCACCACTGACATCAACATCGTCCCATTGGCTGAGAGAGCTGGGGTTGTTTAGCCTGGAGAAGAGAAGGCTCCAGGGAGACCTCATAGCAGCCTATCAATATCTGAAGGGAGCCTATAGAAGAGCTGGAGAGGGACTGTTTATGAGGGAGTGGGGACAGGACAAGGGGCAATGGTTTCAAATTGGAAGAGGGGAGATTTAGATTAGATATTAGGAAGAAATTCTTTACAGTGAGGGTGGTGAGACACTGGAACAGGTTGCCCAGGGATGCCCCATCCCTGGAGGTGTTCAAGGCCAGGCTGGATGGGGCTTTGAGCAATCTGCTGTAGTGGGAGATGTCCCTGCTCACGGCAGGGGGGTTGGAACCCGATGATCTTTAAGGTGCCTTTCCAACCCAAATGATTCTATGATCATCGATGGTACCACCGGGTATCACCCCCTCCCCCCCCCCCCGCCCGAAACTGGTAGCCGCAGGGCTGGGTCCCCTGAGCCATCCTCAGGCCATCCGGCTTTTGGGATGCCCTGGATTTGCAGTTGGCAGAGCTCTGAGCACGGCGATGCGGGGAGGGCAGAGTCAGCCTTCTGCCACCCCCAGCGCCGCTGCAACGGCATGAGCAAGCCAGGTTTTAACAAGTAAATCTACATAAAAGCTTTCTCTGAAAGTGATTACTTAATATAACAACCAGCTGTCTCTTCAATTCTTGCTGAGGCAGCCTATCTTTCTCACCATTATTCACAGAGGGGAAAAAAAAAAAAAAAAAGAAAAAAAAAGGCTGTAAGGCTGTTTTGTCTGTAGGGTAAGCAAAGCTTCAGAGAAATAATGGTACCTGACAGAAAGAGACGCCAAGTGCTCTTTTTATTTTTTTATTTTCCTAACCATCCCATTCATTTCTCTACAAGAAAAGAGCTCTCACTGCTGGGGTGTAAAGAGGTAATTAGTCATTAACCCCTTAAACCCCAACCCCGCAGCTGTCTGTAAGCCAGCTACACAACCTAATTACCATCGTTTTTATGACAGTACTTATCAGCCCAGGATCAGAGCGTGTCCTCTTCAGTTTGGCTGGATCTGTACTGCCTGACCTCGCACAGAAAAATAATTACCATAGGAAAGAATTAGTGGGCACCAGCAGAACCTCCTGACTGGGAAACTGGAGTATGGGGCCATTCAGGCCTGCAAGGGCTGTATTTTTTGACCCAGCGACAGCCGTGGCTTGAATAGATGGGTCTGTCCCATCAAGTCACCCAGGAATGTTCGCCTGAATTAATTAAATGCCCGAATTTATGTTAGGGCACATTAAACTTCTGCATGGCCAATTTTATTCAGAATTAATGTAGCCTTTGATTCCGAGTTAAATTGCACAGAAGAGTTTAATAAGAGGTAACTAATGGGTTTCAAAACTAAATTAGGACTCATCTTCCTGGGGGCTGTCAGGTGAGCCCTGGGGGGGTGAGCCCTTATAGAGATAAGAATCTGGGACAGAAAGGGTTTAGGGGAAGTTTATCAATGGGCTACCTAAAAGGAGCAAAAAGGTAAGATTTTTGAAATTACCCTTTTAAGTCTTCACGTAAATCTTGAGAAGGCTGATTTTTCCACTTTTGTTCTCAAGAGTGCCCTCTTTAGCGTCAGGAACAGCGCTACGTCCTGGGATGGCGCAAGGGGCCCCTTTGACCATTCTCTGATCTATGGGAGAGCAGGAGGACCCACCTACTTCAAGGAAAACTTTCCATTGCTGTTTTTCATTTAGTTTCGAGATGTGATGGGAGGCCCTCGCCTCCCAGACTTTGCAGGAGGATGCCCCCCTGGCTTCTCTCCCTGCTCCTTATTACAGCAGCAGCTCCTGGCTGTAGGTGCAGGCATATAAGGAGCGAGGCAGCCGCCTGGGCATGAATCACTGCCTCAGTCCCCCCTCGTCTTCGAAGGAAACAGGAATGGAAAGAACCAGCAGAATTTTAGGTGACCTGCTAGAAACAGTTCAATCACACAGCTTAACAGGGAAAATGGCTTCGGTTTGCAATTAGGCACGGCTCTGATTTGTAATAAGGAATTTGATGCTGCCTCTCCCAGAGGATCCAGGAGAGTAAAGAGGAGGGGGTGAGAGTAGGAGATACCTAAATAGTTTATGAATTATTTTTTAAATCCCTGTTCAGCAGAAACTAGCTAAAGCAGAGCATGATTTGCTAGCTAAACGGTATTTGCTTAACAAGACACTTACTTGTGCACATTACTGCCATTAAGTAATCAATACACCCGGGTGCAGGGCTACACACAGTTTATTGTTCCTCCCCTAGCTTTGCTCTGACTCGGCACTGAATCTGTATGATTGTGCAGCTAGAACGTTTCTTGTGATAAATAGTGGTGAAGCCAATGGGAAAAAAAAAAGAAGAAAAAAAAAAATCAGGCATATTTTTCTCTGTCTGACTCTTACAAGGTTGTTGTGGTGGTGTTTTTTTTTTAATTTAACTAGGGCCTCAAACTGGTGCTTCTCTGCAGTCCAACTCTTCGCACCACCCACTGCCTTCAGGAACCCGTCTAACAGGCGATTCATCTTCCAGCGTGTTCACACCTGCACAATTACCATAAGTGGAAGAATCTTCCTCTATTCTACAGCAAACAATGGAAAGGATTGCCTTCACCTTTCTGCTCTAAACAAGAAATCAGTTGCTTTCAGAGCGGGTTATGAAACTCCCCACATCTCAGGGTCAGGAAAGGTTTGTGTCACGTGAAGGTGACCACGTGCCGTCAGTCCCCACAGCCAGTGAGTTAATCGAGCTGCGATTGTCTTGTCTTAGAGACCTAGTTCTCCTCAGATTCCAAACCACAGCACATTTTCCTTTGGCACAGTAAATAAACGTGAAAGCCTAAAACTGATGCAGGCCAGCTTCTCACCTGATTTTGTGATGAGATGCAATGCTTTGCCCTGCAGCCAGCACACAATGAGAAGAAAGAGCAATCCTCGCGCACCAGCTGGCACCATCCAAAGACACTGAGAAAACTCCCCTCCTGAGGAGGTACCAAACACGGGTGACTTCCACCCCGCTCTGGAGCATCCCTTTAGGCCTGTTGTAGAGCAAGGTGAGCTCAGCCTGCCCCCCGGTACCACTGGCACGAATCACCCTCTAAAATTAGGCACACGCTTCGTTGGGCTCAGGCTCCCGGATTAACTACAGACTTCGTGTCTCCCGGCACTGCACTCGACAGCGAGCTCCTTCCCACTCCGTCCCCACCCATCTGAGTCTCCGGGGAATGTTGCCATGGATTTCCACGGGACACACAAAAGAGTCCATATTGGAAGAACCCTGTTAAGGTTGCTAGGCGTAAATATTGACTTAACGGCTCTTCCGCCTTTTTTCTTTTTTAAGAACAGATTTGTTGGCCATGGCTGGAAAAAAATAAAAAATGATGGAGTATGCATGATTCACTCTGGCACTCACACAAACATGCAGATCAGTTGGCTGGCAGCTCACTCCTCTGTTAGCAGAACATCGCTTCGAAAATGTGTCATTTTGTTTTGGCAGCAAGAGCACCCAAGCCCGCAGACAGAGAGATAAAATCTCCTCTACCTTCCATTTACTTCACATGGGGACTGCTGACCTTCCCCCCCCACCCCAGCACAGAACATTTGATTAATACTTCCAACAGCATTTCAGTTGAGGTACATGGGAGGACTGATGGGATGCTGCCCATGTTTCACACTAAAAGCCCAGCCCAGAGACGTCCCTTCTTGGACCCGCTCTCCTGGGTCTGCTGACATGAGGAAGGACTCCAAACCTAATGGCAGGTAAATCTTTTTATTCAAAAGTCTTTTGAGTAAAGGCTGTTTCACAGACAATAAATATTGAGACAGAAGAGACTTAAGGTCACATGGGAAGTCGGCAGCAGAAGCGAGAAGGGACTCAAGGGTTTTGGTCATTGGATTCAGGCTTTCATCACCAGGTTCTGCTTCCTATAATATCCATGCACAGACTTTTAATCCTGAATTTTAAAAATGTTATTTAAAATAGGACTTCAACACTCAACATCATCCAAACCCTTTCCCATATTGATTCTGCCAGATCTGGATGGTTTGGTAGGACTGGCAAGGGGACAAACCTCCTCCTGAGGGTACAAAGTATCTGTGATACTTGTTAGTACCAGTCCTAGACACAGCCAGCACAATTTCCGACTGTCCCTACCAACCTGATCACCACACACAGAGGCATGAGCAGCTCGCCTGAGAGCTGGCAGAGGCTACAGGGAATACATTCAGGATTCCCCAGTAGACCCCCGTTTGACATACAACCAGGGGAACTCAGGAAGATTTGCATTTCACAGCACTTGGCAGATGTCTGACAGGAAGCAAGGATCTCGTCAGGAGGAAGACAAAAATCTAATGACTGAATATAGAAAGTCCAGTGTCAGACAAGAGTTCCTTCTCTAAAGGATCACAACAAGATCCACCACAAAGGAACATAAGGAGATTCCACCACCTCCCTGGACTAGGCTGCCCAGGGAGGTGGTGGAGCCTTCTTCTCTGGAGGCATTCAAAACCCACCTGGACAAGTTCCTGTGCAACCTGCTCTGGGTGGACCTTCTTTGGCAGGGGGGTTGCACTAGATGATCACCAGAGGTCCCTTCCAAACCCATGTGATTCTGTAAGTTCAGCCGCATTTCAGCTGCGAAGGGTGTCCTTTGGGACTTTTGCTCCACTGGAGTTTAAGCACCCCCAAAGGCACAACGCGAAACCAGGATCAACACACATGCACATTTATATTTGCTTTGCAACCATCTCCTGTGGGTCTACACCTTCCCCCCAGGGAACAGGGACCAACTCCTCCTGCCAGGTGTCCTCTGTGCACATCCCCTCCAGCAGCAGTGTGGTTCATTGTGTGGCACCTGAAGGCACCAGCATCTCAGAGCCACGCAGGGCAGCCCAGGGCTCTGCATCCTACCCAGTAATTAGACAACACGCAAACTAGCCATCCCCACCCAGTATTAAGGTACCAAAAACAAAAGCAAGGCCACTTAGATACCTTTGGAGCTTAGCAACAGCGAAGCTCAGGATCCACTCCACCTCTCTTAAATCTATTCTTACTGGCAGCTTTTGAAGCAGAGAATTCAATGAACAGAGGAACAGGTTGATATCTCTTCTCCTCGACTGTAGGCAGAGCCCGTTTGTTATTTTCTAAGCGTTTCCTTGGTGGCACATACAAATTCAATACTCTGTCTGCTAGAAAAGATGTCTATTTTCAGAATAAATACAAAGACACGCAAAGTTTAGGTTAGCAATAGCTAAGTAGAAGACATCATGAGATAGAAAAGGAAAAAAAAACTCTCTTAAGGTTCTAACATGCATAGGACAAGAGACTGAGTAGACCGAATTGTAAGAAATGAAGGAATTTTCCACCCACTCGCTCACTCTCCTGTCCTTGCAGCTGGAACAGCACAGCCCAGGTGCTGCCTCAATGATTCCTCTGCTCTGCCAGCCTAGGGTCAAGGTTGATGCATGGCAATCTTTACTGCATGCCAGTATCACCGCTCTTGTGCCTGCACACGAGCATCAGGGGACCATCTGCCATCTGTAATATAGAAAGGCTGTTTCAAGCTGCCAGTCATTGGCCGTTATCACCTGGTTATGGAGATGGCAGTGGTTGAGCTTTATGAGGGGTTCTCAAGAACACTACACTGCAAGCCAACATGCTGCATTTCTCACCGGGTTTATGTTGTACTGACCTGATGTGGGTCCAGCAATGGAAAGGCAACTGCTCCAGAAGTTTGGAGCCCCATTTATGTCCCTCCACTCAAAAGGAACCCCTCTGCTTACTGAGATGGTTGAGTTTGCCCTTGAACCTGCCCCTTGGACTTAGGCTGTCTGAGCATTTAGTTCAGAAGTATCTAGTTAGTTTTAAAGATTTAGGATCAGTTTTGTCACATGCTGCCCAGATGTGGAAGCCTGATATCAGCTTCCACGTGAATAAGAGCTGGGGTAAGAAGTCCCACTAGGGACAGCAGTGCAGCAGGAATCAGATCACCCCAGTCCAACGTAGACTCCTATATAATTGTATTACCTTTAATTCCATGGGAAGAGATGGAACTTTTACAAGTTTAAAACAAATCAACTGGACCAATCCTAAAGGGACCAATCTCTTTCCATTACCTAGAAAGAAAGTCAAGGGTGATGGGTTCAGATCTAAGTGTCTCAAGTCAGGTGAGATCATTCCTATCTTCAGGACATAAGATGAGGAAGAGGTAAGGATCAAGCCTCTAATGATTACACTGACTTCAAAGCTGCCCTGAGCTAATATTTTCTTATCCACATCTTCCAGCCACGGTCAGGAAAAAATACAGACTGTGGACAACCCTGATAACATAGAAGTTAGCCTGGAAAGCCACTTCCAGAAGTGGCAGAGCTACCTCTCCACAGTACAGGTTACCACCATCTCCCATAACAAGCAAGTAGCATGCCATAATCTCACAGCAATTAGTATATAGACTGTTTTAAGCACTTGGAAATAATAACCTGGGTCCTGGTCTCCTCAAAGCCAGTGAGCCAACTGCTGACATTATTAGTAGATAATGTCTTTTTAGGGCATCATAGGCTTTACTCCAGCCTAACTCCACTTCTTTCCCACTTTGTAGTTCTGGCTCTATTAATACACAAGAAAGTGGAGTGGAGTTCCTCAGGGGTCAGTGTTGGGACCAGCATTGTTTAATATCTTTGTTGGTGACACAGACAGTGGGATCAAGTGTACCCTCAGCAAGTTTGCTGATGATACCAAGCCACATGGAGTGGCTGAAGAGAAGGGATGCCACTCAGAGGGACCTGGACAAATTTGAGAGGTGGGCCCATGCAAACTTCATGAAGTTCAACCAAGCCAATTGTAAGGTCCTGTACCTGGGTCACGGCAATCACAGCACAAACACAGGTTGGGTGCAGAATGGACTGAGAGCAGCCCTGAAGAGAAGGACTTTGGGGTGTTGGTGGATGAGAAGCTCAACATTTACTGTCAATGTGTGCTCACAGCCCAGAAAGCCAACTGCATCCTGGGCTGCATCAGAAGAAGTGTGACCAGCAGATTGAGGGAGACGTTTCTGCCCCTCTACTCCGCTCTGGTTAGACTCCACCTGGAGCACTGCATCATGCTCTAGAGCCCCCAACATGAGAAGGACATGGACCTGTTGGAGCAAGTCCAGAGGAGGCCGGGAAGATGATCAGAGGGCTGGAGCACCTCTGCTGTGAAGACTGGCTGATGGAGTTGGGGTTCTTCAGCCTGGAGAAGAGAAGGCTCCTGGGAGACCATACAGAAGCCTTCCAGTATGTAAAGGGGGCCTACAGGAGAGATGGGGAGGGACTCCTTATCAGGAAGTGGAACAATAGGATAAGGGGTAATGGTTTTAAACTGAAAGAGGGTAGACTTAGATCAAATATTAGGAAGAAATTCTTTACTGTGAGGGTGCTGAGATACTGGAACAGGTTGCCCAGGGAAGCTGTGGATGCCCATTCCCGGAGGTGTTCAAGGCCAGGCTGGATGGGGCTTTGAGCAACCTGGTCTAGTGGGAGCGGCTCTAGGAGGTTGGAACTCGATGATCTTTAAGGTCCCCTCCAACCTAAACCATTCTATGATTCTACAAAAACCAGAGCATTTTCAGCATCATTTAAACTCAGGTGATCTTGTCTGCCTGTGACAGGCTAAACAACCTGTCAGTCACATTTATTGTTCCTGTTCCTTAAAAGCAGGAATCTAATTGAAGCGAAGAAGCAGAAAGGAAGGGCTGGTACTTACTTTCTCAGGACTGCAATTTCATTTTCTATGCTGCTTTCCTTTCCCTTCAGTGCCTTCTTGGGAATGCACTTGACGGCAAAGAGTTTCCCACTTGCTCTCTCTTCAGCCAAAACAACTTCAGAGAACGCACCTCTGAAAGAAGAAAAGAAAAATCCTGCTTTTAGGTGGTGCCATTTTTTTGGAAGCTGTTAGCTGGAACATAACCACTGAATGTAGTTCTTCTCGTGAGTGTCTTTTGACAGCTGCTCTTGTTAATCACAGCAATGACATTATAAGCACCTTTCTTTGCCTTTTCAAACATACACAGACATTCACATTCACGTGAAACATTAAAGGCTTGCCAAACACAACAGTTTTAATAAAGAACCATAGTCCAGGAGAAGTACAAGCAAAGCTTGAGAATCAGAAAGCACCATTTCCACACACAGGGCGATGGACGGTTGTCCGGCTGCTGATTTCATGGATGATGTACTTTTTCCCCTTCCTGAAGTTTTAGGACGTTTAATTCACATAGCAGCACAAAGTCCTTCGGACTAAATGATGTACCAGTGCCAAGAGCAATCCCAGTTCCTCAGTGACCACAAGAGGTCAGGGCCTCCGCTTTGGTCCTCCCTGGCGGCCCAGAGCATCCCCTCACCCCTGGCTCAACCCTGACTCAGACGGGGAAGCAGCGTCAGGACTTCTCTATGTACACAGAGTTATTCCACAACACAAACCGCAGTGCGTGTAATCGCTAAAGCCAAAGAATCAGATTAAATCACAAGCCCAAACACCGGCCTTAACAGAAGCCTCCCCTACGGTTACCCCGTAACCGAGAGAGAGATTACACAAATAAACTGGGAGGATTACACAAATAAAGAAACTTCATCACAGCAGCCAGTCACTAATTGCCAAGAACGGGCAGTGCTTCTCCTTCATCAGGTTATTCCCTAACAGTGTATTATTTCTTGCCTTCTCCTCGCTTCCTCCAAGCATCTGGACCTTACCGGGGAGAAGCCAGGAAAATGTTACAGTCAGTACTATATACACTTTTTTTTCTGTACTCACACTGTCTTCTGAGCACTTGAGCATCATTTGGATGCTCCTGGTCTGGATGGACCTTTGCTCTGCCACAGCAGTGCCAGCCGTGTTCCAGTGCTCATTACTTGTTTAGTAGAGAGGTGCTGGGCAAGACAGAGCTGTGGCCTGGTGAGGAACAGCACATCTTTGCTCACATTCACCAAAACCTCCTCCTGAAGCACCCGCTTTGTCCAAACAGACAAGGCCAAGCACTTGTCCGACCAGATCCCAACTGGCGGATTCACCAGCTGAAGGATCATATTTTATTTAGGCAAAATAAAAAGAGGCAGGACACTTGCCTTCACTCCCTCCCCGCCTCCATCAGTAGATTGTTCTGCTCTTCTTCAGAACTCTCTTTGAGCAGAGCTTGGCAACAGCCCGAGTAAACCCAACCACGATCCAGCCCACTCTGAAAACGCTCGTGTTTGATCCCAACACCTCATCGGGTACCACCAGCTTTCTCTGACTTCCATTCCCCACAGCTGCCCCTTATCTAGATTGTTTGTGGATTAAACAGAAGCATTTCCTTTCCCGGCCAGGCTCTTCCTTTTTAAGTCATTCGCTTTGATGACACAACCAAGAGGCTGTGACCTCACCAACGGCTCCCGAGTTGCGAAAGGACCGAATGAATCATTAAGCCAGTGGATAAGGGGATAAGCAAGAGGAAGAGGCTGGTGCTTTGGAAAGAAAGCGCCTGTTTACCCGGGAAGGCTTCTGTAGCCAGCAGGGACAGGGAAACGGCGACGGGAAGTTTAGCAATGGATTAAAAGAGGCTTTTTGCAAGCTGCTACGGCGGACATTTGACAGCCTGTCTACGTGTGGCGGTGACCCTCTGAACCAAGAATGTTTCACCTCAATTTGGACAGTGGTCCAGATTCACTCTGACCACGTTTATGCCTCTCTAAGTACAGGAACCATTCGCTGGTTTCTGCGCTGGGTATAACCCACCACTGCACGTCAGAGCATCACGGGCTCCAATTTAGAGTCCACACAATCGGTCCTAATGGCTTGTGCAATGAAGAAATCAAGCCACCCAGAGTTTTTAAAGACCTATTCTTTGCTTTCCCTATTACCAACAGCCCTAGTCATTTGATTCAGCAAATGGGGTTTTCACCCTGATTTGGGACAGCCAGACCAGAACTGGAATAAAATCCTTTTACTAGAGAAGCCCTAAGACCTCCCAGCGCTTATCAGCTTTGATTGCGGACCAGGGTGCTCAGAAACCCCCAGAACTGCTCCCAGCCATATTTCATGAACCCCTTAAGTCCCATCTGCTTAAGCTTTTCAACACTGCAATTCTCTCCAGCTGTGCCTTGAAGCAGCTTTTTGCCTTCAGTTAAATGCTGTTAAAAGCAGCATATTCACACCGCTCGTTTACTGATCACACAGCTCTCCCAATGTTTATGATATTATAAAAACACAGAGAGCTCCATCCCAATCTGGATTTCACTGCTGTTCTCAGACAACAAAACAAAGGAAATCCCTTTCTATCCCTCTATGCAATAAAGCCAGCTTTGGGAAACACCTCTATTTCAGCTGGCTTCACTGTTCTGCTAGATTTCTTTCTCCACTTATCAGGACAGCCATAGGATCCAGTGGCTGGGAACAGCCTCTGTGAATTTAAATGGAATTTTGGGGGGGGGCTCCGAAATGCTCATAAAAACCAATTCCACTTCTCCCTAACAACCTTTCATATTAAAGCATGAAATGAGCTGAACCCCAGCTACAGCGTTTTGCTCAGATGCCAACCCTGGGCACCGACAGGACGCTTTTTTTACATCCCGTTTTATACGAGGCCGTGGCATGAAATCGCTGGTGCTGGGAAGAGCCCCCGGGTAATGCAGGGGGGGACAGGGGGGGAGCACTGGGGTGGATCTGCTGGGAAGGCAGGAGGGAGATGCGAGGCGGTCTGGAATATCCGATGCACTATGTATGCTCCTGTGTTGACAGAGGGAAGAGAGAGGGTAAAAAAACAACAAGGCAATGGAGAGAGGAAAGATGGGCGAAGTGCTAGAAGGAAAGAGAAGGGAGGGCAGAGATGGAGATGGGGATCAAAGAGTTAACCACAGCCTTGGGGGACCGAACAGTACAGGACAAGACGAAAGAAAGAGATGGTAGCAGGGAGCATCAGCAAGGAAAAGGCAGCAAAGACACTGCTGGAGTCAGGGGAGAGTCAGAAATAACAGTGTATAGATTGGCAAGCAGCTATCATCATTTCTAACACATGGATGAATTCATCCAACCCTTAACGATCCAGTCCAGCCCCCACTAAACCCCCCTTCACTCATGCATGAATAGATAAATACCAGAGAGAAAGTCAGAAAGACAAGGCTGCTCATTTTCTTGCTAAGAGCAATATATCCTACAGCAAATTCTCCGCCTCCTCAAAAAAGTTCCCCAGAACTACCAACCTGGCAGGCTTGCAAAACAAGATATTTTTTTCTTCCCCGAAGAATTAATGTGCCCTTTAAAATCAAGACATTAATGAAGGAAGCAATTTACCTCCAAGAATTTATTGTGATTCTTTATTGAGGGTTAAAAATTAATTGTGTACAAAGTTCTATAAAAGTGTTTGGGTTTGAAAAATGTTGCGTTTTACACCAAAGTGACAGGACAGGGTTTCCTCATCCTCCCCAGAGATTATAGCAACAAATAAAAAAGCATCACAGCTTTGAGGAAGTAGGACAGCAGTGGAAAGGGGTAAGTGAGAAACTTCTGCAAAATTAAACTACCTTTAGCTGCCAAAATACATGTGTGGCAACTGAACCTCTTTTTGAAAGTTTTCACCATGTTATCATTTACCCTAGAGGGTCAACTCTTTTCAAACTTCTAATTGAGGCATGGAATAATTTCATGATCTAGATAATTTTGTATGGATGAGGATCAAGGCTAGCAGAAAGAAAGAGAGGTTACACGACCTGACATGTCACGGTGAGATAATGGCAAATTCTAGAAGGTGATTGAGACGTTCTGACTCCTCACCCCTTTGTGCACATCTAGACCATGCAGGACCCCATGAGAAGTCAATCTTTTATAGTTTCAATTTGTTTAAATTATTTCTCATCCAGCTGTTTTCTTTAATATAAAGGCTAGGATTTCAAGATTATCATTGGAATACAAATGGCACTCACATCCAAATAGAAAGGATTTTCTATTAAAAAATAATGGCTGCATGGGTAGACTAGCCCGCAAATCAAAGCAAAATAAAGGCCAAATAACTTTTCCCTTCATCTGTTTGAACTATAATTTAATATGAATGCTTAATTTCTAAAATACAATGAACAACATATACTGTTCTCGTTCATCAAAAAAAAATTGCTGTCACAAAAATACGGACAAAATGAAGACAAAGAGGTGATGGAGGGATAAAACTTATTTTTTTTCCATTTGCAGAGACCTCCATGTTGAGCAGTTTTCCACTGCATTAGCAGGTGCTCTGTCACACTAAATCAACAGACATGGTCAGGAAACAGATTTCACATCTTCAGGCTGTATATAGCTAATGATCATAATTATGATACAGTTGGCTTTTTATGTGTACTTTGCCCCAGTCAAACCATGGGGAAAAATGGTTTGAAAAATATACCATGTCCACAGTGAAGATCACTGAGATGGGAGACCAACGTAAGACCGACCACATCAAAGAAGGCAACTTCTGTAGCGTGGCTTCAGCAACCACACACAAGTTCTGCTCCTTGATTCCCTTAGTTTGTTTTTCTGCTATCACTACAGGGTGACTCGCTGTGACAGAATGAGCAGCACATGATTTCATCTTGCGTAGTCACCAAAAGTGTTTGGATTTGTTTGGATTTAACTTCCAATTTTTTGAGTACTATTACCTACAATTACAACAACAGCTTAGTGTTTTGACAGTTTTTGTCACCAGAGTCAGCTGCAAGAATTTTAATGCCAATTTGAGGCTTATAGTTTCTTCTGGTTTAGCTACTTAATATTGTATGCTCTCAGGAGAGAAAAAAAGCACACACACAGAAAAAACCCACCAAAAAAAACCCAACCCAAAATTGCAAATGAAAATCCATGTCAGCTACTTAAAGGAAAGCTACTTAGAGAAGAAAGACTTCATAGAAGTCAGAAAACACCAATTTAAAAGTTGCATACCATAAAGCATGGAATTATGACAATATAGTCAAGTTGGTTTCCTTCACACCCTTGCCTCTTACCCTGGACCCACCTTCACCAGAACGTAGACACCTCCTTAATGGGCAACTATCACTTTCACCCAAGGAAAAATTGCTGGGAATGATTTAAAACATTCTGTAGTTGAAATTAGTTTTTTACTCTAGTATGAATTCCAAATTCACAGTGGAGCATGGCACACAGCACCAGCACGCCTTGTCACTGAGAAACTCCCTTCCCTTCCTTCAAACAACGATGTTCTGAGGCATCAGCAAAGATGCCATTGTGTCCTGAGCACTTTCACCTGCCCACCACTGCCAAAGAGCCACCTCAGGTCCCACTTTGGGGGCCAACAGGGAAACAACCAAGTTCGAGATATGTGTAGCAATGAGGGCAGGAGAGCAGAGTGCGTCTACGATAGTTTCCAGCTGGGTGGATGGGAAATCCTCCAGTGCTTGGGGCATTCCAATTCAAACACCACCGGGGTGAAGGCACTGAAGCACATGGCCAAGGAGATTCCCAGAGACTCACAGGCAAAAAAAAAAAAAACAACAAAAAACACTACGTGCAGATCAGAAGAAGAATATGGGCTTCAGTGCCATAGAACTTCAGTTCAAAGATGAATAAACCACATAAACCACAGAAATTAAGCCAAAAAGAAAAGTTTCTGCAGAATCTCTTCCCCTTCTGAGATGAACTAATTTGTTTTAGCTGCCTGGTGTATGCTAATTTAATAGGATGCTATGCAGCCTGTTCTGAGACAGTGATGCATGGGTGCTAAAAAGGGAAACTGGCCCGGCGCAGATCCCCAGTCATGTTTGTTTTTACAGTCGTCTTCTTTCCTGAACTGTTTGCTCCTTTCTGATTAATCCTGACCCCTATTAGAGAGGGAAGTATTGTTTTTAAAGGCTTATTACATTTACATTACATCCTCTGTGGCACTCACAGTAAAGCTATCCAGAATCAAAAGCAAAACATACAGCTTTCTGTATTGAGCTCTTCCTTCCATTATACACTTCACAAATGAGCTGTTAAGCAGTTTATTTTCTCCACTGATGATCACATTCTTTCCAAAGTGAATATTTTAGTACCTTTCTTCCACTTTCATCTCGTAAGACAAAAGGAGCTCATTGTCTCCAAGGGTTTATCTGATGGCAGCAGTCTCATGAGGAAATAACCTTTCTTTTTCTAATAATGACCTCAAACCTTTCTTGAGGCATAAGTCATCTCCATAATTTTTTTCAAAGCGTTTCCCTGTTCTGACACTGATATATGCAAGGTCTATCACAACACATCTGATTTCTGGAGATCTTATCTGGCCATATAAAGCAGGTTACACCAATTTGAAAAAGACAGTTTTTTCTTCTGTCTCCTCCACATGGAAACTTAAATTATCTAGCACACCATGGGACTCTCCAAGAGGTGGCTCAATTAAGGAACAACTGGATGACACTGTGTCTTTTAAAGCAAAGGAAAGATAGTGCAGACACTATAGTTTTGCTTGAAACAACTCCTATGTTCCTTCTAAAGAGATGATCTTTATTTAAGATGAAACTAGCAACTGCCTAAAGATCAAATAACTGCGGTTCTGTCTCAACCATGGGAAATGCCCATTTACCCAGGATTTTTGCCTAAAGGTGTCTGGACCTTCACAAATTTGGGTTGCAAAAGCCTGCGCAGGGCTCATTCTTTCAGGTAGCATTTATCCATCTACAGAGCAAAATCCACGTACCAGTTCTGGTGGTCTTCATCAGTGATCACAGTCTCACAGAATGACTTGGGTTAGAAGGGACTTTTAAAGATCATCTAGTCCAGCCCCCCTCATAAGCAAATGATTATATTACTTGACCTGTGATTACCAAACACCAACCCTGTCTTTCATGACCTCCGTAGCCCATTCTAGAGGAACAAATGGAGTCATTCTTCTTAGCTTAACTTTTATTTATTTATAAACAAGGAACTTTGCATAATCTAAAAGTGCACACTCCTTTTCTACTCAACAGAGAAGCATCTCCAACAGATGATTACATCCCATCCTAAAATATATTGAGGGCAGCACACCATGACCCTGTAGGAATCCTTAAGCTCTGTCAACCAAAAATCCCCTGCTCTATTTGCTGCCTGGCTCTGGTCAAAGAGATCATCTGAGAAGCCCAGATATTAGCACCAAGATGCCCGTCAGGCAGCTGCAATTAAGTCAGATGACTTCCAGCCCTCAGATCTGGTCTTGCTTCAAGAGAAAGCAGAGTCTAACCACCCAGAATGAAACTGCTCTGACCACATCTACATGGATTTTCTTGACATCTAAGCCATTCCCCCATGTGTCCTGTTATGGGCAAGAGATGGCAAATACAGCAGTGCCATCAGCTTGTGCTGGGCTGACAGTGACTGTGAGTCACTGAAGAAGACCACCAGAACTGGTACTTGGATTTTTCTCTGTAGATGGATAAATGCTACCCAAAGGAATGAGGTCTGTGCAGGCTTTTGCAACCCAAATTTGTGAAGGTCCAGACACCTATTTAACACTGGTCAGATGACTCACACCCTACACACATCTCCTGATCTTTATTGAGCGCAAAGGGAGCCTAGGGGAAGAGAAGATTTCCACAGAGTGGACAGTTTGAAGGCTAAGGCAGTCAAATCTCCTCCGCAACTCATAGGACCTCAGTATGAAGAATAACCATGTATTCAAAACAAAAGTAGGACTGGGATTTGTAAGGCTTCTATGCCCACAATCACAGCACAGTTCCTCCTTACTTAAAGAACAGATTTATATTAGTTAATCGGACCATGGAACCAAAGCACACCTCCTAAGATCTGTCTTTTGCAGTTTAATCCTTTATGCCCAATCTACAGCCCCTCCTCAGGAAGCACTCCCCATGAACGTGATGAGCAGCCACTGAAAGAGGAGGCCACAGGGTTCAGAGATGTCACAAGCACAGCTGAACAATTCTCATTGTGTAAGAGCCCTTCTGTGCCACTACGAAACTCTAATTGGCTTGTTCTCATCCTGTTGTTACCCATCCAGCCGGTCCTGCATATCCGTTTTAAATATTTGGACTAAAAATGATGTGTATTTCGTATCCTCGCCCACTCTAAATCATAGCTTAGAATTAAAAAAAAAAAATTATAGAGAGACACAATTCAGTACAATGGAATACAAATTGTTTCATAACTCAGAATTGAGCTCTGGTAGGAAAAGCTACCACAAGATACCCAGAGCTCCATATTCAACCATACTTCCAGTGGCCACCTCTTAAAACACTAGAAGAGTGTTTGCTTTCCTACTTCCCAGCCTCTTGACTCATGTATCCACATGTGGTTTCATGTCTGAGCTGAGGGACATTAAGAAACCTTAGCAAACTGGTTTGCCTAGTAACCGGCAAGCTTGGGAATAAACATTTTGGCAGATTATTTCAGTATAACTACGCAGACCTTACCAGGCACCTCTGAAACTCACAGATACTTCTGTAAAAAGAATTGCCACACTGTCTCCACGTGTGCAAGACTCAGTCATCTTCTCATTCAAACCTCAGTGCAAAAAGGGTTTTCTCCTCAGCTTCAGTTGACAAGGAATCTCTCCATGTTTAAGGTGCTGTGTTGAGACTAATGAGGTTACTCACAAAATAGATGCAGCACCAGCAAAACTTTCCTCCCATAAACTCACTGTTACGAGCCTGCACACTGCTCTGAAGAGATATTTTTTGATGTCATAGAGTTATATTTGAATTGGCCAAAAGGAGATTCCTCAGGAGATATAAAGGAACCAGAAGCTGCACCAGCTTCCATCCAAACCCTGCCCAGCCTAAGTGTTGATCCAGCTGAAACAGGGAGCATATGAGGTCTAGCACAAGAGGTCCTCTGGGTTTATCCATGCTTTTTACAGCAGAGAAGGCCAGCCATGCCATCCCCTGAGGATGGGAATCATCCCTGCCTTCTGCTGCCTTGCCCATATGATGGTAGAAGACAAAATCTGGAGAAAAGGAGTCCCTCCAGCATGGAAGACCTGCACCTGAACAGCTGAGCCCATTAGAGAAACACAGCGAAGAAAAGGTGCTGGTGTTTCCCAAACTTCATCTGAAAGGAAAGCACCCAAAATGTCGAGTCTAGTCCATGGAAGCCATCAGCGATTGAGATGGTCTATAGAAGCCATCAGCAGTGAGACAGATATTGACATTTCTGTCAATATTGTCCATGAAAAGCTTTAGATTCCTGGTTTAATAGCAACCAGTTCAGTCTTCATAGAAAACAGTTATTCACCTATTTATTAACCCTACCCTGCTGGTAAGGAGATGAAGACTGAAGCCCTCCAGATGTGCCTAGGCAAGCTGGTGCTACTGAGCTCCACCTGACTTGCAAGAACCACAATAGACTGTGACTGCCCATGTCTTCAGCACACCATACAAACACATGCCAGTGCTGGACTACTCATGCCTCAGTCTTCACCTCCCTTTCTCCAGTGAGCAACAGCACAGAAGGAATTATCTCAATGCCCCAACCAGCTCACAAACACCAACCAAAGTCAACTGCTGCATAGGGATGACCTTCTGTGTTGGAAAACTTCAGCAGAAACAATCTGACCGCAGCGTTGATTCTCTTTATCAGAAATGTAATCATAGCACATTATAGTCTCATAATACCACGACGAGTTTCCTAGGAGATGACTGTCACGCGCCCTACCTATTTTTAAAAATGAAATTTCTCAGAACTCATTTCCATCTCGGGTTGACACGTTACACACACACACACATCAACAATCGCCACCACCGTGCTTCTCAGCCATTATGCAGGTCCAGATAACTCAGCCCAGACCTGGGACGGCAGGTCTGAGCAGTGCCGTGGCATTCCTGGTGAGCTGGCTGAGGGTGGGGAGAGGGAAACACAGCTCTGCAAACCTGACACTCATCGTTCCCGCGTTTCTTTGGAAGCTGTTGCATAATTTCAAACATGAACACACAAAAAAAAGGAAGCAGCGTATTATCCTCCCAGGAGACATGCACCCCAGAAGGAGAAAGTTCCCCAGAACGTTTGCATGAGAGCACTGGCAGAGTGATGAGGAACAGGCAGGAATTCAGGAATGTCTCTCCCAATGTACTGTAAAGGTTATCTGTGAGCCAATTCCCAAAAATACTGCAAGTAGTCAGTCAATGAGCTGAGGAGTTAAGCTGAGCCTGGTCCAGCTGGTAAAAGCTGCCACGTGTTGTATGTGGTACAGATGTGCTGTGGCTGGTACACCAGCCCACAGAAGGTATGGGCTGCAGGTATGGGCTGCAGAAGGTATGGGCTCAAAACAGGTGGAAAATTGATTTTTTTTAAAAAAAGAAAAGCCAGAAAGATTCAGCAATTTATCCCCCTGTGGAACTTCTGGTTATTGTTAATTGAAAGGGCTTGGAGGGGAGGAAGAGTTGGGACACACAGTCCTGACAGCAAGTGCACAAGTTGATCCCTGGGGTCATTTCAGAAACAGATCAAAGCAGGAGAGTGTCTGTCCCCACCATGATCAGACAGGGAAGTTCACTATTAAGAAACAAGCTTTGAGTCCTTTGATACATGGCAGGTCAAAATGATGTACATGAAAATGCTAGAATAGCAGAAAAAAACATGATACTTCCTCAGGGGAAACATTTTTGTTCTCTGCTGTGAGGAAAAGCCTAATTTGATTAGAACTTCATGCTCTCTTTGAAACAAACGCCTTTCCCAATAAAATATTTCCATTTCTAAGTGAAGGAGAACGCATTCCAAGTGAATGGAGACTTGAGGATCCTGAAATGTAAACTCCTGTGGTTTGCTCATAAGAAGTATCCTTTTTACCTGGTCAAAGGCAGGCATCTTCATGAAGGCAAACACCTTCATGCAGGCAAAAAACACTCAACAGGACTGAGCAACAGGATCTCCCCAGTCCAGGGTCCTTTCTTTATTTATAGCCACTAAAGTTTATTTAAAGAAAGGGTGAAAGAAATGGAGCTCGTGCAGCGTAAGACTGCAGTTCTTGTTTGTTCATTTGACATCTGCTGCTCAGTAATTTCTTTCCATAACTCTCTGTTAAAACACATTTTAAATATGTTAAGTAATTAATTGTTTACCCATGCCACATAATGTGCTTTAATCACAAATATACTACATGGTTTTTAAACTAGGACTAGAGAGTGGTGCTAGAAATCATCAGCAAAGGAGTTTGCAGAACTGAATTCACCTTCACTCTCCATGGCAAGAAACTCTCAATCTATAGTAGGATACACATGAGACAAACCCAAAATTCTTAGGACAGAAGGTGTAACCTCTTACACTGTGCCAAATCTTCACTGTCATGTTTAATTTTGAAAGAAGAACTACAAAAAATGAGGAAACTTGTTAAACAAGAAGTGAGAAGGTCCTAGGAGACAGAACCAGGAGAGTTAAAACTTGCAGGGGGCATAAGGACTGTTTAAAAATGTTGACGCCTGAAACTCAGAACAAATATATACCCCATGTAAAGAAAACTGAGAAACAGAGACGTCTTGCCAAGCAGCTGGGCAAGAGAAATCACAAGAAGACAGCATCCTCAAAATCAGAAGTTGTGTGTCCAAATGAGGAAACAAAAATAGGCTTTAAGTTCTAGCGGGTAAAATAGAAAAACTCCAAAAGGC
Source organism: Gallinago jamesoni (assembly GCA_025769975.1). Lineage (NCBI taxonomy): Eukaryota > Metazoa > Chordata > Aves > Charadriiformes > Scolopacidae > Gallinago > Gallinago jamesoni. Next base: position 7,148,588 of record JAOQGH010000001.1, on the reverse strand, counting down.
AGGAAAAAGCATCTGAAAAACAAGTTGTACCAGGCAGGAAATTTAATAACAACTATTTTTCATATATCAGAAGCCAGAAATGTGCCAGATTGCTGATGAACGAGGAAGCAGTCAAGTATAGAAGAAGCCTGAATAAACCCACATGGCTATAGCAAAAAAAAAAAAAAGTTACTTTTTTGGCATTCATGCTCACCACAGAGAGGTTTGGGGAGGGTCTCACACTGGACACACAACCTTCTTTACAAGGTTGGTAGAAGGGGTTATAGACGGGACTGACCCAACCATTCTAGAGGGACTCAGGCATGAAATTACTGAAGCTCTAAACACGGGATGAAGTCTCCCTCTTAAAGCTTTCTGGAAACCCAAAAATTAGAAGGCATCTTCCATGGCACGATTTTTTAAAAGGGATGCAAAGGAACATTTCAGGAATTACAGGGAACTTCAGATTAGTAAATCTGACATCAGCAGGTCAGTAAATCTATGATGAAAAACATCTCTCTGGCAAAAGACATATTAATTGAACATCTGCAAGAATATGACAGACTGAGGAAAAGCTAACATGGCTTTTGAGAAGGGAAGCCAGGCACCTAGATGTACTGGAGTACTCTGGAGTCAATGTGTATGTAGATGAGGAGATCCTGTTGACGTTGTTTGTTTAGATTTCAACAGGACACCTCAACACAGGATCTCTGAGCAGCTGAGCTGTTAGGGAATAGAGAAGGTTCTTGCACAAGAACTGGTTAAAAGATAAACAATAACAAGAAATAAATGCTAAATCCATTTAATATCCAGTGTTAGGGATTACTAAGATAGCAGTCTGTCACTCCCTGAATGCTTCATGCTGTTGAGATCCTCCTCCTTGCCTGCAGGATAAGGCAGAAGCAGGGAGGGTGACAGCGATGATCAAAAATATGAAACAGCCCCATTATGAGGAATTACTGAATCAAATAGTACTCTTCAGCCCAGAAGGGACAACTGAGGGGGACGGAATAAAGTTCAGAGTGGAGCAGGGAAGGTGATCGCTGTCCTGTGTGACACAAGGATTAGGTGATGGCACATGAAGGACTCCAAAACAAACTTCATCCAGCTTTTTTTCTATAGGACACTGTGGATGTTAACAAGGATTCAGAGAACAACCTGAAAAATACTGGTGATAAATTCCATCCCAGATCACTAAAGACACTATTTGTGGCTCAGAAAATGCCTGCACACATCTCACTGAATGGCAAGGGAGTACTCAGAGAATTATAATAATCACATTATTTTTCAACACTGTCCTATACTTTCCTCCCCAGACATTTGGCATTGGCTGCAGGGACAGGGCCCTGGATAAGCTGTGTTTTTGCTATGACCAAACAGCTGCTCCTATGGTCGATTAATGAGACGGAGCCAACAGCAGCCAACAGGAGCTCATGGAAAAAAAACGGGCATGCAAAACACATGGAGAGTCAAGCCCATCACTGAGACAAATGGGAACTTCTTTAGGTTAACCCATGGGAAAAAAAGCAAGGAACAGTGCATGTAAAACACTGCACAATTCCAATCAGATCATTTTCACCTAAGTAGCCCAGTCAGGATATCTAAAATACAACTTCAGAGGAATTAAACCAGCAGAGAATGACCACAAGACATCCAGGGAAGATATAGCTTTGGAAGGTGCATCACACACCCGTGGAGAAAACAGCCTTTGGGGTCTTCTTGGACTCATCTCTCTGGAATAAATAAAACCTCTGAGTTGCTGTATTCTTGCTTTAAGTGAATCATATGATGGGATTTTTATTGTCAGTCATCTCTTAGATTAGAATTAGAGGGTAGCTACCCACGGCAGGGGGGTTGGAACCCAATGATCTTTAAGGTCCCTTTCCAACCCAAATGATTCTATGATTCTACTGCTAATTAACTAAAACTCATATCCCAAGACTTAGTTATAACACCTTAAATGGCATGCAACATTTTTGCTTTGCATCCCTTCAGCTAGAATAGCCTAAACGCTCAGAATTTTTCATGCATTTATTCTTACAACATCCTTATGGGGTTAGGCAGGGCTGTCAAAGGTAGGAAATACATGGGAACTAGGGCACAGAGGGCATAACACAGACAAACCCCAGATCCCCCCAGTCCAACCCCCATTACTGAACTTGAAGAACATCTTCACATGTTGCCAGATGACACTGCAGACACAGCCTGCTTTCACCCTAGACTTTTTGCTTTAGCCCTCCCCTCCTGCTGTATCAGAGACCGCTGTCCCCACAGGCATATAATGCACAATAAGGGCTAAAGCTTAGTTATTCCACAGAAAAGCAATTCACTGAAAAGCTGGCACCATTCCCTGCCACGAATATTTGAAGTTTAAGAAGCATTTCTTGCTTTCTACACCACATGCTACTAAATCTGAGTAAACCATCATCATCATCAACCCACCGAGTCCGACATTTAAGTAAAGTTGCTTATAGGACCCCCATGTTTGACAGTGAATCCATTTTCCTAACATTAGCAGTGTAAATACACTTTGGTTGAGCTGCCATCGGAGTCTTTATAAGGAAACAAATCTTTTCTCTTTGTTGACAAAAGCTTGGGAGTAGCATTTATTATACACAAATGTTAGCAGGTGTTCATATTTAACTTGTTTTTGTGGATTTTTTAAGCCTCAGATGCATATAGTGATTGAGAATTACTGTTTATTCATTTCTGTGTAATAGGAGAAGCAGCATTTCATCTGTCTCATCCATATTTAATAGCTCCAGGCACAACAACCATGAAAGGTCTATTTTTCTCCCACTAGGGAAAATATTATTATTATTATTACTACTACCATGACTACATCTATATTCTGAAATTATTCATCCCCAGCTTTCTATATTATTTCTGCGTTATCTGCAGGCCAGGTCCTTTCCTGGTACTTACCCCAGTTACCAGGCTGATGGAGCTATACTTATTGATGGGACGCTGAGTCACATCAGCTAAGGACAGAGTCAATTCAAAGCTTCTTGGCAATACAAAGACAGATTGAATTTTGCTGCCCCGAGGTAGGGCAGAGATGCTTGGAAAACTACCCATCTACTCCTCCTGCTGTTACCGGGAGAGTGGTTTAGGGAGGTATCTGCTGCCTTTTGGAGGTCTACTCCCGTCCCCCAGGTCCAGCACGTCCATTTTCACGCTTCCCAGTCTTGGCACTCACTCAAGGTAAATGCTGGTCTCTAGCTGCTGCTCCATATGGCACCTATGCCTAGACCAGACCCCTGCTCCCAAAATGCCATGTAAATGTGAAGGATGGCACCTAATTTCCTGCTAGCACAGCAGGGCAGCCCAAGGTCTGTTCTGATGGCTCAAGTAAAGCTCAGGCTGTGCACTGCCCTCCCAATCCCAACCCTGAAATTGGATGCAACCCCAATGAACTAGAGGCATCCCTCCATGCATAGAATCATAGAATGGTTTGAGTCGGAAGGGACCTTAAAGATCATCTTTAAGGTCCCTTCCAACCCGAACAATTCTATGATTCTATGGTCATCGAGTTCCAACCCCCCTGCCATGGGCAGGGATACCTCCCACCAGACCAGGTTGCTCAAAGCCCCATCCAGCCTGGCCTTGAACCTCTCCAGGGATGGGGCATCCACAGCTTCTCTGGGCAATCTGGGCCAGTGTCTCACTCACTGTAAAGAACGTCTTCCTAATGTCTCATCTAAATCTCCATTCTTCCAATTTAAAGCCGTTACCCCTTGTCCTGTTTTACCCCTTGTCCTGTCAAGGGGTAGATCTACATCACCCAGCAGACCACAACAGCCTGAAGTAATAAATGGTCCAGAGTGTCATTTATCTAGTTAAGCAGAAAACAGAGGAGGCATAATCATTAAAACATTTTTTTTCCCTTCCCAGCAATAAAGGAGGATCTCAGTGAGCTCCAAGGAAACCTCTTCTTCCTCACCCGAGCCCGGACAGCCTCCAGCAGAGCTAACAAACGTGCAACGACAGCTCCAACCAGAGAAACAGTTAAGAACGTGGGGTTTTTCCGGGTGTTTGCTCCCGGGACAAACGTTCCCTGATAGCATTGCCATTAAAATGTTAATCATAAAACCGCCGAGGGCCCTTTTCCCCCAAGGAGGTCACTCGTTCAAATGCAGCCAGGGTCAGCAGTCCCCGGCACGTTACCGTGAGGCAGTGTTTACCCAGCGAGAAGCAAATTGGATAGATTCAACCCAGTCACGTGCTGTAAAATCCAGGAGCACGGGCTGAGACCGATCCCTCGCAACAACAGCAGGAGCCACGGACACCTGGGGGGGCTTCACAGGGGAGGTTTGTCTGTCCCCGGGCAGGGCTGAAGGAGCAACGGCAGCGCAAGGGACAAGCCTGGGGCAGTCACCAGCAGGAAGCTTTATGCCTCCAGAGTTGCCCGTTCAGTTTTAGCATCACTTCAGGAAGGGAAAAATAATCCCCCAAATCCCCTGCAGATTTTTTTTGTTTTTCCCAGCCTCAAATGCCTAAAGCAACTGAAAAAAAAATAAAAATCCCACGTTAAACACATTCAGGGGCTGAAAGTCATGATGAGAGCAACTGAGATGCAGAGGATATATATATGAAAAGACATACATCTTTTTCTCCTAGTATTTGTAATTTGGAGATAGAACAAGACTGGGGGGGGAGGGGAGAGGAACACGTTATCCCCTTTCCTCTACATGTGTAGCTCTCATTAGGGCCAATTAGGAAGATAATCACATGTGAAAAGAGGCTACAAGCCAACCTATGGGATAAAAGCAGACATAAACACAACTCCAGTGAGCTTAGGGAGCATAGGGTTTCCCCCATCAAGTTCTCCAAGCTCGGATCTGACTCGATTCGACCCTGAAAGCTCAGCCCTTTGCGACATCACCTGGGAGAGCATCCCACCGAGGGGGGATGAGGTGGTAGCGCGGGTCTTCAGGGACCCACAAACCTGCCCCCTCTGAAGACTTGCCCAAGTGATGTCTCAGCATGCAGAAGGAGAGAAATTAATTGCTCTTTGCAGTGTTTGTCCCATACTTAGCACGAGGCCTTTAAGACTTCCACATTAAGAATTGATACGTTGCGAGGGGTGAAGTCAAAGAGAAAATCTCATCCAAGGTCAATGAGTGCAGGGCTTGCACTCAGCTCCCCAGTGCCTTCTCCCTCCCCAGAGCACACCGGCCAGCACAATCGTAATGGAATCCTCTGGGTGGGTTTTCTCCACCATCGGCGTTACCTTTGTCATCCCCGTCTCTAATATCTGAGATGCCTTCCCCATCCCAGCTGCCTCCCGGGTGACTCCAGGCAATTACATTTCTAATTGCACCACAATGGTGCTCTCTCTCTGGGATGGTATACCGCTGTTTAATTTATAAATGTCAATTTGGAAGCACAATACAATGAAAAATTACCCACATCAGACACAGAGCAGTTCCCGTTTATGAATAGGTAAGATGGCAACAAAAATAATTAAGTACTTAACAAAGAGAAAGGATGAGGGAAATTCAGGCAGCCCTTTAATGCAACCCTTCCAAATTTTACACATGCTTGATTTTGAGCCATTTAAATGGAAAGGGACAGGTAGCTGAGTGGCAGGTTTGATATTGGACATGACATCGCATAGTCTGTGCCTGTTTGGGAACCTATTTAATATTTAAGTCTCAATTAACCAGTAAGACTGACTTGACATTTAAAAATCTAAACAAAACACTTCAAGTGTAGCTCTTTAAAAAGCATCTGTAAAAGCACTTTCATATTCCATGAATCTGTTCATTCTTTGCATCCTGAATAACAGCTCCGGGGGCAGGGGGGAATAGAAAATTTTAAAAAAATTGCAATTTGTTGCTTTTTATCCCCATTTTCTTTGCTTAGTCAGTTCAGCTAAGCACAAGTGGGCTGAATTCTTTCCCCCTTGTATATCACCAGCAGAGCAACTGCAGAGATACCTGAGCTAGTTCTGAACTAGAAAAAAATTGTTTTGCAGGAGGAAAAAATCAGCTCATATCAAGCTCTGAATCATCAGTGTCACTGCTTTCAAACTGTTTTGTTCTTTTATACAGCTGATTTCAAGCGACATAAAACCTGAGAAGAGGGCAGATGCCCAGAGCACCCATCAGGGAAATGGGAAAGGAGGAGCTGCATGAAGCATCCTTGGTTCAGGCGATAGACACAAACCAACAAGACTTGCCCCTCAGCCATCCCAATCCCAGGCAAAGTCACAGCTGGATTGGGAATTCGTGGTTTTCTGGGCTGACAACAATCCTCCTATATCAGCCCTGCAGGTGGGGAAGAATGTGAAGAGCAGCAAGGAAAAGCACCAGGCATGAGGCAGATGGCTTTAGGTACCAACATTTTCTCTATGGCCACAACATGATGGATATTATGGACTGCAGCATGGATGTCCCTTCACTTCCACCTGGTCAGGCCAGCGCATCCCCTGCTGCCTACACAGACCCACCCAGGTTTCAGCAGGGGCTTCAAAGCTGCAAACCAGGGGTGAACACAAGAGCCTCTGCTCCGAGTGGGCATTAAAAACCAACCACACTCTTAAACTTTCCTACTGTATAGTTCTCAATAGCACAAACGCAGTCATCAAGAAAGAAATCACAGATTTCAAGCCTTTCTTTTTCCAAGTTTAGCTCTGAATGCTACACACAATGACTAACTCTACAAGGGGGTTGCCCTCTTGCCCTTACACTGAAAGCACTAATGGAGACCACCCCGGTGTGCATTCACCCTGCAACAGGAGAACGGTAGTGCCTTTACACACTCAACCAGAGAAGTTAAATGAAGCAGAGCAAGAGAGACAAAGTGAATTGTAGTGTCTTCCCTTTTGTCCATCTACTGTAGAAATTACAGACCTGCACAACCTGCCTATGTGGAAGAAGAGAAGACCCACCATGATGGGTTAGAGCAGTCTAGCAAAATATCTCCCAGCTTGTAACAAGAGTTTGCATGAAAAGTATAACAAAGAGAGAATCACAGAATCTTAGTGGTTGGAAGGGACCTTTGAGATCGAATCCAACCACATTAAAGAAACAAACCAAACAAAAAAAAAAACAAAAAAACAAACCACAACAGATCCTTCACCACTCTCCTGGCCTCCCAGGATAAGCAGTTCCAGGGATTCCTGGGTGTCAGGGTGTATTGGGACCGTTGTGTGCCCACCCGTGCAGTGACCCACTGTGCATAGGCAAGACCCTGTCTCATGCCTATGAGATATGATGTGGTGGCTATTTCCATCTCCTGCCAGGTCTCAGCCAAGCAGCCCTTCTCCAGCTCTGCAGAGAAAAGCCATACAAGTAAGTGCCTCAGCTAGTGCCAGCTGCGTGCCATTGATGTTAATGGATTTGTTCTGCTTTATACCAGCTGATGATCTCCCTCTGCTCCCTCGCTGCCCTCACAACAGATTCTCTGATGCCCAACGTAGAAGATATCCACCAAGAAAGTGGATCAAGTCCAGCAAGTGCTGTGTGATGCCTGTGACACTGATTTACATCTGTTATCTCAGAGGAAGGTGTATGAGCATTGCCATTGGGTTATGACAGAGCACCATGGCCCTGGGAAAGCTTTGTGCTAACCCTCATTACCTAAATGTTGGCTTATTCCTTCAAGACGGGTCTTTCTATCCTTTGAAATCCCTTGGGTTGTTCTAATCCCTGCTACTGTAATGCCAGGGGAAATATGGTGGGACACATTACCGCTCCTCATCCCCATGAGCACGCTGCCAACGCTGCTTTTGACACTGTGCTTCTCCATCCTGCTTTAAAGAAAGCGCCCAGAAAAACACAAGTTCATTTTACACCTCTGATAGTGTCCGCAAGCTCTAGTCCAGCCACTCTTTCTAACAAAACACTGACCTCAGTGAGAGGCGAAGGGAAAATCTGAACTCATCTGGAGACATTACTCCAAATTTCTGCTTCTCTCAATTCATTACTCTAAACGACTTCAGCTTCTGTGTGGCTCCTGCCCATATTACCATCTCCTGGAGCTAGCACTGGCTGCAATGCAAGGCCTTTCCTCAGAATGAAACACTGATAGCATCCCTAACTGGCAGGTGGACTTCAGCAGTGCCATCACTTGTGTGGCAAACCATTGCCTTGGCTGAGTCTACTGTTTCAAGTCCTTCCAGGTTTTGATTGTGTGCAAGCAATGCTAATGTGTTCACTGGAAAGCGTGTCCTCCACCGCAGAGTAAACCAGAGAAACATGCTTTCTGTCACATAAAAGCAGCCCTGACATTTATCATGGAATGGTTTGGGTTGGAAGGGACCTTAAACACCTCTAGTTCCAACCCCCCTGCCATGAGCAGGGACACCTCCCACTAGACCAGGTTGCTCAAAGCCCCATCCAGCCTGGTCTTGACCATCTCCAGGGATGGGGCAGCCTCAGCTTCTCTGGGCAACCTGGGCCAGTGTCTCACCACCCTCACAGGAAAGAATTTCTTCCTAATATCTAACCTAAATCTCCCCTCTTTCAGTTTACAACTGTTACCCCTCATCCTATCACTACAGTCCCCAACAATATGTCACCTTATGAGCAGGGAAGCCAGCTGCAGTTCCCAGCTCCAATGTGTAACGTCAGCAGGAGAGATATTAAACATTTATAGCGGGAAGCTCCAGCATTAACCAAAAATACTTCCACGTCAGCAGGACTTACAGGATCAGCCAATATCTGACAGCCCTCTAAGCCTGCCCTGGAGTGGGACGTGACAGCAAACCAAAGGGTTTTCCCCGAATTAAAGATTCAGGGTAAAGTTCCCACTTCTGTCAGTTTGCTGGGAAGCCGAGTTCAAGTTCCCACACTGATCCGTGCCGAGCAAGAGGAGAGAAGCAGCTTCTTTTTTCCACCCTTTCTGTATATGATTAGAGATGGGCCCAGGAGACACGGATTTGCTGGTGAAAACCTCCCCTTTGATCAGTTTAGTGATTTGTGAGAGTCTCTGGTTAAAACCTCGCAGTGCAGTACATCCCAATTAAAGATAATCCGAAAATACACAGTTTGCATGAAAATGTGAGCTTTTGCTGGTGCCCGGAAGGAGAAGAGGGGGAGTTTCTTGTTTTAGTACCACTGCTTACCCTGTCATATTTCATACCAACAACTGAGGTCACGTGCTGCTTTCCCTTCCCTTATTTTCTGAAGGAGAAAGCAGAAAGGACACTTTTAGAACAGGAGAAAAAAAAAAAAACAAACAAGTAGAACATGGGTCAAATGAAGTTTGGTGCCTATCTTTCCCACAGGAAAATTTGCCAAAGAAAAATTAAAGTAAATCCAAGAGGCAAATATAACGCTTTACATGATGAATTTTTTTTTCCTGCTACTTTCAAGGCACGATTTCCTCATGCAAAAGGAGAGGGATAATACATCTCTCTCTGCTCCATCGGTCTGTCACTAAGGAAGGTTTCCGCAATTTTATTCATTTTCAGCAATTTTATTCATTTCTCTCTCCCCTGCTCTTTCTTTCTCGCTTTCATTACCCGTGGTGAGGCTGCAGTGCCACTCACTCATCGCAGAGCTGCAAAGTTGACTCACGACGGCTCCTTTTTTCTGCTCTCCGATCCCATCAAATTATTGAAAAGGGCACTGTCAAGTTGGAAAGAATATATCTTCTAAAAGAAAATAAATTTTCTCTCCTAAGTTCCAAATGGCACCTTAAACCATATGTTTAAGGGAAGAAAATGAAAGAATTTCTAAGAGACTCATTTTCCTACCATTAATAATGCCCCTGGTTTTCTTTTTGCACGTTTCAGTCCAATTCACCATCAGTTTCCAGACAACTCCACTCTCTGCTTTTTCTGGACTCGCAGGAATGATATTGCCAAGTCTCATAAGTTTGTCCTCAGTCTTTGGGTATTTGTAGGATTATTTTTTTTGTAAAGTCGGAGCTTGTAAAGACATGAGTAATGCTGTGGCTCAGCTTTCATTCTTATTTTGGTATCTGTTAGCCTTAAGGGTTACAGGGAACAGTTTGACTGCATGGCTCAAGTATACCCCAAAGGCTCAAAACCAAGAACCCGACTGAAATTTTTACATAATCTCGCTATTTTTAGGGAGATTTTTGTGATTCCAGGAAGACTGAATGAATATTATTTATTTTTTTTTAACTCTTAAGATTTAACTTGTCTACAGTGTTGGATTTAGCATCTGAATTTCTTCTATGCTACAGCACATGTAAGTGCAAAACGTCCTCAACTCAAGATCTGTTTCCTTTTCCTTCTTGGGGCCCAACATCTCCCTGGTCCCTGCTCCTATCTACTGGTCTAGTTCTGATCCTCTTCTCTGTCCCTACCGACCACAACCCCAGATCCACTGTGCCTGCTACCAGAGCATCTAGGCACTACCAAATCAGAAAAAAAAAAACAAACAGGTAAAACCTAATACTGCATGTACAGCCATCATTTCTCTGCAATTGTAGTGGTATAAAACAAGCCAAATCGCAGTGCTGGTGTCCAATCCACACAGGGTGTATGGAAGAAGGTAGGAGTTTGTCACCAACATTTAACCCACCGGTGACAACGGTAAGAAGGATGCTGGGCATTAGCAAAGAAAGACTGCTAAAAGGTAACACAAATTGGTCGGGAATCTTTATGTACAACTCTCATAAGAAAGTGTGTAGTTAAAAGACAGAACCTGAGCTGAATTGAAACAACCCCCAAAAAAACCCAAACAAACCAGTCCACACTTATTTCTTATTTCTGCATTAGAATTTCTGTTGGAACCTTGTTATAAAATCCAGCAGCACATCACCTCTCCAACAAAGACTTTTCTCACAAGACACTGGGAATAAAATAATATACAGTTCAATCAACCTACCTCCAGGGCATATTTACACAGAGGTTTTTTTATTTGCCTTTCAACTTTTCAATACCTAACTGAAAGGTAAAGGTATTAAATATACATCGCTGTGCATTTTATTCCAGAAGAGGTCCATGGTGCATCTCGGGAAGCACCCATGAAGACATCTAATTAATGCCGGTGCCAAACCCAACCCTGGCTGTGTAAGCAGGGCTAAAATTTCAAGTACACAGGACAGGAATTAATGTCTTCATTTCTCCTGCAAAACTGGCAACATTCAAAGTAAACAAAAAAAAAAAAATCCTTCATCCAGGGTCAGTTTACCCTGATTTGAGAAACTGTGGGCCAGACTGTCTCTTTAAGTCCCTTATGCAAATTGGGAGTACAGGGCATACATGAAGGCAATTGCAGACAGAAAATAAATAAAAACTGCACTGTTTTCCAGCAGGTGTGGATGGAGGACTGTACTTCCCTGGGCAGCAGTGTACATGCTGCATGTTGTGGTGACTGAAATGGAAAAAACTTTTCAAGATCTTGTTTTAGCTATGAATAATAGTTGCAAGGGGGATGAGGGGGAAAGAACATATTTTCTTAAAATTTGAATTTCAAATTTAGTCAAAAAGTGAATTGAGAAGTCGCTGAAATCATCAAGTGAAAACCTGATGTTGTCTCTACCCCATTCGCCTTCGCAAGCAGCAGACACAGCTCCACCAAGGCTCTTCTCCAAAGCCCAGCCCGGGTTATGGAACATCAACACCCCTTCAGTGGGGACTGATCACCCACCCCATGATCATACTCAGAGGGCTCAGCCAAAACCAGAGCTCGAGCACTTTGGTCCTCACACAAACGCAGTGTCCCTCCATGAGATGTTTCCAATCTCAAGAGTATGGCAAAAAGGATGAAGATACACAGTGAGGTTATTTCTCCCAAGGGGTGGTTCATGGAGCAAACTCCAGATGTGATTGTTACTGAATTAAGGTAATTAATCCCTGAAACGAATGTGATGCAATCACTGGGCTGGGGAAATGTTTGCCTCTGGAAGTCAGGAGGTAGTAGCCTTCCAGAAAAGCCCCAGAATACACATCTATCGTCCCGGCCACATGGACTAGACTGGCATGGACAAAATCATCTTCACTTTTAAGAGCGGTAGAGTAAATAAAGACTGCACTGAAATCAGGGACAAAATATCTATTGAATTTGAAGGACCAAGATTTTCACCCAGTTCATACGTCTTGTTAATATACATGTTAACATGCACTTGGCCCACTTGATCCCATCACTGTTTACAATTAGATACTCCTAACCCAGACTTTGGCAAAACACAAATTGTACTGTTTGTAACAAAAAAATTGCTCTCTCAAGAATGAATATCTGTCTCTTCTCGTGCCGTCTCTCTACATAACCCTCCACAGTCTGTTGCCAGCTCTCATTATGTCTGGTCCTCTCATTTTAATTGCAAGCACTGTACGATAAGAACCTTCAATTTGATTTTTCTGTAGTGCAGAACGTGCAATAAAGTTACTCACAAATGACAGAGGAAAACATGCACACATTAAGCATTTGAAAAACGGGTAGGCATCCAAAATAAAATGACTGTGTAGAGAATGACTGGCTACTGACTGGATAAATCCTGTCACTGTTCAAGTTAATAAAACAAATCTCTTGACAGGTGTTAGGTAATTTTTAGCAAAGTTACAAAGGCATCACTATAGCTAGTGTTATTAAAAGCTTTGATTAGTTACCAGAACAGGCTCAGAGGTCTAAATCAAAGCTGCTAACTGAAGCTGGTGGGATGTTCTGATGTTCGCAACTGGAGAAAAGCCTCAAATTCCAAGAAAACTCTCTAAAAGGAAGAGGGCACATGCACTAGAAGCTGATATAATATATGTGAGTTTTTGTATGCTTTCTAGTCCATCTTAAACTGTGACCCCATCTGAGCAGAGAGGGCCCCTCAGAGCAGAGATACGGCAGGAGTGCTGCTCGCCCAGGTGACAGCAGCTGGTGTGAGTGTGGTCCTGCCTCATCGCACTTGGGGGACAGAGATAAAAATGCTTCAATGCATTTAGGGGTGGAGAAAGAGCCACGTTTTCTAGGTGCTGTAGCAGCAGAACTAACATAGCAGGTACTAACAGAAATGCATATGAAATAGGCACTGCCTGAACCACCGGCAGCACAGAGGACTTGGCGCAGCATTTAGATGAGGCTGATTCTCTTGGCTGTTCTTACACCTGAACATTATTTCCTTCTCAAACATTTGCATTTCTCCCCTTGGAGAGTCTCCCTGAAGCACAGAAACCAAGTCTCACTCCCCAACCCTCCTTAGGAACACCCCCTGCTGTGAACACCAAGACCAAAGTGGCCGCAAACCCGAACTAGGTCCTGGGCATGTCTTGGTCCAAGGCTGGTGCTGAAGAAGATTTTCCTTGTTCAGCTGCTGACCCATCCTCCCTGGCTGCAGAGCATTGGAAGCAAAGACAGCAAAATCCTTATGGAAGAGGGGTTTGACGTTGGTTTGTATTCTCAAAATCACTTCTAGACCCAGAGCCAAGCAAGCAGCACCGCGACCCTCCTGAGGTGCCCCCCTGCCTGCACCGCTCAGGAGGACAGCCCCAGGGATGCTGATTAAGATTTCACACAGCATCATCCATTTCTGCATACCCTAACTAGCCTACCAGCCATTCTTTTCTCATGGTGGTGTATATCTGAACAATGAACACACCACAGAGGGACAGAGAAAAACCTCATTCTGGGAATTAGTTCTCAGCCAAACTGTCCAACAGCCCCCAGCTTTGTGTTCTTCTGAAGGAGCTGTGATCGGGTTTGAGCATCATCATTTAGCTCTATTTCCCACTCTCTGCATGGATGGGGAAAGCTGCAGGACTCCATCTGAGAGAGCTGGAGTTGTTCAGCCTGGAGAAGAAAAGGCTCATAGCAGCCTACCAATACCTGAAGGGAGAGCTGGAGAGGGACTCTTTGTCAGGAAGTGTAGTGAAAGGATGAGGGGTAACAGTTGTAAATTGGAAGAGGGGAGATTCGGATTAGATATTAGGAAAAAATTCTTTCCTGTGAGGGTGGTGAGACACTGGAACAGGTTGCCCAGAGAAGCTGTGGATGCCCCATCCCTGGAAGTGTTCAAGGCCAGGCTGGATGGGGCTTTGAACAACCTGGTCTGGTGGGAGGTGTCCCTGCCCATGGCAGGGGGGTTGGAACTCAATGATCTTTAAGATCCCTTCCAACCCAAACCATTCTGTGATTTTATGATCTGAAGCTTACCATAGGTACAAGCCCATGTGCTAGCAGCTATGCACTGAAGTTGAACCTGCTGGATCAATTAACCACACGTTCATACAGCTGAGGGATGAATTTGCCCCCAGTTACTTTTATCAGCCATTTTTAGACTAAAAAAGTTTCGTTAAACCTCAAGCAAGGAGCGTTCAACTAAAGGCAATTTCACATCCGCGTACTTGCTTATCCTTAATTACATTATTCCCTTCTTTCTGTAAAGACTCTCAAGTACAGATGGATAAACATGATGTTGTAATATTAATTTGTACTGAGCAATATAATTAGTTACTTCTCAGTAAATGTGAAAAGATTAGGAGGAACACATTAGTTTGTTCAGTTGGCAGATGGAAAGTACTGCTTCCTTTTATATCTCTGAAAAATTATGGCAGCTAGCACAGCTTCCTAAAGCCATTTGCTTTGATTCAAATAAACATTAAATAATTAACCAGAATTAAAAATAACATCAAATATTAGCAGAATAAGGAACTACAGGTGTTCTGTGCAGGTCGTCTCTGATATTAGGATGCCCATGACATTCAAAGGCCAAATCCATATGTGAGAGCACTGGCTGTATCTTGAGATACGTTCTAGTATACGGGAACAAAGCTGATGAGAAAGAAAGCAAGTGACTGTAAGTGGCAGGCAGGAGAGAGACAGGGAAACATTCCATGCTTGCAAAGCTTCCACAACATGGGGATGCACACGTGCTGTAGAATCAGGATTTCAGAAATTAAATTGCCGCATCCTCACGCTGACTGGACCAACTGTAGAAAGTAACCCCTAAATAAGCAAGTAATCTGTATGCAAAGCCCCAGATGAACAGATGATGAAAGGAAATTATCAACCCTGCTGTTTTCTGAGCATCCCATTTTATAAACAGTTATTTAAAGAGCTGTATTTAAGTTTTTCCATCCTAATGAAAACTCACATGGATGATTTCTCCAGAACAACAGAAGCTCATCCTTCATATGAAAGATACCATAAGTTCCAGAACTCACCCATAGAGAGGCAATTTGGAAGAAAGAAACGTGATTTGCAAGGGACAGAATGAAAGAAAAAGAAAGGAGCTGCAGACGAGGAACGCCAGATAGGGCAAACACACCCAGAAAGGGGGACTCACTCTCAGGAACACCATCTGCATGAACAAATAGACTATAAACCAGAAAACTAGAAAGAAAAAAAAAAAAATCACAAAATGCTTGATCTTCCAACATGCAGGGTCATCTGAGCAGAGATAAACAAAGAGCGCTCATTAATGTATCTATAAAGACCATGAAGATGGTCTGTACAGCTGGACATCAGACCTCCTTCTTGAGTTAATCCCCAGATGAAGCAATATGTCTCTCAGGGCATGTCTGATCCAACACATTATTTATTTATGTTGTATCCAGTGATGAATGACCCTGTCAAAATGTGTATTTTTCTCCTGGATATGTCTAGCTTTAGCATCACAACAAATTGTCTGGGAAACGTATCTGACAGACCAAAGAATCCACTACTATTCCTCTCACACCTCTGAAAAACTCTCAGCAAGTGTTCCACGTCTAGTTTTTAGTTAAATGAAAAAACAGCTCAATTAACTTTTAAAGCATATTTTTGGATTCTTTATTGGACCAATTTTCAATCTACCCACGTAATTCTTGTGCACCAGACCCTCCAAACAGGGCACAAAGGCACAGGTAACATTATCCTCCCATCCCTACTCTTTACTTCCTCCTGCCTTAAGACTGACAAGGTCTCAGGATGAGACCAAGCACTCAAGACAAGGTCTTTGAACCCACTACAGCATCGGTGAGAGGCAGCAACAGCTTCTTGTTGCCCCTGCAGTGAGCCTCAAACCTCTTTTTGGCAGCTGTAAAAACCAGTTTTCTCTATCTGCTTAATCCTTAGTCCCTTTGCAGAGATCTCCTACAGAGATGGCAACTTGTCCTCCTGGAGATGGTAGCTTGGCCTTGTGGACACCCCATTCCCATCCTGAAACAAACTCAGTTAATAACGGTGACATAGGCGAGGACTTCTCTAGTTACACAATACTAAATGTAAATTGATGTCTTACCACAAGACAGCCAAGGAGACCAGTAATTTAGAAGACTTCAAAGCCACATATTGAAGGCAAAGGGAAAAGACTGTGTTTACGTACTTGACCAAGCTGCAGACCAACTTATGTGCTCTATCTTTACCTCCCGTGTTACATAATCTTAAAATAAAAAAAAAAAGCTGCTATAAGCAGCCAGATTTGGAATAAAATTGATTCTGTTGTTCTCCCATGCTGCATAAAGAATCAGTGCAATCAAACTATAAGTCCAGAAAAACCCCAAAGCCATCAGTATAATAAGACTATTTCAGCAAGTCATTCAAATAATGGCTCATCAAATCAGCAGAACAGAGAAATATTTACACAGGACATTCACTTTCAAAAAAAAAAAAACCCTACTTTTTTTTAAAGGACAGTGAGAGCAATGCACCTAGTAAGAAAGATTTCTTATGCCAAATTCCATGGAAGTCTAACTTCAGAAACCAGACTTCTCTTAACGTAACTTGAAGTGTCAGAAATTGAGTCTGTTTCTTTGCCACAAGAGCAGAAAGGCATTTTTCAAATTTATTATTTTTTTGCAAACGTGTATGCATACACATATATATTGATATATGCATATACAACAGCGGGGCCAGTATTTGCAAAATTCAATCATATTACCATCTCCTTCATTTGGTTACAGTAAAAAATTCAATGCATCTTATTTCACAGAGGGATTATAACTGCCTAGATTTGTCAAAATTATGTTTACTTTAATAAGTGAAACTCAATCATGTCTGAATCACGAAAGGACAAACCTAAAGGTTGATGATAGGACAAGGGGTAATGGCTTCAAGTTGCGCCAGGGGAGGTTCAGGTTCAGGTTAGATATTAGGAAATATTTCTTTACTGAAAGGGTTGTCAGGCATTGGAATGGGCTGCCCAGGGAGGTGGTTGAGGCACCATCCCTGGAGGTGTTCAAGAGACAAGTTGACATGGTGCTCGGGGATATGGATTAGTGTTGGGTTGGTGGTTGTTTTGGGTGTGGGGTGTGGTTTCTGTGGGATTTTTGTTTGTGGGGGTTTTTTATTGTTTGGGTTTTTTTGGTTTTTTTTTTTGTTTGGGTTTTGTTTTTTTTTTTCATTGATTGGACTGGATGATCTTAAAAGGTCCCTTCCAACCTAGGTGATTCTGTGACTCTGTTGTCAGCCAATAGAATCACTCCTCACCCACTTGACAATACACTCGATACCAGCTGGTGAGGGATGGTAGCATGATTCATATCTTGGCACCTCCTCTCTTCCAAACCCTAGAAAAGAGTCCAAGTCATGCTTATCCTATGCAGACACCAGCACAGGTACAGATGAAAACAACAATCTCTTTCAGCCTTTCCTCAGTTCTTCCATCTGTAAAATGGGACACCCAGTAAAGACTGTCTTATCTGGAGTCAAGTAGAAATGGAGACTATTATTACTCTTCATTTACTTCAAGCACTTTCTCCTTCTCACTGCTTATCTTTATCATTTATCTGGTTTTGGACTGAGTGCTTTTGTTAAAGGACTGATTAATTGAAACGAGTATATTAATCTCACATTATGCCTAATTGCATTAGCTTCAGATGTGTCCCCTAAGTATGATTTACATTTTGAAAGATGTATAAGACTCTTTTCTATCATCTCCTTTAGTAAGATCCAATCTCAGAGACCTTTTTCTTACTATTTAGTCCTTTGTGAGTTTTGTTCCTCTTGGAAATACTGCATTTCTAGGAACTCTCCCTGGGAATCTTTGAAGCTAACAATAAGGTGGCAATGAATCAATATAACACTAAATAAAGCAGCCATAATTGATAGTACTTTCATTTTTTTGTGTGTTTTTTTCTCCTTATATCTTGGCACGCTTTGCAGAAGGTGGCAAATGTTATTCTGTTTAACTGCCAGAAAAACAGAGGCACAGACAGACTGAACATCTCCTAGTACCAGAGCCTACCCTAAATCCTAAATACTACAGGGACAGCAAGCCCATGAGGAGAGAAGATAGGTCCATGCCTCAGGAGATGGGAGTGCACCATAAAGATAGTAAGAGACACCAATTTCACCTTTTTAGGCTCTAACTTTCTCAGCACTTTATTTCTTTAAGCATTCAATAACTGTTAATAGGTGACAGACTCTTCAAACCATTAAAATTATGTAACTTTCAAATCTGTCAGGTTGAAGTATTGTTCTTCCCACCACCCCACTACTTTTAGTAACTACTCCCAAACCAGCTGCCTACGTGGGAGCAATCAGGGAGTCACTTCAGTTAAACAACTCTTCCAATACTCTTCTTCAGAAAGATTAAGTCAGCAACAGCCATTGGGTGACCATTGCTTAGTAGAGAATTTGTGAGATCCTGGCTGGATTTATCCTATGGAAACCACAAACCCATGAGGTCTTCTCACCATGCTTGTCCAGAGAAGTTCACAGATCATACTCAGAACATACCAGACCTCAATGATTTCCAATAAAGGGCAAATGGAGAAAATATTCCCAGTACGGCACAGAAGTACCAGCTCTCAGTGTCATCAAGCAGACTAAGATTTCTCTACACCCTGTGTAGATCGTACAGATCATAAAGTGGCTTTAACAACCACGAATGTTGCCGGCATCCACAAAAAGCAACATGACCATCGAACAAGCAGAAGGGAGACGCTGACAGCTCCAAGAGGAGCAGCTCTATTTCACAACTCTTATCTCACTGTAATTAATTTTGAAGCAAGTTATCATTCCCTGTGACACTTCCGCGCAACTCCCAGCTCAGGGAATGCAACCTCGGGAGCCTACCAAAGAAAGACATTAAATAAGCTCTCCTGGGTCAAATTCCTTATAACATGTGGTCTGATTACATGGGAAAGATGCCCTGCTGTGCTTATCTCGAGTTGTTTTAGCTGCTCAACCCATTTTCATTGCCGGGTAGATGCTGCCAAATCAACATAAACCCAAATTTGATCATTTTACTCAGAATTAGGAAATGGACTAATAGCAAAGCAAATAATACTCCCACAGCTCAGGCCAACCCTTCCATAACACCAATTGCCACTCTGGGCTCTGCATTGGTCTGCTTTTGAAATACATTTCAGCCAGCTTATATAATGCTACGCGCTGAAAAATTTGGAAGGAAAATCTGAAGTCCCACTGCCAGCCTTCAACCGTATCTACCATGTTGCTAACACTATTTTTTTTTCCAAATGTACTGTAACTTTCTGATGAGCTGAGTGGGTATGTTAGGCTTTCCCGGGCCATGACTCCTGTGAATGACCTGTTGAGCATGAAAATGAGCTTTTATCTATAATGTTATTAATTCTACTTCCTTCCTCTCCCCATCAGGCTCGTTGTGAGCCCTGGCAGTGATCAGCCTGTTTCAGGAGCTCAAGAATGTCTGGAGGACAGCAAAGGTCAGGTTTTACTTCTATTTTCCTCTTTCTTTGGATGGTGTAAGAAGAACTTTTCCAAAGGATGCAATACTGAAAGTTGGTGGAGGGAAGATAAAAAAAGGAAGGTGGGTAATAATAGCACAACTCTGAACGTTCACGTGCTACAGGAGATACACACAAAGCCCTGTGCCACCACAGCCCCAACCATCCATCCTCCCAAGTAAGGGTTAAAAACCTGGGTGCCCAAAACTGGAATCACCCAACACCACAGATTTCCTCAGAAAATTCAGATGGTCAATTTAATCCTGGTCTTACTTTCACTCACATGGACAAACTGAAACACAAATCAGGAGAAATCTCTTCAATCAATGAATATTCATGGCTGAAGAAGCCGCCAATGTTTCTCTATCACCAGTGATAGAAATATGATGAAAACATGAGGAATGGCCACAGAAGCTGAGGCAAAGGTGTCTCTTTTCCTTCCTTTCCTACCAGGCACTAGGTTGTATGGGACTGAGCAGCGTCTACAACGAGATAAGCAACAATCTACAACCTGAAAAAAAGTTGAGACCTGTTTTTAAAGCAGCATCTGCAGGTACATGTCCCAAGTAAGAGTGTCTTGGCCATGGGGAAGCAAGAAAACCCAACATTAACCTGGCAGCTGATGACCTTTTTTATTTTCTACAATCCTACACAGCAAACAAGTGTAAGTATGAGCATGCAGCTTCCTCAACTCGTTATCTTAAACAGATTGTGCTCTGTCAGAATTAGCAAAGCACTCAGGGCTGCATGCAGCCAACCCCAGAAACACCAAGCAAACCAGATACAAGGGACACACAGGGCAGTACCTTTTCTTCTATAGGTAAATGAGTACAGAAGAATGCTTTACACCCTCTTTCTGCTATTTATTTTAAACAACCGTGGACCAGAAAAGAGAATTCAGATTTTATATACATCCTCCTGTAAATAAATGAGAAGCCAATGTGTTCTTATGCAACATCCGTAGTATGAAATAAGGTTTCCTGGCCAACTTTCAGGCCTTATCAGTTTGGCAGAACCGTTTGATATACTTGGGACATGTGTTCCAGCTGAAGTATGCCACGGGACACTGATACTCCACTCTGTCCTAATGTGTAAAATATTCTCCCTACCTCTGACACTCCAACAGTGACATTCTCTCGATGACAGGTATTTGTCCAGTTGCCCTGGTTAAAAAAAAAAAAAGTGTCCCATCTTCCAACACTTCTCTTTGGTAAACTCACTGGGAAAACTAAATGGTCAAAATCTATAGTGTTCACTCAGGAAAAAAATCACCACCAAAAATAACCACATAAACTTCTGTCTGATAATAATAATTTTGGAAAATGGTATGGTAAGAGACTAGACAGGAGATTTGAGACCCACAGCCTAGTTCTGATTCACTCCTGTTTTGCTGAGTGATTCTGGACCTTCCAGGTGTTCATCCTCATCTGCAGAATATGCGTAAACGACCACTTTCCTTCACAAATCCCTTGGAGATCAGGGAATGAAAAGAATTGGAAAAGAGCTGTGCTCTTTTTTTTTTTTTTTGCACTGAACTTTCCTGTTTTCCTTGATCTGAACTATCTTTCATTCACAAATATTATGTTATTTAACTTGGAGGGAAGCAGTGCCTGAGCCCGTCTGCAGGATACAGCCCAGTATCAGAGAGCAGCCTGTAAAAGAAATAGCAGCTTCTAAGGGGATATACAACAGAGAGATGTACTTCATTAACAAAAAAAACACTGACTCATAGCTGAAAAAGTCTGCTGGAAATTATCACAATATCATCAGGAAGGTTTATGTTCAGTGTGGACCTTCCCCCCGCCCTGTTTTAAAAATGAATGACCATGTTCTACTACTTGGTGGCCAGTCACCAGTGGTGTCCCTCAGGGCTCAGTTTTGAGGCCGGTCTTGTTCAATATCTTTATTGATGATCTGGACAGGGGGATTGAATACACCCTCAGTAAGTTTGCAGATGACACCAAACTAGGTGGGAGCGTTGCTCTGCTTGAGGGTCGGAAGGCTTTACAGAGGGATCTAGACAGGTTGGA
>JAOQGH010000001.1:7115722-7126939 GCA_025769975.1 Gallinago jamesoni | reverse complement strand
TTTTTTTAATGTGGTTGGACTCGATGATCTCAAAGGTCCCTTCCAACCACTAAGATTCTGTGATTCTGTGATTCTTATTGAGAACTGGTGGATGCTCAGCACTTAGGAAAAACTGGCCTAAAGTTTTAAATCACCGCATTGGGAAGCGAAGGATGGCCTTGGGGTTGGAAGACTGAACTCAAGACCTGCCTCCAAATCCCATTGGGTTACAGGCTTTCAGCAGGACCTCAGCAGTTTACCCTTGGTCTGGCAAGGAAAGCTCTTTGTGCTTTCCACAGATTCTCTTTTCACAGCTATTTACAGCAATGGATTTTTATTTCATGTGGCTGTCCATGCTCTAATTACACTTAAATTTGCAAGCAATACACACAGACCTATGTGAGCACTAATGTTCTTGAAGAAAAATATCTGCCACGTTCCCATCATGTACCTCAAAATACCCACCACAAATTTCTTTATTTCCGCCATCCCTGGAAAGATGAAGAGTAATAGTAAGATATTGAATAATAGGATTCATATTCCCGTTATTAAAAATAATTAAATATAGGGCTAGCCAAGAAGGGAAATGAGTGCAACTATGAAATTAATCAGTGAAGCTTCTGAAGTAAATGGATAGGTTATGGCAGAACAGCAGTGAAACAGGCCTAGGAGGACCTTCCACGAACCTTTCTATAAAAAAAAAAAATGGATACTTCTTGATAACATTTTATTTTCTAAACATTTTGACTATATATAGAGAAGAAAAACACACTAGACTTTTGACCAACTTTTCTGAGAAAAATTCGTATCAGTTTTCATTTCCAGAAAAAAACCACCTAAAAAATGAGGTTTAAGAAAACATTTGCTGTTCTTACTACCAAGCAGTTAAGAGTTTCCCACCACAAAGGGTTTACGGCACGGGGACAAAATCATCCTTCCTATAACCCCAAGAAAAATCACTAGACACATGGATAAACTTGTCTTCACCTTCCTACAATGCTTCGGCTTGCCAAAGAAGTCTGGTTTCCCTAAAAGTTGCAGAACAGCTTCTCCCCCGGGACTGCCCTATTTTTACTCGGCACAGTCTCCCGTTTCTCCCTCTCTGCACGATGCTTCTTCCCCCGGCGTGGCCTGACACTCTGGCTGCCATCGCTCGTCCCCAGCGGCCTCCCCACATCATTTTCCACCCGGGATGCTACGCCGAGGCCAAGAAGAAACCAAACTCTGCAGAAACGCATAGTGCTAAATTCTTTCCCCTGCACAAGCCCAAGTAAGTAGATCTGCCATCGGGAACCACGCTGGGACACGGGCTCTTCTCCTTGACCCCGGGGTGATGGCTGCTACGAGAGCAGCATATGCAGGTCCCATCAGCACCCCGTGGCAAGCAAAACCAGCACCTGTTTTATTCTACATGGCCGTGCAGGTCTGATGTGGCTGTGGTAATTAGACATCAGCTTGCAGCCTTTGCAGAAAATGCCACTTGGGTGACACCCACCTCTGCAGAAGCATCCGTTCTGGGCATGTTTAGTTTGGAGAAGAGGAGGCTGAGGGGGGACCTCATTGCCCTCTACAACTACCTGAAAGGAGGTTGTAGAGAGGTGGGTGTTGGCTTCTTCTCCCAAGTGAATAATGACAGGACCAGAGGAAATGGTCTAAAGTTGCGGCAGGGGAGGTTTAGATTAGATATTGGGAAGAATTACTTTACTGAGAGAGTGGTCAGGCACTGGAACAGCCTGCCCAGGGGGGTGGTGGAATCACCATCCCTGGAGGTATTCAATAAACATGTAGACATGGCACTTCAGGGCATGCTCTACTGCCTGAGATTGTTGGTTTGTGTTTGTCTGTGGGTGGGTGTGGTGAGGTTTTTTGGGGGTTTTTTGTGGTTGGACTCAATGATCTCAAAGGTCCTCTCCAACCATGAATATTCTGTGATTCTGCCCAAGGGGGACAGAAATCTCAAAGCAGAGAAATGCCAGAGCACAGGGCTCCCTGAGCACTCAAATATGAGGAAAAACTTCTTTACAGTGAGGGTGGCAGAGCCCTGGAACAGGCTGCCCAGGGAGGTCGTGGAGTCCTCTCCTCTGAAGATTTTCAAGACCCACCTGGATGCAGTCCTGAGTGATGTGCTCCGGGCAATCCTGCTTTGGCAGGGGAGTTGGACTAGATGATCTCTATAAGTCCCTTCCAACTCTGTCAAATCCGTGAATCCGTGAGCACAGAGCTTCATCTTATTATCACAGAGCTGAGCTGCAGCAATTCCAGCCATCCCTGGGCTTGTGACACCCATGAGAAGGAGACAAGAGTTGCTATTCAAAGCACAGGACTCTGAGAGACCACTGCTGGCCATTTATCACACACACAAAAAATAATTGTAGCTAGGGGAGAGCAGGGCTCTGCTTCCTTCTTGAAAGCCACATCCCAGGGCTGATGGGCCCCACACTCGGGGCTCTCACATCTCCCTTCCATAGCAAAGCACTTGCTGTGGTTTTAGGGGTGTTTTTAGCTACCAACAAGTCTTCCCCTTTAAAGGCATCATTTCCCATCACGGCAATATCTCAGGCCTGAAACAAAACTACAATAACCCTCAGAGAAAGGCCCCTGCGTGGGCTGGTTTCTTCAGTCCTCCTCCCGAGGAAGGAAGTTCAGCTGGAGCCAAGAGCACAGTCCCAAGGAAAACCCTCGCACGCCACTAAGCCACGCAGTGAAAAAACAACTTCAGAGCTGCATCCAGCAAAGCATGGGACGGTCAAAAAGGAGGCTTTTCCAGGGACTCCACACCAGACAGCTATTCAGAGCCAGTGCAGGCACTTGGGTAAGTCAAAGGGGAACTGAGTCTTGCTGTGAGGCTATTGCTTAAAAAAAAAAAAAAAAAAAAAGGCATATCTGCAGCTGGGTAAATATGGGCTCTGCAAGGAGCAAAGTTATGGGAGGGCTTGCAAACCAGGTGATCAGACCTGGTCTTCCTCACCTACAGCATGACTGGGACTGAGCTAGTCACCACAAAGGCAGTTCAGGAGCACCCAAACCAGCCCTTGATCCTACCACTGTGGGTGGTAGAATCTCTGTCATGATACCATGGTGGTCTGCAAGGAGAGCTTGCAATGGCTCTGATGATGGGTGTCTGGAGGGAGCTGGAGATCCATCCCTGCTCCTGACTGCTCCCTCCAGAAAGTACAAGCCTTTCTCCAAAGACACTGAAAGCATTCAGGCTCAAAGCGTGTCAGCAGCTGAATCACAGGATGCTCCACTGGATTAGCCAAATGCAGACTTAATAGGTGCAACCGAAGCTGCAGAACGTTTAGGCCTGAAGCGAAACATTTTTCCAGGTCCCAACAATTTGAGGGTGATCCAACGCCTCCAAGCACACCTGGAAATAAGGGACTTCTTCCACAGAACAGCCCAAATCGGGAGCCAGAGCACAGGTCACCCCTAGGTCCTGTTCAGGTCTCAGCCAGGAACAGCCACACTCCCAGAGCCCAGGTGCTCCCCACTGCGAGGCCAGTGAAATAAAACATCCAGGGCAAGAAAGGGACACACAATCTGGCGTGACAGTACACTCCTCCAGCTGAAAGTGTCTTATGTATTCCAATATCAGATTATAGAGAGAGACTTATACACATACATGGATTTATAGACTTATATAGTAACATGCTTGGTTTCAAAATACTCATTATCAGCAAAGCAATGATATAAAATGTATATATTTAAGATAATTTAAGTCATTTCAAAAGATTACAAAGCTGGTGTAGATACATTTAGCTCATGACCACTTCAGCCCTTGTGGATGGAGTGGCAGTATAAGGGACAGAGAGATGGCAAGAGATCTTTATCGGAGATGAACCTGGCCCTCTGTGTAGTGCCAAAACCTCCAGCAATCACTCCTCTCTGTCATGATGCATGCACAGCTTTGTTGTGTCGGGCTTTTTGGCTACTCCAGACTCATCTCCCACACAGTCAACTCCAAAGCTTATTTCTCAAAGAGGATTCGCTGGTTGAATGTGGCTCCTTGAACAATCCCAGCCCAGGCAGCATCCCTCCCTGAAGAAGGTAAAGCTGGGGCTGCTGCCGATTACACCCCGCTGAGATTTGGCATAGCAACAGATCTCTGCAGCCATGGAGCTTTCTCTGGGCAACAAGATCAAAATGCCACCACGGGAGCGAGTCAGTCTCAAGAATAACACCCGTAGGCTCCCACATCACTCCTAAATTATAATATCTTGCTGGAAGAGACAGAAGGAACAGACAGATGCAAGTGGACAGTCTACAACTGCTAATACTCAGGGATAAGCTTTGTCCTCTGTAGCAGCTGCAGATGAGGCTATGAGGGATGCCTCATCATAACGGACTGGCAGGACTGGGGCTTATGTTAAGGCTCAGGAGAGATGGATTTTTTCCCCATACCTTCCTGCTGCACTCTTGCTTCAGGAAAGAAGGAAAGAAAGCAAGAATTCTCAATTACTCAATTGAATGTGGAAGCAGCTTTGAAATCCTGAACCTTAAAAGCTCAGAAGGCAAGCAGTGAACAGAAAGAGTCCAAACAGTATTTTTTTGCCTAGACTCTTGATTTTAAGCTTCCTGATGAGTTCTCCGTGAACTAAAATTCACTATTTTTACTATTTCTTTCCTTTTTTCTAACTATAGAGAGAATCCCTAAAGTAGGAAGGGAAAGGTCCGAAGTTTGCACCCTCATCGATGCTTTGCAGTGAAGCTGCACACACAGAATATGCATGAGAAGAGACATTTTGAGGTGATTCTTTCCAAGCACTGAAATCTTTTTATGAAAGAGCCCAGAAACTCTTTCCTGGAACACTTTCTCTGGACAAAACCCAATTCTTGTGGCATCAGCATGAAAAATTGCAAACCCTCTCAAAGCAGTCCATGCTGCAAGGCTTTGTAGGGCTGGCACGTACAAATCCACTCTGAAGCTGTGCACTTAAAAATCACCATTCACCCCAAAACACTTCCCAAACTATAGCATAAAGAGCAACGCAAACAGAACAGCGATGACTAAGTAGCAGGGATCAAAGAAACATGGTCTAACCTCTTTTACCACCTGAAATGCCACCTGAACCTACATTTCCTGGCAAAAACTTCATCACCTTGGTTCTGTCAGTGGGCATTCCTAGAGGAGCCACCAAGTCCCCTGACCTGTGCATATAAACCTGTGGGATTCATATAAGATCCCCTCGAGCTACGTGTTATGAGGAGCTGCAGACCATTTGAAATACTCAGATGAAGCACAGGTTCAGATGGAGCAGGCTGTCCAAGGAGGTTGGGCAGTCTTCAGCCATTAAGACCTAACTGGATCAAGCCCAGAGCAATCTGGTCTGATCTCAGAAGTAATCCTCATGTGAGTAGGAGGTTGGAAAAGAGACCTCCTGAGATGTCTCCCCACCTGTTTTACCCATGATAGTAATAAGGAGGTTGGGATTCAGTTCTCAAGTGCTAATGTCCAAAGTTGGGTATCTAGTCTATGCCACAGAAAAAGATGTATTCCACCATATTTTAAGGAAGGATAGAGGAATTAACCATGGGGAGGTATCTCCCTCTTCCTATTGACCACATAAATTCAACCTGCCTAGACTCAGGCAACTAACAGAGATGCCTGCAGCAGGGGAATGAATGCCACCAGACCACTCACACCACTAGTGGAAAACCAACATCCAGTTTCCCCAGACTGGGAGATTCACACCCAAACCTCTCTGGAGAGCTACTTAATCACCATGAAGGCAGTGCTATGGCAACAGATCTCTTCATCCTTCTTCCCAGTACTCAGATGCTGACCATTGGAGACAAAGTCTATGTGGCAACTTGGGAGGAATCGATGCTTGTCCCGGTCCTTGATCCGAGGATTATTTTCTTTTTTTGTTGGGTTTGACTTGAACTCAGTGACTAATGTCATGCAAAATACATAAACAGAATTGTTTTTGCTGCATTATACTTGGCTCATTATTTATGGGAGGACTTTGACTTTCCTCACATCAATAACTGCCATTCACATGAGCAGCTCCTTTGAAGGAAGGATTTACATAAAAATCAGCCTCACAGGGCCAGAAGCCTAAATAACCAGGAGCAGTCTCTGCTCAGGTGCTTCCTGAGGTAGCACAAGTGCTACAGAAAGAAATGGATAATTATAATATGTGGCAGCTTCTGGGGCACAGGGTGCTGGAGAGGAGGCTGGGACACCCAGCTTCTCCATTTTCCATTGCTATTCAATTACTTTGTGACTTAGCATTCAATTATCCACCTTCTGTCTATTTAGCTCACAAACTCTTCAGGGTGGGGATTGTCTCCTACCATGAAGCTGAAGAAAGAAATAGAGATAAACAAAGTAGGATTCCAAGATGAAATACAAAAACAAAGCAAACAGTGTCCTCAGCAAGGCTCTGCTCTGCTCCTGCTGATTGACAGCATCACAAGATGCGAGCTGGCAAGATAAGAACGCAAGTTTTACTTTTTAAAATCCCACATTTCTGTGTCAACAGTATTTTCTAAACAACTGACACTACCAATTACCCACTGAAACATAACAACTGCAAGCTGAAAATCATCTGCCCATGCAAATGCTATGGATCTTTTCTTCTCCCTTCCCTCCCCCTTCTCTGTTCAAATATTTGTTCATCAAACTTCAGCACTGAAAGCTGGAAGCATGCCATGCTGCCCTTCTAATATTTCATAGAGTACTGCATTTATTTGAAATTATATTCTCCCCATAACATAACACGCTCCTTCAATAAATATTCCTCCCATGAAATTTTATGTATTCTGGCTAGCTGTTTACTGCAGAATTTTTGTAATAAATTATTCTTGCTTGCAGCCTGACCTTTGTCATTTTCATAACACCCCCCCCCCCCCCAAAAAAAAAAAAAGTATGCTCCTTCTGCAAAAGTATGTTCACAATCTGTTCACCTTTCCTCTCCTCTGTACTTTGCAGGGAACATATGTCAGTGGGGACAGCTGCTCTACAAGCTCCCCAATACGCCCATCTGGCATCTTGAATGATGACACCTGAGCTGCAGGCATGAGGGCAATCTTTTATACTTCTTTACAGAAAACACACTTCTTCTGGACCGAACACCATCAAGATATCTACACTGCCAGCCTCAACCCAAAGATGTCACCCAATCTACCTTTAGGTCCATATTAAAAGTTTTAAGCTCACTAGAAGGTGTAACTTGCAGGACATTTTAAATGCTTTTTACAGCCCAATCTACCTGCCATCCCAAGTACCACCCAGGCTGGGAGACACAAAGCAACCCATTCCGTATCACTTCCAGATAGAAATGGGCAGAGGAGAAGAGGAGGGATGGACAGAGAGCTGGGAGCTCTACCAGTAAAGATATTTGGATTTGGGGGTCTGAGGATCGAATATCTGGATAATACAGGCACATTCTCCTCAATCTGGGCTCAGAGTCCATTTTTAAAAGTATTCATCTAGGCATCAGTAAATATTGCATTTGTACCACCAAAAGCTATGGGTGGGCAAACAGAGGGTGACTATGAGTGTTTGTTAGCCTCAGTAACTTCGCTGGGTCTTTTGGCAAACTGGAAGAAATGTGATTTTAAAACTCTCCTGTGGAGCCAAATTTTCAAAACTGTAATAATTTATTTAACTGTATAATAATAACAACAACTAGTATTTTCTATAACCGTGTAACAATTTCTTTGGGGACACACACACACCCCCGAAAAAGCATTTTCTTTTAGCCAGCTGATTGGCGTTGGGAAATGAACCATGTTTGCTGACCCCTGGGCTTTCCGTCAGACCCACTGAAATCCCAGAGCAGAGCAAGACACTTTTGCTGTCTGGGTGTGAACCCATGAAAAATACTTTGCCTCCTTGCAAAGTTCAAGAAAACCAGAAGGGTTTGTGTTAAAACCATGAAAAGCGGTGACTGCAACATTTTCATATCCTCTTTCTTATTTCCTTCCCTCAAAGTTTCCCTCATTTCCGTCTCAAATTTAAATATTAGACAACTTTTAAAAAGCCCAAACCTTTCTAGTATTACCTATTTTCTCCACTTTCACTGTCCAATTCTTCTTGAACCTTCCTACATGGGAACAGCCTCTGCCTCTAGAGAAATGCAACATTAATTGTGTCTTTGTCCCTAAAATTTTGCCTTGGCAGTAAGAAAAGCCAGAGCCTGGTAGGCTATGACAACCAGCCAGGATAAAAATGTATTGCTGAGCTATATGGAATGTACAGGGAACGTGTTCCCTGCCCAAGAATGGACAAAAGGCTGAAGCATGGCTCAAATCGTGCTACAAGCACAAATGTTCTCTAGAGTGCCTTCCTATGGGTCTCAAAGCATAATAGAACAAAAAAACCACCCAAGTTTTAGATGTACTAGGTGGCAACCAGAGGCTTAGAAAATTAAAATCACTTCAGAGAGGACATTTAGAATCAATTCTGGGAACGGCATTCAGGGTTTACTAATGCTGCCTTATATCATACTGCCTTCCAAAAAGCACAGTGACCCCCTCAAAAACAAAATAATAAGCTTAATCATTAGGTCGTTCCACGTTTGTTATTTCTGATAAAGGGAATTTCTTGGGGAAATCTTGGGGTTAGTTTGTTATATGGATCTTCTATGTCATGTTTTCTTTGGCAAAAGATCGGCGAGCTCATTAATTTCTACATCTAACTTAGTTTCCGTTTCAAAATACTGTAAACCAGAAACAAACAGATGCTCATGCCAAGAAGTAAACATTAAAGAGAACGATAATATAAATGGTCCCTTTCTAAATTGATTCAGATACAACAGATCACAAAAGGCCATCTTAAAACCAAATGCTCTTAAAAGAAAAGATGAAGACCTCCTTACCCTCTGCTTCGAGTAAGTATTTAAGCTAATGAGAGCTAGGAAATCAATGAGTGGATATTGAATTGCTATCTAACCAGGCTTCAGTCAGATTCTAGTAAACAAACACAAGCCCAAAAATAAATGTGATGGGGAAACTTTTTTCAGGAAATTACACATTAATAAGGAGAGGGGGAAAAAGGGTGGAAAGAGATACTGTAAAGATACTGTGAAGACTCACATGGAAGAGATCGCAGTTAAGATTTTTTCATCTATTGGAAAATCAGCTATGCTTAGATCGGTATCCATTTTAATAACTGAGACACATAATTGTCCATTCTGACTCTGCAGTCTACATGCCATGCCCTTGGCTCACATCTATACACTCATCTACAAATGGTATTTAGGACACTGGAGAGGGGAACTCAATTCTCAAGAGAAGCCAACATGGATGCAACTTACTGCAAGAGAAAAGTTCTAAATATCAGTAATGGTTCTTGGTATGAGACCTGCTCAAAGTTTTCTTTTGCTTTATTTTATGCTCAGTGTTTCCACTGAGGGACTTTGGTGTTTTAGAAAGGAACCTGCATATATGCTATTATACGAGAAAATCTAGATTTTATAAGAACACCTACTATCGCTATGCTCAGTTTTGCAAAATTTTTCACTATGCTGACAGTTTAGATACCCCGGAATTGTGCTACACATTGATAACATAACCAGTGCCATAGTAAAGTGCTGTACTCCTGGGTTTCTGGCTATATACTTCCAACAGAGCAAATCAGTTACTGGTGGTGTTTCCATATATCGTCATATGCAGTGCTCATCCATGCACTTCTGGTACATACAAAGAAGACACACAATAGAATTTATCTCATGATCCCTCTGGCAAACAGCAGTCCCCTTCATTACTTCCAGACTTCAGGGAATGGAGGAGGTTTACTGCTCCCAGTCCTGCTTCTTTGCCCAGCTTTGTATATGTGTCAACGACAGCACTATGACATGGCCGAAAAGAGCTAAGCCAAAGTGTGAAATTTTTCATTTCATTTGGAAAAACGTGAGATCTCATAACTTGCAGTAACAAGTTCCATGCTTTTAATTAAAAGCCCAGGAAAATCCTGTATGCAATGATCATGATCATAGACTAGAATCATAGAATGGGTTGGAAGAGACATTTAAGGGTCATCTAGACCAATCCCTCCACCACAAGCAGGGACATCTTCAACTAGATCAGGCTGCTCAGAGCTCCATCCAACCTGACCTTGAACATTTCCAGGGATGGGGCATTAACCACCTCTCTGGGCAACCTGTGCCAGTGCTCCATTATCCTCATTGTAAAAAAGTTCTTCCCTATACCTAGTCTAAATCAACCTTCTTTTAGTTTAAAACTATTACTCCTTGTCCTATCGGAACAGGCCCTGCTAAAGTTTGTCACCATCTTTCCTATTAGTGCCTTTCAGGTACTGGAAGGGGCTATAATGTCTCTCTGGAGCCTTCTCTTCTCCAGGTTGAAGAACTCCAACTCTCTCATTCTTTCCTGATAGCAGAGGTGTTCCAGCCTCTGATCATTTTTGTGGCTTCCTCTGGACTTGCTACAACACATTCATGTCCTTCCAGTGTTGAGAGCTTCAGAGCTGGATGTGGTATTCTGGGTGGGGAAATGATCTCCAGGAAAGATATTTTTTTTTGCAGCAGACACAGGGCATGAACTGGACAGTGCATTCGTCAGGGAGTCAGTGCAAGTGGCAGAAGCAGAGGGAAAATGTTCTCGGGCTCACATTGCCAAGGAGGAAACCTGCTGGTCGGTATTGCAAGAGCACAAAAAATTAGGTCCTTTTTCAGTGAAAAATCATTCAAAGACCTGTCCTAAAGTTGCTAAATAAATTTTCATTGTGAATTTTGCCAGAGGCTGCCAAACTGCAGCCACAGTTTATAGCAGAGAGTACCAAGTTTCGTACCAGGTTTTCTACTTCTGACATTCGGGTCACCATATGCACAACCAAGTACACAACCACGAAGTACACAGGTCCATCCTGCTACCAGGGTACAGGAAAGAACCATCAGACTATTTTTTATTTTTCAGCAACCAGAGTGGAGCTGCCCTAGGAATGGCCCCCATTCCCACACCAGCCTTTCAGAGGGCACAGGCTGGGATAGCACAGCCTCTCCTGTGCCCTTCATCTTCTCCTCCAAACAGAAGTAACATCTTGCCTGTGCTTTATTTGACAGCAGAGATCAGTTTCTGTCTCCAAACTCCTTGACTGCTGCCAGACACACAGCTCTGGTCTTTAATAAACTACTATTCTGCAAGCAATTTCAGACAATCTGATAGAGAACAAAGAGGCTACCAATCCAACAACAAAAATGCAGATGGAGAAAACATTATAATGAATAATATTAGATTGGCCCTAAATTCAGAATTGGTGTCTCCTCAGCC
>JAOQGH010000001.1:7072690-7097818 GCA_025769975.1 Gallinago jamesoni | reverse complement strand
CGTTTAGATGTGGTGTTGGGGGATATGGTGTAGGGGAGAACTTTGTAGAATAGGGTAGATGGTTGGACTCGATGATCCAAAGGGTCTTTTCCAACCAAGATGATTCTATGATTCTATGATGTTATAGTACTCATTAGCAGAGGTTGTTATAGTAGCTTGTAGCATCTTGGGCATCACAGGGTTTTGATGGAAAGGTTGGTGTCCCCAGCACCCCTGAGCACATGGACACCTTGAGATGATCTAATCCAGCTCCTGTCCATCAGGTAGCCACCACCCACTTCCTGCAACCCGTTCCCATTCAGTGGGAATTTTGCCTTTTTCTTTGATAGGAAACACCACCAGGCTACCAGTCTGGGTCTTCACATCCATGAAGCAGCAAGTGAGATATTTCAATGAAATAAATAAAAAAATTCCTTGTGGCAGGTTTGTGCCTCTGAGGGCCGGGGGAGATGCAGCCCTGGGATATGAGGCTTGCTATCCCACACCACTCTTGTGACAGCCAGGCAACTATTTGAGGTCTGATGGCAAACTCATCCCATTACAGACAGCTGAGCAGCCCACACTCAACTCGTGTCATCTCGTTCTCGTGCCGTGCTGGGGATGAGCAGGAACAGTCTCAGGGATTTGAACTTGGACAGGCAGGTTTAAACTGAGTCAACTTTGGACTGTAGATTGGGATGAATGAGCCCTCCCTGGCATGCTGCAAGATGTAAGAGTCCCCCTGGGGCATCATTAGAATCCCCCTCACTTGAGCGAATTTTGACTGCTTTGGACAAAACGATGGAGAATATTTTGCAGAGAACAAGCCTGTGGGTGGAAGGGATGATCTCATAGGTCTTTTCCATCAGTGATTTCCAGGATTTTTGTGCCTCTGACATAAAACCCCAAAATAGCAACATTAGTCTAGGTCAAGATAACACTAAAAGCGTGTGGTTAGTTTTACATCTGGCCACAGGAGCAGATGTGCTATACAGAGGTTTGTGAGTCATTCCCAGGCGCTATATGCCGCCCTCAGAGTAAGCCCCAGGGTGAGCGCTTTACATCAGGCTGATGGGAACCCGGGGCATGCAACTCAGTGACCACAGCTATAAATACCAGCACAGACACTGCACAAGCAGGAAAACTCCGTGACGAAATGAGGGCTTAGCAAAGCCTTCACGCTGCCATGCTCTCCCTGGATAAGGGCTCCTACCATTTCTGACAGTATTAGGAAAGCACAGGCACGTACACGGGGCTTGAGGCCCAACCTCATGGGCCTGAGCGGGGCCACCAGCCCGGTTCCTGCATCCAACACCAGAGGCTTAGAAACACTCAAGTTACAAATAACCTGGTAAGCAAAGTCATGGGAAATGTGTGCGCACTTAACCTCACCTATCCCAGCTTAATCACCTCTCCTCTCCGGCTAAGCTCATTTCCCAGCAACTGTCCCCAGTTAAGAGGAACACCCATGGCCCCTACGAGAGCACGGCTGAGGAAAGGTGACTTACGGAGCCACGGCACCCTGACCATACGCACAATAAATTGCTTTGCTTCGCAGCACCTCCCGTTATTTACCCACCAAACAGGGAACGACTCGGTTTTCCCATCTTTGGGGCGATGGGTGGGGATTTAGGGCGGGGATGATCCTCATTACCACACACTGAAACTTAACGAAGGCACGTCTCCAAAGCACTCAAGAAATCACCGCAGCACATCCCAGAACGGTAGTCACTGGAGAGCCGTGCCCCGGTGGATTGCGCATCGCGGGTCATTAACTAATCCCCTCCATATGTACAAATAACCCTCGTTATTACGAAAGGAGTTACAGACGCATCAAGGGAAAAAACAGACCCCCTCAGGGACCAGCAGCCGCTGTCTCACTGTGCTCCCGTGGCTAATACAAATGACAAACATGAGAGGGGATCGAGGCAGATCAAACAGCCTCAGCCTTCGAGCACAGCCACCGCTTCCAGAAAGCCAGAGAAAGCTCTGTGAGCCTTCTTAAACATCGTGCAAATGCTGCCCAAATGTACACAAATGGGAAAAATGTTTATTGAAATCATGAATCCACCTGAAACGTGACAAACATGCACTTTTACCATCTGGCCTTCCGTCGGTGTGTTTATTACCAGGGGAGTTGAGGCAGCGCCAGCACTGCCCACTCCTCTGATTCCTGGTCCTTTCCCCAACACCCCAGCTCCCGGAGCCATCCTGCCATCCTGCCAGGCTTTCCAAGGTGGGGAGGGGGTGGGGGAGAAGAGGGATGGGGTCCTGCTTTTCTTTTCTTTTTTCAAGTAAGCTTCTGACTGCTACTAAAAAAATAATAATATTAAAGTATGGAAATCTTGAGTTCCATAACCTAGAAAGTTAATTTGAATATAAAAAATTTAGATTAAATTTTTCTTACATCTTGCCGTTTTGAAGGCATGAGACTGAGTACTGAGGATTGCCCTGATTCCTAGAAAAAACATACTGGTGTTTGTTTTTTTTTCTTTTTTGGTTGACAGAGAAGAGGCTTAGGAGCAAAATCGTTCTCAGTGGTCCACAGTGTTTTGCTCTAGGCTTTTGGGCTGGATCCTCCCCTGGAGAGGGCTCGCAGCTGACTTCTGCTTGTAGCTCATCCTTTATCGTTACATCTAAATGTGATCTCACCTCCTATGGGCAGTGGTGGACTCACCACCAGAGAGATACAGGGCTCATTTTCCTATCAGCTGCTTTGCCTTCCAACAGCCCGCATATGCAATATTGCGTTTCCACCTAACACTGACTCACTGGTTGACTTGTTTGCAGCCCCAGAGGCTCAGTACTAAACCATCCCTTGCTCCTTGATGCCCTGATGTGGAGAAGCCACCACCCCCAGCACCCATGGCAGAGGAGGAAGACACCCGACGAGACCCAGCAAGGAGCCAGTAGCTTTTCCAGCCACCGACAGACTTTACGTGCCACTGCAGCTCCTGCCTTTGAGTCATCCCTCTGCTTTACATACACTGTCCAGGCTGATGCAAATTTATGTAATTGCACACCCCGTCGGGTTTAGTCACCCTCTCGTCATGTCACAGCGTAACCCACACACACTCACACACACACACACACACACACAACACAAACCCTGCTACGTGCTCCGGAAAATCGGCATGGCTGGGGAAGTCAGGGCTAAGGTCCATCTCGCCCCATCCCTGGCACCAGGGCAGCACACGGACTGTTTGTTTGCTGGGGATGAGAGAGTTAAGCTCCGAAATGGGCTGACTCCGAAACACATTCCCCAGATTGTTTTGAGGATTGAGAGGAAAACAAGTATTCCTTAGAGAAGGGGCAATTCGTCTCACTGGTTGCTACATGACCTCTGCAAGAGATCTTAATCTAGTTTTTAATAGGTTAGGCAAAGAAATCTCATCTTGGGGGGGCCAAGGCCAAGTCGGAGGGGGAATTAAAACCCACCTCATATGGATGGGCAGAGGGGTCCCTGGAGATCGTCCCGCCTCTGAAGATACCGCAGTCTTTTCATTTATGAAATGCATCCATCCCTGGGGACCTAAGCTTATCAATCCCTGTTCAGGTGAAGGTTTGCCAGACCCGTAGTTGCAATTCAGCAAGGGAAACACTCAGCAAAGCCAAATAGTGAGTGATGGAGAGTCCAGGAGTTTTCTACATGCCCATCTCCCACTAGAAGATCCAAGTCTGGGGAGGCACCAGCCCCAGCAAAGCTCAGGCTTGGTACAGCACAATTTGTGGTGCACAAAACAGCACAGTTGATTTTATTTTTCTAAAAAGGGCAGAAAATATTTTTCTTCCAAGATTCTATGTCATGCTTCCTCTACTGACTGCACATTTCAAGCTCCTGGCTTAACGTAAACCTGCTCAGCTCCACAGGGAACAGGAGCACTACGTGGGCTGGCACCAGCAGACACCCCTGCTGTCTTGGGGAAACCAGGTCTGGGTAATTATAATTTGCCTAATTAAACTCTCCTTGTTCTTCCATTGGAAGATGAAGTTTTTTAATCTCTTGCCACAACCTAGAGATAAGCAGGGCAGTGTTAACCATCTGCCTCCAGCCCACTGGGCTGAATTCCCGTGCTGGACGGACAAAGTGAGTCTTGTACCTCGTCTGGGACAAGCGTAGCCACCAGATTCAGTTCTAGATCCTATGATAGCATTCCCAACTCTGTGTTGCTACATGTGGTTGCTCTGTAGTCTTAAGAGACTACCAATTAATTAAACAGTCCCCCCACTCTATCCCTGCCCACTGCACCTGGGCCAGAGGTACCATTTCATTTTACAGTCCGAGCACCAAGGCGTCAAGAAACAGATTAATTATATCCCTGACAGGATTTTGGAGTATAAATCCTAGGGACTTGTGTTGGTGCTCCCACCTCAGGCGAAATATTCAGTCCCGCAAGGCCTTTTCTCAGTGTGTCCAACTGAATTCATGGCAGAGCCACTACCAACAGCCAAGTCAGCCAAAACCTGGACCTGAGCAGCAATGACAAGAACCACCTCCAAAAGTGAAGTTAGATGAGTAAGGAACATCCAAAGTGGAAGGCTCTATATAAATAGATACTGTGACACACTGCTTTCTGGAGGGTGAGAATCCTTCTCCATGGTTAGGACATGGTTAGAAGGTGGAGGCGGGGGGGAGGTTGCTGCATCCCCTGCAGCTCTCCACAGACCCACAGTGGGGTGGCCTCCGCAGACATAGGGGGGGGGAACTCTGCACAGGAACAGCTCCTGGGGGGTGAGTAGAGGACCTCATCCCCACAGTGAAAAGCAAATGGGCTCCCCCCTCCCTACGGGAGCCAAACACGTGTCCTAGATTTGATGCAGGCTGCGCTCTTCAAACTCTCATTCGTACGGCTGTTTCCCGAAATAGAGCCACCGTGACGCATTCCTGAGAGCGGGGCCCTGGTGTTATCTCCATCGCCAGACGAGAGGCACCCACCACAGGGTTCACC
The DNA here is from genome assembly GCA_025769975.1 of Gallinago jamesoni. Taxonomy (NCBI): domain Eukaryota; kingdom Metazoa; phylum Chordata; class Aves; order Charadriiformes; family Scolopacidae; genus Gallinago; species Gallinago jamesoni. The sequence goes on along the minus strand of JAOQGH010000001.1, from coordinate 7,092,890 downwards.
CACCTGCGACACACAGATTGACCCACAGGGGAGTACATGGGGGCGAGGTACAACGGAGCATCGCTGCCCTGCGGTGTGTGAAGAAGACAGGTCCAAACATTGCCACGTGGGAGCCACCAGCAGCCGACGGGGAATCCCCTCTGCCCCCACAGAAGCCGTATTTTGTGTTCATTCCTCAGAAAAGCACACACAAAAAAACAAAGGTCCCCCATGGGAGGAGAGATGCCAGAGCAAACCAGACCCTCGTCGGGTCACGGCTGTGGCCATCTGCGTACGCGGCAATCCGATCCTAAGGTAGAGCAGAAAGGAACGCCACGCTTGCGTGACTCATTAGTTTATTATAAGCAAGCTGACTCTTACAGGAGGGCTTCCACCAAAACCCAGACAGCTGACACAGGTCTGCGGGCAGCCAGATGCCACAGACTCAGCACTCGGGGTCAGAAACGCCAGGCAGGTTGCAGGGAGTCAGGAGGCCTCCCGCCCCCTCAAGGGAGCTGGGACCATCAAATTTGGTCTCGTACAGCCTCTAAGGATATCCCCAACCTCAGCACCTCAGCCCTCGCGGGGAGGGAGGGCTGCCAATACAAATGGCTGCAAACCGAGGGGAGGAAAGTAAAAAAACAACAAGGGAAGCCAAAGGAAAAGGCTGAGTTTCCTGGAGGCTTTCCATCCCTATCTGCTTGCCCTGGTGGACACCAAGTCCTCTGATCAAACCCAGAGACAGTCAAGTGGGAAATGAGATGCCTCTCACCTGGAAAGATGTGTCAGAATATTGTAATGCAAATAAAAACACACCCCTACCCACACCTACTCTTTCTCTCCTGCATTTGTTGACCAAGGACTGCCAAGCTGACCCTAGCATCTCACAAGCAGTGGCCAAGAGTGTTGCTATTCCCCTGCTCTACCTGACAAGTAACTACGAGGCCATTCAGCACCTCCACAGCTACAAAGCAATGGCGTCTCTTCCATAGCTTGGTCTTGGTCATCCCAAAATGCCATTCCCGCCCTAGCCACTGTGGACAACCTTCATGTTGGTCTCCTTCTGCTCCCCACTGTCGTTGCTAAGCTGCACCAGAGCACATGATTCTCTCCTTGCTCTTCGCTATTAGTACACTCTATTAAGAGCTTTCTCGTCAGGAAATTGCATTCCTCTCTGTATTAAAATTAGTTTTGGGGTGGGCGGATTTCTAATGGCTTCAGCATTAGGCAGGATTCATATGTTTGCTCTTCAGATTTGACTGAGCATCAAAATAGTTTGTTTTAGGAGCCCCTAGAGCACCCAGTCAGCATGGTACCAAAATCCCTTTACTACACAACTACATCTACAGCATCTATGCAGTATAGTGTCATGTGGGGGTGAATGGACCTAAACACACGTCATACTGGCTTCTACAAAGGTAGTGGAATTGCCTCTGTAAGACTCACCTCTTGCTTTCCCCCAGCCAACCCCACACCAGGACTCTGTGACTCCCTCTCCATGAACATTTTTCTCACTCCACCCTTTCTACACTCTTATCTCCACCGTATCTGGGGCGTTGCATTTACCTCCACAGTATCCTAGATGCTCTGTCCTTCTCATATTGATAAACAGGGCTCTTTTCACAGCCTTTCTCCTACCACCTCCATCCTCATTTCGTTTCTGTCCTCTAGGGAAATAAGGGCAGCAATATTTTAATTTGCATGGGACCGTTGTGGAAAGTAAAGCTGATGAGAAGGCAAATTATGCTGCGAGGCATCAACAGCTGCCATTATCTAGTGGTTTGATTTTTAGATAAAGACTGGCTGCTGGCTGATCACATATTACAGAAGCTCCATGCATCTCCCCATTTACCCCTTTTGATTGTTTTCCTTTACAATCTGCATACTAAAAAGATGTCCCTGGCTTGGAACAAAACAGCTTCAGAAGTTACCAGAGCAGAAGACAGTACACAGACCCATCATGGTGAGGATTTCACATTAGGAAAATAAAAAATCTCATATTGAGGTTCATCCAGCCCAGGAGTGTCCCCAGCAGAGATGCTTTTCAGGGTCAGCAGGTGAACTTGGTCTCTCCCTTCAGTCTCTTCCACTCTTACTCATCCTAGTATCATAGACTGGTTGTCAATGAATTAGTCTAATTCCCTGTTGAATCTGATGATATCAGCAGGTTCACCACCTCCTGAAGCTCACAGCCAAGTACAAAAAATACCTCCTTCCAGCTGGATACTTTCTTTTCAGCTAGATTAAAATTGCTGGATATTAATCTGACCACTGGCTAGTTTCAAAATACCCCCCACTTGCCCCCTCCAAGCCCCTACAATGTCCTCATAAGGACATCCATCCCTTCACTCATTTTAGCTGCTCTTCTCTGCACGTCCTTTACCTCCATCCTGAACTGCACCCAGCGTTGCCCTGGCACAGTGCACCAAACCTTCCTACGGTGGCAATATGGGACCCTACATCTTGTTCTCAGCACCCTCCCTGACCACACACGGGGGTTTGTTTGCTTTTTTGGATGTCACTGCACATGGAGTGGGCGACTGCAAATGACTGCCAACCGTGACTCCATGACCTCTCTCCCAAGAGGTAACTCCCAGTCCTTAAGTTCAACATCATGAAGGCATGGTTTAATTTTCCCTTGATGGATCACCTTGCATTTATCGACACTGACACTCTTGTGCCCCCTTTTTACACTCAGTCATTTTTATGAGGTCTTTGTGCAGTTTCTCACCATCTGCAAGGTATCTGACTACCTGAAGGAGCTGGGCTTCATCTGCAAACCCAATTCTCTGTTTACATTTGACCTGCCATATTTTACTGCCCTTCCCATTCCCTTCATTTGAACGAGCTTTCCATTTCTCAGATGCCAGCTGTCTCCTGTGATATGCTGTTTAACTCTCCTACTGGGCCCACAGGGGATTTGAGGAACAACTTTGTTTTCTTTCCGAATTGCAGCACACGTTTTTATCTTCACTTCTAATACACAGTTATTAACAGCCTCCAGGCTGCATGCAGGTGTCTGGCTTTTTTGAACTGCTCCTTTTAAGGTCTCCCTTATATTTACCTTGTCCCTCTCTTGAAACCAAATATCCACATATGGGATTTATATCCTCGCTTTTTCCTGCTATGGTGTTAAATCTAATTGTATTGCCCTCGCTACTTGTGAGGTCTCCTGCTAATGCCTCTTGGACCAGGTCCTGGGCACCACTTCAGGCCAAATCCAGAATAGCATCTTTTCTTACAGGATCTAGGATTAATCATTTTAGGAAGCAACTCTTTACTCCATCCAAAACTTTCTTGCTGCGTCTCATCCTGATGAGGCATTGACCCGACCGATGTATGGACAGTTGAAATCTCCTGCTATTAATACCTGTCCTAAATTTGCTGCTTCTTTAATCTCACTTGATATTTCCTGGTTTGGAGGCGGGGGGGGGGGGGGGAGCCAGTAGTACAATCCTAGTACTACACTTATTATATTATTAGCCAGGATTTCCACCCACAAGGATACTATAGTGCTTCTCTCTTCCCGTAACACTTCTGTGCTGCTGTACTTTGTATTACCCTTCCTTGCACTGTCACTCCTCCGTCTATACATCCTACTCCAGCACTCCTATAAAGCTGGTAGCTTGGCAACACTGCATCCCTCTAATTATCTCCTTTCCACCAGGTCCCCGGGGCACTTGCTCTGCCACGGTTGCCACCTGACACCAAGCTCTCTGGTTCCCCCACACTTATTTTTTCAGGCTTCCAGCACTGGGGTATGAGCACTTGTACGGTTTATCTTCACTCCAGCACCTAATACTGTGCACGAGACTCAACTGCTTTCGCAGGCAGTCTGATCTGCCTTTCCTGATTTACTCTAGTTTGGCTCTTCGCAGTCCTCCTGGAATTTCTGAATGTGCACTGAGCCACTGAAACCCCATCCAGCTCACCGGGTGCACCAGTCCAAGCCAGGTGCTTCTCTGCACCTTCTTCCAGCTACCAGTTTGAACGCTCCTCTATGACCCTTTTATTTCTCAGTCCAGCAGTCTTGCTCTGAATCCTGATCTGTTGACAATGATATGGTCCATCGACAGGTTTTTCCTGTCCCCAGAAGATCTCCAGTTCCTGAAGACCCAAAGAGTACCTCCAACTGTCTGTGGCATCTTGACCAAATGCTGAGACTACAGATTTTTACCCACCTCTCCAGCCTCACCTGTGGTATTGGCAGTGTCTCAGTGAGTGGTACCATGGAGATCCTGGACTTCAATTTCCCACATAGTAACCTGAATTTATCCTGCAGAACATCCCTCCCACACTCTCCTATTCCCCAAGATGTGTCCCCAAGACCAGCACAGACTATCTGCTCTTCCCCTGCATCAAGTAGGAACTCACCTAGACACCCATGATACCTACTTTGTGCCCCACAGGCACATGCCCATCGCAATCTTCTCAGGTGTCACAAATCCATCTCCCTCTACATCCAATAGCTACATCTGCCACTGCCATCCATGCTTCTTCCAACCCCAGGAGATGCCCTCTACTATTGGAACATTGTTGGCACAAGAAGACACTCACATGGAGGGGAACTGATACCTGAGAGGTGATGTCCCTCCACACCAGCAGAGCATCCCACTATCCTGAAGGCTCCTTCAGCAAGGCAAAATACTTTAACAACACCCCCTTTTCACCTCTCTGGGTTTTTGACTCAGCTATTTCTTCTATTATTATATTTTTTCATCTCTTTATAAACCATTATGGTTATACACAGGACTGAAGTCCCAAGCCTTAGATCTGGATTCATATCTAGAGCCAACAGAAGAGCTATACTGTCTAATTTAAAGCCAGTTCTGGAGTCATATTTAAATTTCCCCAAATTTTGAAACCATTATTGCTACTTTCTTCCAAGAAGGAAGATATTATTCTACATTTTCTGGCTATCTACAACTTCCAAATGCAGTGTAAGGCAGTAGCTCTGTCCTTCTTTACCAATCATATATCAGCTCTTTTTTTTTTTTAATACTGTCCTCCCAGGAGGATAGAAAAAATAGGCCTCGTGTGACAGAGATTAGCCACATGATTTGTACTACAAGGAGACATGCAGCTACAGCTTGAGCAGACGACAGAGAATACACAGAATAGTTGAACCACACATGGAGTCTGGGTATTGGAGCCAGGGGGCAGGGAGCAGCCTTTGCTATAGGTTTATAAAATTGTAAAATAGAGCACAGTTACAGACCACAGGCTGAGTATCCACTGGTTGAGTTGGGTGGTAGGGAAAGCTCCCAGTTTCAGCCCATAAGCACAGCTGAAAGCCTCTCCTTGAAGGCCTGGTCTTTGCAATCAAATTAAGGAGTGGTAAGTGGGCAGCAGGACCACAAGTTACTGTGGCAACGGAGACCAAAACCAGACTCTAGGTAGTAGCCTGCTCACCCATGACAATTTTTTTGCAGCATCTGCCAGGTTTCCGAGTTCCTCCTAACATGAAGGAAATCTCTCTGACAGATATATATGACTTCTTCATTAAAAAAAAACACATACACAAAAAAAACCACCAAAAAACCCAACAAAATCAGCATTATCCATTCAGAAAATCCAGCATGTTTAAGGGTGAGTGAGTTACAACATCCTTCAGCTCTTCCCAATATGCTCTCCCAAACAGCACGTTGTGATGGCTAATGTAAAAGGAAAACCCAACTGAAGGGAAATCATCCAAAACCCTAGGCATCATTGAAAGACCCTTTAAGAGAAATGCAGTAACGCAGGAGCTACAAGACTTACATCACCCAAGCTGTCAGCACCTCTCCTCCTCACAATATTTTTGTCACCTATCATATAATCCATAGAGACTTAAATCCCCACAACGCGAGACACGCTTGGTTCTCTCCTAACAGACTCCCTGGATACCAGAGGAGCAAGTTTTGTTAATTCTGCTCAACAAGTGGCTCTACAAAGCAGGCGTGAGGACGTAAGGAAACACTCTACCCGACTGTGCAGAGTACACCATGTTTCACGACGAGCACCTGCAACTAAAATCTCTACAGCAATCCCAATGAGACAAGAGAAGGAGGCTCAGATAAAGGATCTTGAAGCGCTCCAGGGAGAGAAACAACAACCTGACTACATAAGTCACCAGCAAGTGACAGACCTCAACAAGCAAGTCATTAACCTCCCCAGTGACTGTCTCTGCCTATTAGTATAAGCTGCATTATGGGAGAACAGAGCTGTAGGGAAGTCACAGAGATTAACTAAAAATAGCAAAAGAGCCAGGGAGGAATGGTCTTGTTCTAAACTCTTTATGCAACTTAAGATAAAACCGACCCAGATGACCAGGCGACCCGTGTGTGAAGTAATTCAGCAGCTTCCCATCGCTGGGGAGGGTGAACTCAACGCCTGGTAAACACACAATAACTTTCACGGGCCACCAGGGTCCAGCCACGGTCTGGAGGGAGCCAGCCGGGGGAAAGACTCTTGTCATGTTCCAACCCAACATATGCAAGAGAAAATCTGTTTATTTAGCAAATCATTCATTGGTTTCAGTGGGGAGGGAGGTTAAAGCATTATTTGTGATTCTCTAAAACCCCTTGCTTTTAATTCACTGCCTAATCCTCAGGAGGCATGTAAACCAGAGATTTTTTTTTACATAGAAATAAAAGAGGCCATTCAATTACATTCGGGCTGTGTTGAAAACAAATTGGAACCGTACGAAAGAGCAGACACTGCCAAATAAAGGAAATCTCTTCCAAGTGCAAGGCCACCAGTTAAACACAGCTCAGGGAGCAGCCAAGGCCCACTCTTACAGGTGCCTCTCCATGTTCTCCATGTGCTGTGCACCCAAAAAGCACACCCGTGTTGTCCATGGATGCGTGGATCACAACATGTTCAATGAGTATAAACACATTGTATTTGAGTCAGAGAGGGAGACCACATCCAGGTCAAAACCACTGATCAGCTAAAAGCATCTGGTGGATTAAAACTCATCAGATCAAATATAAAGCATGAGCTAATTAAATATATGTCCAACTTGGTAGTAATGTATGATACTACTGGGTGCTCATACAGGTAACAAGACTAAGCAGAGTCACAGCTAATGATTAAACAGCTTTTTTGAACGCATATTAAAGGTCATATTCAGGTCTTGGAAGCATGAGAAATCAAAAAGGGTATGGGGGTGGAGGGATCATACCCCTCACATCTGCTTTGTCGGCCTCCCTCCACAGCATTTGGCTGGGGCCACTGCCAGGAACGAGGAAAGAGGAAAGACAATGCTACTGAGACTGCACTGGCAATAAAACCAATACCTAAATAACAACAGAAATCATTAGGAAATTCTGAGTATGGTCAGGTCCTCACCTTCCCTTCCTCTCTCACTTGCTCACATGTACACGTACAAGTTCCTTCTTACTACAGCTACAAGAACAGTTTCATGCTTCATCACATCCTTAAACCTCTTTGATCTCTGTTTGAGAGGGGAAATTTAGGAGGACGGCACCAGGGAGAAAATCCTTCTTGCCGAAGACCACAGCTACTGCTCTTCTGACAGCCTCAACTGCTGCCTCCGCCGATGGAGTCACCACGTGTCACCACGAGCCGGTGGTCACGTGCTGGCTTTCTGCACAGGAACAACAGCTTTGCCTGGTCCTCCTCATTTGGTCTTTATCATCCTGGATAGACTAAGCATGTGTCTCATCGAGAAGCGCTTGACAATGCAGCGTATCTTATCAGCCCGGCGTGCACAGCTCAGGACGGCAAAGCACGCAGTACGAAAGCAAGGACAAGAAAATTGGGAATAAGGCACCAGACTCTGTTTCTACCCGTGGCTGAGTCCGTAGTGGGGATGGATGGCTCCCTTCTAGCAACCCCGGAAAGTGAGAAATCTGAACCCGTAACCGCGGGTTTGGGTATCACAAAACTTGAAACCGCCCAGCGATGAGTTTGCTGCTGCACATTTCCCTCACTCCGTCTGCCAATGCAGCACTCGGGTGGCCACTGGCCAAATCCTGCTCTCACTTACACCATTGTACGAATTATAATAATAAACTCCATTAAAGTCAATAAGCCACAGTGAGATTAGATGCTCGTGTTTCAGAAACCAGCCAAAGTTATGCTCTTGCAGCCGAGGGCAGAATTTGTCCCTCGTGCAGCGGGAAGCCTGGTGGCACACAGCTCTCAGTGCTCCTCAGAAGTGTCCCCTACCCAACCCTAACCTCAACACCCCGTTACCATCTCCTTGGTCATCTCTACCCAACCTGAAACACAGCCACGCTCCGGCACAGGGTGCAGCTGAGACCCCAACGCACACACCGAGTAGCGTGCACAGGTTTTTGGGCTCACAAAATCCCTGCTGAATCAAACGGGAGATCAAAATTCCTTGGGACACGGGCAGGTCTGGCACCTAAAAAGTGCCAGGGCAAACCCTATTTTTGCCCTGCTGACAAAAAGGACTTTCCACCAAGATTTACAGATAGTTATATTAGTAGTTATATTAATAGTTATATTAATTTGAATTAATTTTAATTATTCCCTGTACGTAAAGCTCCCACACTGACATTTTTTCCTGCGTCCCACAAAAATAGGAAAATATTACATCCCTAAAACTGAGCTCAAATTACACGGGCTACAATGAGGTTTCCTGATAAACATAGCCACATGCTTTAATCAACACAAGGAAAGAAAACACTATGATATCATGGTCCCAGCTCCAGTTCCTACATTCTGCCCTCGTCTCCTCTGCTGTCTCTGCCCAGGACTAGCCCACCTTCCATTTATCGCGCTAGAAGACTCGGGGCAGCAGACAGCCCTTACTCATGCAGGAAGTTCTTTTTCCGCTATGAACTTTGGTGCTTTTATCTTTAACTCTCACAAGCTTCAGGCTGACTCCTGAGCACGTTCCCTTCCCAGGGGGAGGTTCGGATGGGAGTACCCCCAGGGGGAACCTGAGCACAGCCAGTGGCACCACTGATCTCCACAGGGAAGGACTGACCATCACATCGGGGTCTCAGTGCTCAGGGGATGAGCCATGTGCTAGGCTGGGGGATGCTTGTGCAAAGCCTGGGTGTCCTGGGTATAGGAAACATCACCAGATGGGGAATAAAAGCTCTTTGGAGCACCCCAAGGTCCTTCACACTTCTTTCTTTCATCTCCCACCAAGAAGCTGGGCTTGCCCTGCCTTCAAAAGGGAACTGTGAACTCAGTCCCATCCCACAGCCACCTGATGCTGCCTCTCAGGCTGTAACGGAGGAGTCATACGGAGACCAGGCACAGCTCCATGGGTGATGAACAGGGGGGAAACGGGGCACGAAGCACTGCAGCCAAAGGAGATGGTCAGCTACAAGCCGCAGTCTGGATTTCAGACGTGACTGTGTGCAGCACCTCTACTTATCAACAGGAGGGTAAATTCATCCCTTTACACTGGGCCACATCAGTAGGGGAACACCCGGTAACCCCCTGGGCCATTTACGTTGGCTGAGGGTGACACAAACTACGGAGAATAGAGACTGCAGGAGACCCAGCGGCCACGCAGGGACAACCGGTCTTCACCAACTTCTTGGAGAATTCCCACAGCTCCCGTAGCACGTCCGTATTCCTACAGCTGCAGGTAACTTCTGCAGTCTACCCACGGCACAGGAGGACAGAGGTGGGGGGACGCTTCTCAGCCGGCACATGGACGAACACGTCTTCCAGACTCAAACTCCACCTAAAAAGCTTAAGTGGGGGAGTACAGCATGAAAAAGCAGACCTCTGAATAGCCCAGGCTGAAAGAGCAGAGCAGGGGATTAACTGAAGACATGGGCAAAGGCCAAACTCTGATTCCCACAATTAAATGGATGAGAGGAACCAGGAGAGTTGGCCAACACATCCTATTATTAATGGCCACGCACGCATCCGCAGGAGGGATTACAGGTGGTTGTAGCCAGCTGCTGCTAGCACAGTGTTGACATAATATCTGCCCGGCTGTTTTATTTATTATTCAAAAGATCTGCTAATCATCTATCAACCCTATGCAAGTTACCTGGAAATGGAAACTGAACACAAGCTGCAATCAGATTTTCAGAGAGAGCAGCTCTCCTGCAGAATCCTTTCCTCGCAGTGAACAACAGCAGCCAGCGCTTGCCCAGGATGTTTTAAAGTGGATTTCAAAGCAGTTTTGAAAAGAGGAATATCCTGTTCTTTGTCCTCAGCTATCAGGTGGAAAAAAAATTATATTCAAAACAGTTGCAAGGTAAAAAAGATTATTAATATACTCATTAGACCATATAGTTTGGAGGCCATGAGAACTAGTGTCGGTTTGGGAAAAAAAGATCACTGTTTTCTTTAGTCTTTCTTTACTTTTCTTTCTTTAAAAGAAAACTATAAAATTCTCCCCTTTCAAAGCAACATTCTCATTTTGGAGCACTCAAAAAGATTTTAAAAAAAGATTTAACATTTCACTTCAAAACCAGTTTTTACCCAGACCAAAACTTAACAAAAAATATCCACTCTGCCCAAATTCATCGATCACCGCTCCATTTTTAGGTTATGTTTCTCCTGAGTTTCCCCACAGAGACCCTCTTTTCCGTCTGGAAATTTTGTTTTAAGCACAAGAAGAGAGAGGTGGCAATTTGTCCCAGACCTTGGGGACATCCAGAATCTCAGGTGTCCTGGTCAGTATGAACTCCACGCATCCAGCTCGTGTCCATCCATTAAAAAACACAACCCCAACCAATGTATGATTTCATCCAGCCTGTGAAACCCCAGCTCCAGACAAGTGTAGTAAATCCGTCACATCCCGGGTGCGGGGGATATTCTGGGCAGAGCAGACACAGAGTGCGTGCACAAACATCCCAAATGGAAATAGCAGCGCTTTAAGGTGTTATACATGGTCTGTTTGGGGCCTTCCAGGGAGAGGATGGAGTGGTTCTGAGCTGTGGTCATCTCTCTTCATTTACTGGGTTGTAAAGCAAATTTTTTATTTCCATTCTTGCGTCTCCCTTTGCAGGACATGTCACATTAGGATCATTAAAAAGGAGGGGACAGTCTATGCTACAGCCTCTTAATTCATACCCGATGAACTGGAGCTTTTTGAACAACGATATAAAAGTGAAAACCATCTGAATCCACCTAATTTCTCTTTTTTCCCAGCTGGCTACTGAAAAAAAAAATGCAAAGGGAATTTTTTTTTCCCTTTTTTTTTTTTCCTGCAATCGATTTAATCTGCTTTGAAGAAAAGATTAATTAAACTGAAACCTGCAACCCAGATCCAGCTGAACCAGCTCTGATTTCTTACTGGAGCGGAGCTGTCTCGGGGTCGGGCAGCCACAGCCGCTCCGGCCGGTGCCCAAAGCCACCTTCTCCCCAAGAAGATAATTCAATCCCCGCTGCTGCCGGTCAGGTTAAAAATCAAAACCTCAGAAAACCCAGCATGTGTCTGGCTCTCGCACCCTCCCGAGGGCTGCCTGCCCTCCAGGGGGGAGATGCCCAGCAAATCACTGCAGAAGCGCTGGCCCCGACCCGCCATAGCTCAGTGTGCCCGTGCAGTGAAGAAATACAAAATACGGCAAGAGGAGAGCACCAATGGACAGCGAAAATTACTCAGCTGGCATTTTTTTAAAGGCTGCCTGGCAGGAGATGGCCGTAGAGCCCGTTCTCTTCTCGTGCGGCTCGCTAACTTCAGGAGGCGCAGGGGCAGGCTGGGTTTTGCAGCCTGTAATCCCATCATGTAGAATCATAAATCATAAAATCATTTGGGTTGGAAAGGGACCTTAAAGATCACCAAGTTCCAACCCCCCTGCCATGGGCAGGGATATCTCCCACTACAGCAGGTTGCTCAAAGCCCCATCCAGCCTGGCCTTGAACCCCTCCAGGGATGGGGCATCCATGACCCCCCTGGGGAACCCATTCCAGTGCCTCAACACCCTCACTGTGAAGAATTTCTTCCTAATGTCTGCAAAAGCAGCCCATCTCTTCACATCTCTCTCCTTCAGAAGGCTTCAGCAGTTTCACTTCACCAACAGCCTCTGCTTTGGATTTAATCATGGCAAATTCCCCCAGGTACGCGGTCCGACACTTGCACTATGCAAGTTTCCCAGACTCTAAAGGAAATTTTCCTACTTGGACAAGGGAGCAGAAGGTATGGAAAGTGCTCAGCAATTACTGCTGGATCTGGAAAATAACTTTATTTCTTTGTTTCAGCTGCTGCCGCTTAAAAGATGCACATGTTTGAGCTGCGCCACGTGGTGGGAATTCAAGCTTCCCAAGAAATGCCTCGAGGGGGGCTGAGGTTGAGCTGCGGAGAAAAGGACCCACGGATCCGCAATCACTGCTGCAGGCTTCAAACGCTGTGTTTTGGCAGAGCTTTGCCTCTAGTCTTTCCGAATGATTTTTTTATTATTTTTCTCTCTCCCCCCCTCTTTAAAGAACTGGCCGTGCTGTAAAGGGGGGAGTTTGTGCTCGACCGGCGTGCAGTGCCGCTACGCAGCCTTTCACAGACAGACACGGGAGAGCTTTCGGCCACGCTGCTCCCCGCCAGCTGGACATCGGCCAGCCCTGAACTGGGAACCATCTAACGATGCAGTCAGAGCCCTCGCACAGCCCTGGAAACGAGGATGCTGATCAGTGTTTCTCACTTTTCTCCAACCAACGACCAAACTTTTTTTTTTCATTTTTTCTCTTTTTTTTTTTTTTCTTTCTGGCCATAAAACCATTTTGTGCAGTGATTTTCCTTTAAAGCCACCTAAGAAACAACTTAAACTCGGCACATCCAGCAATGACTCATATTTCCCTCGCTCTTCTAACCCCCTCCGTATTCATTTGGTTACACTTGGGGGTTTAGGGGTTTGTTTTTCCAATTCCTGTGTGTTCTCACCCTCTGAATCCCAACTATCAACAAACCTCAGGCACCAACGCAGCAAGGCTTCAATGTAGGAGAGGGACAACAGCAACACAACTTCGAAGCCAACGGGGCATCAGGCAACCAAAACCAACCATCACTCCTGCACTTGCCCATCCCCTGGCTGCAGAAGGAGGGAGATTTTTCCAGCTGGAGGATGGTTAGGAGAAAATGGGGCTGAAGAACCCCTTGCTGGGGAGCTGGAGTTTCCATTTCACAGAATCACGTGAGGTTGGAAAGGACCTCTGGAGATCATCTAGTCCACCCCCCCTGCCAAAGCAGGTCCACCTAGAGCAGGTTGCACAGGAACTTGTCCAGGCGGGTTTTGAATGTCTCCAGAGAAGGAGACTCCACCACCTCTTTCCCACCTACCCGTGCCTCCACCAATCTTCCTCTGCCAAAACCCACATTTCACTAAAGAAACACCCAGCTGAAGCCTGGCAGAGTCTCCACTTTTGCCCATTTCACCATGTGAAGGCAGAAAACAAGCTCTTCCATCAACCACTAAACCAAGAGCAAAAAAAAATAAATTCCTGGTTTTCTGCATAATGGCCCAGAACTAATTTCAAGCAGATTATCCGTGTTGACATGAAATTGCAGGATCCAAACCACCTTTCAATGTAAATACCAACTGAGATAAAGAGTAGGCAAGTGGTCTAAAAGCTTATAATCAGTACGCGCACCAAAAATAAATAAATAAATAAATAAACAAATAAATAAAAGTATCTCAACAACTGCAAAGAATAATGATGACAGCTATTTTCAAGCAAAGGTAATGTTTAATTACTGTGGATGCTGCTTTTGCAGGGCAGAAGTGGTGGATCACACCATTGCCCCACTGGGTGACAAACCCGGTAGGAAATTCTCGCAATGGAAGATTTTCCAGGAAAACAGCCCGAGCGGTGTAAGTGGGGACGTGCGTGGTTGTACTTCTTCTTCACAAGAGTTTATTTGTAAATGACCAACATTAAAGGAATGTCTCATTTGTGCCAAATCCAGGGAGAGAGAACAGTGCTACCACCACCCTTGGATGACTGAGAAAGGTCACCTTAAGTTTCCAGAGATAATTTGAAATCTGGCAAGTGAAGCAAAAAAAAAAAAAGCGAAGAGAATAAAATCAGACCAAACCAAAATAATTTTGACTTTTGCCGGCATTATTTAATGGAAGATTTTACATGCAATAAAAGGACTGGGTCCAACCTGGAAAGAAGCAGCTGCTGTACCCATCCCATCCCTGGGACCCAGCCCTGCACAAGCTAAACTGCCATGAATTTAATTTCCTAGCAATAGTCCCAGCAACGTGCTGCGAGATCAGAAACATGAAGCACAACCAGTTTTTCCCACGGGTGAATACAGACAAAATCACGTACCTACATTTTCAAGCTGGATGTTGATTGATGTAGCCCAGCTTGAGGTACCTTTGGCCTAATTTCAGATGGATTAATCACCTGCAAGTGAGCACCAGAGCTGTTAAATGTTTGCTCTCACCTGTAAGACCGTGAACCGGCAGGAAAAAACCCTTATGGCTTTGTTTATATTACGAACAGCGTTCGCCCAGCTCAGTTCTCCTCAAACCAGTAGATCAGCTCGCTCACCCCAATGCAACAACTCTTGGTCTTTGTCAACCTCGGGGCTGGTTTCAGATGAGGAGGTGTTTCCACCAGCCCCCTCAATCAGGCAGGACATTGCTCAGCCATTCTTCTCAGGACCCAAATGTCAGTGTCCAGGGATGCTACTGAGCTGCCCACAGGCATACCATACCCAAATGCCATTTCATGCTAGTTAAGACCCTCACTGCTATTCCACCCAACTTTCACTTTCTGCAGGATGTCCATCTCCAGCATCACCCAGCTTCATGTGGCTGTTTTAGACAGCCTTGGGCCATCCCAAATGACACCGAATGCCTAAATTTAGGCAAATGCACCCAACCCTTGTAGACACAGTGAATCCCACCCGGCCTCTTTACTGCCTTTACTGCCAGTTAATTCCTGGGAAACAGCAGATCTGTCTGAAAAAGCAGTACTTTTCACAGTCTCTGCACATCCTGCAATGCCCAAGGAGGAGAGATAATGTATCCTTTCTTGCACTTCCTCAAGATTTTGAAATATCACCAAGTTGTGTACAGTCCGCCCAAAGCACAGCCTCACATGAGAATAAACCCAAATTACATGCAATAAATTGTTTTTTGTTCAAGGCCCAATTTATTGCCTTGGGTTATACTTTCTGCTACAGTCCTTTTCCAAGAAAAGCTAAAGCCATCCAAAAATAAAAAACAACACATTTCCTTTGCCTCTGATGGAGGAAGGTTATTTTTCTCAGCACTCAGAGTTTATTTTATTTTTAAAGGATTGCTTGATTAAATAGGAACCTATTAATATATTGGATTTTCTTACTGCATTTTAAAGGGCATCTCATGAAGGTTGGTGTTGCCTTCTTGCAGTTTTTATGGAATCGAGAAAAATATTTATGGTGCATCAACAGCGTGCCAGGCTAAATAGTTTTTTCCCTCTCACCCTGCCAAGATACTTCTGTGGTGATGTTTTACAAAATGCCTTAGCAGGGCTCTGATTCACGCTCATTATGGCTCGGTGCCGGGTGGGTACCGGACAACGAGGACCAGGTGTCCCCACCAGATGTGGGGCTGCCCCCGTTTGGGGCAAACCAGCGGCAATACCTGTTGGCATCAGTGTCCTGTAGGGCTGAGGTCTGAAGGTCTGACCCACAGCTCCCGTCCTACTCAGCTGCAGTGGCTAGAGAGGTCTCCCACCCAAAACCACAGGCTTTTTCAGCTGCTGCCATGAGCTCTGGGTTGGGATTGCAAACCTGGTTCCTTGCATTGTGTAGAAATCTACAGAAATAGAGAGGGCAATCACTCAAGGAGGACCGTTTGCCGCCACCTTTCAGCAGTCCATACCTACCAAAAAAAAACACAATTAACTGCTTAATATTTTGGCTCCTGCTGAAGTCCCACTGACTTCACACCTCTAACAGGACTTTAGCAGTGCTTGGGGATAAGCACACATGGCAGTATGCATTAGCAAATTAATCACGCACTAAACAGAGCAAAGCTTTAATAAATGTCTTAGTGAACTGTGATTTTCCTTAAATTAGTAAGGAAAATTCACTTCAGAAAAATCTCTATGCTCAATAAAAGTGCAGTCAGCGCATGCTTTGCTAGTGGAGCAGTGGAAGCGTCTTTTCTAAGAGGTAAAAAACTGTGCTATTAAATCTGAATGGAAAGATCCAAATGCTGGGACCCTAATTCAGGAAGGTGTCAGCGGTTTGCTAAATCACACCTCTTGCAACACATTATTTGAGAATACCCACATGGTTTCTCCAGCACGGCCGCTCTCCTACCCACGGCCCGGCTGAGCATCCTTTTCCCCCAGGGCTCCTCGCTTTACAGCAGCCGTAGGTTGGAGAGTGAGACCAACAGCTATTCACCTTCCCTGCAAGCTCCTGAGAAATTTGACAGGACATCCATCAGCTGGCACTTGTTCTTCAAAGTGGAAAAAGACAGAGTGTTTTACCTTCCAACTATATAACTTTGCATAATAAAACTGTTTAGACTTGGAGATTTTCCTGATGAATGCCAAGCGCTCTGCAGCAGCAGCCTTCACCAGCAGATCTAAATCATGCAGCTGAAATGAAAGCCTGCTTTCCAATTTATGCACTAACTTTACTTTTTTTCTAGAACCAGAGAAAAAAACCTGAATGCACTCTGCCCACAAAAAGGCTTTTTAAGGCCGTAACACTGCGGTGACTGGAGACACAACTCTATTCCTGTTGCATCTCTTGGGTACCACTTGTTTTCCCGTGAGGACAAGGAAACGATGACATTCCTCCAACTGCTTTAATTGTTTTTTGAAGGTGTTTCATAAAGCTTGTTGCCTGAGGGTCACCGTAGCTACTCACCATGCTGACTGTGGTTTTGAACTGATTTTGAAGAGGCCACAAACATTAGTAGACATTTAAAAAAATATAATTAACAGATAACTAGCACATCACTACTGCTCCAGATGTATCTTCGAGGCAAGACCATGTTGTCTCATCACTGGAGGGCTCTTCAGGGCAGTACAAATCCTTACCCACTGCTCCTCAAATCTCACTTCCCTCTGTTGGCAGCATGATGCTAAAACCACTGTTATTTTCTGACTCCTGCTTACAACCTGGATTGCACAGGAGAGGAAAACTGCCCCGCAGCTTTACAGTTCTTTCCAGTTGTCTCCCTGATGTCCATCCACCAGTGAACCATTGCTAGAAATCCCATCGGCAGGCTGGAGTGGAGAGCTCAGAGACATTTCTGGAAGGTCTTTCTGCCCTGCTGGGATTCCCAGCACACTGAAAAACAACAACATTTTCAGAAAACAAAATGCATTTCAGTTGTGTCTACTCTCTTGTCCCATTTCTAGTGTTTTTGAGGTGGTGCGGTCCACCTCTTTTTGGAGCCAGTGGTATTTTTAGGAAAGGGAGCGTGTTCTTGCAGAAGCACCATCTACAAAACACCAGGATTGCAGCCAAATTCCCAGCATACTGAGATACAACAGGGGAGATTCTTATCATATTACCATGACAAAAACAACACCTTACATAGTACATTTTGAACATCTCACATAGCAAGCTTTAATTAGTTAGGTCTCAAAGTAAGTTACAAACTAGGTCGGTGACTGTTTCACAGATGGGGAAAGCAGGCCAGCAAGATGCTGCAAACTTCCAAGGTCATAAAAAAGGCCAGTGGCACAGTCAGAAATTAAATCCAAGTCTCCTAAACCATTATCTAGCGCTCTTCCACCCAATAAATGCCTCTACCACTAGCCCACGCCATCTCCAAAACTCAGGACTTTACAAAGTCTGACTTCTGACCTCTGACCAGCTGCAGCTCCAGTATCAATACTGGGGTACCCATTCTGGGAGAACAGCAACAGCAAGGACACTGGGCCAAAGCAAGTGGTTAGCAAAGTAAGAGAAGAAGCCGTGCTGTGGCAATTACCCTCATGTGAGCTCTAATACACATGCACAGCCAGAAAGGCTCTCCATATTTAATTTTTCTGCTGAATCCTGCCTATATGAAGCACCACAAAAGACAACTCCAGCTCAAGGACAATCCAGCCCTGCTGGGACACCAGGTATTTCAGACTGGTGACACGCTTCTATTAAAACACTAAGTGCGCCCATCTCCACGCCTTCCATGGTATTTGGAGGACCCTCATTTCCCTGCATGACCCCTCTTCTCCTCCCTGTCGCCACCACATGTGAGTGGTGCAGAGAGAGGAAAAGACTTCATCTCAAAATTGGTTCACTGACATCAAAGGCCAACTTTTCACTGTTTTTATTGGGAGCAGAGTTAGGCCACTACAGATAAATCCTGACCTAGATACTTTTTGACACTTGCCTGCATTTGTCATGACCAGAGATGGAGAATGGTGGAAAATGGAATTTCTATTGCTTTTCACAGTTCAGACGTGGACACGGCAACTGCAATAAAATCTACCATAAATGCTGATGCTGTCTAATACAAAGGACTGAGCTGAGGGAGGTGAGCTAAACCCAACGTGACAGTGGGCTACACAAACCAGAGGATTTTGTTCTGGACTCTCAGGAGACAGCACGCATTTTCCTACTTGCATCCTCAGCAGACATCTCATCCAGTGCCTGTCCAGTATTGCTTTTGCCACCAAAAGCTTTATATCAGAACACACTTGGCTATGTTAAAAGCTGACAAGAAGCCCATCAAACTTACAGATACAGGAAGTGATGTCTGAAAGATGACTTATCTTGACTGTTTGTTAGACAGAGTTTTGTGTCAAGGCTTCAGGCAGATCTAAGTTTATTCTGCACCCCTCCACGGTCAAGGGCAGCCAAATATAAACCCAAAGGCTGCTTTTCTCCCAGTCTGGGAGCTTTGATACGTTTGCAGACACTCCAACCATATATTATGAGACATCAACGTGGACACAGGGCCCGATTCTTGCCTGAAACATGTCCTTTGGAATAAACTATATTAATCTAGATATTAAATTATGTAGTTATAAGGTCATCCAATGTTCAAATTCTGCTCTCATTTATTTCAGGGAAAAAAAAATTACATAATACCTTGCTGAAACTCTGTAATTTGCCCTTATAGACCACAATACACACAAGTATTCAGCAAGAGCCACAGCAGAAACAGATGCCAGCAGATGGTATTATCCTGAAACAAAATCAATTAAGGACATTTACAATATGTCAAAAGTGCAGCTACAAAAACAAAGTGTAGACCTGTACATCTGTTTCTTAATGAAGCCATGAGTATCTGACAGTTAGCCAACAAACCACAAGACAAAGGCTGCAGCAACACCAATAACAGATAAGGAAATACCATAAGTATTCAGATCTCTCAGCCATCACCAGAAAATACAAGACGTTGAGCAGAAAGCGAGTAACCAGATACTGGAAGTCCCTATGTCAGGCATAAATGTAACAAAAATATAAGCATATGAGATTTTGGTATCACAGATCTCGTAAGGATGGTGATTTGCTCAGCAATTTTAGTAATGGGAGTCATACGGCAACAGTAAGTTAAGAAATACTGTTCTCCTCCATGACACAATCCCCCGGCATATTTAAAAGGCTGCTGGGAACCCTGTCACCTTGTCTGAAATAAAAAGAAAAGTGCTCACTATTCCCTAAAAGCTGTTTATGACATCTCTGTTGAGAGCCCAGTGACATACAACATTACAGGCACAATGAGCTATGCAGCCAGGTACGTCGGTGGCATCTTTTAGACTATATAAAACCCATGCGGGCTGAGGGAATCCCAGAGTTACTCGTACAGGGATTTATTTTTTTTTTAAATATCTTATATTCTTGAATTCCCCACAGAGATGAGAGGTGGAAACTTTTCACAGGGGGAGGGAATTCTCTCTTCTGTGCCACAGCTTCATTACACCATGCTACTCACAGAATCACAGAATGATATGGGGTTGGAAGGGACCTCTGGAGATCATCCAGTCCAACCCTCCTGCCAAAGCAGGTCCACCTAGAGAGCAGGTTGCACAGAAACGTGTCCAGGCAGGTTTTGAATGTTTCCAGAGACTTCACCACCTCCCTGGGCAGCCTGTTCCAGGGCTCTGCCACCCTCAAAGTGAAGAAGTTCCTCCTCATGTTTAGGTGGAATTTCTTATATTCAAGTTTGTGCCCATTTCCTCTTGTCCTATCCCTGGACACCACTGAAAAAAGACCATCCCCGTCCTCCTGACACCCTCCCTTTAAGTACTTATAAGCATTGATCAGATCCCCCCTCAGTCTTCTCTTCCCAAGACTAAAAAGACCCAAGTCCCTCAGCCTCTCCTATTAAGAGAGATGCTCCAGGCCCCTCATCATCTTTGTAGCCCT
>JAOQGH010000001.1:7055680-7072590 GCA_025769975.1 Gallinago jamesoni | reverse complement strand
AGGATGCTGTTGGCCTTCTTGGCCACCTGGGCACACTGCTGGCTCATGTTCAGCCGACAGTCGACCAACACCCCCAGTGTGCATTGTGACAGTCCCTGTAACTTCTTGTTTTCGGTGGTTTGCTGCAGGTACCCGTTGCTACAAACAGGGATGGGACCGTCCGACTCCTTTGCAACATGATGAAAGGTCTGCTATTAAATGAGATGGTTGTTATCACCTCTGTGGACAACACTTGCTACTTAGCTCCTAGGGAACTCCTAACAAATTTCTCCTACATTTGCTGCCAAACAAATGAAATATTCAGAAAGATTTACATTAGGTGTTAATAAGGGCTGAGGGCCAAGGCTTTCTTGAGGACCCAGGAAAAATACAGCCTTAGCACGAAGTGAAAGACTCCCTTACACTGTATATTGGAGCGATGCATCATTCATTTTTACCAAGGCCCAGACGACAGTCTCATTAGGTCAGAGATGGATAAATGACAAATGATCTGGTGAATAATGTCACCGTGGGCCATGTAGGACTTCATCCAAGCAGTACCACTGAAAACAGATGACTGGGTAGGGATCGAAAGGATAAAAAACATAAGGCTTTAAGAACGGCATTCCCGGAAAAAAGAGCCGTGCATATTTATATTTAATCTGCTTTGTAAATTGATTTTGTCATGTTACCTTGTCAAACCATTGAACACACTGAATAATTGCTTAAGTGGCATTGATAGAGATGTGACAGATTATTCAAGCATTGTGATTCTTTGTTCTCGTATATCTCATTAAGAAATGATGATTGGTTCCATTTACAGCTCTTAAGTTGAATTCAGCAACCGCTGACACATGAATTCAACCTGGCATCTACCAATTTTTTATTGTTCTCAGTCAGAAATTGTTTCTGGCAAAGTGGCTCTTGCAAACCCTTTCAGCGTAGTGGCTGATGATTTTTTAATGATGCAAGACAGAAAGCAAAAAAAAAAAAATTGCAACTGATTTCCCCTCTGATTTATAGCATCTACGGAATGAAAAGAAATAAAACTTCTTGTACGTTGAATTTCTTCCCTCTCCCCCAGCCTCCTTTTTGGAGGACTATTTTTAACCTCTATCGTTTCATGAAATAAATTCACGGCACATCCCTGCAAACAGCTGGGCTGGCAGAAGATGTGGACCGCCCCATGGGACACGCTCAGCCCCTTCTTCTCCTGCCCCTGAGCTGCAACTTGCTCCTCCACAGCCCCGTAACTTCATATTGCCCCTTGAAACCTGAGCGCTGAGGAGCAGAGAACGCTGCCGAGCCAGCGGGCTGCTGAGGAGTGCAGGCTTTCCTTCACTCCCAAGGGAAAACCTCCGGGCTGTGCACATCAAAGGCAGAATTCTACATTCACTTTGTGCTGCTACAAATGATTTAAGAGAAAAATCAGAAGAGGAACAGGCCTGGTGTGCTTTTGCGTGCTACCCTCTGACTTCAGGAAGATCTGTTCACGGTGCTAAGCCAACACACAAGGAGACCTCTGGGAACACATTTTACAAGAACCTTCTGAAGCCAAAACCTTTTTTAATAAATATTTTTACTACCAATTTCCCTATCTTCCATATTTTGCCTTAGTTTTAAAGCACCAGAATATCTAAGCCACCCTTACGTCCCTAGGGGTATTGCTTAAATAATAGCAGAAAAGGGGATTGATTACAGAAACTAATGTATCCACCACCATAATGACATTAGCAAGGTGGGTTTTTAATTGACATGACTTTGCAAGCCATAACCGTACAGCAGCAGAGGGCAACAAGCAGTTGCCATCACCCTGCGGGCCAGGGGTGCAGACTGGAGTTAAATGTGGTCAGTGAAGATACTCCAACTACCCCATCTACAGAGAGAATCCCTCATGGGCTGAGACAGACCTCCTAAAATCCATCGTGATGTTAGTTCACCTTCCGCTCAAGTTTGCACCCAAAAAAAAGCTCTAAAAGACTCCGTCTGCTTCCCACCACCTTCACTTGCCCACAGGAAGGGTGCTTTATCTAAACAAATACAGCCCTTAAGTGACCTCAAGGAAGATGCGTTGCTGCCTTCCAGCTGTGATTCCAGCTGTGCACACCTGCGGGATGTGGCTACAGCCAAGGAGTTTGCGCAGGATCGAGACAGGAGGTGGAAAGCAGTGATTCAGTGCCGCGGAGGTAAGGTGGAGGAGAAGGGGAGAGGGAAGGACCATCAGTTCTTACTACCTACTTGACTGGGTTCACCTCCATTAGCTAAATGAACGAGGGGGCACCACACAGTTCCTGTTTAAGTCTTGAGCAAAGTGAGCATTTTCCTTCTAATATTTATCAGAGACCAGAACTGTCTCAGAAATGGAGTTAGAAGGGCCATGGGGGACATCACAGACCCAAAACCACCTCTGAGAGCTTTCCATGGTCTCCGGTCACAAACTGAGCAAGGTCAAACACCATGTATTTCAGCAGCTGTGGAGCACCACCAAAGTCATCTCTGTTAAAGAAGACAGAGCAGGAAAAAGTTTCCATCTCTCAAAGCAACTGACCGGTGAACAAGAGTAGAAACACAGAGCCATTGGCTGGACCCAAGTCCTATCTCAGTAGATGGAAGGATGCAACAAGGCATCACGAAAGCATCCATCAAGAATTCACTGCATAGACAAAGGCATTTAGAAATCAGCTAAAGCCAGTTTGCACCCAAGGACAAATACTAAGGATATCTCCGGGTATCCTCATATTGCATTTTGGATTTGACCCTTTATTAGGGATAACGAAACTCAGGTGATGTAAGCAGGCATGACTTTCCAGACTTCACCTAAACGTAACCCAAATAAGGCAAGAAATTCAAGCTACGGAATAAATTAACAATTTTCCCAATGCTTTTAAACAGTTTTCACCAAATGGCACAGGTTATATTCTCTATGCATTTTTTAATGATGCCAAACAACACGCTCTAAGGCGAGAAACTAGCACGATATATCACTATGTAAATAGTACTCTTAATGTGTGTGTATATAAATACTATATATATACATAGACATATACATTATATGTATTTCTATGTATGTAAAGGGCTCCCACACCTTCATCATAACCGCATGGCAATGTCACAGCACCATACCATCTCCAGAGCAAACACTGGCACTGAAGCTGGCAGTCATTTCAGTGGCCTTTGACTATCAATAATTAAGTGTTGCCCAGTGCAATACACGAGCTGTCCTGTCCAAAGGACCCGTGTCTGGGAACTTTTGCAGTTATATATCTCAAGAACAGGCAGGGAGACTCTGGAGTCAATTAACTGAAAAGAACCCAATTTAGATGAGTCTTTCAAGGCATCCACCTGCAGCTGAATCCCATTGCTCTGCCCTGCCCCAGACCTCTCCCTCTTGGCTTTCTCCCAGTGCAGCTCCACTCACCTGCAGAAGGAGCATGCTCCCAGCTGTAGTACTCCTTGTGTGCTCTTTCAGCAGTGCCAGAAGGGCACATGGTTGCTCTCTGGGTACAAATTATCTCGGATGTCACTCAGGAATGCTAGAATCACTTTATTTTCTTTCCATTAAAAATATAAGAAACTCATTCAATGGACTTGCCTACAAAGCTCTGCGAGACTTTTTTTTTTTCAGGGTCTCTCTCTTAAGAGCCTAGGATTTATGTCCATGACATAAATTACACGGCTACAGGCAGGAAAATTAGTCAGTAAAATTACTCTAGACACACCTTAACAGACCCTAGAGCAGAAGCCTGCCTGCAGTACCTGTCTGTCCTGCATTTACGTGCTTTTGAGAACCCTGTTTTTTTCAGCTCATTTCTTGATACATTCTCCTCCATCATCTTAATATATAGCCTACTGCTTCCTAAAAACCATAAGCCATAAGTCAGATCTGTGACATGAGACATATCCCTTCTTCTAAGTCATTCCTCTTGTGCCCTTGGGTCATTTGGCCAACAAGAGTCACAAAATTATTCTGCTCCATAAGTGTTTTTATCTAAGCATCTTCTCATGGTGCAAGCAACTTGGCTAAGGAGCCACATGCAGTTCAACTCCCTCTTCTCATCCTAAAGAAGGGCACACACGCACAGCAGTCTTCTAGTAGGGGGGGTTGTGTTGTTTTGTGGGGTGTATTTTTATGTTTGGGAGCATTTTACGGTGGGAAGAAGAGTTTGTTTGCTTTGCAATACTCAGGTTGCTATGTAATTATGGCTAGAGAAGGCGTCTCAAAACACCGTGGCTTGGACACAGAGAAAGACGTGGTGTCTTTAAGGTGATCATCATCAGCCCATGGAGAAGCTCAACAGGGTCAGATTTTCCCCTCAAAAAAAAAAAAAGAGCTGCATCTCTTGAACAAATTAATTACACCCCTACGGCAAGAAATCCCATTAATGCAGAGGTGTGAGCCCGATGATGATCCCAGAGATTTAGATAGTCTTTTAGATATCCCAGGCCCCAGCTACAAAATGTCCCAAAGTGAAAGATGAAGCCTTTGAAGTTCTTCAGGTGCTGTGCAAGAAAACAGGGTAGTGAGCACAAAACAAGCTTAATATGTTCTCAGCATCTTCTGCCATTGACGGCGCACACCAAGCACTCTGCTGTGCCTGAAATTTCCAAAACGCTGCAGGCTTCATGGCTGGGCACATTGTACTGATTCACTTACACTGAGAGGCAGCAGAAGACAAGAGGGAGCAGGGGGAGGAAATCTCCAACTCGATATAACAGTAAAGGATTATTCAGGGATTCTCGGCACTCTCTCTCAAATTACGGCTGAATTTGATTAGCAACCTGTGTCCTTCCCAGAAGAGTTTTCCACGTGGTTGCAAATCCTCTAAGTGCTCTTCTCCCCCTCCACACCCACCTCCCTTCTATGTTGTTTGAGTTTTTCTATGGCATTTTGGTTTCACCAGTGTTTTTCACCCAACAGTTTCCCTCATTTCGGTCCTTGGCCCATCACAGGGGAAAATGGCAGGGTCACAGTTTGGTTGGAAAATTGAAGCCTGGCTCCTTGAATTATTTAACCCAGGGTGGGAGTATGGGATCCTGCTAGGAGCGATCCCACATCACCCTGAGAACCACCTGGTCTGCTCCAGCTCTTTATAGTTCTGGGAAGACCTCAGTTCCTCTGAGCATCTGTGGAACAATGCAGCAATAAAGTGCCCACAGCAGCTTCGCATCTTCAAGCCTTAACTAATTACGTGCGATGACCTTGGATAAATCTCGTATA
Source organism: Gallinago jamesoni (assembly GCA_025769975.1). NCBI lineage: Eukaryota > Metazoa > Chordata > Aves > Charadriiformes > Scolopacidae > Gallinago > Gallinago jamesoni. The sequence goes on along the minus strand of JAOQGH010000001.1, from coordinate 7,067,393 downwards.
AATAAATACATTTTGAAGGCATTGGTGCTGACACAGTGCCTGCCATTAAAAGAAGCAGGACGGTCCATTGCGTAAGGCTGGAGTTAAGACCCAAGCTCAGCTCTGGGTTTACAAGTGACACACTTTAACAAAACAGTGTTAGCATTTTTGTCTTATTTATATTAGAAGTCCTTCTGGGTACGAACAGCCTTTTACTCTGGTGTTTATAATATTCCTAGCTCAACAGTGCCTGATCTCATCTCAGACCAATAAAAAGCATAGTAATAAAACCCACAAATATTTTAGACCCTTCATATTTCACTTGCTAGTATCCAACCCTCAAACACACACCGGCTTTTTAGCCTTTGCAAATCTTTACATTTAAGCACGAGCAGCTCTACCGTTTTGTTTTGTACTACCCTCAAAAGCCCATCTGTTTCTGCAACCAGTAACGTAGCTGGTGGGAGAAGGGCGGCCACATTTCTCAAATGCACGTGTCATCAGGGCAGCAGGCAGGTTTTAAAACCACTGCTCACCTAAAACATGCCAACATCACAGAATGAGTCTGCAGGACCAAGTGGTACTGTCTTAAGGGAGATAATCCTACGTCTGAGGAATCCTTCCTTTGGAGCCCCTAGGAAGACCTGCAAACCTTCACACCCCTTTGCTGATGAACCAGAATGGTATTGCTCTCCTTAGTCTCCAATCTGTCACACCAACCCTCAGCAAAACAAACATGGAAGTTGAAGGCTCCCAAACTTCAGACTTTCCCGACCCCGTTCCACTCCCATCGGACATGGATGAAATTTCTTGGTCCTCTGTGTTCTGACAACTGAGCATTGGATGTAAGTCCCAAATCTTGGGCGCTCAGACTTGAAGGAACAGACCTTCAAATACTCAACCTCAATTAGGGAGAACGTTAAAAGCAGGACATCGAGAAAAATCTACAGCAAGGCAAAAGGCAGGGGGTCTTGGGGAGAGATGCACCCTGTTGCTGCTGATGGTAAATGCTCATGTTCGTTTGCATCATTGAAAGCATCTCCCTTTCATTCCTCCTGGAAACTGTAAGTAGAGTGAAACTGGTAGATTTATCTCCAGTTGGGATTATAAAATTACCAAAACAAAAATAAAAATAAATCCTCAATACATCTAAGGCAGCATGTTGTCTCTCACGTGCCTCTTCTCTTTCAACTCCTGAAAAAGGTTTTTTAGGAACTGTCATCCTCCTACATACTACTGGTTATGTAGCCCACTTGTCCAAATCTGTTGGTGTTTTAAATGTGTCGTATGATGTTGCCCAGGAAAAGAGCAAGCAAAATCAGTGATGTTGTTGGTCCAGAGAAGGGCAGCAAAGCTGGTGAGGGGTCTGGAGAGTAAGTCTTATGAGGAGAGGCTGAGGGAGCTGGGGTTTTTCAGTCTACAGAAAAGGAAGCTGAGGGGAGACCTTATTGCGCTCTATAACTACCTGAAGGAGGGGTGTAGAGAGGTGGGGGTCGGTCTCGTCTCCCAAGTCACAGGAGATAGGGAGAATTTTCCCAAGGGGAAATGGCCTCAAGTTACACCAGGATTGGATATTAGGAAATACTTCTTCACCGAAAGGGTTATCAAGCATTGAAATAGGCTGCCCAGGGAAGTGGTTGAGGCACCATCCCTAGAGTTGTTCAAAAGATGGATTGACATGGTCCTCGGGAATATGGTTTAGTGATTTTTATTTCTTATTTATTTCTTTGTCAGATTTAGACTGATGGTTGGACTAGATGATCTTTAGGGTCCCTTCCAACCTAGACGATTCTATGGTTCTATGATTCTATGATTGTTACAGAGCATCTCCAGCCCTGTGCTCAGCTGTTCTACACACAGATCAGATCCAAAAGAGAACTTCCCAGTTGCTTTTTAGTGTTAATTAAAAAAAAAAAAAAAGCGTTTTAACTCAGCCAAAAAATCCTGCTAAAGAGTATTATTTTAATTTAACTTCATACAAACTGTTTGGTGAGTAATTCTGGCACGAAACTCAATACACAGCTTTCAACATGAAAACATCAGTGAAGGGCCTTGAAAAGTTTATTAACAATCTGTTATTTATAGTTTTCTTTTAAAAAAAATGATTGACACAACATTCAGAGGAAAATTATAGGAACCACCAAGTCAGATAACAAAAGAAAACGTATCAGTGTTAAGATTTGATAGAAAGGTTTTAAGGAACAGTATGATTTCTAGAAAGGAGAAACATTCTGATTGCTAAGCTATTTGTCATTCAGCCCTATCACACACATATGTTTGCAAATTATTGTTATTGTTGTTAATTATTATTTACAGAAAAGCACTGAAATGCAAGGTGGTTTGAATTCCAATGAAAATGACAGATCGCTGCCCCAAGGAACTTTTTTCTCCCCCCTTTCACTCATTACCTGTTTGCTAACAGTACCTGCTTAGTTCCAACCTGTTTTCATGCTATCTAAAATGACTAGAAAATTAGGTCCTATTAAGTAATCATGAATATAAACTGTGACTCACTGGTTAAGTGAATACCATTACTGGCAACAAATTCAGAATCCTATTATAAATGCTTGTTATTGTCAACCAAACCAAAACAATACAACTTTATTCAATATTAATTGTATCCTTGGATGCTTGAAAGGATTAAATAACTCTGACCAACATTCTGTGTGTAGTCAAGGGAATTGTGCGTGAGGGGCAACAAAAATAACTGAGGTCAATCACAGAGGTAGGGAGAAAAAGAGACAAAAAGGAAACAAAAAAAATACATAAAGAGATTTTTTTCAGCTCCTATGTGAAAGCAGATGGAGGGTGAAGGAAGCCAACAGGCTGCTCCAGATGGTGGGAGCAGCAGAGAAGAAGGCTCTCACACCCACTGTGTTGTGGCTGTGATGGGAAGAATAGACTTTTGGTTGAAGGATTACTACAGGACTCCAAAGAGTTGGGTTCAGCTCCATCCATTACCCCTTCACCGGGGCTTCAGACCTTCTGGGTTTTGCTTGTTCTAAGCTTTAGGGTGTCACCTACCTCTGCAGCTGGCAAAAAATACCAATATTTTTAGGCATGCTTTGCCCTCAGCTCACATCTGCACAAAGAGCAGTTGGTGGAGTTGATATGGGTTGTATGGAGGTCCTCACTAGGAGTTACATTGAGTTTTGGGCTAGGCAAGGATCACGTTGTGCTAATCACCGTGCCAGAACGGGGTGGGGAAGATCAAACACCCTATTCCAACCCTACCCAAAGGGGTGGCTGTCACCTTGACAGTTAAATACACTTCTTGGTTGCACAAGCAGGAGGCTGAGACAGTACGAGGATGGTACGTGAAAGAGAACAGGCATGGAAGAAGAGGCAAGGCAGGGGAAAAAGAAATGAGGCATCGAAACTAGTAGAAAAAAAAAATATCATGAAAGAAGAACGAGCTAAAATGTGAGCTGACAATACAGCAAACTGGGTATCCCCAAAATTATGTATTTACAAAAGCCTTTGATTATGGGGTATTTTGGCCTCTAATTTTTCAGACAGTGAAAGAAAATTGACCTTTATGCTACACTGTTGCCTCAAACAAGAACTGTCCAAAACACACCCATGAACTACCAAGACCACGGAAGGTTGTCAAAATGCTTCCTCACCAATGGCTGCAGATTTTTTTCCCCAATTCTCTCCATCAGTCTTTAAATCCATCGGTCAACTTGCTTTTCCTTTTTTCCCATTTTAATTCCAGCTGAATGCTCAAACCTGGTATTTCCTGTAACCGTTCGAGGGAGACCAACAATCTACATTACAAGATACACTTCACACTGCAAATAGTTGGGACTCATTATTTTTAAGCCTCCAAGAAGATACAGGACTGTAAACTATTCCTCACAATAGCAAACAGAATTACTTAGTTTAAAACAAATGGGTCACCTTAAAGGAGCCCTAACAGTATTTTTCTGCTTGCCCTATAAAGAGTGCACAAACTAAAACATCTGAGGTGTTTCACAGCCTTAAGTTAAACATTAATACTTGGACCTCAGCTTTCACTCCTCCTCCCACAGCCGCTGGAGAGGTGCTGTAGATACCTTCACCTCTTAGAGATTCCCCGAGTTACAGATTTTAAGGTTAGAAATTTCCATGAAACATCTGCCTTTGTAAACATGGACATGGATGAGAGGGTCTTTCTTGGTGACACCTACACAAAGCCTGACAGCTTTCAGATGGCGAAAGGATTTCTCCCAGCAAGTCATCCCAGAGGAGATGGGAACCACTTGCCTTCATAGTTCAGTGGTTCATCAGCCTTCCTCCTGAAAACATATGCCCTTTGGGACCCTGTATTTTCTCCCATGAAGATATTTGTTCACTGTGAAATATTTCTTTAATGTAATTTTTTTAAAAAAATGGAAAATACTGAACTAAGAAAAAGGTGAAACATTCCAACAGAGCTGCTGCCGCCTCACTGGGGTGTCATAAGAGAGAGGCGGAAATTGCTGGTAATGTCATCAGAAACGTGAAAATCAGACAAACTCTTCAATCCTCACAGCAGGTATGGAGCCAGAGAAAGCATAAATATCAACATGTTTCTTTTCCTCTTGAGAATTTCCAAAATCAGAAGGGAAAAACAATTGAGTAATTTTCATGGTATCTATCTCAAGTTAAAGGGCTAAACAATGATGATTCATTGTGTTGAATCCAACACAAGTGCTTTTGGAACAAAGCTGATGAGAAGGAAGGATCTTTTCACCAGAGACAACCAGAACTGGAGCCTGCTGGCATCTCCCAGCACCTCCTCTCTACACGGCAACTCAAATGCATGGGGCACCTCTGCCAGAACCTGTCATGCCACCAGTGTCTTCTCAACGGTGGAAGTCAAGGCTGAATGCCTGGCCCGAGGCACATCACCTCCGTTAGCCTTGTCCCCTGTGAAAGTCTGAGCAACCAAGAACAGATGACAGCATGAGGTGGACCTGCTCATGAAAAGCCTGAGTGTCTGCCTGCAGGGGAAGATACCATGAAGGACGTGAGAGGACAAAAACACACGAAACAGCACGTAAGAGTTTGTGACAATGTGTTTGTGTGTATGTGTGCGAGAGAAGGAAAACAGACGTGAGTGCAGGATGTGGAGTGACTTCATTTCACAGCATAAGGAGCGCATATGGGTGTGCACAAGAGTCACAAGGAGCACCAGGAGCCCCACAAACGGTGTAAGAGTACAGAAGAGACACAGGACACAGATGAAGCAAAAATTACAGTAGAGCCCCTGCGAGAAACAGAACCACCTATAAGTTTTTTAAATTTTAGGGAAGTACTGGACGCATCATTGAAGCATATTTTTCTTCTCGCCCGACTGTTACTATGTTATGGCTATAACCATGAAACTCCTTAAGTTATCATTACTAAGCTCTACGGAATCTAACACTTCATTTTTAAGGACAGCATCAATATTTCCATAGTTACTAATCTTGAGCCTTTTTAACTACGAAAACTTCACCATGACTCTAATGTTATTAAGGTCTAATGACAGGTACCTTAGAAATGTGGGGCCATGTTGGCAGACCAAAGGATTGGAGGCTTTTCTCTTTGGCTGGTGAAAGACATTATGTATCTTATTTCTTCTTGGAATGTCAAAATCTGAGTTTTAAAATGCCTTAAACATAATATCATTTAAATATGGAGAAAAAATTGTATTTCAGTGATCACTCATCCTCTTATCAGATTCCTGCTATTGTGAAAGTTTACATCTCTTGAGGGCTGGGGTGGAAATCCCCCTCTTCAGGCAGAACTCCAAATTGAGTAGAGCTACAATAAGTGAATTTGTGGAATTTTTAAAAGATAAGCAGTTACTCAGACCCTCTTCTCTCCTCAGACCTACTGCCTGGCTTGACTTGGAAGGGACTCTCCATCAGCTGAAGAAGATCTGGCCCACTGTTATGATTTTATTTTATCTTTGATCTACTTTGTCTATTTCTTCCGAGCTCCTTTTTCAGGATCTGTAATTTCTCTTTCAAAGACTCAGTAGGGAACAGGACCAGTTCCAAGAAGAGGTGGCCACTGAGCCTGTACGTACAGCGTGGGTCACTGCTGCGTTACTGGGGTCCTACCTGGACAGGCACCACCAAACTGAAGCAGCTCAAGAATGGATCAGGACCATTATACATATTTTATATATAGCAATTATATATATATATACATAAAAATACATAATTTAATATTTTTTTTATTTTTTAATATAATATGTCATATGGTCTTAATTAATATTACCAAAATACTTTGTTGACACTGTGACATCCAAGAGGTTGCAGCCACAAAGTGTAATTGTGGCTTAGGGACTGTGTACATACAGGTTTGAGTGCCATCTGAGCCAGCCACTGCGTTGCTGATGACTTCTTTAGGAAAGCACTATTGCCCAACAGCACCAGGCAGATGACAGACCACAGCCATTGAAGGAAACAATTATTTGGGTGGAAAAGGCTACTTTCTTACATCTGGAGGCAACGTCCAATTCAGGATGCCTATTTCAGTATCAGCGTGGCTGGACATGATTTACAGGGACATGTGAATAATTAATTCCAACTCTGGAAGAGAGAGCTGAGTACTCATTAGAGGTTCCTTGAAGCCCAAATGATATAATGATTAACCGAGTTAGGATCTTTTTAATAATTCCAGCAATTTCAACTCTCCCATGTTAAAGATCTTCTGAAAAGCTTTTATTCAGATGAAAGACTCCTTTCAGAGAACAAATCATTAATAGAGTATACATATAGATTCAACATTCACAAATCAATGCACTTGAAATAAAGGATGTTTTTAAAGTTTCTCTTTCACTTTCTTCCCCAATTTGGGGGTTTAATGCCTTTCTTTCTCTAACCAATTTTACCACAGGCAGTTAAGACGGCTGCATGAAAAAGGGCTGCTTTCCTGTTAAAAGTGGTTTTTAGCACTTTGACATCCTGAAATGGATGGTGGCAGAGAAATGCAAAATAGAGCTACTACACCAATCCAGCACACATTACTTGAGATGCCAAGTTTTTCACTCCAAGCCCATCCATGCTAGAGAAAAAACTATTAGATGGATGTCCAACACGGTTCAGCATTACCATGCAGAAGGGATCAAAGCAGATTTTATCCCTGCTCCTAAATAATACCAGAGGAAAACATTTTGGTCCAGATGCTTTAAAGGTATTTAGACTTTTGCTTAATTCCTATTTAAATACTTTCCTATCAATAGCTACAAATGTGTCCCATCATTTGGAGTCCTTCAGCCTGTATATCTGCTGCTCCAGCCCTTGAAGGTTTCTTCAAGGCCTTCGGTGGGAACGGAACAAGTACTTTAATGCTTTGCACAGTGATGGCCTAAATTTTTTGGAAGTTTCATGCCCTGGTAAGTCACACCAGAGCTGTAGGATCTGCAGGTGCTGCGCTGGTGGGTGCGCAAGGACAGAACCAAAACTCAGATCCAAATCTCCTAAATTATCAGCCTGCTCTCTGAAACTAAGGAACGCACAACCAGGAGGCAACTGATGTGTTGGCTCTTAAATGCAGACACATTCATAATTAATATGCCGGGGTCTGGAAAACAGAACAGCTCCATTTTATTGATACAGGCCCATGTTTGTATTCCAGGTATTTTGATTTTCTGCAACTTTCTTGATTGACTGTTAAGTCAAGTTTCAAAACTTCACAGCCTCCACTCTCGTCAGAAAGGACTTACAAACCAAACTGTGAGGCTCAGACAACAGTTAATAGTTTGAGACACTAATTGGCCATATTTAATGAATTTAATTTGCAACAGCCATCCTAATATGCATAACTATTAACTCTGACCAACTTTGCCTTCCTTGGGACCTACACCTGCTCCCATTAACGTCAGTGAGATATGGATCCAGGCCACAATGTTAATGAAGAGGACCAGAAAGCAGTGGCACAAGTTAACCCTCGCAGATGGCTCCATACACAGCAGCCAGGAAGGTGACAGAGAGTTGTACGATGGAAACCACGGCAAACTGTCCTGCTGCTCTAACAAACCTCTCTGCATTAAGACTTTCCTTCCCAACACGACTTTGCTCAGGAAGGGAACTGTACCCCCTGAAGCGACATGCGGGGACATGTCTCTCCCTGTCACCATGAAATTCTGACAGAAAAAAAAAACCTCAATGAAGGTGACGAGAACACACCGTAACGCTTGGCTCTTACGCTGCACTTTGCTCCTTCAAAGACCTAGAAAGACATTAATTTGATTTGCCAAGCCGGTGTTTTTCTGAGGGCTGTGCTATCTGCTCGTCACAACGGAGTTCCGTGACCCACCTCCATGTTAAACGACCAGCCCGATTCTTACTCGCAGTTTGCTCATAGGAAATCAGTGAGCCCGTGAACCAGAAATACTCTGCCTAGAGAGAGCCCTCCCTTGGAAGCAGAAAGAAACTGAAATATTACAGTGGAAACTTGTTCAACCATATTTTGGAAGCGGCACGCAGGGTATGAAAAGCACTACTTGGGATTAATGATGCTTCATTTTGGGACACGCTTAAAGTTGCCATTAAAGCTGGGGGGGGGGGGTGTTGGGGGACCACACGGCAATGAAGAGCACTCCCAATACAACTGGACTTTAATTACAACGTATAGACATAGAGCAGCTCATATGCTGACTGCCTTCAGCACTCCCCGCTCTCTACCTCTACGACATCCTATAAGCCAAAATTTGTTTTAACAAAAATAAAACTCCCCGCTCAGCCAAAAAAGCATCAGCCTGCACCCCGCTCCCTTGCACCATCTGCACGTTTTTTCTCAGCCTTCTGGAAATAAATAAATTAAAAAAAAAAAAAAACCAAACCAAAACTCTAACGTTTTACTAATCTTTATGCCCTGCCACTATAAATAACAGAAATAAACCCCAACAACAGCTAAGCATCGTGGCTCAAGCGCATCCAATCCACTCTGATTATTTCTGCTCCTCTGTCCACGAAGAGACGCAGCCATCGGCTTCAGGGGACAGCGCGGGAGTCACCCCGCATTTATTTACGGTTGCACTACCCAGAAAAAAAAAGCCTTTCCCCGTCTCCTCATTCTATGAATAACTTAAAACACTTTTTTTTTCCTCTTTTTTCCTCTTTTTTTTTGGGGGGTGTGTGTGTGTTGTCAGCCCAGCTCCTGCCCCACAGTGATATTTCAGATCGCCCCGACTTCTTGCTCGGATGGATGAGCGGGGCGCGGAGAGGGACCGATGGGTGCACAGGCGAGAATACACACGCATACACCCATCATACACACCCACATACACACACACACACCCGCGGGGGGACCCGCGCATTCTCCGCGGGGAAGGGACAGCGCCGCCCGCCCCGCTCCGCGCTTCCTTCCCCCCCTCCCTCCCCCCCCCCCCCCAAAATCCGCGCAGCCGCTCCCCGCCACCTACGTCCCCAGCGTCTCCTTGAACTCGAAGATCTTCTTGATGTCCTCCGCCTGCTTCTTCCAGGAGCCGCCACCGTCCCCGTTCTCCCGGGCCATGGCCGCGCCGCGCAGCCCCGCGCAGCCCCGCGGATGCCGGGCGGCACCGAGCGGGCGGGCGGCTTTTGCTTTCTCTTCTGCCGCGGCAGCAGCGGCTGCTGCTGTTTCTTCTTCTTCTTCTTCCTCCTCCTCCTTCTTCTTCTTCCTCCTCCTCCTCCTTCTTCTTCTCTCTTCTTCTTCTTCTTCTTCTTCTTCTTCTTCTCCCCTTCCTCCTCCTCCTCCTCCTCACACTTCCTGCCCGCCGCCGCTTTTATTTCCTCCGCGCTCCGGCGGGTTCCGCGAGTGTCACTTTTCCTGGGCTATTTCCTCCCAACTTTCTCTGCCGTCCCCGTCCCCGTCCCCCCCCCGCCGCTCCCCTCCGCCCCCCTACTTTCCCCTCCTCCGCGCCCCCCCGCGGAGTCACTCGCGGGGCTGCCCCGTCCCTCCCACCCTCTCTCCCTCCTTCCGCGCCCCGCGCAGCAGCTGCCCCTGGGGTCACTTTGGTCCCTGATGGACCTACCCCGCGGAAAAGTCCCTTTTTTGTTGGTTCTTTTTTTATCTTTTTTGGTTGGTTGGTTGGTTGGTTTGTTTGTTTTTTTTTTGGAGGGAGGTCACTGTTCCTCTTCCCCCCCCTCCCAACCCCCGCCCAACCCCACCCCTGCGGGGTTCCGCGGGATGCTCAGCCTCCCGGGCGCGGTGCGGTGCGGAGCGGTGCGGCCCCGCCGGTACCGGGCGCAGCGGCTGTGCGCTGTTGTTATGGCAATGGGAGGAGGAGGAGGAGGAGGAGGAGGAGGAGGAGGAAGAGGAGGAGGAGGAGAGAGGAGGAGAGAGGAGGAGGCAGCCCCGCCGCTGCTCTGCTGCCTGGCGCTGCCCCTCCTGACTGAATGACTGGAGATAATTCGCATTGCACCAAAACCGCGCACGTCAAACGGGAGGGGAGGGAAAGCAAAGAAGGGGGGGGTTAAGGGAGGGGGGAAGGAAAAGCAGGAAAAAAAAAAAAAAAATTAAAAGCCGTACCACAAGCGGCCGGGCGGCGCTGCGCGGCGCTGCGCAGAGATGCGCCGGGATGCGCGGGGGCGGGGTGTCCACCTGCCCTCCCCCTCCCCTCCGCTCTCCGACACTCCTGGGGTACCAAAACTCGCCCCTCGGCAAGGACTACCCTCAGCCAGCGCGCCCAGCGAAGCAAGGGGTCCCCCAACACCAGGGGCACCCCCCGAAGCAGCACCAAGCCCAGAGGCAGGTGGATGGGCACCGCGCAGCCCCGGCCAGAGGCCCAAGCCCCGGCACCGTGCCCACCCGACCGGGCATGGTGGTCCCAGCTGGGCACAGCATCGGCCTGGCACACACACACACACACACACACACACGTGTGTGGTCCTGCTGAGATTATTGCAAAAAGCAGCTTTTTCTCGGCGATGCTGAGACCTCTAGCGTCGTCGCATCGGGCATCGGCTGAGCTCTGGCGCGGGGCAGTGGGCAGGATTCAGCAGAGACAGCAGAGAAAATTAGAGTCCAGGCTTAACTGGGAGCCGTTTATAAGTTACATCTCTGGGCTTCAGTTTCAGAATGGGTAAGACGCTAAAAAAAATGTGCAATTCTTTTGGGACGCCCAAGTTAGGCGACTAAATCGGAGGCCTCGCTGCCGGCAGGTACAGGCACTCCTGTGCCTCGAGGGCAGCTCCAAACCTGATCATCAAATTAGGTACCCAAAAATAAATCTTAATACAAGCAGCTAAATAACATTTACTTAAAAATAGATATGATCGTATGCATGTAACTGTTTAGCAGGCATTTGGACTCGATGATCTCGGAGGTCCCTTCCAACCGTGACGATGATTCTGTGTCCTTTAACAAATTCCTTAAAATTCTACTTTTGAAGTTGATTTTCCACCATTTATGAGCAGAATTTGTAAGGCATCAGGCTATGAGGTTTTCCCCAGGTCTGGGCCGAGCTGTGCCTCCCAGTTCAAAGGGGATGTGGCTGAGGTGGGGGTTCAGAGGTGTGCAAAGGTGTAAATTTTGGAGGACAAACTGGGGTGTTTGGGCAATGCTACCCTCTGCTGGGCAGAGCCACTCGGCTTAGTCTGTGCCAGCTCCTGCATCCCTCTAATTCGATGCTTTGGTGGCCATCCCACCACACGGGCAGCCCAAACAGCCTGGGATTTCCTACCATGGGTGCCTACCTGCTGTCACGGTGTGCATTTTGAACAGCTTTCCCTCTGCCCCTGGCTTATTCCCATCATCTCACTACCATCAGGATTTCCTTCATCACACGATC
>JAOQGH010000001.1:7024295-7055580 GCA_025769975.1 Gallinago jamesoni | reverse complement strand
TTTTGAACAGCTTTCCCTCTGCCCCTGGCTTATTCCCATCATCTCACTACCATCAGGATTTCCTTCATCACACGATCCTTATGACCTGCTCCATGTTGGTGTCACTAGGAGTCCCCAGCCAGGCTCTCCATGCCACTGCACACCTGGGAAATGAAAGATAGGAGTGAGGTAAAGAGACACAGTTGACAGCCAGATCCATGTTTCCCTCCAACCGGCCCCACCGTGGTATTTTCTCTCCTTTTCACACGTAAATCACTCGGTACCAGAAATGCCATGCTGTGATTTGGGTTTGCGGAATGGGGCGACTGAACATAACCTCCTGTCTTCGGGAGGAGATCAAGAGTGTTCGAGGCCAGAAAGGGCAAGTGTGATGGTCTGCCCTGACCTCTACCATGACCAAGGCCGAAGAGCTTCATCCATCCAGAAGACAAGCGCCGTAACTTATCTTGGAGCTACGGCCTACCAAAACCATCCACCACTATAATTTATGAAGTCGCATTGGTCCCTACAGCATCACATTAAAATCTCACCACGCAGACAGTATCGCCCACTTTTCCATTCCCGCTTTCAGCGGGCAAAAATTTTACTTAAAATTGCTCAAATCCTTCCCAATGCTGCAATTTCTCAGCAGCAAAATTGCATAAGGTAAAGGTACATGTCAGCCTGTAAATCTCCATTCTCTTTTCCTTATTTAACCTGCACCTTTAGCATCACATCAATGTGATATTTATTTTTTTTGACAAAATAACTCGCATTTGAAGTAAGTGGTAATATAGAAATCTCTGGAGCTATTATGGGTTTAATGAGAAATGTACGAGATGCTCCCGTTAGGCAGGGACCCCTGGCACAATAGACTGTAACAGCCCCTTCAGAGTCATTACAGTCTGTCGTGTCAGGCTGGATTTAGGGAGTCTGTAATCTTGCTTGACTGACAAGCTCCTGCAGAGCTCCTGTAGCTATTGGAAGAGCAGGTATTTTTTTAAAAAAAATTAAAATCTTACATGAAAAGTTCTCTCTGGAGTGGCTACATATAGCAGGGCATGCTGCAGCTACGAAGCTCCGTACGGCTGTATTCAATGTTTAATTACGCCCAGCTAGATTACCAGAGCATTAATAGAGGGGTAAAATGAAGGCTGCAGAAATGCCAGAATTAAAACTCCCAATGAAACATCGAATCGAGCCTTTTTTCATGGCTGCACGGTGGCAATCCCTCATTACCTGGGCATGGTCTGCAGCTCTGCCAGGGGTTCATACCAGAAAGTGCCTAATGAGCTGGCGTGGCTGATGTGTATTTGAAATGGCTACACACACTGCACGTGCACCCTGTCGCTCCACACCACAAAAACCCAAACCCTTATATTGGTGATACACAAATTCCAAGTTTTTTATAAAGCCTCCTTTGGAAATTTAGAGGAGCCACCCTCAAAGTAAAGTTCTTCCTCATGTTTAGGTGGAACTTCTTATGTTCAAGTTTGTGCCCATTTCCTCTTGTCCTATCCCTGGGCACCACTGAAATAAGACCGGCCCCATCCTCTTGACACCCATCCTTTAAGTATTTATAAGCATTGATCAGATCCCCCCTCAGCCTTCTCTTCTGACGTTGTTTCTGAGCCATACAATATAATCTTCCTTTTCAATGACAAATCAGCTCTATTGATGCTTTTCTGCAAGAATGGCAGAAACATGCGGGTTGCTCAGGTGCTCAGGTCTGAGCCCGTCAAACGAGCCACCCCCACCTCCCTGCTTGGCCTTAAAACCCCATGTCCACAGGGGTTGGACTAGATGATCCCCAGAGCTCCTTTCCAACCCCATATTATTCTGTGATTCCGTGATTCTGTGATTCTGTGATTCTGTTTTCAGGGCAGTGACCTCCAGCATCTGAGCCCGAGCAGCTTCAATGGAAAGCAAACAACACTTGAGCACGCAGCTGTTCTCCGCTGCATTTACCACCACGTAGCAACCTCAGATGGTGGCTTTTCTGCTCGTGACAGAAAAATATATGTAGGCCAACCCTACAGAGAAGGTGGTTTTTCACACGCAAACTACGGTACGGCAGGAGCAAGGATATTTGGTGCCGGTCTGAGCCCATGGGTGCTGATACCAACACTGCCATGTGTGAGTGTAGAGCCTCAACACCTCAGGTGCTTCGTAGCCTCTAGGACAACCCTAAGGTGAAATAACGCCCCGGAGCAAGGAATCTTCAAATTTGGCAGCACAGGTTACCAGGTGCTGACTAGCACAATAAACATTCCTCCCAAACACACTTTTTTAATGCATTCACACCTTTTCTTGGAATTTTCAAGGGTGGGAATGTTGTAGCTCCAGTCTCTGCCCCAAGGTGACCCGTTTGGAAATTTGGAGGAAATCCTTTGGAGTATTATGCTGAGTCATGAGAAAATTTACTTATGACAAGAACTGCTTACTTTAAAAAGAGGAAAAAAAATGTTTACTTTAAATGAGAAATTTAAATGAGAAAATTGCTTATTTTAAAAATTTGTTCACCACTATTTCTTTCATTGAATAGTGATTAAAAAGAGCTGCAGTTTGAAAGGTGCACTTTGGTAGGGGGCCACACGTTTTGGGTTTTCACCACAGGTGAAACCAGTGTTTATGGCTGGGTTTCAATGTTTTCCAGGTTAGTTTTGACACTGCAAGTTCAGTACAGAAAAGGACAAACTTGGCTCCAAGGATGTCCACAACAGCAGGCTGAGTCTGCTGCAGCTGGTGCAAACAGCAATGCTCTTTTGAGCTAATTGAAGGCTTTTCTGTGACTTTAGGGGACTTCGACTTAGTCTGTACATCAAGAGGGTGCATGAAAGAAACAAAAATCCCCCACCCCCCAAAAAAAAAGCCACTTCTGAAGGTCTTACACGTTGGTTTGTTTTCTTTTTAGGGTTAATTATAATCAACGTCCTTACACCACCCTTAAGCGCATTAAAGCCTTACATCAGTTTAAGCTCTTTAAGATGACCTAAGGCCCTTGCTCATCCTAAATAGCTAAAACACTGTCCAAAACCAAACAAAAGCAAGGGAGAGGTGATAGATGGCTGCTGCCTGCACTGCTCTTCGGGGAGGAGGGAGTTTAAATTGCCGGAAGGTTTTTAAACCATGTCTGTAAAGTGCAATAAGCATGTGCTGATACAGACGTGGTTCCTCAGCCTGCAATTAGTTGCCTGAAGACCATCTGGTGCTTGGTTAAGCCCCCAGGTGTTTCTGTTACTCGTGAGGTTCATAGATGGCAGCTAACCTCTTTAGGCTGTGACTTTTCTTCCCTGGTTTTACCCTCATCTGAATAAACCTAGGAAGTTAGAGCATGGAAGTCCTAGCAATGTGATGCAGAAGCAGCTTGTTTTGCTATGGAAAAATTGGGATTTAAGAGAATAATAACCAGGCTGAACACTTCACTTAGAGTCTGCCGTGCCTTGTGTGCATTGCAATAAATCTTTAAACTCAGGGCTGTAAATCACTGTCACAAAAAGTGTAGCAGGGGGGAAAGAACTATCACTGCCAAAGAAGAGAGAGGAGTAACATGATGGTAAAGATGGACGTGAGTAATGGGAGAGCCGGCAGGAGCTAGACAGGAGAGTAGGGAATAAATGAGAGATGGAAAGAATGATGAGGGACAGGAGATGCTCCCAGGGTCAAGAACCCCACACCTCACTCATTTCCTGGTGTTGAGCTCCAGAGACCCAAATCTTTCCATGCTGCCAAGCACCTGGTGTCAAACCATCACCAAAATATGTCTCATGACTCTAAAGAGCTGCATGACTGATACAACAAGAGCTGCATACCTCTCCTCTCTTGCTCCCTGAGCTGTGGAGGTGGAGGTCTGGGCTTGGGATCCAATGGGCTGAACCTCACCAATAAGCCAAGTTTTGGTCAAAATGAGAACTGGAAAAACTGGAAATGAGAACTTTCTCCAGTTGTTTTGGCTGATTGGGCTTTGCACACTTGGTTTTTGGGAGGAGCGCTGGGTTGGGACATCACATCTACAAAGTTTGCATTGAAAAAGCATTAGGTGACAAGGTAAGCACTCAAAAGCTGCAAAAAATATCCAAAAAAAAGGAGTTGACCAAAGACTTCCATAATAATAATACAGGTTTACATGCGGTAGGGGTTGGGTTTTTTTCCCCCCAAGATTTCTCCCTTGCTATGAACAGTAGCATAGGCACTTCAGCTGTACAGAGAAGAAGGTGCCCATGAGGATCTCCTTCCCCTTCCTGCTGTCTCGTGTAGGACACCTAGGCTGGATTTGCACCGGGAGTCAGGAACAAGTCAACGGGAGCTGTGCTTCGGGCACGCGACGTGCCATGAAATGCTGAGCGCTTTGGAAGATCAGATCCCCCGTGCTGCAAACTGAGCACCCAAAATTAGTCGGCGCGTTTGATCATTGTGGCCTTAATCTCTTTGTGCCTGGGTTCACCAGCTGGTGATATTGCGGGAGCACTGTGAAGATAAAGGCATTAATATTGATCAGATGCTGAGGCATTACAGAGGCGCCCGCAAGGAAATGAACGTTGAATCCAGCGTGTGGTTTGAACAGCGTGTGTTAATGTGGCCTAGAGCAATTCACTGGATTAAAATAACCCCAAATGATAGGTGATCAGATAATTAAAGGATGCATCGCATTCAGTGCACACAGAGGCCCGAATTGTGGCTGTGCAGGCTGCTTAATTCTGGCATTTCCCAGCTCCTGAGAGCTTGACTTTACAACCTTACAGTCTGCGCATGGGGTTTATAGCCTGTACCCTGAGGAAGAGAGGTTTATCTGATCACACCTTCTCTCTGCACCACCTCTGTGCACGTGCCTGTTGGTTTCCTCCACCCCCAGTTTCAACCACATATAACACCACTGCAGGAAAGAGAAGTTTTCTCTGAATGAGGAGCCATAGTAGAGAGAAAAGATCCAGTTTTCCCTTCCTGGAGAGACAGGTCACAGAATCAATCACAGAATCATCATGGTTGGAAAGGACCTCTGAAATCACCGAGTCTAGCCATACACACACAAAAAAACCCTACAATCTCAGTCACTGCTGGACATCAGGGGGCCGCCAAGGATGCAAGTGCATCCATAGGACATGGGCCTCCACTGGTTTAGCTGCCCACAACACTGCTCTTTCACCTGATGGACATATCCATCAGGGAACTGGGCTTGGGAGCCCCAAAATAACATGTAGAGGCCAGATCCTACTGGCTGTGAAGCAGGCAGTGGTGGCAGCTATGAAGACAGACACCGTGGAAGAGTCTCTCTTGCCTCTCCAGCCCAGCCGATGCTTGCACCAGGTCCATGGTCACCCTGAGGACGGATCACAACTGCTTAGCTTCATGCAATATTACTGTTAAGGACGTACATCTACTATGAATTTTCATCTTCCTGAGCTTGACGTGCTCATCTGGGCCATGAGGATGTTGCATCGACACAACTCACTTCCAGGGGTGACAGAGTCGTCCCCTCCAAAGGAGGAGGTGACTTATTCTGGATGTCTCCTCTGCTTGAACCCAGGAGAAATGTCGACAGCCTCCAGCACCATCTCACCACATCAATGGAGTCAAATAATAAATGAAGAGTGGAGGAAAAAGAAATTAAATGACACAGGCAGAGAAAAAAGATATGGAAAGCCATTCACTTGCCTGTGAAGTAATCACTTTTTTCATTTAAGCAGAACACTCAGCTATCTTTTATATTGTTATTGGTAAAGTCCTCTTAGAAGCTGGAAATTAATTTTTTTTTATCTCCTCATTTTCTCGCTTTCCCATTTGGTGAACATTGCTGTTTTCCCGAGTTTCTCACAAAACCGAAATGAACTTGGCTCATTTTGTTCTTTCCCCCCAAAACATTAATGTTGCTGAATAACGAAGAGAGAAGGAGCTTTGCTAATTAACTGCAGCCACCGCATTAAGTCCAGGCAGACATTACACTCACGTGCAAGAGGCATCGCTGTGCCATCAACAGGGGATGAGCACTCAAGACAGCAGCTAGAGCTGAGTCCTGCTGCCCAAACCGACCCAGAGGAGAGTCAAGGGGTTTTAGTCATTATTGATGGGCAGATTCCCTGTCCCAACACATTATTTAGGCCTCTTTTCAGTGATTTCCTACCACTTCTTTTTACACATCAGAGGATTCCAGGTTAAAATTATTATCTTTATTTTCAACCATTATATGACACAGAAATACAGATTTGGAGCAGTCTCTCCATTCTGCTTTTCTACATAAACTTGCTGCCTTTATGAAATGAAGGCTGGGATTGTCCCCTTGGCCTTTCACTGCAGGTGTTGGCTACCAGAAAACAAATGAACGCCTTGGAGCAGGCAGTGGAAAAATCAAGTTGGCAACACTTTTATCTCCCACAAAGAGATCTCCATGTGTAGAAGGAAGGCTTATTGCCAAGAGGGAGATCTGCTGGGGAATGCATTCCTCCTCCTCCCCTTGCAAAAGCCCCAGGTGAGGACCAGCATCCCCAGCTAACTGGACAGCAAGCTGAGAAGCAGTTGACATAGCCTGAAATCACATTTATTCACCCCATTTCCCTCTCCATCATGTTATTCATGCCCTGAGGGCCTGCATGAGGCAAGCTTGGGCCATTAGCACCAGCTCCTTGGCAACAGGGTTGCATTGCAGGGACAGTGGTGGGAAGGAGAAGGAAATGTTGCAGGGCATATCTTGGCCTCTTCCAGCCCTGCAATAGCTGGGTGGACCTTAGCAGCCCATGGGAAATGGAGAACCCCAAATCCAGGGTGAGATCCATTAAAAGCTTGGGGTTCCATAGGTTGGAAAAAAAGCTAATGGGTGAAGAAGACCTAGAGGAGAAATGGGTCTCACCAACTTGGAAGGGAAACGTAGAATTTCACATAAGCATGAACTTGCTCAAATCTAAACTTTTGGTTACATAAAACATGCCCTTGCATTGGATTCAGGCCATGCCCCAGAGCTCCCTGGCAGGTAAACCCCAAATTCAGTGGGTACTTTATAAAAAGCACAAGAGCTTCATTCCTTCAGAACAGGGACATCAAGACTACCCCAGGCTGTGCTCCAAGCTCAGCTCTTCCTACGTAGAGGGTAAATATGGGAACCTGAAGCTACCAGTTGGGATGATAGAGGGCAACGAATGCAGATGATAATCCTATTCACTACACCAGGATTATTCAAACTTGGTGTGGAGCAGTGGGATGATCTTTTGGATCTTGGCTTAAACACTGCCTCTCTCTGCAAAGACCCCCTCAGCAAACAAGTTGAGCCGGAGTTGCCCAAGGGCTAAATCAATGCCCTCTACTCTTTGCAATTCATGCTCCATTTACGCAACAAAATTACCAGATGAGTTGCCAAGCAGAGAAAGGGCCCAATTTTGCAATTTTAGCCAAAAGTATCATTCACTGCCAGAGCTGAAAACAAAAGTTGCCAGCATTTAGCAAAAGCAGACATTTTTTGGAAAGTTTTACTGTAGTTCCCAACTTTCAGGCCACCAGGCAGCCAGTGTAATTCTTCCAGCTGTCCAAATTCATGTCTGCTGGGATGTGAGCAGACTGTGAAAAGATCTCCAGAAGGTGAGTTATGCAGAGTTTGGTGGAGATGGGAAGGATTTTAGTAGAAGGTCGAATCTAATCTTTCAGAGCTCTATAACTCAGCTGGGAAAACGTGCTTTTATCTAATTGATATGAAAGTTACATCCCTGTATTACATGGTGTATAATCAAACGGGTTGCTCTAAGCCTTCTGCCACAATGCAGGCAGCTTTTTCTGATGGAACTGAAGTCCACTTTGTGCTCTTTGAAACATTTCCACTGGAATATGATAATCTCTGTCCTATTTGCCATCAGGACTCTTGTTTTGATTTATCCTTGCTGCGTGCTGTTTGATAAGCACCATCATCCTCCTCAGTATAGAGGGGAAAACTGAGGTGCAGAGAAACCATTGGCCTGATCATCCACATCACTGTCATGTTCTAATTGGTTTGAGTCTCATTGAAACTCATACACCTTAAAAGAACCCTTCACAGACACCTACACTTTAGCACCCAAAAGTAGGTCCATGTCTTCAACTAAAACAAAAGCCTGGTGTGAGAAACAGCTCAGGAGCTGTGCATCACTCACCAGGTTCTCCTCCAGTCTCACTCAGGTTTGATAATAGCTTGGACCACAGGCTAATTAAGTATTGGTGCCCCACATCTCCCCACGGTTTCTATGATGTACCTGTGAGGCTCCACAGTTGGAGCCTCCTGGCTCTGTGCAGGAGAGCTGAGCCAGAGCTCAAGGAAAATGAGCACAAAAGCAACGATTTGGAAAAAGCCAGCTCTCCACAATCCCCAGGCTGTCATTGTCCCAAAAGTATCTGCCAGACAAAGCATTCAACCTGTGTTCCACCACATTGCTATGCCCATGAGTGACACCTTCTAGCTGTACCCTCATTCCTTCTTCTCCCAAACAAGTCACGGCTTTTGGCTTTTCTCCACACACTGCATCTCCCAGCCCAGCTGCTGATTTCCCTCCCACTGGGTGGGAATTTGGCCACTTTTTCTTCCCATGAGTCACTTTTTGAGTTGGACCACCCTGTTTTGCTGTGTCCACGTGTTTCCAGAGCCCACTGGTTGTGTCGCTTGTGCTCAGATAAGATCTAATCAGGGCTCTGCAGGCAGGAAAACACCAGCTAGTGTGAGGTTTTACATTGTGCACCACCATCTTCCTCACCAAGTACTTCCATGTAAATTCACTCCCTGAACAAAAATGTTTTCTACCCTACCTAGCCTTTGCTTTATCCCCATTCAGCCACAATTTAGAGCTTGACTGCTCCAGAGCAAGTCTTGTCCCGGTCTTGTCCCATCTCCATAGTAAGACTTCAAGATGTTGTCTCTTCTGAAAGGACTTTGGCAGATGTTCTGTAGTAAAACCAAAGCATGAACCTCATCTGTCCAACTTCTTCAAGTATCAGAGCCCGTCAGCTTCAGGTTTTTTTGCAACAATGGTGTGAGTTGATTCGTTCCCATGCTCAGAAGTTAACTAACAGGTTGAGCCTTGATTGTTAACAATCCGGTTGTCCTAAAAATCCTAGTAACTATTAGGACAAACTTGCCAGGTCTACCTGTGCAAACCCAATGCCATTGCAATGATTTTATGTTTTTAAAAAATGAGAAAAGTGATGGTGTCCACCAGTGTAACTCCCATGTAAACTACCATGCTCATATTATTCTTCTTCCAAGACAATGATGCACCAGACTGCAGTGTGCAGACCCTTGGAAATGCTATACCTCCTTACCCAGCTGGATTGTGTGCACCACAGGCATGTTATACAACTGGTTTTTACAGTCTTAATTAGCCTTAACTAAGAACCCTGGGCTAGGGTCAAATGGCAAGGAGGTGACAGAAGAGTTTATTGATCTGGCAGAGGTACTGTAACAGAAACAGTCACAGGTCTATGGCTAGACAACTTCACTAGTGTGAGCAAAGCTTTGGAGTTAGCCTGAGCTCATCCTGCCCTTCCACAGCTGCTTCCACCCTTCTGCTAACTTGGGGAAACAGACAAGTGTCACCAAGTATTGCAGGGACTGTCCAGAAAGATTCAGACTTCTTGAAGGTTGTGCATGCAGCATCCATGTTCACCCTTAGGTTTTGGGTGCACCCACTGTGCAGACAAGGCCATTGCTCCTCTCCAATGTGGTTCAACGGGACAGTCACACTGTGGATAAAGGCCTGGAAAAAACACAACGCACCTGCAACTCTCCCTAGAAGCCCATGACAAAGACCTGGACTCATTTCGCCTACCTTCAGCCCTCAAATGCACACACCATCTCTGAGCTTGCTGTCTCGCTTAGGTCCATCCACTCCACCTCAAACACCTACCAAAGGGATGTAGGTATCCATTGTTCAGCATTCACTGAAAAGCAAAGCTGAGCTGCTGGCTCAGCGCTTCACCTCTCGATGGCATCAAAGGTGACCCATCCCAAAACCTCCCTTGGTTTCTCTCTTACTGCACACCTAGAAGGCCAACTGGATTCTTGTCCCCTTGCTCACCACCATCAGGGCAGGTTAGATGGGTGGATGGTTTCCAGTAGTGCCAACACTCAGGCAGTTTCAGACTGTTAAAGCAAAGCAGATCTACCGAAGGCAATGAACTGAAAATGATAGCTCACGTGAGAACAAATCTAAACCAGACTCCTTGCTGATACCTGAGCGGTACTGCCTTTCCCTTAAAGCTTTGGTTATTTGCATCAGAAGGTGGATGGGAAGAGTCTGTCTGACCCAGACTATTTGATCCTGAATTTATGCACCAAATGGGAAAATTAAGATTTCAGAAAGGTGGGTTTTTTTGAACAAGAACTTCTTTAGTTAGTGAAACGGGCTATTCCAGAAATGCCTGCCGTTCTCCTGGAAGGGGTAATACTGTTCTTGATGCCACGTGTCTTATTATAGCACAGTGACATGGGTCTTCTCGTACCCTGGGTTACCCTGTGTTTGTCACGGGTTAGAGCGCGCAGGACGGCTGTTCAGTCAAACAGCTCTCTTCCAGGAACCACCACACCAGCAAGCCTGTAATAGCCATGGCTGTGGTGGTGTTTTTTGACCCAGCACAGGCTCATTTTTTTTTTCCCGTTAACTCCCAGCACAACAAACCCATCCGCCCCCCCACTGCTTCCCACCCCCCAGCTCCATGCCGCTTCTTCCTCCACTGACACACACTCTCCTTAAAAATCACCTCCCAGCCAGAAGAAAAGCTCCTGTTTGCCTGAGAATAGGTCGTCAGAGTATATCCTACAGAGGGAATAAAGGGCTGTTTCCTCTTCTTTTCTCTCTTTTATGCATTTCTCTTACTATTCCTCTTCCCATCCACCTCCATACTGCCCTAAGAAAAAAAACAAGTCTCCTTGCCTTCTCCCTTAAGGCGAGTCTGGACTCATTTGGAAAAGCCAGGCTGATGTGGGCGGGCAGGTGTATGAACAGTGGGAATATTTTCCTTTTAGGGAGTAACTTTAATTAAAAAAACCTATAGGGTGGCTGTGGTTGGGAAAGAGCTGCTGATTCAGGGGCAGATCTTGTAGGTATCAGTTTGGGACCACTTCTCCTTATAGTATTATATACATAATACAGTAATTATAACATACATTGGGTTATCGGATAGGAAAAGAGGCTGAGAATGAAAATATAGAAAGATGCAATTGCTCCTGATGCTGTACTGCCAACTTCTCCTTAAGTGGATACACAAGGTTTATTTGTGGCAATCCCAGGGCATTTGCTTCTCCAAAGCCAAGGTAGCAACCAGAGCAGATAGACTGGTGGCCGAGGCAGTTTTCATGCCAGGGCAACATCACATCAAAAATTCCTGATCTCAGCCAGTCATGCCTGGTGGTTCCCTACCTCAGTGTTCAAAGTGCCAAGCAGCGACCAACAAGTGTGAGGGTGGCACATCACCATCGTCATCCCTTCTCCAATGTCAGTTTGAAGCCAACACAGGGTGATCCTGGTAAAAGTCCAGTGGAGGATTTCAACTGTCAGTGGAAACACAGCTACTCCCAGTTTGGCATGGGGGAATTTGTAGAATCGCAGGGACCTAAATAAAGGGAAATTATAGGGGTATTGAGAATTGGTACTACTCTTTACCTACTGGCACTGTACTTGAACAAGCAACATTTTGCGAAAGGTAGTTAAAATCTAGTAAGAAAATACTGTTCTTAGGAAAGAATCCAGCATTTCTTCCATTGCTGACCAGTGACTGGTGATGCACAGCTCTGCACACACTTTTCCACCCTTTCAAAAGCTTTCGCCTTTGCGGTCCCGACATTGAGTGCTTTGGGAGCAGAAGTCACACTGCCACAAGCAGCTTTAACGGGAAGACTTTTCTACCCATTTCCCCCCTTCTCTAATAATGCACTTTTTCACCTTTATGACTTTCTTTGGTCAGGCTGTTTCCAGCCTTGGCAAAACAAAGCTGGAGCCCAAGGAAGTATCTTTGCTGCAACAGGGCCCTCACACAGCTTGGTTTTCCCTCTGATGTGCCCTGTGCTGAATTGAGAAACCAAGCACTTGCTTTCCCTCACCACTGCCCATCCTGCGGGAGGGATGCTCCCAAAAAGCATTCCCAAATCCTGCCTCCTCTGCTGCAACCACTGCAAGAAACATCATCCTAATTTCGCAGCTGAGGCAAAGCTGGCCTCTCTGCCTGGGATTGCTTCATGTGTCCTGCTGTCCCCTGTCTCAGCCTGGAAACACCTTGGGGGGAAAGCATCACCTTTTTGATGAGCACATGAAGGAAGGAGAAAAGACAGGGACCATGGGCTTTTTCTAGAAGGCAGGTAGCATTGCACATAAATAATAAAAAGGGATTTACTGGGGTTTTTCTTTCAACTTTGCATAGACAAATCGAAAGCATGAGCAAATAGTTATGGTCCCAGTGTCACCCTGACCATGCCTTGGCACCAAAAGACAAGCAGTCAGGCACCAGCATCAGCAGAGGGGATGCCAGGGCCAGGTGGGGAAGGATGGATCCTAAGCAGGTTGTTTGAATGCAGCACAGAGTTTGCTTCGCATTGCTTCAGATTGCTTAGCAGCTCGGTGGGAGGGTTAAGGCATCCCTAAGGTACATCTTTTTAGGCAAAAGCCCTGGTTTGCATGGAGAGCTACCCCAGGGGGCACAGAGATAAACGTGAGTTGTTTCCCAAAACCACAGCTCCTGCACCTTCCCCACTCCCCTCTGGCCTCCAGCTAATGGTAAAAGAGCCACAGCACTACTCTTTGAATCACTTCTGCCTGTAAAGCTGTGGTCAGCATCTTAGATGGTATAAGTTTGGAGCTGTGCTGATTTCTATCAGCAGAAAACGTGGTTCTTTGGGTTTGGTTTTTTTGTTTGAATGAGAGAAGATATGTGCTAAGAAGCACATTTGTTTCCACTTTCGTATCTGAAATGAAAGGGCAACTATTCCTGCTTAGGCAGAAAGTCTAAATGCCTGCTGGCAGCTCTCTCCCAATGCATAAAGTAACAATTTATTCATGTAACCATAAGAAAACATTGGTTCTTCCCTCTTTCTCAGCACAACTGAAAATGTGAATTAATGACTCGTTTCTTACATTCTTGACTGCAAAGTCAAAAAGCTGGGTTTTTTTCTCTTTATCCTGGGTGCCCAACTCTCACAGCAGGGTCAATAAAATGACAAAACCCCACAACCTACTCCCCGACAGCGACGAGGCTGCCGGAGTTGGCCATGCACTCATCAAGACACGCTGCGTACCCACAGCTCTGGAACTAACGTCCCTGCAGCCCCAGGAAACTGTGATGGGTTTTTGCCCAACAGAGAAAAATACTTCTTTCTAGCTCCCATCAAGTTTTCCAGCTGCTTTAGGAACTCAGGAATGATGATGCTTTAGTAGCTCAAGGACCGTAACTGAGGCAGCCTCCAGCAGGACCGATGCAGGAATAGCTGTTATATTAGAAGTTGTTTAATGAAGAGCCTTTATTTAAAAAGTTATTGGATTCTGAGTACCTAAAACCTGTGATGGTTTTAGTGATATAGTCCTTATTCAGAGAGAGACGTAGTACAACTTGCGCAATGGTACAACGTCATTATACCTATATTCATTTATATCATGAAGACAGAAAAACCACACACCTGAAAACTTTCATGCTGCTATAAAAGCTGGGAGCGAGTTTGCAAACTCTCAGCTCTACTCTCTAACCTTCTACTCTGCGCTCGTGAGACCCCACATGGAGTACTGTGTCCAGCTTTGGAGTCCTCAACACAGGAAGGACATGGACCTGTTGGAACGGGTCCAGCAGAAGGCCATGAAGATGCTCAGGCTGAGAGAGCTGGAGTTGTTCAGCCTGGAGAAGAGAAGGCTCCGGGGAGACCTCGTAACAGCCTACC
Organism: Gallinago jamesoni; assembly: GCA_025769975.1. Classification (NCBI taxonomy): domain Eukaryota; kingdom Metazoa; phylum Chordata; class Aves; order Charadriiformes; family Scolopacidae; genus Gallinago; species Gallinago jamesoni. The sequence continues at coordinate 7,041,737 of JAOQGH010000001.1, read as the reverse complement.
AATATCTGAAGGGAGCCTACAGAAGAGCTGGGGAGGGACTCTTTGTCAGGAAGTGTAGTGACAGGACAAGGGGTAATGGTTTTAAATTGGAAGAGGGGAGATGTAGATTAGATATTAGGAAGAAATTCTTTACTGTGAGGGTGGTGAGGTACTAGGGCTTTGAGCAACCTGCTCTAGTGGGAGGTGTCCCTGCCCATGGCAGGGGGGTCAGAACTCAATGATCTATAAGGTCTCTTCCAACTCTAACCATTCTATGATTCTATGATTCTAACTGCAACTGAAATCTCCACTTTCAGAGTGTGCTGATGGGCCCTCTCCACTGCAAGTCCCTTGCTGTGACCTCTCCCTGTGGTGAGGATGCACTGCCAGACCAGAGGTGTGCAAACTGAGTTGTCCCCCCCATCCCACATGGGACTGTGTGCCCTGGGCGCACCAGAAGACCACAGTATGGGTTGTTCTCATGCAATGTCCAAGCTGGAGACCCTAGACTAAAGGGGTCATGAAGGTGGGAAAGAGGGAGATGGAGGCAGAATTGCCCTGGGAGGATGTCTGGGAGTGCAAACCCACCTTTTGATACCAAGATTTAAGTTTGTGGGAAATAGTAAGACCCCACAGACCATTGCATCCCAAGCTGAGACCTTGGTCCAGGTCCTGGGCACCTTCTGCTGCCCCAAACCTGGTTTTCTAGCAAGAAACCCTAATGTCACACCCCTCGGTGTTTTGGACTGGCAGGTCCCTTAAAAACAAGTGAGAATGTGGCTTTCTAAAGGTGCTTCAAGGAGTTCTGCACTAGAGTGGTGCTCAGGACCCGTATGGATCTGGCCCTACACAGTCTGCACAGCTTGCTGGTGCAAAGCTTCACTAAATGAAGGGGTCTGTCACGTTCAGGCGGGCTTCTCTGCTGCAGCCCATCACAAAGCCAGTGAGCAGGACTGCGGGTGCCTTTCTTCTTCAGCTTTCTGGCTTTAATGGCTTTTCACAAGGAATATTGGCTTTTGTGCTCCCTTAGATGAATTGGCAGGCCCTAATGAGCTATGAATGCAATTTAATAAAGCTCACATTTGGAGGACGGAAATGGTTCTGTGGAAGGAAATGAATGAAGGCGGGAAGCGGGGGAAGGAGGGCAGGGAGGAGTGCGGCCTCAGAGAGTGAAAAAGCCAAAAGATGAAATTGTGAAATTGTAAGGACTTGCAGAGTCTTCAAACAAACCTTAGAAACAGCCAGGAGGGACTATCAGCTTCCCCTGGTTTGTTTTGGGGAATAGCTTATTTCTGTGCTAAAAGTTATTGGTTCCCAAATATGTTCCAGGAGCTGGGACAGGAACGGTAGATGTAAAAAACTGGTCTGATACACCTGAGACCTTTGCAAACAGGCTTGATGTTGAAAAGGAAGCCACAGAGCAGCAGACTGTGCCAAGTGTGTGGCTTTGCTCCAGAATGATGGGGTTTGCCTTGCTCTGATGTGAGCCCCTCAATCTGGGGGATTGATCAGGTAAATTGGGTGTATTATTATTGTGTATATAAGCCAAAAAAAAAAATCCCCCAAAAGCAAAACCACCCCCAAAAAAGGCAAGAAAAGTGAGCAAGCAAAGTATATTGTCAGTCTAAATTGATAGGATGAGACCAAGGGATCAATTTGGCTCTCAGAACATCATCTGATCAGGCGAATTAGGTGTGTCACTGACACCTAAAAGTCACTGACTCTGCAGGAGCGACAAACCTATACAGGGTGTCCAAAAATGCTGGAGTCATCCTGCTGTGGAGCAAGCTCAGACCTAGACTCTGATGTCCTCCCAAAAAACTACCCTGCAGGCAGATCCCAGGCCAGTCCAAGCCAGGAGCCTTGAGACCAACTGTTAAAAGCTGCAGAAAGAGGTTCAAAACACATCCCCTTAGCTCTATTTTCTTTGGCAGCCTCTTCCAGCAGAGGACAGACTGATGGGATGTAGCTAATTGCTTAGCTGGCCTTCATTACTGTAACCTGAGCATCGGGCTTTCTGGCTCCTTTGGCTTCCTCTCTCCTCACTGCCCAGAGCAGGAATTGGCTCCGCACACACCTAATTCGCCTGATCAAGCACAGATGATGTTCTGAGAGCCAAATTGATCCCTTGGTCTCATCCTATCAATTTAGACTGACAATATACTTTGCTTGCTCACTTTTCATGCCTTTTTGGGGGTGGTTTTGCTTTGGGGGGATTTTTTTTTGGCTTATATACACAATCAAATAAGGTAGACTCTCAAAAGCAAATTTCAAGGAGCAGTCTGTTGGGGGGCTCCATCATGCTGGGTTTTGCTTTGAGCGCGGCACCCAGGAACCTCAAGGACAGATCAGTTCCCAGAGTCTTTAGACTTGATGATTCCATCTCACAGACAGCCCTACCAGCTGTTGGAAATAAATCACATTATTGCAATTTTTATTATGACCACAAAGCACAGTACCGTGTAAATCTGCTCCCTTCTCCCTCGGGGCTGAATCTTGGAGAAGGTGTGAGGTTTCTGCGGAGGTTTTGGGTGCTGCGGGGCAGGGCAGCTGCAATCTCTCTGTGTTTCCTGGGATTCCTCTGTTTAAGAAACATGCTCTTGCATAACTGTGCGTGAAGCTAAACACACATTCATAAAGCATCTCCATCCACATACCCAAAGCACAGCTAAAACACTCAAGCTGGAACAAAGAGTCACCTTACACTACCCTAGAGACACATGGGTACAAGTATATAGGCAATAAGGCATATTTTCTGCTTCCTTTTTAATTATTTTTTTTTTTTATGTCAAAGTACCAGACCTGGAACACTTAAGTTTGTCTTTGACTTGCAAGGAGTCTCACCGCTGGAAAAGCTCAGCTCAAAATCTAAAAATTCATCCCTGGAAAGGGCATGGTGTCGTTTTCTATAGCAGGGTCCAGTTCAGTGCAAATCCTGACCAAGGTTAACCTACGTGCAAATATTGGTTGCATCGAGGTAACCATCTCTCTCCTGTTCTGCTCTCCATTTTTATCCCTATATTCCATACTAGGAATTTTCTGCCCCTTATTTTCTATTTCTCCCACATAGTTCCCCCCAAAACCTAATAAACAACATCTGAATTTCAAACTAACAGAATTAACTGAAATCTGACATTAGAAAAAAATCAGCATTAAGTCACTAGGAATCCATAATTGTTATCTTAATTTTCCCCCAAATAATTATATTTACTTTTGCCAAAAGATTCTCTTAGGTACGTATTTACCAAAGAATTATTCATTTTTTAAAATAAACCTGAATGATACCGGAAGAAAAATCATCACACAGTAAGAAAAAAAGTAGAGTGTCGGAGCTAAATTTTATAAATTGTACTTTAATTAGAGTGGGAAAACAACTTCCTAAAGTTATCCGATGTGTTATTATCTCATGTTAATAGTTTTCTGTGTTTCTTATTAATTAAATTAATTTAAAGATGCCCTTCAGTTTATTGGTGACAAAACATATCCAAACTGGGAATATTGCTGTTAATTAGGAGAAGAAAGTGCTGTATCTATGAATGGAAACATCTGTAGGAAGTAGGTAGCCAGGATTATCTTGCTTAACAGGCCATTGGAGGCTCATGGAAAACACTGTGAAATATTATGGGCTGAGCACAGCCTCTCTGTGTGGGCAGGACTGAAGGCAGCACGATGGGATGGATGCGACTCCAGCGGGAGCCAGGGGTGGAAGAAAGAAGTTACAGCTATTGGGATGCAAAACACACCCCGTGTTTCGGCCTGGTTTCCTTCAGGTGCAGGGCTTTTTTGTGGCTGCTCTGTCTCTCCATCTGTCCCCAAAAGTGGTCCACTGGCCAATTTCTACCAACTTTGACAGCGAAAAATCAAGGATATTAAATAGCTACATGTTTTGTGAATAACAATGGTTGGGTAGGGGAAAAGCAGAGTTTGAAATTAGTGTATTCCCTAGCAAGTAACAATGTAAGGGCAACAATTATCTGTTTGGTTTGGCCTTCTGGGTGACCAGGTAGCCCATGAGCTGGTGAGCCCAGGCACCAGCTCAAAATCAGCCCTGGAAGGTTATGTCTTGCCTTGGCCATGGCTGAGGAACACGAGAGAGAAGTCTGAGAATGAAGAGGGTACGTGGGAAGGACGTCAGCTTAATGCAAGGGAACCTCTGTGGACACAGGGGATGTGAAGCCTTTGGAAACCAGAGTGGTTTCCTATTGCTTGCAGAAAAATTTACTGTGTTTATTTGTTTTACCATCTAATTCAGCTTCTTCTGGTCCTTTATCCATAAGGGATGCTCAGTCCTGCAAAGATCCTCTCCCTGCACTGCCTGGGGTGCTGTGGGTACAAGGCATGTGCTGGAAGTCCTGACTCCCATAATGGGTTACCGCAGGAGAGAAGAGGAAGCATTGTGTAATTGTGCTTTTCAGCCCATATCCGTGGAGTTCCTGGGGGTCATGGGTGCATACTTAGGTGTCTGTAAGAGGCAATGAAGGCAGGCAGCACAGATTTCTGTGCTTCTGCACTTCTGCTGCAGGAGCTTCTGTGAACTGAGAAAGGCTGAAAGCCTCTGTTTTCCCTTGGTTTACAGCAGCCTCTTTAGGCCTGGAGACCTTAATCTCACTGTGACACACTTGTCCTGCCAACATGCCTCCTTCCCTTCCCCGCTCTCTTTCCAGCCTCAGGATGAATGGGAGAAGACCACTTGAGGAGGATCCTGTTCATGAAGGACATCCCTGTGATGGCCACAGGGCACAAGGGAGAACCTCCTGCCCAGGGGGGACCTTTTGCAGCCAGAAGTCCTTGCTGAAGAAACCTCAGAAGAAAATGCATCACTGGCAGCAGCACACAACACTCTTCTCAGGCTTCAGAGGTTCCCACTAGCCGGCTAATGCTGTTCCAAACAAACCTGTTTCTCCAGCTATAAATGTCAGCCACAAGACTGATAGTTACACGTGGCAGTTGCAGGTGTCTGGAATGACTCCAGATAATTTATTTCAGGGCTGGGTCCTATTTTTCCCCACATTAATTTTAAAAAGGGCTTTGCAACCATGAAGACACCACAGCCCTTATCTCCTGACACATGAAAGGTGTAGGCTGAATAACTTATTAGCACCCTCGATAATGAAAAACACTTCAATATTTAGGACTAATGCAGATTTCCTCCTCGGAAAAAAAAAATGTAAACAGCATCTGCAGCCATGTGCTCAAGGTAATAATTAAGGAGAATTATCTTTGCTATATGTATTAAAACAACATAATTTAAGTTAAGAAATTATGTGTCCATATTAAAGAGAAGCAGGTAATTTTTTGCTTAGGAAATTAACATCAAGTGGAGTAACTATTTCCATACCTACAAGAATCTCAGGCTGAATAAGAAAAATGAGAACCAGGTGCCCAAATATGACATACCAGTTTCTGTGCTGCACCCTCAGCACCCAGTGTGGAGCAGCCACCATCCTTGGGCACAGCTCTGCCTTCTCCCTTCAATGCACATGGTGTGTTCAGCGAGGGTCTTGGATGTTCATGGGTTTATGGAAAAGGTCCTTCTTCCTAAAGCAGAGGGAAGCATGCTGAGCATGGTCTGGGGAGAGAGAAGTAAAAGGTGGCTCTTTTACTGACTGTCAAGACATTTAAGATGTCAGGTATTTTGTTTAGAAATCCACTTCACTTCCCCAATGGCTAACCCAATAAATCTCACAACTCTAAGACAGAACACAGAGCCATCAATCACTGCTTAGAGCCACGTTGGCCAGACTGGTAAAAAAGCAGCAATTAGCACTCATTAGTACTTATTTTCAAGTCTTTTTTTTTATGGAAAAAGTTCCTCAAAAGCAAGTTGAAACTGTCTAGATTAACCAAAGTTCTTTGACAGTCTAGCATTTCTGACTCAAACTCAGTAGGAGTCTATCCTCCAGGTAGGAGAAGACAGGCCAGCCTTGCCCAGACTTGGCTCTTGGAGCTTGATTCTCCAGTGACTGATAAAAGAAACTCGCGCTGAAGGTTTTCCTGCCCTCAGGATGTTCGTGATAGGTTTTTCTCATGGATTCACTACTGACGGTTAGAGAAACCCCTACTGCAGCCTTTCGTCAGGAGGGGGATTTCAGAGCATTTCGCTCTTGCCCTTCTCTCCATCTAGCTATTTTCATGGCATTTAATATTTTTAAGAAAGCTCTTGACCAAATTAGGTTAAAAACGGAGAGGATTTGAGCAATAAACATACACACGCAGAGCATCATCACACATGACTTTCTACAATTAAAAGTTGTAAAAAAAAAAAAGTACCAGCAAATAATATTGCCTTCTTTGTTTTCTTCCTTACTAAGAGTATTCACCAAAAAACACCAACTCCTGCAAAGTAAACCCTTTGAGACAGAGGGCTTCCAACACTACACGTCCTTCCCTCTTACGTGCCTGATCCCATTCTGCATCTCCTCTGCAAAAGATCTGCTATCCCTTTCCCAGATACACGCCAGTACAAAAGAGAGCAGATGGGGTTTCTTCCCCTTGCTGTGAGATTAGAGAGAAAAACCTATCTCCGGGAAATCAAAATCTATCATCAAGCCCACCAGGTCTTTCTGCAGCTCAGCGACAGCAGTCAAACGGTTTCTATGAGAGACTCACTGCTATTCCCGGATTCTGGCTGACTTCACTGCTTGGTGTGGATCATTGCCCCCTGGAAAAGGGCAAAAGCCCAAATCCAACCCCTGTGGTGGAGCTCAATTCCCCCTCCTTTTCACCCCCACGTGCTGAGCAGGGCAGGACCACCATGTTCCCAAAGGAGACAGTGGCAGCCACATGCACACAGGGCAACACCAAGGGCTTCGAAATTGGTGAACTCAAGCTCAGATACAACTTTGAAAGGGCACGTGGTTCCCACAGGTAAGATTTGAAGTTGGAGGGTTTTTTTCTCACAGGATAAGGCAGAAATTTTCACCACATCTCAAGGAAATAGGGTGAGAAAGGGTCTCAAGTAAGACTGAGCATAAGCAATACTATTCCTGCAGGTTCCCCAGACTCCCCTTGTCGCTTGCCTTAGGGCTGGGATCAGAATATTTTTTTCCCCTGAGATCTCTCCCTGCTCACCTTCGCTATCCTTTTAGAAACAACACAGAGCTCAGCACCTAGTCTCACACTGAAGGATTTGGATTTTGCCTTCTCTGATCAATCACCTTTTCTTGTGGTAACAATGACCTGTCCCATTAACTGTTGGTTTAAGGGCAGCTCTCAGCGCATCCCCGAGGCTGAGGTTGAGTGGCCAGGAGGCAACAGCTGAACATGCCTTGCGCTATGACCCAGGCTTGGGCAACCAACCAGCCCTCCGGGCTCTGCCAGGCCCACAGTGTGAGTGTACATACCATTGCTGACACCACAGCTGCAGGTCAAAGCTCCTGGGCCGAGACCAGCACATACAGGACACAGAACATAAATCAAGGAGAAAACTCCACTGTTACTGAATGTAGGTACCGCTAAAAAGCAGCAGCTCCAAGGCATCCGGGGCACTCATGGTGGCTTTGTGCTGCAAGAACAGTCCTGACCTTGGTGGCCATGCGCCTGGGCACAGTGGGACAGCCTGCTGGGCTCCCTCACTGGGACCCTGTGCAGCAGGGTCCCAGCATCACCACGGCAAGGTCAAGAATCAGGTCACAGCCTGGCCTTGACCAGGAGCTTCTACTGCTGTGCCACGAGCAGCCACGTAGCTCATAAGCCGAGGGCAACGTTGTCAGTGCTCTTGGCTTGGAGTCCAGTGTGGCCCTTCCCTCTAGGACCTAGCAAGACCCCCTTCAGACAGGACTTGAGCACTCCTTCTGCAAGCCATGCTCCCTCCCCAAGGCTCCTGTGAGCAGAGGATGTCATCCAATTCTTGCTATGACAAGAAGTCCTCACAGCCATCTCCTGCTCTGTTTGTCATGTTCATAAAGCTTAGCGGCTCCAGCTTGGGGTCCTCTCTCTACAAGTCCTATCAGGAGCCTGCTCCAGAGCAGGATCTCCTCGGGATACAGCCTCCTTCAAGCATCCACTTGCTCTGGCATGAGGTCCTCCACAGGCTGCAGGTGGACCTCTGTTCCACCACAGACCTCCATGGACTGCAGAAAGACAGCCTGCCTCACCGTGGTCTTCACCATCAGCAGAATCTGTGCTCTGATGCCTGGAGCACCTCCTTCCCCTCCTTCTTCACTGACCTTGGTGCCTGCAGAGCTGTTTGTCTCCTCTTACATACTGTTACTCCTTTGTTCTCTGGCTGCAGCTGCTGTGGCACAGGGTTTTTTTCTTCCCTTCTTAACTATGTTATCCCAGAGGTGCAACCACCACCACTGATGGGCTTGACCTTGGCCAGCAGCAGGTCTGTCTTGGAGCCGGCTGGCATTAGCTCTGTCAGACATGGGGGAAGCTTCCAGCAGCTTCTCACAGAAGCCACCCTTGTAGCCCCCCCGCTACCAAAACCTTGCCATTCTAATCTAAAACACCTTGTTAATTCTCATACCACTGGCCCATCGATCCAGCCTGTCTAGATCCCTCTGGACTTTTCTACCCTCAACCATATCCTACAATTCCACGACTTCAGCTGCTCTCCAATGACTAACGTATTTCTCGCAATATTGTGCCTAAAATGACACACTGCAGTACACCATCCCCACATCAAACAAAATAATCTCTCTCGATTCTTCCACCCCTCTCTCCTGCTCGCCCAGAACACCACCTGCCTTTTTCCTCCCCCAACAGCTTATTATTGCCTCGTGTTTAATGGTCTCTGCTGTAACTCATCTGCTCCCACTGCACTGCTGGCTCTGCCAGCTCTTTCCCCACTTTGTACTCGAACGTATGATTTCTCCTTCTAACTGCAGCATTCTGTGCTCGCCTTTATCAAATTTCTTCCTGTTATTTCAGGCCATTTTTTCCTGTGTATTACAGCCATTTCAAATTCTGATACAGCCCTGGAAAGTGCCTGCGTGTATTCTCAAGTCGGTGGCAACCGCAGATTTTATGCGGGCTATTTATTTCACTGCTCCAGCCATTAATGAAGCTGTGGAAAAATACAGGCCCTACAACAAAACATACAGTGGTCCTACTCAAAACACCTCTCTGGCTACACACCAGTAACTATTCCAAGTGCAATTTTTCTGCTATATTGTGATAATTTAGTTCTTTTCCTTCTCTTGCTTGTAAAAAGGATATAGTGAGGCAAAGAAAACATTAAATGCATCAGTTTTCTCTGAATCATCCATCATTTTTTTCTCCATCTCCTCATCTTTTTGCACTTAATCATGTGCCTTTCCTTCCAATTTCTGCAGTTTCATTTTGATTGATCCTTACAAGTCCTCGCTAAGCCATTTTTTCCTTCACATTAGGAGATTGCTGCTGGGCTGTTAAAAGAAGCACCTCTCTTCATTTATCCTACCCACCACCTCCCAAAGGGACCCTCTCAAGAGCACCAAACACCAGCTCCACAGCCACTTTCACTTGAATTATCTCTAAGATTTTGCACCACGTCTAATAAGCCTGACTCTAATCCAGAGCAGACAACCGCAGAGCACCATCCTGTACCTTCTGAAATACAAACTCTTGTCCTCTGGGGGGAAAAAAATAAATCTATTAACTCTGTCTTTTCAAGTCCTCCCATGTTGGGTACTTTCCCAACAGATACCCAAGTAGTGAATACTTCCCATTTCCACTAGACTTCATTGTTTTGGGATACTGGTGAATGAAAAACTGGGCATGAGCCAGCAATGTGCACTCACAGCCCAGAAAGCCAAATGTATCCTGGGCTGCATCCCCAGCAGCGTGGCCAGCAGGGCGAGGGAGGTGATTCTGCCCCTCTACTTCGCTCTGGTGAGACCCCACCTGGAGTACTGTGTCCAGCTCTGGGGCCCCCAACATAAAAAGGATATGGACCTGTTGGAGCGAGTCCAGAGGAGGCCACAAACACGATCAGAGGGCTGAAGAACCTCTGCTATGAGGACAGACCGAGACAGTTGGGGTTGTTCAGCCCAGAGAAAAAGATAAGGCTGCAAAAAGATCTTATTGTGGTCTTTCAGTCCTTAAAGGGGACTTAAAGAAAGATGGAGAGAGACTTTTTCACCAAGGTCTGTAGTGACAGGACAAGGGGCAGCAGTTTTAAACTCAAAGAGAGTAGTCCTAGATTGACATTAAAGAAAAAAATTTTCACTATGAAGTTGATGAGGCACTGGAACAGGTTGCTCAGAGAAGCCGTAGAAGCTCCATCCCTGGAGGTGTTCAAGGCCAGACTGGATGGGGCTTTGAGCAACCTGGTCTGGTGGGAGATGTCCCTGACCACGGCAGTGGAGTTGGAACTCGATGATCTTTATGGTCCCTTCCAACCCATTCTAGGATTCCCAAGACTTGGAAATACAAACGCTGTTAACGTTCTGCATCGTGTTTCCAGGCCTTCCTGAACAAGTCTGTTTCAGAGCTGTAAAAGTCTCTGCAACGCCCATCAATCATTTTTGACATATATTGACATAAAGTTCCTCCAGCGTATTCCTCATGCCAGTGTACAGACGTTTTAGCTTAACATGTTGCTCCATTGTCTCTCCTGCCTCTTACAGTCCCAGCTCCACTGAATAATTCATTCACATCAATGGAATACACCAGTCTGTCAGGACATAGAGCTTCACAGCAGAAGCTAAGACAACCCAAAATTTCAAACTTCTCCACCATGTAGATTTAAGCCCTACAGACTAGAAATAACAAGTATTGATTGTTCTGTTTCTCTTGGCTAGAAATGCTGTTTAGGAGTCACAAATCTCTCCTGAGAGGTTATTTGTAACTAGCACACTTCCATGGAGAAAGGTTCTAAGTCAGTATTTTTGACTGACCAGACAACCAACCTTTCCCTACTACCTGCCAAAACACATCCTGACTGGAAAAAGCCACGTCAGCTGTTAAGAGGACCTTAGAGCAGACAAAACACTCTCGTTACCCAGGGAGTACATTGCTACAATAGTTATCCCACAGAAATATGGCAGACCCGTTCTTTCCTGCCCCTCTCCCCCCCCAAACACCCCACTCTTACTTACAGTGTCAATGTCTTTATTACTATTAAAAAAAAATATATCATCAACATTACTGCTTGAGACTCTGAGAAAGCTTCAGGTCTGCACAAAGTAGCCCAGTTACTGCAAGAAATCTTATTTTAATTCTATATAACTTCGGGATGACCACAAGTTGGAGAATTTCTCTTTGCAGTGGTCATGAAATTCAAAGAGAAATAAAGACACCGTTAATGGAATATCCAGGCAAACTTCTGTTGTTAAGACAGATTTATTAAGCCTCTAAATACCCATATCCATCACGAACCAAAAGCGCTATGGTCTGTCTCAGTATTACACTTTAAGGCCCAGCTTCTCTTAGCCAACAGTATGTATTTTAGTTCAGGATTATTTATTGAAGTGATAGATTTGCTATCCAGATGTAACCTGACATCTGTAACATTGGCCTCTAAAGTTGAAATTATTTACTGGTTGTCAGGTTGATTTGCTCATTTATTTTCACTGACAGATACCCCTTGGTCTTCTCCAGCTATTTGACACCTCAGATTTGGGACAGACTGTGAAAGTTAAACTAATTCAGTTGTGCACAAAAGGTACCAGATGTATTTTTACACAGGTCTGTGCCACGCTATTACCCACCTCCATGCTACCACCAATCTATTTTGGAATCCTTTCTTCTAGCAATGCTCTCTTGAAAGCCTGAAACCATGGCAGTTTAGTCTAATAGTCTATGTTGCTTATGTGAACATCTGAACTGCATCTCACTGGGTATCTTTTTTCTGGCCAGCACTGCATCCTGGACATCAGCAACACAAGTGAGATACGTGAAATTTCTATCTAAGACCATCAGATGCAGATATGAGAATTTTACAAGCCATACACTGTGACTAAATTTCAACAAATGGTATTCCACCTACTGAGACTCAGAGCTGGCTATTATTCCCCCGCTTTTTTAGGGGGTTTTATTCAGATATTTTAAAGCACCACTCAAAAAAATCTCCTTCTTAACATTCACCCAAAAATTAGAGTGGTGAGTTAAGAATGATGAGGACAACACCGGAGAAACAGGAGTCAAAGGAATACAAATAGTACAGACACTCTGCAGCCCAGAAGCAGAGGAGCATTATACCAAAACCTGAATTAAGCCAGTACACGTTAATAACTATTACTGATGGGGTTACTGGAATTCTGATCCCCGCTGTGCATCTGGGAGATTAAATATCACAAGCGTTGGCTGTGAAACAACTGAGACTCTTCTTTGGTGCTCCTGGCAGAACTGTGGTCCAAGAACCGAGCCTCACTGCACTTTAGACACAGCCAGACTTCTTAGGAACTTGGCAAGTGTATGATCCCTATGAAATGACTGCACACTACACCCCTCTAAAACTCCTGTTTGTTATCCATGTGAGCTTATGAATTTCTTTATATAATGTTTTAGGCATATAACTAAGAACATATAGCATATAGTTAGGTCTTACTCAGCAAGTGGTGATCACATCATTGAATCACACGAACAAGGACCTGAACAGCTGGAATTTTGTATCTTCAAATTTCTGTGTGATGTCTAGAGGCAGAAACTGATTTTATGATGACCTGAAATAGAATTAAAACACTGTCATATGTTATTCATTTTAAAACTTATCTGTAGCATTTTTAATGTATCAACATTAGCTTCCTCAGCTCCCCAAGAGGAACATATTTGTTAATTACCCTTGCAGATCAAAAGGTCATATGAAACAAAACCTCATTTTGAAGGGGAATCTTTAATCCAGCAGACAAAAAAAAATAATAATCAACATCTGGTGACCTAAAGTTGGAGAAAGCAGCAAAGTAAACAAAGTATCTATTTAAATTATAAGGATAGGGTATTTTGGGGAATCTGATTACGTAGGACAGATTTTTATTGTGGGGACTCTTTCTGTATCAGAACTTGAACACAGCACTAGCATTTGTGCTCTGCTACCTTTTACGGTTTTCATTAAGACTAATCTCAGAGAGAGTGGCATAAGTTCCCTCAATTCTGAAATAAAGTTAGTTATCAGCATTTGGTAGCTTGGCTGAGCAGACCATTAATTCAGATTGCTCATCTCTTAGGAAATCGTAGGGGAGAAAAACAAACTTTCAATTCATTTATCACTAGCATATGACTATAAAGAGAAGTCTTTGAGTATGTTAAAAAGCTGTTGAAACTGATGGGGGATGGAGGGGTGGGCTTTGCCAGAGGGCACTGGGTAGGAGACAGGAGCAGCACAGCATGCTCTTAGGGCAGTCCTCCTTTAACCCCAAGACCAGCAGAGGACAGAACAAAGCAAGCTGTTTAAGGAGCCAAGTGCTTGGACAGTGTCCGATTCCGCTGCGATTTGTCCTAGAAGAGCTCAACTATAAATGCAGAGCACCCACAGAAGACTGCAGTTCTTGCAAATATATGAAAGCTGCCAGCTAGCCCAAGAGCTCTGCACGTATTATGGTCAGTGCACTTGGTGATGCCATTTTCAGGATAAATAATAAAGTCATAGAATCATAGAATAGTTTGAACTGGAAGGGACCTTTAATAGTCACCTAGTCCAAGCCCCTGCAATGACCAGGGACATCTTCAACTAGATCTGCTTCCTCAGAGCGAACCTGACCTTGAATGTTTCCAGGGATAGGGCATCTACCACCTCTCTGGGCAACCTGTGCCAGCGTAAAGGACTGTTCAAAGGCTACCACTACCAGTCCCACCTAAAGGGACACTCTAGAGTGTACAGGGTCCCATCAAGTTGGTCCCAATACCATATATGTTCTGGTGAACATCCAGCACAGAAAGCTGTGATAATGGTAAACTAATCAGTGTAGACCACAAAAAAAGACGCAGGAAACTATCTCGGCTTTAACCCAAGACTCAGTATTTCTTTTGAAGACAATAATCTGTCATTCAGAAGCATTTATGAAACTGCTGGAAATTCCAGGGCGTTATCTGTGTACAGGAAGTGTGGTTAGATCATCACAATAGTTTAAATTATGGCTAGAAGCCATAAGAAAAAGGAAAGCTTTTTTACATTTTGAAGTTCCTACCTGATTTAGAGACATTTATACTCAAATAATCTCTCTGATAAACGTGAGAAAAACTCATCCGAGGACCTGCACTATGGCAGGACTCCATGATTAGGTATAGCCCGGCCCTGACCTAATGATCATCTAATTTGTGTACAAAAAGTTATTGAGAAGGAGATTCCACTGCTTCAGAAGTGTAGGGCAGATCTTGTAGTCTCAAACTCCAGGAGTTATCTGTGATATTTCATCAATGTATTTGGTAGAACTGGATTCTAAATCTGCATAATCTTTAACCAGAGTAAGCATTCATTCAAAACTGAAGCCAAATAAAGACAATAAGTAATAATTTAACATCTAAGCTCAGATTTAACATTTAAGAAGAGATTGTAACCAAGTACTGTAACAATTTGCCAGCAAAAGCAAGGCAAAGAAACTTGAGCAGCTTTATATACACACACAAAGTATCACATAACTGGTTCGAAATAGGAACCAATTTCCAGAGGCGACGAACACCTCCAAACATCCTTCAATTTCAGTGGGAACTGTGCACACTGTTAACAAATTACTGATGCCACACAAACACCTACATCCAAGGTAGTTGGTTCTTCATCTGAAATTGCCCTCCCACTCCCCACAATAACAGCAAACAATAACAAGAGCTTCTGTTTCCCCAAATTTAGTCAAGCTTCCTTTTATACAAAGAACATGAAGTACCAAATGAATACAGAATTTTACGAGCTGAAAGTAATAATTTTAAACTCAAGAGACATGATACAAAGGAAACAAGACTGGGTCCACATATAAAATGACGTGTTGATTTTATCTTTAACTATTTATAAGAAAGCTGATGTCTAGTATGCAATGATGTTAAAAAATAAGTTTCAAGAAAGCTTTACTACAAAAAAGAAATGAAATTTGGTGAAATTTAACAAATTTCATAGGTTTAGCTCCTGTGAAAATACTCCTTTATTTGAAGTGCATTCAGAATTCCAAACTTCTGAAATGCAATTTTTTCAAACCTTAAGTAGTCTGCTATAGCTGTTCTCTGAAATGAAGTATTAGCCCTCATAACAAAGAAAAAACCCACACTTTCTCTACTTTTTTCTTCTTTTTTTTTTACATACAGGAAGAATGAGAAATGCTCCCGAAACAAAGTTATTTTATAATTTTAAAAGTTTACTACAGAAAAAAAAAAAGTACATTCCTTTCTTTCCTTGTGACTATACTAGATTTTAAGCAAGACTGTGCCTAAATTTAGAAAATGCTTGATGTTTTAACTGCACAAACATTAAACATTGTCATATTTATCATGGAAGAGTCCGATGGCAAACTTCAACGGCATCAATCTTCACATTATGACATGGGAAAGCAGTTGTTCAGTTGCACTCAGATTGTTGCTTGCACCTGGAAAAGTTGCGTTTAACCTGGAATCCAGTGAGAACTCACCCTGACCTTTTACGGTTCCCTGAAAAAGCTTTTCTACACTTTTATATAAACCAACCGACACACAGGATGAACAGCTCTTCAGTTCTTTCATTGACTATAAAAAGCAGGTTTTCTTTAAATCAATAGCTTAATAGTTATGATAAATATAGCTTTTGCCACTTTTCTTGCTTGTAATTCAGTGTAATGCTTCTTGATACCTCAGTCATCATCTTGCTGATTTCTTTTCTGTCAACGGAACAGGAGAATTCACAATGTTAAGACACAGTTATCTGAAGTAAGAGCACTAATAAAACATGACAAGTGTTTCCAGATACAATGGGTATTAGACAATGACTGCATTTCTAAGCCATTTTTTTCAATGGTAAGAGATAATATATCCAGCAAATAGAACAAAGCAACATCAACCCTCTCCCCCATCCCAAACTATAGGATTTTATTTCCAGTAAAGAACATTTGCCCTCTATATTAGCCAATAGACTATATGAGAACCAGAAAACGTGATGGCAGCGGCAGAAGTCACTGGTCAAGATGAAAGCAAACTGCCCTCCCTTCTCTGGCTCACAAAGATGTCAAGTTTTCATGTCACTTACCAAAGGAACAAAGAAACTGAATTGAAAAAGGACCAAGTATTTAAGGTTTTTCCTAATATACTTATCTTCTAACTTTTTAAAAAGTTCTTTAAAGCATTAGCTTCACTAATTAAAAAAAAAAAAAAACATTTCCATTATACTACATTTGTGTTTACATTTAAATAAGAAAGAAAGCAGCTAGGTCCTTCAGTAAGATTTGTCAAACTTCTTTCATTGCTTCGCCCTGAGATAAAGACATGAGATCATTATTAAAGCTCGCTTTTCATGACTTAAAAAAAAATAAATTATAAATCAACCCAACAATACATTGTAGGATGGCTCCATACTTTACTCCTTCTGTAATTGTATAACCTATGTTAACTACAAAAGCACAATTCCAGGCACTTTGATGTTGCCATTTCACAGACATGGAAGGTTAGAAATTTTTTTCACTACTTCTTACCAGTTTAAGAAAGTCGATTAATTTGTGAACATCCTCTCCTGTAGAAAGATCCACAAAATCTTTCGGCAGTCGGTAACTCAGGTATGGACTCGGCTGGACAGTAACTTTACTGTTCGTACAACGGAACACTGGATAGTCCTTTGGGAAAGATATTGGATACGACAAGAACAGCGTATGAGATTTAAGTTACCAACATTTCTTTAATTCCTCTGTGAGACTGACCAAGTCACTTTGCCAATAAGCTTATTTGGCATTAGTTCAACTAAACCTGCGCCTTCTAAAAATTGCAGCTTTCATAAGATCTCTGATTTCATAAGATCTCTAAAATCTCTGCCCACTTAAAAGCAAAAAGTTAAAATGTTAATAACAGTCAAAAGCAGGTAGTCATTCCCTCAAAGTTCCTACAATGTATCATTTATTAATGCATTTAATATACATACACTTAAAACACTGCTGTAATAATGGGGCTATAGGAACTTTGGGCACTAGTATCTACAAAAAAATGTGGATAGAGAAAATCTTCAAAGAAAAAAGAAAATGAAATTAAAACATTGGTGGTCATCACCCTCTCAGAAGGAATACAACTGTGATATCCACTTGACAGAAAGCATGTGGAAAACCAGACAGAGCTCCCACAAAAACATGCAGCCACCCAGGTCTGGGGCTGCAGGGAGTACCAGAGCCTTTCACTGGTACTAGATGGAGCAGTGAGAACAGCGGTGTGAGGTGTGACCAGGTGGACCATCTGCTCAGCCTGGTGGCAGAGCTACAGCAGGAAATAGGAAGGTTAAGGAACATCAGGGAGTCCAAGAAAGAGATAGATGGGTGGAACCATGCTCTGCCCTCCCCGAGAGAGAAATGAGGACAACCACCAGGTAAAAAAGAAAGTTTATGATCTTTGGAAAAGGGGCCTGGCAGGCAAGGAGGATTACCAGGAAGCGGTGAGGATATGCAG
>JAOQGH010000001.1:6984441-7017583 GCA_025769975.1 Gallinago jamesoni | reverse complement strand
GTCCTACTCACCACACTGTTCTTGATACAGGCCAGGATGCTGTTGGCCTTCTTGGCCACCTGGGCACACTGCTGGCTGATGTTCAGCCGACAGTCAACCAACACCCCCAGGTCCCTTTCTGCCAGGCAGCTCTCCAGTTATTCTTCCCCAAGCCTGTAGTGCTGCCTGGGGTTGCTGTGACCCAAGTGCAGGACCCAGCACTTGGCCTTATTGAACCTCATTCTGTTGGTCTCAGCCCATCGATCCAGCCTGTCCAGATCTCTCTGCAAGGCCTCTCTACCCTACTCAATGCAACTAAAGACTTTCTCCAGTCCCTTAACTGTAAACAAAGAGTAAGACTCATGTATGCAGCAAAAATATGCAGGCATTTTTTTTTCCATTTCCGGTTTGGGATTTGGAAAGAATTTAAGCTAAAATAAAGACTTACTTTCTATGCCCTAACGCGATTCCCAAAATCAGGTTGCGATTCCCAAATCAGATTTTGGGATTTAAGGCTGTAGAATGCATTTTTGGTTGCAGCTGCTTTCAAAACAATACACATTTGCCTTTCAAGCACAATTCATCTGGCCTACTTCTCTCTATTAACACTAGGAGAGGTCAAGGTGACTAACTGATATCGGTGCCTGAAGTTCAGATGGGACATTTCTCCCCACTCTGTCACTATCTGAATGTTCAGGGTTCTGATCTGAGATTTCAGAACCACACACAGCTGGAGCAGTTTGAAAAGAAAAAAATAGCTTCTTTCTGTCACAAACTGGGAATGCCACATTCATATCCTCATTTGACAACTATCCCTTTGGACCCTAGGCTTCCACATATGAAGTTACCATTTTCAAACCTTACACGGATAATCTAAAGAAATATTAATGATTAGTTTAGAGGAGTTCAGATGCTATAGGAAAAAACATTACAGAGAAAAAAAAAGCCCAAAGAACATTTTTTTTTACAAGAATCCCCCAGATTATTTTTTTTTTATTGAGCAAAATGTTACCCCCACATTATTTTTTGAAATATCACAGCCATTCTGGCTGAATGTTCACGTACATTTCTGTCAAAAGCACTCAGAGTAAGCACTATGCAGAGGGAATCTTAACAACACATTGTGCTTTGCTAAAACAATTTAGTAATGTTGCATGTTATTAAGTGCCTGTCAGTGTTTATAAAGGATTTCGACAATGCCCTTAATAAAATGCTTTAATTTTTGGTCAGCCCTGAATTGGTCAGGCAGTTGGACTAGATGATTGTTGTAGGTCCCTTCCAACTGAAATGGTTCTGCTCTATTCTAAATTATTTCAGCAAAGACTCTCTGTGTCATAATGAAAACTAAATTGCTTCCAGTAGATTCCTAGAACTGACAGAATTGCAGCTGAAGCCAAAGTTACGTGCTTGAAGACAGACTACTTCTCTGGAAGATATTTACTAAATAATTAAATCACCAGCACAGACATTTTTACACCCCTAATCCTATTATTATCCTCCTGCAGACAGCGTCTAACATAGAAAAAGACCTGGAGAACAGAATGATAACATCCAGTGGGGTTTTGTTTATGGTTTTTGTTTGGTTGGTTGGTTTGGGATTTTTTTTGTCAGGACCAGTTCTAAGAAGATGAAACTATTATTTGCTTCCACACATAAACGATCATATACAACCTATTGTTCACTTACCCTGCTGTCTCTGTACACATCAAAAACAACTGAAAAGGAGAAAAAAAAAATATATGTTAATCTTAAAAGATATGTAATTTCACAGAAGATGTCTAAATCTGAATAGGTACTTATGTACACAGCACAAACTATAAAGTCAATATGCCTCAAGAACTGCAAGCCAGAATTAGGTTCGTTTCCAAGAGGGATTTGAAAGATTTCAAAAACTACGGTTAATGCACTGGGAAATCGGCTGCCCAGTTTTACCATTTAATACTGTTTTTTTCCTGTTGATTTTTCCCCCCCCAGTGAAGAACATTAGACAAACTCTTAGCCCAGAGAGAAGCTTATCTTTGACATCACCGCTCTTTAGCTTACAGGAGAAATTTCAAGGAAGGATCAAGACTCCGCTGCGCCAGGGCTTTGCACAAAGATTTAATAAGAGAAAGTTCCTGCTTGATAGAGATGAGGACTTCAGCATGTAACAAGACAAACAGGTTGTGGGAACAAAGGGGTCGATGGGGGCTGAGGAGGAGGTGGCAGTGAAATGGCTATGTTTAATGTAACCCGGAGCAGATACCGCACACCTACTGATGATTAACAATTCTTTCAAACAGACCCTTTGCTACTCAGTGTCTGACGCAAATCTGCCTTGCTCCATTGTTGCCCCTCCCCTTGACTTAATTAAGCATGAATCTTTGTACATGCATCTTTCTATTAGCTTCTGTTCTCTACGGTTAAACAAATCTTTGCCTTTCTATTCAGCTAGGAAAATCGACAGATAAGCATTCAGGCATGACTACATGCAGAAGTTGTACCAGTTTAGCAGAAAGAAAGAAAAAGAAAAGGCAGATTTAGAAAAACCTCAGACAAATGTTGTTCACTAATAAGGAAGGGAATATTTCAGCTTAGAGATTTCCCAATACGTGTGGGATAAACTAAACTCAGGATATGACTGAAGAACACTTGAGCCTCAGGAACTTCACAGGAAGCTGCCCGTCAGTAACAGGGATGTTGATTGATCACCTTCATGCATGTAAAGCTACTCAGCAGCTTACTCTAACATTTCATGAGAAGTTGGCTGAGCTAAGGGCAAACCACAACTCAACAGCACCAAAGCCAGTCACGTAATTCTTTTTGACCATATATACTAAAAATCCACACAGCTTTTTGCACAACCTCAGTTATGTCAATTTAAAATATCACTCCATAATCAAGTGCTGTTTCTCTTGAGAAGGCAAGCCCTCGGTGGCCGTCATCAATGTGAAGAGGAGAGCAGCAACCCTAAGTTTCTTCTCCAGTTGTTCATCTGTACTGTGGGCTGTCATTAGTCATACTTCATTAATGGAAAACCTGCATCTTGAGCTTTATTGTAAAACGACACTTATCAGCTTAAAGCAAGTCTAAAGCAATCATTGAAGCTAATGGCATATAGCGGAATTTACGTCCCCATTAAGACTGACTGCACATTGGTGACTAGCTTGGGACACTCACAAACACTGAACTGAGAAGAAAAGTGAACAGTTCCCTCTTCTTCCATATTCTTAGGGACCACCTCAGAGCAGGAGTGTCATGTGCCAGTGAGACTGTAGTAAACCTTTATCAGCAATTGCTTAAAATAAAGGACAAGCCAAGGCTCAACTCTACAGTAAGTATCAATATCTCCAGAATACTGTTCTTACTGGACTCTTATGAAAGGCATTTAGAAGGTTCTACCATCATTTAGAAGTATTTATAAAGCATTCACCCATCTGTTATCCTACTGCTCTGACTCTGCAATGCTTCAGCTGCTCTGACTCAACTCTTCCATCTGGAGATGCTACCAGACCAACTGGAAAAAGCAGAGCAAACAGCATCAAAATCCCCAACGAAACAAGAAGTCAGGAAAAAAGCTGTAATACCTTTCCTTTTCAAAGCAAACAAACAAGCAAACCCAGATTTTTACTGTTCACAACGCATATGCTACAAGACAAGGGATAAGCTGGAGGATGAATGAAGGGCGGTAAAAAAATAAAAACAAACATAAAACATTTTCTGCATGGCATTTCTTTGCAGAATGACAAGTCCCCAGCATTTAGTGCCTAAGAACAAAAAGGTTAACAAGGTCAACCCAGAAGAGGTCACCCTGAAACCTTCTTTCCCAGAAGGTAACTCAGATAGCATAGTTTTATGTCCTTTACATAAAATTACACTTCAGACCTTTCAGTTCAGCAGACAGCAGTTTCAGAGCTTAAATCTAGGCATCAATTTCCAAAAATAGTGCCGAATTCTTATCTATCAGTTGATTACATACCAGCTAAAATTACTTCAGAACACAGAGGAAAATTAAGAGACAGTAATCAGAACGTCAGATCTATATGACTGATCTTACTTCAAAACGTTAGGGCTACATTCACATACTGATCTCCAGACTATTAGTCTTCTCTAAGGAGTGGTCCTTGAGAACTTCCCTAGACTGAAATAAAGAAACCCTGCAGAGTCAAATTATGAAAAATTTTAATATAGGAAAGACTGGCATTAGAAGGTATCTTTTTCACCAAGTCATAGAATCATTTAGGTTGGAAAAGACCCCTAAGATCATCAAATCTAACCCTTAACCTAGCACTACCAAGTCCACCACTAAACCATGTCCCTCAGCACGACATCTACATGTCTTTTAAATACCTCAAGGGATGGTGACTCCACCACCTCCCTGGTTAACAATGCTTTCAGTGAAAAAAAAATTCCCTAATAACTATCCTAAAACTCCCCTGGTGTAATTTGAGGCAGTTTCTTCTTGTCAGTGCTTGTCACTTGGGAGAAGAGACTGGCCCCGACCTGGCTACCACCTCCTTTCAGGCAATAGTAGACAGTGATAAGGCCTTCCTTGAGTCAGACGGGACAGACCTATTGATTGCTCTACTGGCTCAGCAAAACAATTAACCATGTTAGAAAATTACCCAGAGTTTGAATATTCAAAGCTTTATAGAAGACAATACAACGGGGAGAAAATTCTTATGTTTATGTATTTTACTAAACTGAGTTTTGGCCCATGTCAGACCTGATTTAAATTTCTTCATCATATTTTTCTCAACTCCCGGTCACCCACCACAATAGAGCACTATTCAATTCTCCCTAAACCATGTAAGGAAACTATTTCCAATAAGATTTGCAAAGGACTCCACATTTAAAGAACAAGACAATTTACTTGGTCTGCTTAGGTGTAACAAATACTATGCATGGCCTTTATTCAAAAGTTTCAGCAGCTAAACTGCTGTGCATCAATATTCTAGGATAAATTATTATAACTTCTTGAAAAGAAACTTACAGATCCTTTCTTCTAGGAGTACATCAATAATTTAGCAACAAACATCTGACAACATCTTTATAAACAAGCATTCTTACTACTGAATGTCTTTTGTTAAGCTTTTCCTACCTCACTTTTCAGGTGTAGATTTTTTCTTAATTAAAAACACATACAAGGGGAAAATGTCTTTTAAAAAAAATTCATTATGCCTTCTGAAGGGATCTTTCACTCACGCATTGTGTTCTTCTGAGAAATTCCAGCCTATTCCTTCAGGGGTTTTTTGTTCCAAATTTTATAGTTCTTCAGAAACTACATTGCTCTGCATGCTCTAGCCACAAGTGGTGTAAGACTCTCCCAAGTTAAAAAGAACCAAATCCTGTGAAAGCAACAGCTATGAAGAGAGAGATGCATAACTACAGACTTAAAATATTGGAGACGCCATTATTTATGATGTTTTTCCACCGATCTCCAGCAGGAAACTGGAATCTAGCATGTTGCAACTCAGTGCACCGTGGAGGAAATGAGCCTGGCTCAGCCAACAGCAAGGGGACAGGAGGACAGGTCTCATTTCTGTGGAGTTTTCCCTGCAAGCCCTTTCAGTTTCAAACCTCCCAGTACTCTGCAAAAGAACTTCAAAGAGCCAAACCCTTCATTTCTGTTTTTAGGCCTTTGTAACTATGAGTGCAATAAGTATTTTAAAATCTTCATAAACATTCTCCTTTCCTCCCCCATGTCCCTCTTGCTAATTGAAGCCTTACGATACTTACAGTCTTCATCCAAGAATTTATACTGTATGTGTTTCTTGAAAAACTCCTGTATTGATCTAGAGATCTCCTCATGTTGCGTAGAGATATGATCGTAGTATTGAGTGTAGTCCCTCTGTGATATACCTGTAAATAATTTTGATTGATTATGAAGAGTGTTAAGCATGCAAAAAACCCAACCAGACAAAATGCAGTTGTCATGCATGTTATCTATATTTCAGAAGATGGTGTTCTACCAAGTTTCAACCATTAAGAATTACTTACTGTTCAGCTTTATTCTCCAATACTTCAAGCACTTCCATTTGGATTTTTTCCCTTGAACGGTTCTGCCCTACATTTTGCGAACCTCATTTTCTATGTACACCCTTTGACTATTTTCAAGTGAATTTCAGGAGGAGCCTTTGCCTGTATTTTCCTTTCAGTTTTATTCCCCAGGGTGAAAAACCTTTTCTGTTCTGCACATCAGATGTAGGGACCAGAATTTGGAACCATGAAATCAAAGAAATAGAGGCCAGTCTTGCACATTAGCAAAGATGATAGATCCTAGAGTAGCATAAAGATTCTCATTTAAACGACTTTTTAAGCGTGGAATAAAGCACAGCACTACAGCTGAAAGCTTAAATCCTAAAATCAATGGGATTGCATAGAGTCTAGTACTTTATTTCTTCCATTTGCCACCCTCAAGGGCTGTCTTGCACATCTGACATGAGATAAACTATTCCAGCTACATCACAAGCTCTTAATTTCAGATATTTGTTTGTCTACAAGACAATAGTTTAAGTTGATGTCAACAAGATTACACACTCGCATGCATCTTAAGTGACAGTTCTCATACAGAATATGTCAAATAAGCCACTGCCATACGCTGCTGGACAATGCCAAATCAAGACCTGCCCCTTCAATGCAGAATGAGTAACTCATGCTATTTTGGGGAAGAAAAAGCCAGAATCCTCCATGAAAGATGCACCAATAACAGTAGTTTGTTGTTTTAACCATGTACAAAACACAGAAATTAAGTTTTACTATTAGACAATGCTGACTACCTCCAAAGATGTGCTCTTTAAAAAAGTTCATGTAAAGTTTATGATGTCAGTGAAAGTTTGAATTATTAATACCACCGCAAAGCTTAAGTCACGTATAAAAACATAAACTGAGAGATGGTGGCATCTCAGGGGATGCAGATGCGTAACTGGAAAATCATTCACTACACTGTGCAATATCACACTTTAGCTTGACTTACAGGCTTATTAATTCTAACAGTGTTGGAACATACTGTGAAAAATGTTGAACTGTCTTCAGAAAAGAAGCTAAAAAAAAAAACCCACCACATACTGGTAGATCTACTAGGTTTAAAAACTTTGTAATGAAACGTAGAGTTTTTAACTAAGCAGTGCACAAATACTTTGTATTTGTGTAGTATTTGAAAGTAAACATCACTATATATATTCTATAATACATCTATATTAAAATGTTTTAGAGGTTATTACAGAGATGTACATCTCTGGCAGTTGTGGCATTCCAGCAGCACATAACAGGGCAGGATTGAGCTCCTTCCCCTTTAAAAAGCTGTATCTGTAGCCATTAAACAGCTTAATGCAGAATCTCTGCTATTAGCAAGATAAACTTTGCTACGGAGAACTGTAACAGCATGAATGGAGAGAGAAGGAGAAGATAAGTGTGGAAGCACCAGAAGGAACAGCTCAATAGGACACTCAGACCAGGAAACGAAGAACAGCGAGTTCGTTCCCAGTGAGTCACAGAGACAGGACAGAACAGAGAGACAAACTGCTGATTGCTCCAAACAGGTACAAAAAGCCACATCCAAACCAAGCTCAGAGTCACTACGCTGAGAAGCAGCAAGGAGAAACAATGAGGAGTAGCTAGCTAATATTCCTTCACTTCCACATCATCACAAGGAATCCTGGACAGACCACTTGTATATATGCATTTGGTGTTTGTGCATATGTAGGTACGAAACAGACAAAATGAGCAAACTTGGGTTTATTTCCAAAGTGGAAAAAAAAAAAAAAAAAAATCACCTTCCTTCCTATAAATTCTGGATTAGAGCTCTGCTACATCACTGTTATAACATTTCCTTGCTGGAAGAGTTTAAGCAGAATTACTCAATCTTGCTAAGCACAAATGTGCATCAGTCCTGTGCTATTTACATTTCCTGTTCATCTTTAAAGATTCCATGGTAGACCACACAAAAACCGAATTCAAACTCCAGAATAGTATTTAACTTGAAAATAAACCCCTCAATTCAAACACCTGTATATGCACTAGATGTCTAAGCTCCTGTTACAATCAGCAGAGAATAGTCAATATATCTAGAGGAGTATAATTCAGCTAAATTCACCCTAGAGCTGGCTAAAATACATGCTTGAGCACAATCTGCCTGTCCTCCAGCTGCCACAGGTCTCCAGCTGCACCCACCAGCTCTTTACATGCTGTGGATACCCTAACCGTTCAGTGTCACTTGAAATATTTTACGTTTAGTTTTTTGAACCAGAGTAACAAATTGACAGGTTTTCTGACTCAGCTACGCTGAATATCACATGAGTTCAGACACCTCATACACCCGTGGACACATTCTGACCTCCCCAACTTTCTGCATATAATATCTACATGTGGTCACGTTTTATCAGCATAATTTCCAACTGCCTCTGTATTCATTCTGCAAGAGGGCTATGATGCAATTTGCTTCTGAATGTAAGAGAGTCACCTACAAAACAGCCTTAGGGTGAAGTTTCTGAGTTAGCAATTAGAACTAAAAATATTCCCACTGTATTATTGAGTATGCTGTGTCATCAGGCTTTCAAATACAGTGGAAACAGAAATGTGGCATGGCACAATTTAAATTACAGAAAGAAGAAACCATTAATTCCAGAAATGAGGTGTGGCAAGAAAGAACTGTCTTCAGATTTAGCTCTGATTCTAGGAATCAAAACTCCTACTAACTTCACCTAATAATTTTATCTTTAAGAAAATTCTTACCTATAAGCTTATTTTCCTTGACAAAGCATCTGAATTCTGCACCAGGGATTAGTTCACACCATTTGCGAAGAACAAGCTACAGAGGGGAAAAAAAAAAAAAAGACTAAGTATTGTGTCTGAAAGGTAAGAGGTAACTTTTGTCAGCAGGTATACACCTTATAAATCTACAGTTCTCCTGTAATGAGATGAACTCTGAAGTTATTCCTGATACAAGAAAACAAAACAATCTTAACCTGCAGTATCTAGTCCAAACTAGTTTAAAGAAAGGTTCAGACTGGACACAAGAAGAAACTTTTTCACCACGAGGTCTGTCAAGCATTGGAACAGCTCCCTCACAGAGGTTGTGCAGCCTCCATCCTCTGAGGCTTTCAGACCAGATTTGATAAAATGTCAAGCAACCTGATTTGATCTCATCGTTTGCCCAGCTCCGAGCATGAGAATGGACTAGAGACCTCCTCAGGCCCCTTCCCACCTTAAATTATCTTACGTTCTTCCACTTTGTACAGTATTTATAGCTGTGGAATCATTTAGGAAACAACTTCAAAGTTGCATTAATAATAAAGCACGGAAAACAAAAACTCCTGCTGTACAACACAACAAATCTGTCAAGGAATTGGCTGAAAGTTGCTCTCTCCTAGTCAAAAGAGCTGATGAGCAGAATTAAATTTAACCAAATCAACCTCTATTCTGTTATACACCCAAGCAGAATTCTATGACGCCTTTGAAGGAGCAAATCAGTTAAAATAAGGACATGGGATAGAAATAGTAACCAAACTATTATAGTCAATAGGACATGCTGCCTGGTAAGTAAAACATATCTCTGGCACTTTGTCAAGTTTCTGTATTTCCTAAACTGAAGTATTCAGATGGATCCATTATTTTGAGGGCCTCAATTACTGCTCATGGGCACTGGAAACTCCCAACACCTACCAAGCACAGCAGAAAAACCTCAGTAATCAAAGGTGATTTTCCTAACTACAATGTAAACATGAAACTCTTTGTTTCCACTTTCAGATGTCGTGTATTTTTAAAGCACATTAAGATAGTGCTTTAAAAAAAAACAAACACAAACCAACCAGGGTTCATTCACTTCTCTAAACCTCTTCAAGTCTGCAGGATGACGACAAATGTTATATTTATATAAAAATTTTTATTAGATACATGATTAGATGCTACCATTGAAGTGATAGCACCATATGAACAGTTTAAAGCAATTAGTATCTACGTTGCTAACTTAACCTTTTAATCTGGTAATGAGCATATGAAACAAGACACGATAGACCATTTCAGTTCAGGATGCCCCCAGCTTCTCTCTTAGTAACCCCAGGTGTGACATTCACAAGCAGCACACTACCAAGAATGTATGACTTTCAGCTATTGAACTTGTCCTTCCCAGCAAAACCTGACAGACATGAGAGGAAACTGCAAGGAAGCTCCAAAAGTCTGAACTTTAGCTCATCTCTGATGTGTAATTAAATGAACTCCTTATGACCTGTAGCACTTAACCAGGCTTCCCCACGCTGCCCAAGCAACACAATTAAAACAAATAAACCAAATGTTATGGGCACCTACCCAAGCACAAATGGCAGCCTGCCTGAGAGCAATTCATTGAAATTACCTAGAACTCATGCAAAGAGTCTTACCTCATAGTTCAAGGAAGGATCAGGGGAATCATCAGTACAGTGAATAAATCTGGAAAAGTAAGGCACAGGCATCAAAATCTGTTTTTACATATAGGATTTTAGCTATAGTGAGAAAAATAACCCCAAACTGTGAATCACAAAAGCTATTGTTAAATTATCTCCAAGACGTACAATTTAATACCTCAGTAACAAACTTCTTAACAACTGGGGGTGGAAGGGGAGGAGGGAAAAAATTTGTCCTCTTTTCATCCAGTGTTATTTGGAAGCACTTCCCTTTGGACAGGGCCGTGGCTAAAATGTGTTTATTAATTTTTGACTTTTTTTTTTTTGTTTGAATCAACAGTGCTGCTCCTTTCCTCTTTATTGTTATGTTGGCACAACTGGCTTCTCAAAAAAAACAGACAAACTCGAGCAATCTAATCTAGTTTCATTGCAGCTTGTTTTCTCTAGTACTTTTAATGTTTAACTTCCTAAACCACACAACAGAGACACATCACCATGCCTTACAGCAGTTCATTTCCATGAATAAGGGATGCAAACCAGCGCCACTCAGCACTTCTGATTCCACAGCACGGTATCTTTCTAAATTAAGAGCCTTAAGAAATACTCTTACAAATCTCTTGAGAGTGGGAATAAACAAAACTATTTCCATAACTGCAAGCAGATGTCAAGGAAGGTTGTGTCCCTTGTGGGTAGCTGACTGCATGCCACCTCTCAGGAGCTAGAAAGAATGGAGGCAGCTACACCCAAAACAACTTCTATGTACCTTTTTGTCATTTCACTGCAAACCTTGCAGTAAATCCTGCCACTTTCAAAGGGAATTAGCAAAAGAAGGTGCATTTTCTTTCCAAGTGTAGTCCCTGACCTTCTTGGCAACAAACTCCTCGGATGCACAGAACTGTGTAAAGGGTCACTGCTGAGCAATAGCATAAACGTTGCCATTTAAGACTATCTCCCTTTGGCACTGAACTTAAGTTAAGCAATCCAGAAGTCTAACATCTCTAATATAAGCATTCCGTTTGTAAGACACGGCTGCCCGGCCTTTGGTTTGAAGTGAAGAGCTATTGTGAGGGTTCATTCAGTATGCAGCCGGCAGAAATAAATTCCACGCGGTTTAGTTTAGATTTGAATATCCACTATACACAGAAAAGAAGGGCAACAGCAGGCATGCTTCCCAAAAGTACTGTAATCAAACAGATCATAAGTATCTGTAAGCCTACGTAAACAGATAACATCCGTCAGCTACAGTTTATATTCCCCACAATTTAAGATCTGTCAAAGCAAGAGAAACAAACTCGATGAGGGCTTGCAGTTTTGCTAGTCTCAAAATTCCTCCCTTACTAGCATATATGCCTACCGTGCTCAAGAAAATATCCCACACCAAACCAACCATAAACTAGCTATAAAAAGGCAGCTGAAGTCCAGCACATGGAGCTTATAGTCTCTGCACACTGGGACTCGTATTACCTCTCACAGACTCCATACCTGACATGGGGGTACCTGCAATCTGCTTCATTCCCAATAACACGTGGTCTTTTCCAGCAGTCAAAAAACAGTCTTATGAACATTCAAAACTGTCCCCTGCTCAACCCTCCCCCTTTTGGGCAAGACTTATGGTAGAGAAAGATAAATTTCCTTGCAAGTCAGAAAATGAAAACCTTGGGTGCCATCCCAAGCCACATGGAACGCTCAGGTATTGCTGCCAAATCAAGCAAACAGACAAAAACGATGAGTACAGACAAATATACTGCAAGACACAGTAATGCTGTTTTTTCCTTGACCTTAATGACACAGGACTGAGTACAAATGAGGAAAAAATGGGAGAACACAGCAACAGAGAAAATAAACTCAGGTTTTTGTAGTCTCATTTTCCTTCTAAACAGTATCATAAGTTTTTGTCAACAATAGGACATTGCTATCACCCCTTTTTGGGGGGTAAATTTTAGGCAACTTCAGGTAGTTGCAATACTCTATTTTTTACCAATTTATTGTAGCATTCATTTTTCAGACCCAGCTGAATTAGTCTATTACAATCAGAGGCAGAAGGCTATGCAGGGTTTCTTTAACCCACATCCGATTCAGGTTTGGAGGTACATGAAAGAACAATCAGAAAGCCTTCAGGAACTCAACATTGTGAGATATCTGGGCTCTCTTTCATGGAGTCTTTGAAAATTGTCATTTTGAATACTTCTAAGGGTGAAGAAATTAAATTCTAGTGCTAATAGACCTTGTGCTGTGGTCAGCTTCTTTGTAGATTTATACTTAGATGTCAAGAACAGAAGGATCAAGGTCTCTTTCTGTGTAGCAGCTGTATGTTAATCTCTGAATGCATACACTTTACAACAGGACACACTACATAGAGCCATTATGTGGTTCAGTTTTCAACAATGAAAAAAACAATTTAAGAAGGTTTGTAAGACCTCCAGTTCTTATCCTGCCAGGAGAGCGATGAACTTATTTGGAAATCACTGAGATTATTCTGTGGATAATAAAATATTGTGAACATAATGAGAATTGTAAAAGTTATTTTACAATTATTTTAAATTTAAATTTATTAAATTTAAATTTAAATTATTTTAAAATATTTAATAATTATTTACAATTATTTTACGTTATTTTACGACAGGTTCACCTACTACCATGTCATAGTTTATTTTAAAACCTTAATAAAAATAAATAAAAAAAGAATCAAGGAGAAACTTCTAACAGCCTTTGAACTGCACCTTTATTTCTTGAATGCTGAACCTTGCTGGAACATTAAGGACTGAGAGAAATAGGAAACTCATCCACCATTCAAAAGAGGATCTTCTACTACACTGTAAATTGCTAGCAAAAATGGGCTGCTAGTAAAACTTAAAAAAAAAAAAAGAGAAAAAAACATCAAAGGCCTCATTTTCCACATCCTCTCATGTGGAACTGTCTACCTCAAAATAGGTTACACTAAAGCCTAAACCAACAGCTACCAGTCTTGCAAAAAGGTATCCTGAGTGCAGTCACATCTTCATGAGCCAACACTGCCTCCTGCGTTCTGTCAGGAGAACACAGGCTGTTACAACTCTACCTCTCAGAAAAACTTTATAATTTCTTTATAATTTGTAATTCAATATTTTGAACTATTAAATCCGGTTTCAAAAATGTAGTCAGAATGCTATTCAAAAAAAACACAAAGGACTTAAACATTGACTAGGTTTTAAAGTCAACAATGTGCTTATAAGCCTGACGGGCTAAACCTCATTCATGAGCGGATTTTCTCAATTGGTCTTGGAAACAGGCACTTAGATTTTAATTAAGCCCTCTTATAAAACCCTAAATAAAAAAAAAATTGCATGTCCCCTCATGTTCCTTTGTCTTTTGCACATTAATACATCATGAAACTTTTCCTTGGCCCAGTGGGAGCTGTTTTAGCTGCTCCATTAACGTACAAGATATTTTTTACCTACTAAATGTGGCATAGATGGTCCCTTCACTCTGTTTCCTGGGCTTAGGCAGGATCGGGTGGCTGCTTTTAGACTCTTCATCTGCCTAACCAGCTTCTCAAAGTTTTCAGGAATGAACAGGTCCATAGCAAAAGCTGGTCCAATAAAATACTGAAAGCCAACAGTTAAGTGCCCCCTTGCACATGACTCTTGCTATTCTTGCACATGACTCTTACTGCCCCCTTAGAATAAGTCAAAGGGCAATCCCTGCAAAAGCTGTTCTCTGTATTAGGTTGCTTTTCAACACGTTGACTTCTTATTTCATCGCTATGGTTGTGATTATTAGACAACTGGAAAAGTGCGAACACTTTAGCATTCAAAATCCCAACAGTAGCATCTGCAGATTTAAAACATCCAGCATTGCCCTGTAGAACAGGAACAATTTCCAAAGTTTGACAAAATTTCCAAGGTTCATTAACAAGCATGATATAATAAGGTTCTCTTATAATTGAAGGTGCATTATCATCTCATTAAAACTGTTGCTAATAGTTATACCAGTCTCACGGTGGCAATCAGGTCTTAACAAAACATAGTCCACGCATTCTAACAATAAGAAAGAAAACTGTGTTCTAAACTAATGCACTCAATAGGGCTTTAAAAGGATTTTTATTCAAAAGAGGAGTTTTAATCCCTTAGCAGAAATCCCAATTAGAAAGGGATATTTATCACATCCACAACACTAGGTTTTTCAAAGCCTACATTAAAACCTGAAAAGTTAAAGATCACACCGCCCACAAGTTTTTTTGTGAACTCAGCTAAGTAAAATGCAATGCTTTGAAGCAGAAACAACATTGACTGCATTAACAAGTGCGTTGGTCTGAAGTCTTTGTTAATTTATACAAAATTAACAAGGAGGAAGGTTAACTCATTCTGAACTTTTCAACCAAACAAAATGTCAACACCATGAGAGAATCCAAATATTTAAAATAGCCAAAGCTTATCTAGTCATGCTCAGCATATTTGCAGTAAGGTCATATTTTTTAATAGTTTGTATTGAAGTATTACACATCTGAAGTTTTCTCAGAACTTGAGAGAGTTGAGAATTACAGCAAGGGCAGTTCCCCAAAGTGAACAATATTTAGATTGATACCAGATAAGCAGATAGGAAATGGGAGAGGAAGGAAGAGGTAAAGAAAGTGGTTTGCCTTAAGTCCCACATCACCAGCAAAAATGCATTAAGAAACAGATCTTCACATTGCCATTGGAAAGTCTTTTCCATATTATGACCCATGAAGTAGATTTTTAAGTTAAAACAACTGAACAGAAAACAAAACACACACATAAAAAGTGTATTACGTTTTAGCTTACACAGGGCAAGTAACTTTTACACCATATTGAGTATTAATGAAAGAAGTAGAAATATAGTGCACTTATCCTCCCTCTGAGTAGCCTGAGGGATTTGGATGTATTACGTATCCAATTTTCATTTGTTCAGCACTTCAGGTTCTTATGTCTGCTGCATTTTTAATTTCTGCTTGCTAAGGAATAGGGTACTGGCAGCTAATCAATAGTATAATTAAGGAAGACCACTGTTCTGATTCAGCAATAATCGTTTCACTGTTTGAGTGGGGATATTTTGTACAAATAACTTAGTAATTTAGAAATTCCATGCACAGACTGGAAAATAATACCTGCTTTAATCAAGTATTCAATGAATATCAACATATGCACAAAATATAAGATATATAGAGACCAGAGTGATTTCACACATTACACACATTCCCCTAGTCTTAAGTACAACTTCCATTCAAATTCACAGAAACCACAAGACTGTGCTGCCCGTATTAACTCTGCCTTACCAAAACAACAAAGCCTGTTCTGACCAAAAAAAAAAAAAAAAAAGCCCATAACTTAAGTTTATGCCAATATTAGATTAGATTTTATAGGAAGGGAAAAAAATACAACACTTCTCGAATTAAACCACCTAAGCTTAGGTGATGATCCCACCATCATGTCACAAGGTTTGCTTATTTACCACCCACTAGCTGAGCTGTGTGATGTGGGGGTGCATGCGGTCTTATTGCACTGGAAAAGGAGTCTAAATGGACTGGGCTACTGTGATTTGAGGTGTTGCCTTTCTGCTAGAGGTTATTCTCCCCCCAGCAGGGTCAGCAGAAGAACGTGTGCCTGCTACAGGTTGCCCAGCCACTACCGTTCTTAGCCTGGTGTGAACTTAAGGTGAAATTACTGATGGTTCAAGTTAACACCCATGCTGTGAAATCTCACAACCTAGGAACTACAAGGCATTCATTGCCTCTACCTTGAAGCCAGCGTTGTCTGCAGAGGGCAAGGTGTGGAGCTGAGGCACTACCCTGACCTGATACAAGATAAAACCTGACAGAAAATGCCCTGATTTCAGTCTCAGTGAAGGTGGTCGAATCAGCTCATTCTATCATACAAATGGCATAAACTAAGAGCACAAACACACACACACACGAGTTGCCACATTTTCTAAACCAAGTGGTGCTTGCTAAACAATTGATTGTGTCCCAAACTCATTAGAAAGTGGTTAGCCAAGCAGGAATTCTCCAAGGAGCTCAGGGTACCTTTAGCTGAATGTCTTTATACATGAGGATACAATACAAGAATCATATTATTTAGTATTCACTAAGGGATGATACAAAGCATAGAGCTCTTCTCAGACCCACAAGACTCAGTCATGAAAGCAGTTACAACAAAGGACATATTAAATTTCAGTGCTCAACCCTCTGAGCAAACCATCCTCAAGACACCTGGACAAGTCACCCAGCCTCCCATTAGGGGAAATCAGGAAAATAAAAGCTTCTTGGTTAAGGCACCAAAGTCTTCTGAGAATCACTATTCACTCACCTCTGAAATGTAAACTATAGATTTTTCATCTCCCCCATCCCTTTCATTCTCTATGATCCCAGAATCATGAATGCTCAACACTCACAATTATTTCCCTAGTCCAACACACTTGTCAAACAGTCTTCTCACCCCAACATCTTCTCCCCTCCTTCTCAGTCTCTTCGCCTGCACCTCATAACACTGTAGGTTAGACACAATGCAAACCCTACCACCAGGATTGGACTGACAGCGTTGGTAGCACTCCAAAAATGCAGAGATAAGGATGAGCATGTTGCTACCTGTCATTTTTTAATGTAACAACAAACCGAGGGGAAAGAGTGTTATTAGAGTTGCAGGAATTAAAAAAAAATAAAATAAAAAAAAGAAGCAGCAGTTACACAGCATTAATACAACTGGTTTCACATTTTAGAAAAGACAACTCTTATTGGGTCATAAGCTACTTAACACAGGACTATTATGCTTGGTAATCTTCTACAAAGCATGTAGCACAAGTGCCCTGCATATGATTTGAGTCTCCTAAATATTGCAGTAATATAAATAAGCACTGAATAATTACTGGAAAACAATCTGAAAGCCAAGAGCCATGGATTGCCCTTTTTCTTTGAAATTCCTCTTTTCTGAAAAAAAGAATACTAGCAATAATAGTAACAAGAACATTAAATTCCAGTAATTTAAAAGATGTATTTTAGAAATGAGTGACAGGAATTAGATGCAGGTGCTACAGGAGAAAGTTGTTCGCATACAATTAAGTATTCTCTTCATATGAGCAGATAAAATAAACCTCAAGCATGTTGTTTTTGTTGTTTTATCCATAACTATTATCCTTAGTCACAGTTCCTGCAGTGCATTGTTCAACAGCTGCAAGAACTAGGTTCAGAAGGAGCCTTATGAATATGTTAGTAGAAGTTTTCCAAGCATTTTCCAGGCAGCCACACAAACTTCAACAGCTTTAAAATTTGAAAGGGACACGGTAATGTCATGCTGTTACCATGAGAAGTGGCAACAATAAGGTAGGTAACAACAGGTAAATGCCAAGAGGGGTGGGAAGGCAGGCAAAAAAACTCAAAGATTAAAACATCACTTCCTCTCAAAAGCAACTCGCTAAAAATGGTCTTAGTCAACACTGTAATTTTACATGTTTAATATAATGTCTTCCTGTTTCGCTTTTCACTATTTGCATATTAAAATGAAGTGAATTAATATAAGAATAAAATGGAAGCTGCTCCTCTTTTTTTGACTGAAGCAAGGTAAACAATTCTGGTTTACTAGGAAAAACTCTCTCACAGTAAGTAACAATAAAGATGATTTGCCTCGCAATTCTCTGTGCTAAATTGGATCTGGCATTTATTTTTGCACGGAGGAAGACAAAGAAGGAGGAATAGGTTAAGGGGAGCTTCAAAGAACAATTGATAACTGTACCTGAACAACTTTCAAACATGAATATGTATTTTTGTATCAGGTATTTATCGTTACTGTACAGTAAAAAGTAAGACCTTTCAAAAGAATTGAAAAGTTACCCTCCGAGGAGTGGGGTGTTTTTTTTTGATTGGGTATAAATAAGATTGTCTGCCAGAAATCTACTTACGGCTGAGTGAGGTCACGCGTAATGAAGTCTGAACTCTTGAAGAGGAGGAAGATGTCACTGAGAGCTTTGCATTTCAGAGAGCTGTTCATTGCTATCCAGTAAGCATCCTAAACAAAAAAGATTATCCAAAAAATTTACCTTTATTAGCAGGAGAGAATGCAAGCTGCAGATTGATCTGAATATTACGCAGCATTTGAAATACATGCAGAAAATTATTTTTTATTTTGAGGAAAACTTCATCAGCTGTAACAAGAGACACAATAATTATTGCTTTTCTTATAAATACTCTGTGAAAAGTAGAGCAAATCCATTTAAAAAACAAAGGTTTTGCTTTACTGCTTCCAGGCATTTTCTTGGAATGCTTGACTGAATACAAGCTTCCTTTGAGAATACAATATAAAACATTTGGGTGCACTCATCCTTAAGGCATAGTTAAAGTACCTAAAAAATAACTGGAGGGAAGTTTATTGGGTTTTGGATATTTTCTTTTTTAAATGTGGGGATTTGAATCTTTATCCCAGGCAAAATTTTCAACTAGTATCCTAAATGAGAAAAGTCTGATCATCATGCTGTTATCTGTGACAAGAATACAGGGTTTTATGTAAGAAAAACAGTGCTATCTTGCATCAGCCTCACCAGTCCACCACCCAGCTCTAATCCATCAGAACAATTTGGTGTATTATACTTCACTGATATCTCGTCTATCACCTCTTCCCTCATCAGAGCCACTAGTGTCTTCTACTTTCCAATGCATTAAGATAAAACAAACTAAAAAAATCCTTGTGATAACATCAGTTACAAGTTTTGGGAGTCAGCATTCTTACCCTTGGAGCACTCCAGTTAAGTTTAGGAAAAACACTACCACCCAAGGAACTTATTGCTTCTTGCACTTTAGCTGTGAACTCCGGAAATTCTGGTGCCTGAACAAAACACAAAAATAACCCCATTTCAATACATTTAATAGAGAAGTGTAGCCATATTCTAAATACCATTAGAAATACATATTATAGAAGGAATAAATGTGTCCAAAAACAGGAACCAAGAACCCCACAAAAATAATGTATTTGTAGAAATAAATAACTTAAGAATCAACTCTGACATTCTTTCAATTAGAGAAAATTGAAAATACATTTCCAGTATTCACTCTCATTACTAGTAAGATTTCATAAACCTCAGGGGCAAACTCAAAACTTCATAAAATTCCTCACGAAAGCTGCAACAGCTGGCAAATACGCAAGTCAAATAAACAGACCTTAAATGCATACCTGTTGGTTTATACCCAATGGTAGATTATTGTATACAAATAAGATCTGAGCGGATTTAAAAATAAACTTTCAAAAATAGTTTGTTTAGAATTAAGCACCTCTTAAAAAAACCTAAAATACAAATATAGTAGCATTCTGTCAAAGTATTAGAAGGTAGAAAGAGACCAGTTCTGTTTTGTAATAATTCCTTAGTTGCAGCATTTAGGAATACAGTAAAAGAGCAAAAGTAAATAAATAAATAAAACAGGCAATTTGAGCCGCAGCTCCTCACTTAAGCCTTAGTTTTACAAAATGTTGTTAGTAATACTTTAAAGTAGCTCCTTAATAATATATTTCATCAAATAGAAGATACACTGCAAAGGAATGGGTTGAACTAGAAAAACTTGTCAATATGTAAACAAAAGATAGGGGCAAAAAACGTCCTCAGGATGCTGTAAACTCCACTCTGAATGTGGTGCA
Organism: Gallinago jamesoni; assembly: GCA_025769975.1. Classification (NCBI taxonomy): domain Eukaryota; kingdom Metazoa; phylum Chordata; class Aves; order Charadriiformes; family Scolopacidae; genus Gallinago; species Gallinago jamesoni. The sequence continues at coordinate 6,997,635 of JAOQGH010000001.1, read as the reverse complement.
ACAGAAAAACAAACCAGATTGCAGACCTTTAAAATAATATGAAAGGCTTCCAGGCACATGTCAAAGATTCTTCATGTAATAGAATTTATCACAAAAAGGATACAATAACACTATCTCTGCCTTAGAATTTTTAAACTCAATTCAAAGACTTAAAGATAACTTGTAGGGTAAAGCTAGTCAATGTCTCTAAAACAAAGCCCTCAAAGCCACAAAAGCGATCAAAAAAGTTCATCCATTTTGCCATCCTCCTTCTGCAGCCCCCCCAAAGGCAGACACTTAGAAAAACCCTCTCACATTTTAGCGCAGTGGCTTCAACTGAAGTTCAAACATTCTGAATCTTTCCTTAGTACGTTACCTAGTCTCCATGGGAAACTACACTTGAAAAACTGGAAAGCACTTATCTTGTTTTACTTTATTTTTAGAGCTTCAGTCAATTCTAGAAATTGTTCCTGCAAGAAATAAAACTCTTCATCCACTGCATTCTGATCTGATCGCCTCTTGTTTTGACAGAGGTCAGGAGTAACACTATATATGTAACACCACCACATACTAAGCCTCCCTGGAGAAATGTTACCATCATGTCATTTGATTAATACAAGTGAAGGAATATACACAAGAGGTTTTAAGGCTGCATAAACAAACTAGATTCTAACATTCCCTAAATTCTGAATGCCTGGCTTTGCAACCATCGATATTAATGCACTTTTTTTATTCACAGAATTTTCTACAGTCTCACATTCTAATTCTTCTTCAGAATATAGAAGGGATGAGGGAAACAAGTTCCACTTGACAACTCAGGTGGGTCATCAAATCAGAATAATCACAATCACAGCCCACCTTACTGCTCCCTGAGCCAAGAAACCAATAGAGAATTATAACCTGGGATTTACCATCAGGAAGATATGAATGCCCTAGGCTGACAGCAAATGCAGAACCATATTTCCAGCCTGTCCTACTATTCTATACACATTATGTTCCCTGTTCAACTTCCACATCACTACTTATCCATCCTCATCTCTTGTGGCAGCACTAGCTGAAGCTCTCCACCCTTCTGCATTCTACGCAGGCTGTTCCTTCACTCTCTTCATCACTGTCAAAGTGTTAACAGGCAACACTTAAAAGCACAGAAGTCTATTTCCATTCACTCAGTGGCCTCAAAGTAGTCCCTAGTTTCAGGTAAAGAAAGCAGATTTGCCATGGATGGAATCGTCAGAGTAATCCTCTACCAAATTTACGAGATGGTGAAGAGCACATTGTGAAATTCTGCTTCTAGAGTCTCTTTCTTTGACCAAATATAGGTGTATTTTTGTAGGAACTAGCCACAGGGACAAACCATGTTCATTATTAACCATTTATCAAAGTTCCAGGTTTAGCAAAAGAAAAGTCTCTGAACAGGAGCCACTTTGGAGGCCAAAACACCCCTCTTCTTCCTCTATCCAGCTTTTACTGCTGAGTAGGATGTTATACGGTATGGAATATCCCTTAAGACAATTTGGGTCAGCTGTCCTGGCCCTGTCCCCTCTCCTTCTCTTGCCTACCCCAGCCTAGTCACTAGGGAGGGGGTGTGGGGCAGACAGGGAAAAGAGAAAGTCTTGACTCTATGCAAGCACTGTGCAACAGAAGCTGAAAGTTAACACCATTCCAGCCAGTCCCAGAAAAATGTTAGCTGTAAAGCTGCAATCCACACACAGTACATAATGCTTCCCTAGCTATACAGAAATCACTTGGCTATACCCTTCTGATGGGTATCAGACCTCTTGACTATGTATTTCCTTCCTGTATTGTACACTATAATGAAACCTGATTCAAAAGTCTGATATTATTTCTTTAGCAACATTAACACGAGCTTCACAGAAGATAAAATACATACTAAAATCCTCGTTCCGAATAATTTACAATCTAATGAATCTACTTTATCAAAGCTTAGATATCTGAACTGAAACTATTAACATGCACAGATTTGGCATGTACTAGTTTTTAAATGTAGGCTATAAATTCTGTGCTGGCACACGCAGAACTCAAAGCAGGGCTGTGTTTATACTGCACCTATTCTAATGTGAGCAATTCAACACGATGTTGAACATTAGGGAGACAAGAGGACTGAAGTAACAGTATCAACGGCAGACAAGCAATGTGAGCATATTAACTCTGACAATGATAGGGCAACAGCAAGCTTCAAAAAAGATATAAAAAAAGATCATGGAAGCCTCGTTTCTATCCATCATGATCCCAATTCCAAGCAAGGCACAGTGAAAGGGCAGCATAAAGACAGGAGAAATTGGGGGGGGGGGGGGGAGAGAATAAATGTACTTTGGTGGAAATAATGTCCCAGGTGTAAGAGAAGAGCTGTGAAAATTGAGCTGCAGGGGCTCCATTTCTTCTGCATCCAGTCTGATTAAGTAATTGGGATATTCAAAGTGGTGAAAATGAAAGACAGCTATATTTAGAGCCATACTTCAGTTCATTTCCTATAGTCTGACACGTGTGTGATTGTTGGGGATAAAGAAAAGCATTTTATTTTTAGTTAAATAAAATAAAGCCAGCAAGACTTTTTTAAAGTTACAGACAAGTATACTGCCATCCCTCCAGAATGGTCTGAAAAATTTTAAACACAGCAACAGGTATCTCTAACTCGCAACAAGTTTATATCGCAAGGTTGCAGAAAGGATACTGCTGAGAAACCCATGTTAGGCTTTTACCTTAAGTGTTGTAGTATTCTCATCATCCGACCACTGTTAAAAATAAGAACAAATCAAATGTTACTGGTTTCCTGAGACATCCTTTATAATTTATGAGAACATCAGAATTCATATGCCTTCCTACAACATGTGGATTAAATGATTACCCTGGAGCTCCTGTAGCATAATATCACCATAATCCAATTATTAAGGTTGTAAATTAAGACAGGAAAAATACTATATATTCAGCAGAAGTACTATTCTGAGGTACGGATAAAAGACAATACCTGTATATTTTAATTGTGACTTATATCACAAACTTGGACATTTCAGAACTCAGCAGTCTTCCCTGTCTAAAGCTTGTCTCCAGCTTCAGAGTTTCCATCCTTACACACATGACCCATTAGATTCACTTGTATTTCTTTTCCACCACCTTTTTCTATCCCCTTACACTTTGTGCTTACATTTTCCAGCCTTTTTCCTTCTAGAACACTATTCTGAGCCATTATGGCCTCAGAAAAGTTCATTGTTTCTTGAAGTAACTCCTCCAAATATACTCTGCCTTCTAATTTTTCAGGGCATGAAACACCATTAAGTTCAATTGCAACATCCTTCAACATTCCCTACTCATTGTTACAAATGCAATTACCAAGAAATAATAGTAAAAAAATTCTACTCTGAAAAAACACAGAAACATTTTAAACCTTCCCTAATGTCACAGTATAATGTTTTTAAGTTTCTCAAGGCAACTACCAGAGAGTATTATTTTTGTGAACTACTCTCCTCACCTGTAAATTATGCAGAAAAGGTTACGTATTCATATTTTCTCAAGAGACTTGAGAAATTCATTGTATACTGACCTGTATTTCCTCTGCATCGTCACTCCTCTCCTGAGCATGACTCGGTGGATCTTCTCTAAAACAAAAAATTAGCATGAAAAAAAAATTAAACATTGGAGTTTGACTTGACCATATATATTACATTTCCACGGTACCTACCAGCTGTTGTTTTCCTAAGGAGATTAAGACTCAAAAACCCTGGCAGAGAAAAATCAGTGAGCCAGTACAGAAAACTGAAGGCTGAATCCCCTGGCATTAGACTTGGGTCCTTCCCAAAACACTTTGCTGCTTTCAAATTAGCAGATCACTTTCTGTTTTGAAAATGACATAACTGAAGCTTTTCAGCACTCTAATAGTCATTATTTTCCAACTTTACTGTGCTCTGACAGAAGCACAAATTAAACTTTAAAAAAATAAAATGAAGTTCAATTTAAATTGTGCTCTACCTCCATACTGCTTTTCCAAATAAAAATTTGTAAAACGTGGGTTTGAGACATTGACCTGTGAATTTCTGGTTCTGAAAAGATCATCCTATGGAATGTGAATACGTAGTCATTATCTTCTTCCTGAAAAGTTTCTTCTTCTGCACAGATGAGATCTGCTGTTGCAAGCCCTAGCGTATCTGGGAGAAAGCACTTGATTGCAAATATTGCCTTGAAATTTTAGGCGATTTTTGAAGTTCTTTAGCCAATATAACTAAGTGTGAAGATCTGAAAGGAGAAGACCAAACTCTTGAAAAAGATTATTATTCACAGCAAGTCAGCCTTGCAAACAGCGTAAGTTCAAATGTGCAACCCTGACAAAAAACAGCTCTTAACAAGCTAAGTCTCTGCAGCTCCCTAATGCACTTCCATAGGGATTAAACTATCAATTCAGTTTTTGAGATCTAGAGGTCAGATATCTGACTGAAGATTAAAAGCAATCTTGGCCTTGACTATAAGATCACATTCACTTCTAGCTAATAAAGTTCAACCCGGATAAAAATTGGTTTCTAAAAGGAATTTTAAATTGGAAACATCTTAAAATGTATAATTTAAGTCAATTATACAGCTATCCACTATTCCATTGAAAACAGCAGAAATTGTTTGTATGACACAGCTGTAAAGTCAAGCCCTGAGTTACAGTTTTTCTGAAGACTTACTAAAAAACAAGCGGCTGCTGCTAAAATACATTGTATAAATCTGCAGAAGCGGGTAACAATATTACCTCTTATCTAAAATGGTTTAAAAAACAATTCCAATTTTCTAGATACCTTTTATTAAATAAAAAAAAATTACATTAAAAAGACCTTTCATGTTTATAAGGTGTTTTAACAGCTTCAGTTTTATACAAATTTATACCTGAGAATTTAGACATAACTCCCTTACTCTCACAGCAGAATTGGCTGCTGTGTGAGATGCAAACTACTGGTTAGGAAATGACAGAGTGTGGACTGATTTCTGAGCCTGATCATTAACAAGATGTATGCATGCAATAATCTATAATTTGTAAGGAAGCCATACAATGAGATTCTAAGCAGAAAGCAAAGAACAAGGACTGGGTTCTTACCAACTATTTCTCCCATTTATTCATCTCATTCTTCTCCATCCAAAATCTTGGCGTAGGTATACATACAGTACATTCACCCTTACCATATGCATAGATTATATGTATGCAAATGATAAATCAAACTCAATCATTCCTAAAATTTTACATATAGTTTATCTTATTGAGATTTCAACTCAGGTAGTGTCACTTCACCCCTGGATAAAGCAGCAGGCAAATGAACGGCATGGGACAGGAAAGCCTCTGAGCTGGAGCTACCACACACAACCAGCAGGCTGTGCACCCCAGAGACTAGTAGACTTCACAAGGAAACGTGGAGGAAAAAATGAAGGAACTGTCTCCACTTGGTCTAGAATGAAAAGTATTATATGGATTTTAGGATCTGCATCAGGCACCAGCAAGTCCTTTTACTAACAGCAACAGTCAGCCCATTCACACGCTCATACAGTGTGAGGTTTACTGCAGCCAGACTGGTCAAATTTTAAGAACTCATTATGCAAAATATAATACATGTATACAAAATAGCACTGTGAATATAAAACAGCATTAATACTGGGGGGGTGCAGGGAAAACACTCTTTACCTTCCGGAAACCACAAGCGTTCCATCATCCAGCAAATATTCTTTCACATTCTCTGGTAGGGAAAGTATAACACTGGAAGAAACATGAGAATTTCTTTAACAATTCATTGTTAATATTACTTGTTAAAATAATAACAAGAGTTAAACAAAAATAATTTATGGGGTTTTTTTAATAGAACGTACCTCAATAACCTATGTATGAAAAAAATTATTTCTCTTTCTCTCCTCTCATCCCTTCCCAAAAAACAATGCCCATTTTCCCTCCAGTGAAGTAGAGGAGAAAGAGGCAAAAGTTTTACATGAAATGCACAAAAATGCCCCACTCCTTCAAACCTCTAAGACATTCAAAGAAATACCATGTCCAGCCAGCGAGAAGGAGACAAGATGTTGCTTTAACTAAAGGTTTCCCTTGTGAGATACAAACCAAAATATGCCTATACCACCCAAGTATTCCAAAAATGGAGGACTATCACTAAACTTACAAAAAATATGCATACACCAAACCCTAAATGACCTAAAAACCCTAGATTAAATGCTTTGATTACTAAAAGTCTGGTCAGCACTTTTTGATCCAACAGAGCAACTATCCTGAGCTTGACTTTCCTGAGTTACCAAGATGTTCTCCCAAACATCTCGTGACATGCAGCAGCATCTCCAAAACTGCAGAATTTGCTATACCTCCCAGAAATACACAGAAAGATAAAGTCAGCCACTTGGTTTAGGAGGGTTCAGCCTCAGTTTCTTTAAGCAACCAAGTGGGAAGAGCAATGATGGGGCTATGAGCTGGTGCTTAGTCCCACCAGGAGGACAGGGGTACCTGGCCTGCCCAAAACACCCCCTCAGAGTGGAGGGAGGAGCCCCCAACTCCTGGAACTCCAGCTTGATCAAGCCCTCCTCACCTCCACCCCAGCTCTGTCCTACACAGGTCCCCTATATCTCACCCAACACAAGCCCATTTCCAACCCAGCCCAGCGCACCCCCACGCAGCACCCCTACATCCCTCCACACACCCCGCTTTTCGGGGCCTAGGCCTACATCCAGCCCAGCCCCACACCGCCAGGGCCCAGCCGCCCCCAGCCCCACACCGCTCCCCTCACCTGCGGATAGTGACGGCCTTGAAGAGCGGGTACCACACAGAGAACTGGCAATGCACCACCTGCTCCTTCTTCATCCTCCCCCTCACTCAACCCCAGTCCGACCCGTTTCCCCCCACTACACCGCTCCCGGAAGCTCCCGCTCACGCCCGGAACCTTACTCCCCTCAGCGCTCGGTGCCACCCGGCCCGCTATTGGCGCTGCACACGGCACGGCGCCACGCGGCCCCGCCTCAGCGCTGCCGCGAGCGGTTCGCCTCAGGTCGTCTCAGCCCGCCTCAGCCACCGACGCTTCAGCGCCGCTCGGTCCCGGTCCCGGTCCCGGTCCCGGTCCCGCCTGGCCCTGCCCTCACTTCACCCGCCCTCGGCAGCGGCTCCCCTCAGCTGCCGGACCGCTCTCCCGGCCTCGTACGTGTGCGTGGCCCAAGGAGGAGGGGGAGGGTACCTAGGCGGTTACCTGGAGACCACGGGTGGCTTTAAGGGATCTGGAAGTGTTTTTTTCCCTGCCTAGCAGGTTTTCCTTTCTTGCTTTGCTTGTGCTTGTGTAGGGTTTCCATGCATCGGTGCAGGTTAGGGGTTGACTTTCTAGAAAGTAACTCTGCAGAGGGACCTAGGAGTCCCTGGTGGACAAGAAGTTGTGCATGAGGCAGCAGTGTGCCCTTCTGGCCAAGAAAGCCCGTGGTCTGCTGGAGCACATTAAAAAGAGTATAAGTTGGTAGGGCGAGGGAGGTCGCCCTCCTCTACTCTGCCCTGGTGATGCCATGTTTGGAGTAGTGCAGCCAGTTCTGGGCTTTCTACTTAAAAGAAGGACAGGGAACTATCCTGTCATGACCTCCAGTTACGCCAGGGAAGGTTTAGATTGGATATTAGGGGGGGGAAAAATAAAATCACCAAAGGGTTGTCAAACATTGGAACAGGCTGCCTGGGGAAATGGTGGAATCACCATCCCTGGAGGTATTTAACAGATGGGCAGATGTGGTGCTGAGGGACATGGTTTAGTGGTTTTTTGGGCAGTGTTGGGTAAGTGGTTGGACTCCATGATCTTAAAGGTCCCTTTCAACCCAGAGGATCATATGGTTCTGTGAAATGCAAACGTGCTGACTGGTGGTAACATGTTTAAAGTGACTTAGGAGCTTTAGTTTATCTTCAGGACACTTGTCTCGGCGTGCCGCTGGTTAAATTGTGCATAAAACACTGCCAGTGTCCACCTTGTAAATTCTTCATTAGAAACCTTGTATTTTGTTTTATCTTGAGCTTGGCTTAGGACACCATTGCTGAGCTTCCATTAAATTTGGTTGTGTCCAGCTGGGATGTGTAGTTTGGATCAGAGAATACCTTTTGAGAAGTGATTTATGAAAGCTAATCTATCTATCATGACTTGGATAGGTTAATATAAAGCCCTGGTAGCTTGGCGGTGCTCTAAGCTGATTCACGGGCCTCAGTTGGCTTAAGATTTTAACTCCTGGGAAGGATAGTTTGGAAACTGTAGAATGGTTGGATGTTGCCTTGAAAGGAAGCCTCTCAATAAAAGAATAAGCAATGGGAATAAAGTTACACCTTATATAAATGGTATGCCTTTTTCAGGTCTGAGTGTGATCCCCACATGAAATAAATGGAACAAATGGCATGATTTGCCAGCGGTAGCCTGTAATATTGGCCACAAAAATCACTGGAGAAGGTAGAAATGCGCCAAATAGGTCTTTTTTTCCATAATTTGTAGTTCAAGTGCTGTTGATTCATGCTAAGAAGGCTGATAAATGTGGAAGCTTTGACATAATCTTTAGGATTGCGCTGATAACTAGTAAAAATTTATATTAATGGAGTTTATGTAATTGTAAGTCAGGTAATCAGGTTCCCAGGCTGCTTTGTGAGCTGCATTGCATTTTTAAACTCCAGTGATGCAGTAGTAATTTTATGAGATGAAAGAACTTTCCTGTCTGAGGGCTGCGGGACAAGGTCTATTCTGAAACCTAACACAGGGCTTTAGAAACCTAACATTGTAGTGTCAAGTTTAATTTTCAGTCGCAGCTAATTTTATGAACAAAAGGTGTAGCCACCCTTGGCAGTGTGACTAATGTGAAATACCAGAATTGCAGCCTTCATTTCCCTAAAAGATACTTCAGCTTTCTAAGAGCAGAAATTCTCGCTTCTGTACAGTCAGCGGAATTTGGAAATAATTACTTTTTGGAGGAACTTTTTAAAATGTCGCTCATATATAGAGTTATGGCACCCACTTGTGGAGGAATTAAAAACTACAGAAACTGAGATAGAGTACTCTCTCTTTTCACCTATTTTAGATTTTAGTGATCACTGTAATGACTGAAGCTGTGTAATTTTTTGTTATTTTAGGTTGCAAATCACCCTCTAATCTCTCTGCTGCAGAAGAGAGCAAGCTGTGTTGAAAAGAGCTTCTGCCGTGAGATGAAGTTCTAGTACGTTCTTATAACTGATACAGGTAAGTGTTAATGCCCTTGTACAAACCATTACTAGAGCTGCCTGTGGGATTTAGGGTTCAATTGTGTTAATTCGTGTTTGAGAAAGATACACTGATACTTGGGAGCTCACGTAGAAGGATTAGTATGATCAATGGAACAGGATTTCCTGTGAGGGGAGAATCTTCTTATCTTAGTGGTTGGAAGGGACCTCTGAGAGAATAGAAGAGGAAGACTTATTCAGCCCGATCAAAAAAAAAAAAAAACCCAAAGTTTAACAAGGATATGGTTCACTGTCTACGCACTTGATATGTTTATGTTGTCAGTCAAAAAGGCTGTAATTCTTTCCAAACATAGGAGGTGAATTTCTTGTAACTAGGTATGTGAGGGCTTTATATTTTTAAAGCTGTTAAGAAAGAGCCTGCACTGTGTACATTTTGAGGAAATGGATTGATGGATTTTTATTGGAGGAAGTGAGATTTAATCCTGCTGGTGAGCAGAAATGTTTTGTACTACCTATTCCTCTTAACTACTTTGTGGAATTAAATGCAAATCTTGTATGTAAGGAAGCTCATGTTGGTGCATGTTCTTAAACATTTCACAAAGGTGGAGCAGATGTTACCATAAAAGGATAAAGGTGAAGTAAAAAATGAAAGTGCTAAAGCCGAGTATGACGGAGAAGGTGATCCCACACCTCTGGTATTGTTCATTGCTAGAGACCCCCACAGAGCCTTACTGAAATCCTATTTGAAGTCAATGGAAAGATTCCTGTTGACTTTATTGAAAGTTTATGACCATCAATGCTAAAATTTCAGTTGCCTTTCGCACAGTGTTAGCCACATCGTTCCCAATAGGAGAGACTGACGTGCTTTGGTCACACTAGCTCCACGTGCCACCTAGACTTGCAACACATGGTTGACTTTTTGACCTTGTTTTTTGGGGAGAAGGATTGAGTCAAATAAACAGTTTACTTGTTTATTTGTGATGTGTGTAAGGTGGAGGTAGTTTCTAGTTCTGGTCCTTTCTTAATAGCAGGTAATTTTTACCCCCAAACTTATGCTCTTAGTGCAAGATTTTTTTTCCACTTTCACAGCGGAGTCCGTAGTCCTGTTGTGGTAACGCTGTGTTGACAGAACACTTCACCCAGATCAGAATGAAACAATTTGACTAAAATAGATCAATTCTGTCCCTCTGTGTGTCTGCCCTTTGAGTAGTTTTGGAGAGTGTCTTCAGCCAGCACAACTGCTCGGCAGCTGATAGGGCTGTTACAACTATGTAAGTCAAGGATTTGACCCAAACTTCCCCTTCTCCTTTTAATTGTTTGACTCTGATCAGGTGAAGCTGAAAATGTGAATGACACTTGCCATCACATGTCCCTAACTTTCTCCAGCAAGTTTTATTTGTTAACTTAGAATGCAGAAATGAACCTTTTAACTTTACTCTGAAAGCAAATATTGACTTTGTTTCATAGTAATCAGGACTTTGCACAGGAGAGGGAAAAGCCTGACATTCCTGAAAATGGCAGCTGAGACATCCACAGAAGTTCCAAAAACTGCTAGACAATCCGTCCTTAAAGAAGAGGTATAGCATGCTTGGGTTTTGATACATGTTTAATTGTTAAATAACAATTATTTGACACTGGTCAAAATGTTTGTGAGTGCAGAGTAAGAAATGCTATAGATGCTGTATGTTTGTAAAATCTGTTCAATAGATGAAACACTTCTTCCTGATGGCCAGAGAGTTTAAAACAGGTGACATTTCTCTTTGTTGAAATAATCGTAGAAAGTATCAATGCGGGGAGAGAAATCTACAGTGTTGCACTATTTTAAGCTGCTTTTTTTTAGGATTTTGTAGTTGTTTCTTGTATTGTCTGTTCAGGCTGTTTTCAGTGTTCAGAAATAATGCTGCTACCTCCGAGAGACTATGAAAACAAGTGGATCGTGAAACTGAGCCTTGTTTCCTTTCCTTTAGGATGAACCACTGAGGGTTGCCTTAACATTTAGGATTGTACCTTCTTTGATGCTTTCTGAAAGAGTTTGAATGTAGGTAATTGCTGAAGACACTAGTAAGGAAGTGGTAAGATTTTTTTCAAAAAATATTGTGCTCACATCTTCACAGAATCAGAAAATACTCGGTCCTGAGGAGGGAATTTGGAGTTACTTCTGGGTGTTTATTAGGAGCACTTGCACCCTAATTTAAACTACTAAATATCGTTTCTATTCTCTTTTAAATGGATGGTGCTAAAGGCAGGTTTGGAAACAGCATTGATGCTGTTATAGCACAAACGTAGTTTCTTTTATCCAGTGTTCTTTCCTTGAAATGAACATAGTCTTGTAATTTCTTTAAATTTCAAGGTACAAAACTTTTTCAGAAAAGAAGAGACTCACATTATTGGGATATATTTATGGCTTTTTCTCTTGGGTTTTTTTTTATGAAGAATATTTCTCAAGCATAAAGGGCTTAATTTTTGTAAGCTTTCTGGGTTTTCTACTAAGACCTGTGTTTTTGCAGGTAATGTTGTAATTTTATCCTGTCTTTTTTTGTGTTTTTTTTTTTGTTTTCCATAATGCCTTTTAAACCTTGTCCTTTGGAATGTTTTACTGTTTGGTGTCATTGGAAGTTTGTTACTAGAGAGTACATATTTTAAGCTTTTTTTCAGTCATTTTGTGGGATTAATATGGGAGAGCATTTATTGTGCCTCTGCCAGTGGCCCTTATATTGAAAGTGGTTCTGTGACTCTTCAGTAACTACATGGTCTGATGTTGGAATATTTTCTTTCACTTAAGTAGCAGCTGATCTTACTTCTTCCTGCTTCCGGGAACCCACAGTCAAGCTGTTGTAAGCAAAAGCAGATAGTATTTGCCCATCAAACTAATAGGTAAAGGAATAAAAATAAATCATTCTAAAACTGAGTATGGTAAGTGCAACACATCCTGCAAAGTGTCCTAAGGCCCTAAATATAGGATTTAGCAAAGCAGAAGTTACACTTCTGGGCCAGCTTCCACAGGTTTTAGTTGCACAATCCGACAAGGCAGGTGACAAAACTCTCATTTTTTTTTTCTAGGGAAACCTGACAACTTTCAGTTTTCTCACCCTGTAGGCTGTTAGCAGCAAGGGTTTGACTTGACTTTAGAGGATTGTGGAACGCTTCCATTGTAAATATTTATGCTGCATGTCCTGTAGTACTTTTTAATTATTGCTCCATGATAATAGAAGCCAAAAGCTGTACTTAAGAATATCTGATTAAAATAAGATGCTTTGTGTGAGGTGGTTTGTTTTGTACACATAAAACCTTCTTTTTTCTTTTTTAATTTTGTCTTTTTGGAGCTTAAATATGTCTAATTTCTTACAAACTAGGAATCTCTTTTTCCTCCAGTATTCCTGGGAACTGTGATACGGTTCTGATTTCAGCCATTTTCCCCTTTCTTCTTAGCAAATGGTAACTTGATGGCAGGGGTAATGATCTGATCTGCCAGTTCTGTTGAATGCTGCAGCAATAAGGGACCACGATCAATAATCTAGTCCTTAGTGTTCCCTGTTGTTTAAAAAAAAATTATTAACACAAAACGTTTGGCTGTGTTTACTTAACTGAAGTATATTTATTCCTCTCCTTGAGTAACCAATGGAAGACAATTTTCATCAGTTTCTCTTTTGGATCTTCCTGTGCTTTACTTCTGCAGTGATTTAGGAGTGAGTGCAAAGCTATTTTAAATACACCTGAATGCTTCCAAATGGAATTACTTCTTGTACCTGTAATCATAGAATCATAGAATCACATGGGGTTGGAAGGAACCTCTGGAGATCATCTTGTCCAATCCCCAATCAGCATAATATACTTCATCTTCTTCTTTCCTTCTTTTTTCTGAGTTTGTGACCACAAAGTAATTAGAAAGTCCCTTTCAGAACACGTAGCTCTCATTTGCCAATCCCTCTTACGTGGTGTCCCTCGGGGCTCAGTTTTGGGGCCGGTCTTGTTCAATATCTTTATTGATGATCTGGACAGGGGGATTGAATGCACCCTCAGTA
>JAOQGH010000001.1:6932467-6984341 GCA_025769975.1 Gallinago jamesoni | reverse complement strand
GGGAGGTGGTGGAGTCACCATCCCTGGAGGTATTTAAGAAACGTGTAGACGTGGCTCTTCAGGGCATGTTCTAGTGGCCAAGATCATTGGTTTGTGCTGGGGTGTTGTGTGTGGGGTTGTGAGTGTGGGGTTTAGTTGGTGGGTGATTTGTTTGGTTGGTTGGTTGGTTTTGTGTGGGGTTTTTTGTTGTTTGTTCTTTTTGTGGTTTGTTTTTGTTTTGTTGTTGTGTTTGGTTTTTTTTTTAATGTGGTTGGACTCGATCTCAAAGGTCCCTTCCAACCACTAAGATTCTGTGATTCTGTGAAATATTATACTTTCCAAAATAAATGCCAAAACTCCTACATGAAAAATTTGTGTAGCTGCGTTTACAACCATAGGAGTGCTATTGTAATTTCAAATGCCTATCCAAATAATTGTTCTGAAGAATATATTTTAAGAATTACATGAGTTTATCCAGCTCAGTTATAATTTACTGGACACCTGTCCACTTCTGATTTGCCTTCTGCCTCCAGGTGACGCTGTACTGTGCTTCTGGACTCTAGTTATAGCTGCATCATATAGTACATTTTATTTCTCTATTTTTTTTTTTTTTTTTTTTTTTTTTTTTTTTAGTTGGTGAATCTCTCACTTTTAATTTCTACACGGCCACATGGGCCCTTGTCCTGCACTAGAGGATTGTAGTGTCCAGCCACGTGAATGGCCTCTTGGACTTCATCCTTTGCTACAATTTAATGTTGTGGGTTTTTTTCCCAGATCCTCTTTTCCCCTTGCTTACGCTTGTTCTGTTGCTGTCAGCAGTGTGTCTCATTAGACAATAGGAAGTAATAATTTGATCATCTTGCTGATTACTTCTGATTTCTGTGGTTAGACGTATGGCCAACTTGATACAAAATTTTGGAGAGTCTGCAAAGCTTAAAATACCTTAAAACCTTTTAAAGTACTTTAAAATAACTTTAATACCTTAAACTACCTTTCAACCTTTAGCAAAGCTTAAAATACAAGTTACATTAAAAGAAGTAAACTGCTGGGCTAGTACCTAGGGTTTTTTCTCTTTTAAAGGAATTACGTAAAAGATGAAGAAACATCACGGGGAAAATAAAGTCATTTAGCTCAGAATAGACATTGCGTAATAATGTTAATGCCAAGCACTCAATCAGCAGCTCTCAGAAATCCTAAAAAGGGCAGGTATGTACCACTGCTCGCAGTTACAGAAAACAGCAGTTTACACAAGGGTACAGTCTGACATCCTGGTAAGAAAAGTTTCAAAATAGTTTGGTTTTCGGTCTTGCGTGCTTAGGTGTTAGGCCATGCTCTCTGATAAGCGGGCGCTCGTGATCACCAGTGTAGCTAAAGTCTGGGCAGACCAGTGCCCCCTTTTTCTTTCTCAGCTGAAACATGACCTTTGTAAAATCCTTCTGAAAAGATGAGGATTTTCCAGTACACAAAATCCCACTGATTTAATTGAAACTTGATTATAAAAGTCAAGTTAAGAAAAGGACTTCATTTCTATTCATAATCAAGAACTTGGAGTAAATGTGAGTTTTTTTCCGTATTATCTACAGGAATGTTGTTGCACGTGCCTGCATGTATTCTGATGCTGAGATTTTGTCTTCAAAAGAATCCAAAAATACTTGTGTTGTTTTTCTCCTTAGGCCCCAAATATCTTTGGGATTGATCTTATAATGTGTGTAACAACGAATTCTTTATTTTAGGTAATCGTAGAAAAAAAATGGTTGAAGCTCGAAGAAACAACTTACACTGATCCCTTTGGTAAAATCAGGTAATTGCCCTCTGGCATGTCACATTCCTATAATGGTTCCAGTTGTGCAGGCCAGCCCCAGGCTGGAGAATGTGAGCATTACAAACCTGTTGCTCAACACCAGATGAGATCTCTTCATTGTGCAATTCCTTTATAGTTCATAACTCTTCAGAGAAAAAAAAAAAAAAAAAAGTCTTGCTCTGGCAGAAACGCTAGCACGTGGGATCAGGTTTGGCTCCCAAGTCCCTTTGGGCACGTTGGACCTTGGTTTACTTTGCAGTTTCTGTCCCTTGTAAAGAGGCTGCGCAGAAGCAAGTTCTGACTCTGCAAATAGACCGTGGTGATCAGAGAATCCATTGTGGCTTTTCTGCTTTTTTCATTCAGGGCTTTTTTCCCTGCTGATGGTGCTGGATCTTGCATACTATTGACAAGTTACTGGCCTGTTGTATATTATCACACCTGTTGGGTTCTTCTCTGTGCTTCAGTTTTGCTGTATTTATCTAGATGTGACACCACGGCTTTACTTCCCTCCCCTTAATCTCTATTAGATTCTTTACTGTTTGCTTTCTCCAGTGCCTCCCAGTTCATCAGCAAAGTATCCTTCTAAAAAATAGCAAAGATTGGAGATTTTGTGAAAAGATTTCTACTGCTGGTGGATTATTTGGTTTTTACTCATCCCATTGCTTACTTTGCGAGAGAAGCTTTGCTCTTCCTAGCTTTTGTGCTCCTCATCTGCTCGAGTAAGCAAGCTGAGAGTTCACAATGACTTACACTATAAACCTTATGCAAAAGCGAGATAAAAGATAGAATGCACATGGTCTTGTTACAAAACTGTCTTTCAAAATCTGACATGTTTAATATATAAATTGCTTTATTTTGCACTTTTCCAGAATCGCTTTTGTAAGACTTGTCTGTTCTGTGCCAGGCATTTATGTCTTTCTCTCTCCTTCCTTTAAGTAGGCAAAACAAAATTCTACTACAGACATTTTATAGTGCCAGTACATGCCAGGGCTTGCCTAAGGCCAGCTGCTTTCTTACCAGGCCTCACTGTGTGATGGTATATTTTGCTTTTAAATTACAGTAGCAAGGGTAGAAGAAGACTTACAAGCAAACTGGATATTGTTCCTTTTAATGTATTCATTTGTTCTTTTCACTGTGTTAAACAGAACTTGGGAAACTGTAAAGCGTACTGGCAACAAGAAGGGCGTTTCAGCTGATGGTAAGACGTTGGTGACTTTTTTTTTTTCGTTTTGATTTTTTTTCCTGTGAGAGTTCTTCCGATAAACTCACAGTGCAGAGTTAGACCCTGTCTGTTTCTGGGTGGGTGAGGATGCAGAACAAATAGCTCAGCAGAGCTTGCTGTGCCCCTGAGCAAGTGCGGGCTAATGGAATGCTGACTTCAGTGCTGAAGAACCAGAGCCTCGCTGGTAGGAGTGTTTTCCCAAGATCATTGTATTCGCTTTAGAACAACGGAGCGATTTCAAAGACGTGATGGATGCCCTGGTAGCGAGCCGCTCACAGACCAGTGAATTGGGTCTGCGGGTAGGGGCAAGGGATACACTTCTCTTTGGGCAAAAGAGGGACATGGTTTAGCCATGAAAGGAGTGTAGGAGGGGATTCCATACAATGGCTTCGAAAGATCTCCACAGGTGAGAGGCCCCTTCCCTAGGTATTGGTGGGCTGAGGCTCAGTCTTGCTTGGTGCATGTGCCTCTCGTACTTTGAAGACCCCATTTTGGGCTTTTATCTCTCATCGTGCATGATATAAGGAGCTTAAATTCATCGCTCAGGATTCTGGAGGAGGCACCTAAACGTTTCATGCTCAGAGTAACGCTGCTTGGCTTCCTTTCCAGATGTAGCACTAAATACTCACATTCTGCTGTACTCAAATCCTATGTCCTTGCGTTTTCCTTGCTATGTGTAGGTGTAGCAGTGATAGCGGTACTACAGAGGACTCTGCACTACGACTGCATCGTCCTGGTGAAACAGTTCAGGCCCCCAATTAACAGCTATTGCTTGGAATTTCCTGCAGGTAAGGGACGGAAATGTGTCTTTAGATGTGCTCAGAGTGTCAAGATTGATGAAGTAGCTCTAACCAGAAAATCACGGTGAGCTCTGGAGCTCAGTGTGCTATTCGGAAATAGCAATATTTGATAGTGAAGAATACAAAATAAAGATAGTTCCTTTTAGCAGATTGGAGGCATTTTGCAGAGTAACCTGCTGTTAGAATATTGCATTTCCTTCCACTCCTCCTTTCTGTAAGAGCTGAAGCATTTGGCTTCTTTCTCTCATGAGACCATCAGTGTCATTTCCTGGGAAGGCCACACACTTCTGTGGAGAACGAGTTGAAGATACGGGCAGCAGCGTGATGAATCCTGCAACTGGAATCCTTCCGGACACCTTGGTTTATCCTCTGTAAAAATAGGGCAGTGACACTCTGTTTCACCTCATTTGTAAAGCTGGGTTAGACCTCAGGATGGGTATTGGGGGTAAGCAATAACTTTTAAATGGTTCTTGTGTAATATTTCTCTCCCAGGCCTCATTGAGGAAAATGAGACTGCGGAAAGCGCTGCCTTGCGAGAGCTGGAGGAAGAGACCGGGTACAAGGGGGAAGTCGTTGAATGTACTCCAGGTCTTGGCTCTTTTTTTTTTTTTTTTAAATTATTTTTCCAAACTAATTCTGTCTTTGATGGGTACTCTAAATGTCTAAAATGCTCTAAACTATAGGAAAAATCTGTGCAGAAAAGTCTACAGATGAGCAGGGAGCAGTATCCCAATGAGATTTGGTCCCTGATGAGTCAGTTGCTGAGCTCCTGTTAAAACATACAAGGGCCGAAGCAACAGTTTGGTGTCTGTAGGAAAAACTTTGCTGTTAAGATACTTTACACAAAACTGAACTACTCAAGCTGGGATTTGGCATTTTAGTATAGAAGTCTAAACTGCTGGACTTAATGTGAATAACATCTGTGAACTTAGGGAGAAAAAACACGCTGCATGATGCAGTCTGAGCAGAGGCCACCCTCACGTGGTCTGGGGAGGTGACAGTACACAGGTTCTCCAACCAGAAGGAAGGAAGGAGAGAATAATTGGAGTAAATCCAGAGATCCTTTGCAGTGTGGCTGTTGCCAATCCAGAGCTTCCTACAAAAAGCAAAATGGAGGCAAAAGGAGAACCGTAAATAAAATGTGAGGAGGTGGGCAGAAAGGTGAGGAACTTACGCAGGATTTCAAGTAAATGACATTACAGCTGAGACGGGGCTCTTGGGTACAGATGTTTGCTGGAGACCGAGAGATGGAGACAGTTGAGGGCTGAGGAAGTCTATAAGGAATATATATATATAATGTTACAGTATAATCTTCAGTCTATGGAATGGAAAGCAAACCTTGGTGCTGAAAACAAGTCTTACAAGGAATCTTACAGAAACATTACTTTTAAGAACTTGTGAAAGCAAACTTTTACCAAGTCTTCCAGCGTGAATATACGCGAAATGTGTTCTCCTGTTGTATCAGATAGATTTCTGTGATGGCTTTTGTTAAAGTATCAAGGTCCCCAAGTTCCACTTTTGAAAATTAACCCTCTTCATGTCCTTGTTGGCAGCTCTCTGCTTGGACCCGGGTTTGTCAAACAGCTCGACACACATCGTGAGCGTCACCATTAACGGAGATGATGCTGAAAATACAAGACCTAAGCAAAAACTTGGTGAGTTTTGAACTATTTATTTAAAACTTCTGGTACAAATGGTACAAAAATTTGTACCATGTATTTAAAAATTTTAAAATATTTTTTTAAAAATAGTTTAAAATAACTATCCCTACTGCTGCCTCTCTTTGGTCCCAGCCAACTTAGATGCCATACGTCCTTCAAATCACTAGATAAGCAGAGCCATGTTTCTTTGCTAAATTAATTGGGGAGGCCTGGATGTTGTGTCAGGTGCTGGCATGCCCAAAATGAGAAATTTAGGTGCCAAACATCAGTGAGAGCCATAAGCACCTGTGAACCTAGAAATTCCTCTTATTTGTGGCTTGGAGCTGGAAGTAATTAGAGTCACTCACAATCAGTCACCTGTCAAGATGCTTTTTAGCTGTAAACTCACATGTATTTCAAAATCCTTCACTTACCGCTTTTTTGGTTTTAATTACAGATGATGGAGGTACGTTACATAGCTGACTCAGAGTGACAGTAAGGTCAAGTGTGATCTCTGCATGGCAAGTTTTACTTCGAAAATGTCAGTTAAAACTGTTTTTTTATTTGATCTTGGTTAATATCCTGACCCTAATTAAACACGCATGCGATTGGCTTTAGCCCGGACATGGAAATTCCTGTGGGGAATTGTCGCTTCAAGAATTGTACCCATCGCCCCGCTACCTCAGGAAATACAAATGACCAAATACACAAGAGCTGTCGATCGAGCCCCAAAGGCAGCAGATTGAGACGGACGGGGAGGTGTGCGCCAGCACAGATTCATCAGGAACAAACTATTTTGTCTGTGGGCTCTTTTAGTTTTCAAACGCCTCTACAATCAATCCATCCCTGTACCACCATAAGCCAACCCAAAGTCCCCTTCAGCAGTGTATTTTCCACACTCAGAAGGGAGAAGGTCTCCTCTCAGGATTCTTACCCCCATAGCTGTCAGTTACACCGTTGTTCCCAGCTCTTTCTCCCAAACGTGTTTTTTAATTACCCTGGTCACCGCCTTCCCCCATTTAATGGACATTTTTGGTGATACATGAAGGCTCACAGCTTTTGGATGGTGATGAGCATTAAGCCAGTTTGTTTCCCCTTCTAAACTATAAGAAACTATAAGTGAGTCGACTTCCTTTACTGTTCACTAATTTTAAGGTGCATACATTTATTTTTCTTCTCTCTTAGAATTTGTGGAAGTTATTTCACTTCCAAAGAACGATCTGCTGCAAAGGATTGATGGTAAGAGCTTTCTGACATTTAATGCACAACGCGAGCTTCAAGAAACCTTTAGCTTCTCACGTCATAGCTCCTCACAGCATTTCTCATCCCAAAATACTGTATCATCTCCAACAAAAAGCTGAGAGAGAATTGGCCAGGTCTCCGTTAGCGACAGCATTAGGTGTTAGCATTAAAAACTCATCTGGAATGTTTCATTTTAGTAAAGGGCTTAAATTTCTGTAGAAAAGAAGTTCTAACAAGATCTCATAATTTATTTTTTTTAATTTTCAGAACTCATAGCAGAAGAGCACATTGCAGTGGATGCCAGGGTCTACACTTACGCCTTGGCCCTGAAGCGTGCGGCAGAAAAACCGCTCCAAGTTCCTTTTATGAAGTTCTAAAACCAGATGATGAGAAATTGAGTTGAAAAGTGCCTAATTCAGATGGCTTAGAAGTCTAACTCTTCTTGTAACAAAGATCCTCTGCTTTACTTGTAGAATAAATAAAAAAAAAGGCATTTGTAGGAATGATTCTGATATTTTTATCTGGAATTATGTAACTGACAGAAAGTATTTCTTTTGACTTCTCAGACTATCGGGTCCTGACAGAATAATCATAATAAAAACACTGCTTAATTTTCAGAATGGCTCGGTTCTCGCTGTATTTGTCGTTGCACTCACACTTCAGCGTAGGGAAGCAGTAGGTGGTGGTGTAAGGAGCCGAGGCCAGCAGGAAGAGCGCGCGTTTCTCTGGTTCACAAGCAGCAGCGTTTCAACAACTGTGGCAGGAGCAGCAAGAGGTGCTGAGGGACACCTCGGTGTGGTGTGCGTGCCCAGGCTGCAGGGTTTGGAAAGGCAGCACCAGGTGCTTCCTTTTGTGATGCAGGTGAATTAGGTGAGCGTGCATAATTAGGAAGACTTTTCCAGCTCAGACATGAAGCAAAAAGCTTGCTGAAGATTTTCTTAACCTTCACCAGCAACAGAGTTACTTTCAAGCTAAGCATGAGAGAAGACAGAATAAGATCAAAGTGTGAAATCAAAGAGCCATTGATTACAGCTGAGGGGGAAAGCTCAATGATTTTTAAGGGGAGGAATCTTGAGATTTGTTCTTTAATTCAGGCTGCTAAAACCTGATCAGAATTGTACTCTGGAAAGGATAAGGATTTAAAAAAAAAAAAGTCTTCCAAAGGTCATCCTGCCGCTCCGCTCTGCTGAGGCCCCATCTGGAGCACTGTGTCCAATTCTGGGCTCCCCAGTTCCAGAAGGAGAGGGAACTGCTGGAGAGGGTACAACAGGGGGCTACAAAGATGAAGAGGGGCCCGGAGCACCTCTCTTACGAGGAGAGGCTGAGGGACTTGGGTCTTTTTAGTCTGGAGAAGAGAAGGCTGAGGGGGGATCTGAGCAATGCTTATAAATACTTAAAGGGAGGGTGTCAAGTGGATGGGGCCAGTATTTTTTCAGTGGTGCCCAGTTACAAGAGGAAAGGGCACAAACTGGAACATAAAAAGTTCCATCTAAACATGAGGAGGAACTTCTTTACTTCGAGGGTGAGAGAGGTCACCATGCTGCCCAGGGAGGTGGTGGAGTCGCCTTCTCTGGAGACATTCAAAACCCACCTGGACAAGTTCCTGTGCAACCTGCTCTGGGTGGGGGGCTGGGCTGGACTGGACCCCGTATCATCCTTTGATTCTGTGACCTACCCCACTAACAAAGCATGTCAGAAGCGATCCAAATTTGCATAGCAATTACATCTTGCACAGATAAGACACAGGAGAGAGCTTAATTAAATAAGTTTATTGTCTACCGTTTACAGTTGTTACATTGCCGCTGTAAAGCGCGACAACATAAATAGATTTTCAGCAGGAACTCCCCGTTCCCTCCTCCGAACGCCCACCGAGGAACCAGGCCTTGTTCTTGGGTCTCACCAAAGCGAAGTGGACATGGAGTTTCAGTGGCACAGTTTTCACAAGTACATGTTGAAACAAAAAACTACTGGGCTGACTGGCGACCGCAGCTACCGGGCTGTCTCACGGGGGGGCCCGGTGCCTGCCCTGCAGCAAATGCACCACAGAACCGGTTCAGGGGTGAGATGAGTATCAGTCGCTGGTAAAACGTTTGCTCTTCCACCCTTAGAGCTAAGAGGGAGGTGCTCGGGTGGGAACACCACAAAGGAATAAGGAGCGCTGAGTTCAGTGATGGGGAAATGCCAGTTAAAAAAAAAAAAAAGTATAAAAAATTGAATGTAAAATACAGGCTACAAATAAATTTTGTGGAGAACACTGGCACGTGGCAATCTGAACTCAGATTTCTATTTTTTTTTCTTTTCCTATTAAGGATAGAGAAATAAATTTAACATTTTAATGCTGTGTGCAAAAATGTTTACCGCTATCAAACTGATCCGTTTTCCCATCTCACTGTAGTGTTTGAACGGCAAGGTAGATGAATTGGTTTCCAGCATTACAGGCAACACTAGATAATACTTAAACAAGATAATGTAAACTTTATTCTTAAGGCAGCTGGTACTAATGCTGCGCACGGGCATCGCTCGATGCCCATTACAGTCATGGGACGTGGAGCACTTTAAAACAAGTCAAAAGAAAACAGCATTATTGGACTAAATGACACGTGTCGTCAAAATACATTTCCCTTTCACACAAACCATGAAATATTTGGACATCTAGAAAAATAATGCACCTACTCCTCCAACCTCAGCCTGTTCTTTTACAAAGATTTCAAAATACTGATAAATAATAGTGACGGCGAGCAGAATGCCAGTGCCCGACCCGATGGCTCCCAGAAAGTCAGCCAGTACCGACAGGGCACCGATGCACAAACCACCAAAGGCAGCTGCTGTAGGGATGTACCTGTACCAACAACAACAACAACAAAGGATTCACACCCAGGAATTTTCACCCAAGGACTCTAACAATACATCTACTACTAAAACAACCAGCAAAGTTGGCATTGCACTTGCAGCTCTCCCATTAGCTCTCGCCATCTTCCATATTTGCACCAAGTAGAAACTAAGAGAAATATTCACTGATTGGAAAACTGTGTGAATAACTCAGCACTGGCAAAGCTTTGCAATTAAAACTATAACAATTTTATAGATATGCATGCTCTGTAACCTCCTCAGGACCAAGAAGAACTGCTTTAAATACGCAGGGATGAATCTACCTTTCAGGCTTTACAAACTGCATAAAATACCGCTTTTGTAGTGTCATCTTAGTTCAGGAACGGTAAATTAAACAGCTGTGAAAAATCAAGGTATCTTCCTTTTACAAACATGGAGGGGATTTATCCCAAATTTCCTCATTATGCTGCTTAAACAAAAGACTCTGCCGGTTAATATCTTACCTACTGCTATAAACATCTGCGTTCCTAGGAAAGGAGCTGAATGGGAAGAATCTTAATATTTGCGCTGGAAATGGGTTTCAGATTTTTCTCAGATTTTTTCCGAGAATATCCTCTCCTTTTGATACCCCCCCAGCCCCCCAGCTGGGCGGCACTGCCAGGAGTCAGCCTTCCCTTACCTGTTCAGCTCGTGAACCATGGAAGTATCCCTGTGGCCTCTCATCACCATTTGCTGCTCTTTGAGTTGCTTGGCAACCTGCAAAACCCAGCATTTTCTGAAAACTGCTGCCGCGTTTCATAGTCACCCGCTATTTAATCAGAGCAATAACTGATTAGTTAGGAACCAGTCAGCTCTTAATTAAGGGCAGTGTTTGAAAACATTTAGGCACGTTTATCAGAACACCTACATCTTTTGCTGATGAGCCAGACACCTCAATCCAAGTCTTTGAGAAGAACGCACAGGATCCCAACATAAATATGATATAAACTATCACATGGACAGGATCCTCAAATATTGCACCCATGGACTCTGGAGGGGACAAGTAGTAGCACAGGCCACCAACAGGGTAAGAGCGAGCGGGGCCACCGCCACTGACGTCCTGTGAGAGAAGAGGAAAAATGCAATTAATTATTTCTCCCAGATGTCTTGCATTCCTATTTCGTATTTACAGAGGAATTCCTCTTCAACATTTAAAACAGCTTTTTTTTATACACAAATGTTTTCTGCTGGTTAAATAGAATCATAGAATTGTCTATGGTTGAAAGGACCTTCAAGATCATCTAGTCCAACCATCAATCCAACTCTGATAAAAAACCATCACTAAATCACGTGCCTAAGCACTATGTCAACCTGTCTTTTGAACACCTCCAGGGATGGTGCCTCAACCACTTCCCTGGGCAGCCCATTCCAAGGCTTAATAACCCCTTCAGTGTAAAAGTTTTTCCTAATACCCAATCTGAACCTCCCCTGGTGCAACTTGAGGCCATTTCCTCTTGTCCTATCACCTGTGACAGAGAAGAGACCAACCCCTGACTTTCTACACCCTCCTTTCAGGTAGTTGTAGAGAGCAATAAGGAGCGAGATCCTCCTTTTCTCCAGGCTGAACAACCCCGGCTCCCTCAGCCTCTCCTCATAAATACCAGAGTTTCACAATGAAATAATACCTAATACAAATGGATTTATGCAGTTAAAAAAGCATTACGATACTTACCGCCCACTGTCCTAGTAAGTTCACCAAGAAGTTGCCGCTAAACCGAACAGACAACATCTGGGAAATAACGTAGAGGTTGGAAACTAAGGCAGACTGCAGGATGATGGGGATGTTGGAGGTATAGAAGAGCTTGATGGGGTAGCTGCTGTACTGCCCCCGGTAGCGGGCAGACTTGATAGGTAAATCAACACGAAATCCCTACGGGAAAGAACACAAAAGCACCAGGTCTATTCCCAAGGCAGGAGGTATTCCCAGGATGCCTAAAAGCGATTCCTGACCAGAGAGTTTTTGCCAGAAAAACAAGGAGTGCAAGGTCCAAGACAGTAAATCCCAAAGGCTTTCTGCTACAGTCATAATTACAAACTTCAAGGATTTATAAGGGTTCCTGCTTAGTTGCATTACATTCTTTTTACATAAATATTATCTCTCATCTGCTAAATTATATACGTCTAAAATACACTTCATAGCATAGGGTTTGATAAAAACCTTGAATGGCTTTTAACTTAACTAGCCAGTTTTTATGTGGTAAGCCCAGGTGCCTGGTTTCTGGGGCAGGCTGAGTAGACCCAAGAAAAGCCACATGGACTTGAAAACCAGATAATTCCATTTCTTTTGCAAGCACTCTGACTCAACAGCTTAAAAATAAATAAATAAATAAATAATCACATTTTAGCCACACACATGAAAAATATTTTTAAAAATAATATCACCTTATGAATCTTCTTTAATGCCCATTTTAGTAAATACTTAGATTTAAAAAGCAATACTAAATATTTCAAGAAAAGTAGGTAAAAACCAGTAAGTTATACATTAATTACACGGTTGTTTTCTGGAATAAATCTGTATATATGCACAACCCTAAAGAAGCAACATTCTTTAGCTCTACCCAAAGGTATTCTCTTAAGTCAACTATGAATATCAAGTAAATTATTTGTTTGACACCAACACTGCAGTTCCAGAATCCATTTTTATTAAAAATACTCTCCCAGCGTGTGTGGCATTTAATGGATGTGAGATTACATCACTGAGCACATCTGGCCTTAACACTGAGCAGCTGTACCGTCACAGAGCTATGTTACTAAATATTATAGTAAATATTGAAAATAAATAGTAAATATTGAAATAAAAAGAGTTCCTTACTCAAAGCTGAGCTACTTGGGTTACTCTAGTTCAACTTCTGCATTTTTTTTGCAGTGATTGCAGTGCGTAGGGTCTACACACTTCTACCTGCACAGCTGCACAGCTACTTTGAGGAATTTCTTGTTTTACCTGAAAATATATGACTACAGCAAATACAAATACTGTAGCGATCAGATTCATGAGATTGGGCAAATTCTGTCGGTAAAAAGCCTCCCGCAAAGCCCGGACTTTGTCGGTTCGCGTAGCCAGAAGATGAAATAATGCAATCACAGCACCCTCAAACTCTGTCCCTGCATGAAGCAAACAAGTAAAAGAAACGTTAAACTGTAAATTAAAACCATTTAAAAAAACAAAAAAACCTTTATTTTGGAAAGTTTAAAAGTGAAACATAAAAAAACCCACATACAATAGGACATAAAATCTATTATAACAAATATAGCACAATACAGGGTTCTAGTTTAGCTTACACAACATAGAATAAACATACAAAATATCATTCCTGGTTAAAAAAAAAGGCAAAAAAAATACTCTTTCTTTTCTGCTGGCAGGAGATTGATTGGAAAGGAGAAATATTAAATGAGAAAAAAAAAATCTTATAGTCTACTGTGCTGTAAAAATAGCTTTAGAAAAGCAGTAATAAAATGCAACAGACAGAACTACTATAAATCAGATGAAAATGAAAGCAAACTGAAAACATGGCTCAGGATTTCAAATGTATGCATTAAACTAGTAAACTTCTTGATGCAAACAGGCTGTGTCTTAACTTGGTATTTCAAGGGGACAGCCAGATGTTGTCAAAGATTAGCTGAGGAATTAAGAGATAGAAGTCTCTGAAGAAACAAACTAGCTTAAAATAATTTAGAGGCACCAACAATAGAAGTAGCCTGTAGCCGCAAACAAAAATTGGACCACAAACAACTCCTCTGAACATAGAGAATTCCTTATTTTCTCTGTTTCTATGGACTAAATGATGCTAAACCAAGACTATTTCAGTTTGGAAATCCAAAAATCTTCAGTCAAGGGGCCTCAAATCCCATTTTAACTACTGCCATTCACATCAGCAAAGGCAAACTTGTAGGTTATTAACCTTCACATTTGTCAGAAAACATTTTCATCTTTAATGTCGGACAACTGACTTCGGAAGCTAATCATTACACATTAAAACATTGTTTTAAGAGCCATCTGAAAATCATCTGATAGTTTATATCTATACGTCCAGTGGAACATATTACCACTAACTGTAATCGCAGACGTACCTCTGCCAGTGTTGATGGTAGTGGGACTGAAAGCCTTCCAGACAATGGTTTCGCAGATATTGGTAGCAATAAACAGGGAAATACCAGACCCCAAGCCGTAACCTTTCTGGAGCAACTCATCTAACAGCAGCACAATCAAACCAGCAACAAACAGCTGCGGGAAAAGATACAAAACTGAGCAGAAACAAGAATAAATCAAGTCAAGAATCATGTAATAATTCCCTGCTTTGGTATTTTCATCACATTGGAGAGTGATCATTAAGTTTTTCATCTAAATATCACTCATGCAGTATTTGTGCCCCCTCACGTACAAACGCCTGCGCATCTCACCTGGCAATGATCCCTGTGACTGTTCAACACTGACACTACCAAACACATTACTTTGAAAAAAAGTTATTTATTAAGTTTGTGCATTTAACTGCTTTGCTCTACAGGATAATGTCTCAAAGCTGCATCCGTGCCCTTTAGTGACAAGTCCTCCATGGTACCAAACAGCAGCAACTGCTTTCAAAGTCTACTAATTCCTATATTTTGGATCAAACAGCCACTCCTATCTGAAACATTTTTGGTATTATCTATCCCAGCTTTCTCCTCCTGTATGGAATATTTAGAATTTCTCATATATAGACAGACAGATATCAAGGATGATGCCTTATAGCATTAAAAAGAAATAAATAAAAGGCAATCAGACACAGAAAGAATTTTCCTTCCAGCTATACTGTATCTAACCAGGCTCAGTTACACACAAAATAGCTCATTACGAACCTGAATTATAATAAGAAGACAAATTCCAGCACCCATTTCAGCAGGATCTCCATACATTCCAGTCATAACATACACAATGGCTTGCCCAATGGTAATAATCATCCCAAATACTAAAACAAGAGAGAAAGCAAATCCTTTAAAAAGAAATCTGCTGAAATCTCCGAAATCTCCTACCAAAGAAATCTCACATCTAGTATCACTTAGGCAGGCCGCTTTCCCAAGAATAAGATCATGCTTATTAATTTTTAATCGGAACAGTGCTTACATTTCTGAGCTCCATTGAACAAAGCTCTGTCTTTTGGAGTATCCCCAACTTCAATGATCTTCGCTCCAGCAAGCA
Source organism: Gallinago jamesoni (assembly GCA_025769975.1). Lineage (NCBI taxonomy): Eukaryota > Metazoa > Chordata > Aves > Charadriiformes > Scolopacidae > Gallinago > Gallinago jamesoni. The sequence goes on along the minus strand of JAOQGH010000001.1, from coordinate 6,969,616 downwards.
GCTGCATGATCAAACCAGACGTCACAATGGGCGAGATACCTAATTCCATCAAAGTACCTGAACGGGAAGAAAAATTAATACCATTGCCACTCACGCATCTCTCCTGAAGAATGAGGCTCTGAAGATATTAGGTCTTTTGAAAGGTTTGTGACCTATAAGGAACCTTTTTCATAACTCTTCAAACACGTACAACCCAGTACAGGTATGATCAAAACAAAGACCACTATCTCCTCACTAAAGAAGGCTGCTGTGTTAAAATCTGTAATTTTGAAGGCAGCTTGAAAAACCTGTGTAGCTTTTCACTTCTGATATTTTTGTGAAACCATGTGAACACTAAAGGTCAACACACACTGAAGCTCAGCTTTTTGGCATATCCTATCAAGGAACCTTTCACTGGAAAGCATCTTCTCCCTGGTTGTTTACTCTTGTCATTGCTTCAACTGTCATGTTTTCCAGAAGTTTAATTTTGAAGACCACAAGAAAGATGCTGCTGGTCCACAGTGGTTAGTGACACCACTCTTGGACTCCACTTAAGAGCACACAAGCTTAGGATTAAACTAGTTCTTAACAAAACAAACACGTCGTTAAGATGCTGTTCTCTGCCCACTCATCTACTGGTTCAATGTCACCAAGGTATCAACTCCCAACTGTACACGACTCAAACAGAGCGATTCAACTTCATAAACCACTTCTGCTGCAGTGCGTAAGTGTATAGTCCAGAAAACCTGCCTGCTTTTCCCTCCCACCCTGGGGCACCACTCCCTTTTGCTTTTATCCTCACACTGATGCACCTAAAAATACCAATTGATATTCTAATTTAGAAATATTCTCAGCAAGGTCTTGTTCAAGTACTGGTAACCGCTGGAGTTAAACTGTAAAGAGGTGCAGGAGCAGAACTGAACATACGCAAAGCAATTAAACTCAAGAAAACAGCCTGTCTCTTGCCTGTACAGCACACTCTCCCATCTCAACACAGAAACACTCTTCCACATCACACTTTTGAAGCCACAGCATTATAAAGAGATTACTTTTTGAAATTTAAGTTCTGCTTCAGCTAATACCTGAAAAACTTCTCCTAGCTGAAGATATTGAAAGCTTAAAAAAAACCCAAAATGTTGAAAATTTGGATGAAAATTAAGAAACTAGAACTATCAGGTAATCAAACTTTCCACATTTCTCAAGTTGGAACCTTAAAGAAAAAAAATGTTTGGGTAAGGACACATTTAACAAGTTTAATATTCAGTTAGGTCACATTAAATTACTTTGTCACCATCTTTTACATGGTCAGTCAAGGGTCATAAATAATGCACAATTTTTCTGACGTTAAGTCACAAAAAAAATATCCACCAGGGAGATTCAAAAGAGAATCAGCTTACAGTTCTTTCCAATTCTGTTCTATTTCAGTGCAACTCCGCTCTCATGCATAGCAGTGTTCCCTCATAAACTTACCAAGAGAATTATTAATGAACCATTTAGCCACTGCAGACTTGTAAAGCCTCAACAAGAACCAGTGAGAGGGGAAGATGACAAGCAGTAGAAACAGTGTACCCACAACTGCTCAGCCTAGGAAATGATCTGTCCTCACATCTCAGCTCTGAAAGGGGCCTCTTCTTTTGGGGAAGTATCATTCTGTATTTCTCTCTTCCCCTGTATCCATCATTTATTCAGAAACTGTGAGTTACAGGTGCTGCTTAATAATACCATTGGCTGCCCCTTCCCTCTTACAGTATAAAGAAAAATTGACTATCCATTCATTATCCACTTTTTTCCCAGAGATGAAGACTTAAAAGACATTTGGCATATTTCATGGCAAAGAATCCTTATTTTTTTAGTATCTCTTTCTATAGATTAATATCTATTAATATCTACCTAATAATATCTTTTCCTGGTACCTTTACCCAAGTGTTTTTTAACTCCACTGTATCCTGTGTGGCATGGCAGATTAGAACCACATGCAATATTCACTTTGTGGCACCTTACAGATTTGTACAGATGTTTCTTCTGATCTTTTCAACCAGTTCTTAAGCCATTAGGTCTTTCCTCTTATCCTACAATAGCTTAATTTCCTGAAGAGCTTTTAATACATAATCTGAATTTAAGAAAGATTGTTTGAGCACTTCCCCTCTTGTCTGGAGTCTTCTTTTCATTTCTGCCTAACTACCAGAGTCTTCATTTCAGTCCTAACTTTTAAATATTTTAAGCGATATTACACAAATTTTTCTTCTAATTCTTTTTTCCAGTGTTTTCCCTGCTACCAAACTGTAAAATGTGAAAGCATTAAAGTAATTATTTCTTTCATACTTGGATCCTAGAGTTTATACGCTGTTCAGCACCATGTTAAATATTACATCATCTCTCACGGAAACGTCTACTTCTCCAACAACAAGAAAATTAGGATGTCAAAAACTTTAGCCTTTACCTCACGTCCTCCAATGACATCTGTCAGTTTACTTAGGCGAAAATTAACTTTCCCACTCCTGCTTTTTGTTGCCTTCGCGCTCTCTATAGTCCTTTCTCGGCCACTGCTACCATTCTGTCTGGGTAGTGGACAGCATATTTAATATCACGTGCTGCTAGCGAGACACAGAATTTCATGTGCAAATTCTGCAGGAGAGTTTGAAACAGAAAACTTATTTACCTTAATCGATTATTTTCAATGGTGTGACAAAATCTGCCATTCCTAAATAATGGGAATTCACATTAGAGGGTTCCACTGATTTGGTTACTTCCAGCCAGTTTTCCCAGATACAGATGAGGTCAGTGTCTTCACTTAGAGTCACATGTCTTAGGGTTTAGACTTCTAGCATTAGTTTAATTCTCCTTATACATTTGGTTAGGATCCACTTGTCTAATTCTAAAGTAAGTTAGTTTGGCTGTGTTAAACAATAATCCTAACCATCTCCACCCTCAGCCTTCCCACCTATAAAATTACTCACCTGTACTGTTCCCAAAATATTATGAGGCATAACTGACTTGCACACATAAGGTATTTTCTGCTCAACACGTTCGTGCTGCACGTTAGTGCTGTTCATTAAGTGGTGGGGCAGCACATTCCCTGTCCCATATATTAATCAGGAAGAGACTGCTCTACAATTCAAAAAAGAATCGCCCTTTAACTTGAGAATCAAGGTTAATCTCATCTGCACATCAAAGGAACCCCCATTCCTAAGGTGAAATGCTCCTCAAGTATCAGTCAATCTTACTTACATCTGTGTTAAGAACTTTACAAAGTGTTCCAATGTGACATCTGAGTTGTGTGAAATTTAACAGCCAACAGCCTGGTCTGTTTATACAGCTACAAAAGAGAGAGAAAGGAAATAATCTACTAACCTCTGTTTGACGCAAGAATGACTCGCATCCAATAGAACGGATCTGCAGAATCCGATGACATGATTCCAAACAAAGGTATCTGTCAAAGAGCACAGTGATATTAAGCAGATATACAAAGAAAGCCTCCATTAATCCAAAAATCTTAACATGCAATGATTCAGCTGTTATATTGTTTAATATAATTTATTCCATTTTTTTTTTAATTAAATGAGAGCACACAATAACAAGACATACTGACACCATCTATTTTAATCCTCCAACTGGGGTATGACTCAGAGGATTAAACTATGTGAACTAAGACCCTTCTACAGGAAAAAGCAAAAGCCCCTGAAAGAAGAGTCAGTGCACACAAACCAGATGACTGAAGCTGAAGATGTAAATGCCTGACATATGCGACTCTGGAGTACAACAACTCCCCAGAAGAACAGAAAGAGCATAAAATAAATAGGTTACTCATCACAAATCATTAACAGAATGAGGAAAAAATATTAGATAATATTCCATTACTTAAGTATTTTTGCAGCAATTTTGTTAAAAACAAAACCAAAGCAAAAAAAACGAGGAGAAAACTGTAGCAAAACATCTTTGAGAAGACAGAAGAAAGCAGGGGTTTGGGATTATTTTTTTTTTAAGCGGTCCTAAGCAGAATTTCTTTTCAGTACAAATTAAAGATAAAGCAAGAACTACAATGCAAGTATCTTCCTCCAGCATGTTCAAATACTCAAATTCTACAGTTGGGAATATGTTTTAAAATATCCCATATGGAACTATCAAAATTAGACAAGTTTATACAAAACTTCCAATATTCTATATGTCAATACTGAGGGATTTTGAGCTTTTTGAAACTCTTCTTGATTACAGAAACAGTAGACTAGGAATCTAGACTATCTCATAGATTAATTCCTGAAAACTCTAGTCCGCACCATCTGATTTTGTCTATCTAATCTTTTGTACAGATTCAAAATCTTAATTATGCACTTATCCAGCAAATAGGAAACACAGATTAACTATATATTCTTCTCATCTAGTATCGTTCCTGCCTCTTCCTTCCAAAAACACAGCTAGGTACAAGAGCTGGGTTTTAGCCTTTCAAAAGCCCTTCAGACAGCTGTACTGTATTGTAAACAATACAGTTTGTATTGCACAATTTTGTTTATACAACAAAAATTTGTTACAAAAAACTACTGCTCCAGAGTTTGGAATGGGTACGTTAATAAATACAACCTAAAAAGCCTGATTCTAAAGATGTACGGTTCATTTTAAATCTTTTAAGAGGTCTACAAGTTCTAAAAAATATCTATCAAGTAATACATGGATTCTTATTTTCTGCAATATCTAATTATTCTTTTTAAAAAACCAAACAAAACCACTATCTGTTTACAACCCATCTACAGGTTCCAGGTACTCCTGCAACTGTGAGTAATAAAGATCACATAGATGTTTACAAAGACCTGTGTTTTGGAGGGGGTTTTAGCTAACATTTTTGTCAGTATATTCATGAAAAAATGTCAACTTAAACATCTCAGAAACATTTTTCTGCAATCTTTACAACCCATCAGCTTGTTCAAGAGGAACCAGGTAAAAACAGTCACTTTATCTCACTTTCAAATTTGTTACTGCTAAAAATTAAATTTAGTTATAAACAGAGCGTAAGGAATGCATAATGTTGCTCATTTTGATCAGACCACTCAATGAATAATTAGCTTGGCTGCTTATCCTGCAGCCAGTATCATCATTTGATAGGACCTTTCATATAACAAGAAAAAACATTAGGAATTTTAGACTAAATAGAAAGCATTTGTTTCTGGAAACATATACAAACAATAATAAAGAGTATTTCAGAGAATCATGTTTCTTTAACCGAGCTTTAAATACCATAAATAACCATAAAAACACATAACTGAAACTGGCAGGTCCACATGAACCCCAAACTTCTCATGCTTTTAGCATTCCATTTGATATGTGCAGAATGCACATTTTCTGAAACACAGAAAACATCAATACCTACCTGGCAGCATACTAAGAAAATGAAGAGTGTGATGGCCGTCCATAGTACCTTCTCTCTGAACTGGATCTACAGAACAGATGATAGAAATAAATGTGTTCACTCTATGTAGAATTTTCCCTGTACTCTCACATTAGTACTAAATGGTATATCATTCAGAATTAAATGCAAAGATACTGAACCAGAAGTCACCATTTCCAATTAGAATTTAATTTTAATATTACTTCAGATTTTAGAGAGACAGTCAGTCATGGGCTTTTGTGTAGTCAAAGAAAACTTATATGGGATCTGGCAGACAGTGTGGTCCACATTCAGTGAGTAGAATATATTTTACATATAGCATTCTAATACAGTGGGAATTTACAGAAAAGCAATAGTATGACTGAAAGCATGGACACATCAGTGAAAGATTAATGCAAAAAAACCTATTTATTCAGTGATTAGTGCCCTAGGCTTCAACAGACTGCAGGTACTGTTTTTTTAAGGCTGGAAGTTATTAAACTAAAGCACTATAGAGTTTTTAAAGAGATTTAACTGCTGGGAAGACAAGTGATAAAAAACAGAATAACCATGAGTTTGGGATAGCAAATCAGAATAATTAGAATTAAGTTCTTCAAAAAGTGTTAGAGGAAGCCTACATTCACCATTATGTTCACGGACACAGACCGCAAAGTAATTTTTAAAGACTCCTTCCCTCCAAAATATATTTATGCATGTTGATTATATATTACTTCAAAAAAAAATGTCAGATGGATGATCATTAGCCACTAATACATTGAAGAGAATCTCAGGGTTACAACATTTGAGGCAACTGTAACTTGCGCCAGCAAGAAGAGAAGAATGGCAAGATTTAGGTCTGAACCAGAGGATTACTCAAAGCATGAGATAGAAAGCAATGCACTTGAAGTGACCAAAGAGAGCTAAGATGCAGTGTTATGTTCAAGTTCCCACCTCTCCTCCATGGACCACAAACATCAGGATAAATGTGTTCACTGTAGGCAAGAGTACAGCAGCTACTAAGTGACACGAACTAACATGCAAGATAGAGACAGCAGAAATACTAGCTCTCTGTCTCCAACCACTGAATCTGCCTGTAGAGAATTAACAAGAAAAATGATTAGCACCTAGTTTTATAGGTACTGAACACCCACAAATGACAAACTACAAACCGATACAGAAGCACAGCTGCTCAAGCAAAAGAAAATCCAGAAGCAGTCTGTATCTTTGTAAGTGAAATCATGCACTTACTTAGAAGCAAAATAATCTCAGTAATTTAATTTATTTACCGATACAGCCTCACTCATAAAAAAGAGGCCAGATGCCAAAGATAGTTACAGAACAAAGTTACAAAAAGAAACATAGTGACAACAGCAAATAAAACCAAAAACAGTATCTCCTGCTAGACTTTATGCAGTGCTGACCCGCTTTGCCAAGTGCTGTTTGAATTCTACAATTCAGATTTGAAGTACAGACTTCTAGAAAGAAAAATGCTTAACCAAAATATTTCTGCAGCCCAGCAGTTAGCCTTAGCTTCTGAAACATCAGCCAAGCTCTACAACTGCTCTGGCTCTCTCTGTAACTGCAGTGATTATGAGCATTAGAGAAATTCGGCACCACCCAACTCACAGTTATTCACAAGGAAAACAGTCTCTATGATTCAAAAAGACAAAAAAGAAAAAGGAGGCCATATGCCAGGAACAGCAAAATACAAATTAGTACCAAAATATGCCAGCCACAAATGATAACAAGCACAGGGACAGTACATTTCAGCATCTGATCAGATTCAATTGGACATTTTATTCATTTGACATTTTTCTTAAAACTTGTGAAAATGAAGGGACTTAAGCATCATCTTCTTGATGTTCTGAACAGTGTGTTCTACATAGGAAAATCTGTGCACATGAGGGAAAGACAGACCGATACTACTAACTACAAAAGTAGCAATTGCTTCTGTCAATCACCTTGGCAAAACACAAAAGCAACAAAGCAACACTCCCTCCTGACAGAAAAAGCCTACTTCCCCCATCAACAATAATGGCAAAATGATTCAGTGAGAGCCCAAATGAATCAAAACTTCATCTTCACTTAACCATCAATACATGATGATGAACTTCATTCATCAATACAAGTTTAGAAGAAACAGATTTCCTTTTCTATTTTGTTACCTTCATTTCTTTTCCTGGCCTTAACCAACCCACTAAAACCATTACTAATGATGTCCGCCAGCAACAGCTTGCAAGAAAACCATAAATAACAAAGAACTACAGTTATATAGAATGACCTAGGTTACTTGATAAACTACACGTAAACAAGAAACATAACTTAAAACAGTTAAAGGGCTCTCAAGACGTTCCAAATTATATTTTCACTTCACTTTTGTACAAAGCTGGCAACTGACAGTCATTGTCAAGACAGCGACCTAGATAGTAATAAGGACAAAGTGACCCAAATAGAGAGGACGGGAATCTCAGCATCTCTCTAGGCATCCTTCATCTACTGATGGAGGACATGGACAGATCAATCCCCTCTTCCTCTCTGGCAAATAGAAAGGGAGGAGGAAAACATTCAAGAGAAAAATAGCAACTCTCAATGAGCTTTACAGAAACATCAGTATCTGTAGACTTGTCTTAACTTCCTCTTCCCATCCATGTCACTAGACGAAAATGGGATGGATGTAACCAGCTAATCGCAGATACACCATAAATCAGCACCAGAAGATAGCACTAATGTTCACCACTGCAGAGACAAAGATGGGTGGGTACCTTCTGCACCAATCTGGTGCATCCAGATCTTAGCACAGGGTCTGGTTATGGAGACTCTTGCTCTGAAGATACCTTCATCTAACCTAAATAATTTGTTTAGAAACCTGTCCCAAGAGGGAAAGACGCTGGAAAGCAACAAGGAAAGACAGATGGAGCAAAGAGCCAGGGGATAATCTTTTTTAAATCAGTTCCAGAGGGGAATAACCAGCAGTTTTTACTGTATCTTCTCCATTCAATCCAGGTTACTGGCACAAACATCTCGGCATCCAGTCCTAACCTTCAGGAATCTCTCATCAACGAAAGAGGATTCTCTTGGATGGTGTCATGTTCCCAGCTATGCACTTCCTTTTAAGAATATAAAAATCAACATTTAGCTCTTAAGGTCACAACAATAAATGTTAGGTAAATTGGTTACTCTTATTAGAACCTTTGATACCTAGGCGATATGTGCTTGCTTGAGTTTTGGAAGTAAAAAACAAAGGTTTGGGGTTCTTTTGGACACGGCATGTCTCTTTCTAATCTGCAGAAATTAGCTAACTTTAATTTAGAGAATGCATCAAGAAATGTGAGGAGTTTCTAGGGCTCAGGGAACAAAAAGATCAGCTGCAATGAACTCACTGATTCCAGAGCAAAGAAAAGTGTCACATCCAGTAACTGAACAGGGAGCAATTACCTGAACTATATCACAGATCACTTTCCCACTTCAAAGTGAATCACAGATATGGGAGGAGAAGATATTTTGTGGGAAAGGAAGAACTAAATTTGTGGTTCTTGAAGTACAGCACAAGCCTTTTCAAAGTAAGATATAAGCCAGCTCAAAGCCAACAATGGTATCCACAGGAGAAAAAAAAAACAACAGAAAGCTTAAAAACTCTGTTCTAGTATATTAAAACATAGTCAATCACAGGTAGCTGAAACTAAATAAACTTAATCTAAAGATGGGTCAGATTTTTAAAAATTAGTTACTATAATTACCAAGTGGAATAACTTATCTGAAGGCTGTGAAAAATTCGTCATGGTAATCTATAACCTTAACACGGATTCCCCTCCTCCAAAGCATACGTCCTACTTTAGGGCCCAGTGACTGTATTTATATTGGAGTATAGACTCAAATATCATAATATTCTCTTATCTGTAATCCAGTAAAAGTAAGAACATAATGTGGCACTCACCTTTCTTTCTGGTTTCTGGATTTCGGGTAACACTGCACAGAATGGCTTAATAACTTCTAAAAATTTTACTGTTCCAGAGAAACAAACACACATACACAAAAGAAGAGAGAGAAATATATTAATGAACTTTTATGAATTAACAAAACTTGATAGAACTTTGTTTAACTTCTAGGCGGAAAAATAAAGTGTAAGTAGAGGCTTATAAGTGATTTCATCAACACATATTCTAATTCAATGCCTGGAAACCACTGCCCTCCTCTTAAAACAGCTGAAAACGGGGCAAAAATGTGAAAGAGAATTCTCATTCTAATTACATTTGGCCTACTGTTTTTTCCACAGCTGGAAGCATTTTGGATGAGAAGTGACACTGTACGTGTCACCAGAATTGAACTAAATCATATTCCATCTAAAAATAAGTGACCTAGTATCAGTCTGTACTAGTTTAACATAGAAGCAAAGGATACTGACACCAAAAAGTATCTATGCAGAGATTAGTATAATGTTTTACAGAAGTATTTAGCTGAGAAAATAACTCAGTAACATATAGAAATCATAATTTAAATCACTGCAACACATTCTCATCAGAACTTTGGGGGATTTCATTTTAACTTTCAATACAACTGTTTTCATGTTTTTTCCTTTAAAAATGCAGAAAAGCTCAACAGTTTGAGCTCTTTTTCAGGGGAAAAAAATAATAGTTCAAAGCACGTAAGCTTGGTGGGTAATTTGTCCTCCAAAACTTGTACGTTATTCCCAGCCGCAACACATTTGAATAGCCACAGAAAACAATCATCAGTACCTCTTCAAGAAAAGGCATTTATTACACTGCAAGCCAAGTTCAGTAATGTTTTGGCTAAAAGGTCATGTTTACTTTTACACTTTGCTGTGACATATTTCTCTTTTATTTATTCCAAGTCCTCAGACAGCTCATCAGAAGATGCACCGTGCTCCACAGAATGGTTTGGGTTGGAAGGGACCTTAAAGACCGCCTAGTTACAATCCCCCTGCCATGGGTAGGGACACCCATGGTTGCTCAAAGCCCCGTCCAGCCTGGCCTTGAACACCTCCAGGGATGTGGCGTCCACAGCTTCTCTGGGCGGCACGGCTCCCATGTGAAAACACTAAAGCCGGGGTGGGAAGGGAAATAGAATCATAGAATGGTTTGGGTTGGAAGGGACCTTAAAGATCATCTAGTTCCAACCCCCCTGCCATAGGCAGGAACGCCTCCCCACTAGAGCAGGTTGCTCAAAGCCCTATCCAGCCTAGCATAATAATAATAACAACGCAGCACAAAGTGGTAACTCGTCCCACCGACCGCCCGGCAGAAAGGAAACCTGCTCGGGAAGAGGCTACCCCGCTACCACCGCCTCTCCGGCCTGCCCGGTGCCAGCACCTCAGGCGGGAGGCCACCTCAGGCGAGGCGGGTCGGGCCGACGACCGACCGCGTCCTCCCCTCAACACAATCACCGACCCCACTCCCCAGGACGGCTTCCTCCCATTGCCCGGGCCGCGGAACGGCACCGTCCGTACTCACTGCCCATGGCGGCGGCGGCGGGACCGGCCGCCTTCCCTCAGCCCGCTGTCACCGCCTCTCCCCTCCGCCGCCGGCCGGCGCCCTCACGTGACGCCGGCCTCAAGGCCCCCCATCCATCACCCCCTATCGCTCAGGCATCGCTCCGGACGACTATCCTTTCCCTGAGGAGAACGGAGCGACCGAAGGCGACGGGGAAAAACCACGTCGACCCTATTTAACGGCCCCCTCCTCCGAGGTGAGGAGAACGGGACCGGCGGCGAGGATGAACAGCCGTTACCGGACAGGTCAGGCTGGCGGTGGGCAGCCGCGCTCCCACAATCCTCTGCGCGCCGTGAGGGGAGGGGGGCCGTTCCCGCCTCTGGGCCGCCACAGCAACGACTCAGATGCCTGGACTGAGAGTAAGTGTCACAAACAGGTGTCTAAGCTTCCTGAGCTCTCTGTTACAACGATCTGTGAACTGGGGGTTATCACAATTTATTGCAGAACTTGTATATGATAACTCAGGAAGAATAAGTAATTTTAAATTATCTCATCCCATGCATGGGCTTGTCTTCTTCCTTGTCAACAGGACAGGTGCTTTAGGCTAAACTACCAAGAAATAATATGAGATGGGAAGGATTAGGGCTCCTCCCCAACCTTCAATCTATCTTTTGGATTTTATTAGGCATTCCCTGAGAAGAAATCCTCTTAACCAAGACCTTGCTACAATATCTTTGAGGAATTTTGTTCAAGAGCTTCCATCATCTGAAATGACTTGCTGAGAAAGGCTTTTTTTCTTCCAGCCGCAGACCATGGTGGGGTGGATGTGTAGATCTAAATGATCTTTAAACGCCAAACTCCTTTTAAGGACGATCCTGTTCTACTCACCTTGTGTTGTTGCTGGAGTAAAGCTGCACTTTGGGAACTTACTCAAATGGGCTTGAATAGCTGTATCTGTTTGGGCTCCTTCAGAAAACCTGGCTCATGACCTTCCTGTTGTCATTTGCTGCTGTTCCTTTCACTGATTTCTTCTATAACCTGTTTTAGTAATTTATCTTTTTAAGACAGAGCCTGCAATACCTACACTGTGAAGAAGAGGTTTTGCTCAGGAGCTTCCAATAGGCCTCCAGATGAGGACCTCCCCCAGTAGAAAAACAAAACCAACAAAAGCCTTGATGTTTGGGTTATTTTGCTGCAGCAGTTTTTTGCCAGGTCCCCTCAACATCCTAGTTCTCCTGCCTCTTGCCATTCCAACTTCGGGTATATTTGAAAGAAGCCTCACTATTACACCTTGCAGCAAGCTATCCCTTAAACTCTTTGCAGCCTGCCTCATTGTACTTTTCTGTTTAGCTTGCCACTGTTTTGGACTCTCTATGTGCTGCTCTTCCTCAGTCACAACTCCAGCCTTCTTCCAGCGTGGGAACTAAGGTCCACTGAAGGAAGAAACTGAGCCCTTGAAAGCAAGCCGCATACGAGAGAAGTGGTGAAACCGCACAGCAGCATGGGACTGGAAAAAGAGACCGTTTCTTAAACGCACTTCCTTTTGGCTTTACAATGAAAAGTTATACCTTCTTTGCCAACACAGAAGACTAAACCAATGGACCAATTTAACAATCTTGCGGCTAAATAAAAAAACAAACAAACAAGAAACACAGGAAATCAGAAGAACACTGAAAAAAATTTCCCAGGTAGTGTCACTCTTCAGGCTACCCTCTATAAACTGTTTTGGCCCTCTGCAAAATATGGTTCTAAAATATGGCCATGGTACCTGCAGCATGCCTCACCCCGCAAGCTTGATGTGAAAGCACTGCGTCTCTGGGTGAGAGACACAGCGGTGCCCAAAGCCTTCAGAAGCTATCCTGCAAGGCCTCCCCCAGGAATCCTGCTTTTACAACTTGTGTGTTGAGAAGAGGACAAACAGCTGCAACAGATTTCATTCCTGGCCCACAGGAAAATAAATGAGAAAATCCACAACACTGTTGTAGAAATGGCTCATCCCCAGGCAGGGGAAGCATTTATTCAAACAGACTAACGTTTCTGTGGAAACAAACTGTTTCCACACATCCACCATCCCAGGGAACTGCAAAGTGCAGATAAGCAAGGTGCTAAAAGGTATTTTATAGCCACCTTACCAATCTGCTCCCTGGACTGGATTAATTTAGTTTTGTTAAAAAATATGTTTTATAGAAAATACTAGAGGAGAAAAAGAATTATCTAGAGTAACAGGCGTCACCTCTCATCTTTAGGTATTCCCCTACATGAAAAAAATGCTTCATCATTACAGAACTTTTTCCATTTCTTTCTCCCCATTTTGGAGAACAAAGAGTCTTAAGGGTCTGGCTTTAGTTCTTCTTCCGAGGAGGAGGCACCAAACACGACTGGCGGCAGGAGTTGTCCATCCGTTGAAAGCTTACATAAATGTGTTGGTAAGAATCTCTTCCTGCTGCTGCTGGTGTAGGGTTCCAATGCCAACTGCTGGGGCTGGTAAAGGAGGTCTGCTCACAAGACGGAGCTGAAATTTAAGTCAGGAGGAAATGATTAATGAAGCACAAGCATAAAAATCCCATCTTGAGGTTCTCTGATGCCATGGTTATATCTACTGTCAGATACCGGGCAGTCCCAGCTGCAAGTAATGCAGGAAGTTATCCTCCATCTTCTAAAGACCACAGCTCCAAGAACATTATAGCGCAGGATCTGCCAATGGCAGATGGCAAGCAAATGGCAGCTTTGGAGTCTCCTCCTACTCACTTCAAGCATGTTGTTTCCTACCTGGGACCTTTCACCATCCTGTCTAGTTAAGATTAAACATCTGTCAGAAGAAATCTCCAGCCCTGCCCATCACCACTAAATGGTGCTACAAAGAGCATAAGTAGCTTAAATTAGAACACACATGTGGTTTTAGGCATTAGAATTAGGTTTTTGTGTAAGCATCACAACATTTTGCATTCAAGGAGAACTTCAAACTTCATTTTAAAAGCTAACACGCTACAGGGACATCTTACCTTAATCCCCACCTGCTTTTCAAACCGTGGTGACACGAAGGACCATGGACCCATGTTCTGTGGTTCTTCCTGACTCCAGATAAAGACTGAAGGAAGGATAAGGGTACATTACAAAGGCACAGTTATCTTTTCAGCAGCTCAAGAAAAACAGCTGTTTTTTCTTTTTTAGCACCTCTGCTTTTTTTGTCTTGGCACTATTGTTGAAATGAAAACTGCCCAGATTGAATTCCCTTGCAGTGAACAGCTTGATGAAGTCAAACTAAAAGTACGTCCACCACTAGGGTATTAGTGTGGGTATATTCTGCTTTTCTACTGCCATTTTCAAAAGCTACATAAAATGAATGGACTGCAAAGACCAATGCAAAAAAATGTCCCAAATGGTTCAACTCTGATTTTAATCTAGAAACACAATGGTAAAAATCTGGCTGACCTTTGGCATGGCTGTATTTGCTCAACTCTCGCTGTAGAGCTTCCAAGGGGAAAGGACAGAGTTCTTCAAGTCTCAGAATTGCTGTGTTGTGCTGTTTCTCTCCCAGTGTCTCTCTTTGCTTCACCAAAGCGTAGTAATGCTTCCCGGAGCAGAGCACCACTTGGGTGACACTGAAGAAAAACAGGAATGTTTCCAAGTTTAGTGTTTTACAGAAACTATGCAAAACAGCTTCGCACTTTAAGCAAAAAGTGTCAGCCAAACTTTAAAGATAACTTCATGAAGATAAATTCCTACTCTAGGCTATCTCTTCTTTGCCTTCCTGTCCCTCCCACTCCCCCCCAACAACTGGGAAACCAACCTTTGGGCACAATATGCCAGAGCCCAGAGGTCCCGCTTCTTCAGTAATCCTGAGACAGTTGCTTTACAATGGGATTCCTCTCTTTAACTATCTAAAAATTAAACACCTAGTCAGAGCTAGACATCTTGCGCTCTCCAAAGAATAAGCCAGAGAGGGAGAGAAGTAACTCCAGAGGACAATGCCCTTCCATGCAAGAGAGTAGCTGCCTACTGGAGATACCCTCCAGCCACCAGAGAGGCCTTGCCTGCCTAACCTTACTGGACAAAGGCAAGGAGATAAACCTCACCCTTTGTGCCTCACCATCGCACTTAAAAAACCTAAGATGTTGAGATACTAACATCGGGGATGCTGTCAGACTGGGGTGCTACTGGGACAAGGACCAGATAAGAAACTCAGGAGGAAGAAAAAAAAAAAAAAAGAAAGCTAGAGTTACCCATTTTGAACGGGATTCTCTACAATATCTGAAGGGAGGGAGATACACACACACAGTTTATTATTGCCCTCACTTCACTTCATCAGCTCAGGTCATCCAACACCATCAGATGAGTAACTACAGTCCCGGCCTCCCTGTGGGGGCAAGGGCTGAAAGCCTGAACACTTTACCGTTCTACAGACGGATATCCTAACTGCCAACAAGTAAGCAGAAGAAAAGGAGAGAAACAAGTAAAACTCATCCACCATAAAACAACATTTCCCCCCTCCCCCCAAAGTTAACTCTTTCATATCACTTCACACTTGAGCTGTTGTTAGATAGGAGAAAGGGACAGGACATTCTTTCTAAGCTCTTCCTCAATGAACTACCTTTTAGGATCTACAGAGGAGTCACCAATAACAGGCTTGAACGTTGTCCTTGGGGCCATTTCTTCAATACTGGATACAGCAGCCTACATGGGGGAACAGTTGGAATTTACCAAATCTTGCTGTCTTTTTCCTCAGGTCAGAGTTGGAGGGATGATACAGAAACAGGACTTCAAGTAGAAAAGACACAACCTTTTCTCCCTC
Organism: Gallinago jamesoni; assembly: GCA_025769975.1. Classification (NCBI taxonomy): domain Eukaryota; kingdom Metazoa; phylum Chordata; class Aves; order Charadriiformes; family Scolopacidae; genus Gallinago; species Gallinago jamesoni. The sequence continues at coordinate 6,954,042 of JAOQGH010000001.1, read as the reverse complement.
CCATTCTCACTCCCACCGATGAAAGGTGGGATGATCAGATTCCCAAGACCACCACCAGACCTAGAATCAACCCTACCTCTACTCACCTCCACTCAGCTTTAATCCTCAACGTATCCACCCCCCAAAATAGGCAAAACCCCATTGATTTGACCCCAAAGCAGAGATCGAAGAACACAGAGGAAGAAAAAAGGGTAAGAGAACACAGAAGCAGAGGAAGAAGAGGAGAAAGTAAAAAAAAAGAAAAAGTTTTCAGCTTACAGGCAGCCTGAGTAACACTTTGGGAGAAACAACAATGAGAGGTTTCCTGAAGTTTCGGACCATTTGCCGCCGGAGTAAATGGAAGTACTGTGCTGGGGTGGTGGGATGCACAATGGACATGTTCACTTGGTCCCCATCAACTCCCTCTTCTGAGCTGTCACACATCTATATATGGGGAACACAGCACAGAGAATCCAGGCACATAAAGCACACTTACTAAGAATAAAAGAGCAAATATCCCAATTTAGACATTGATTGCAAGGAAGAACAACTTCAGAGAATAAATGGCTTTAGCATTTAACCAGTAATATTATATCTGACTGCCTCTTTCTACCACACTGTAACCAGGGCATGACAGTTTTCCTAACACTCGTGAGATTGTGACTTCATCAGTGACAGCATCCCTCTAAACATGCTTCAAACCCCTCAAAGTTTATTCATGTGAGTAATGGCTTAATTTACTAACTACAATCTTAAGGACACAACAGTGGCACAGGGCCTCTGAAAGCACTCTGCAAATCTCCTGTTAGGAAATTTCATGTTACCATACACCCACTTGGGCAGGTGACAGAGATGCAACAGGAACAGCGAGCATTTATTATGAGGTTCAGAGTCTTGCACTAGAGCTGTGGCAGCATTTAAACCAAACTGCTTCCTCAGGACTTCTAGACCTACACCTTCTCATCACAGTCCCCTTTCTTCCACCACTTTCAGCCCAGCCCATTCCAATCTCATCATGATGGTATTGTGGGAATGCCTCCAGCTACTGATGTCACAAGCAGATACACCAGGAATGGGGCATTTTGTGGCAAGACTCCCAGAGCACATTGTTTTCCAGTGTTATGATGGGGAATATGGGAACCTGAGAGGTGTGGTGAGGTACCTGTAAGAACCGTTCCATCCGGCAGGATGAGTGCTCAGGGCCTGCACCATCATAGCCATGGGGAAGGAGAATTACTATCCCGCTCTGCAGAAGCCATTTGGCCTCACCTAAAAACACACAATGAAGAGGAAGGAAAGAATGATTTCCACAGAACACAAAGCCACAAAACACATATCACATATTACTTTGCAGAAACTACTCCAGGAAAAAAGAATAGCTAATTTCCTCATCATTAAATACAAGCCTGAAACATGCTGCTGGCATTTTGTGACAAGATTCACAACAGTGGAACAGCACACTGAAGTTTCTGAAATTATCATGGAACTTTGGGCTTCCAGAAGACTTAAGCCTCCATGTGGAGCATGTGGCAACAGTGAAAACTTTAAAACTGAAATCCTCTGAATAGAATTATCCTCCTGACTATCAGGGGTCCTCCAAGGTAACTCTCCAGTGAGCAAACCTCTAACCATAATTCACCTTGTCCTTTTACTTTAAAGATAAAGGATTTTCTAAAAGCGTGCTTAGTACCAATGATTCATTTTTAAATAAATTATCTCCTGTTACACTCACCTCCAGAGATGAAAGTGTCAAATATTATCTGGGCTCCATTAAAGAAGTCTCCAAATTGAGCTTCCCAAATTGGCAGTAACTTAGGGCTCTCAATACTCATTCCATATTCAAAACCAAGCACAGCTTCTTCAGACAAGGGACTGTTACTCACCTAACAAAAGGAAATTGTTGGGAGGGGTGGGTGAGGAAGAAGACAACCCAGGGTTAAGAACCTTTGGAACCAGGCACATCAGTGCTAGGGACACTGAGGACATGCACTCCTAAAGGCAACTGACGGTCACTTCTTTTCTTTTGGCTTTTGATAAAGAGAGGGGAAAAGAACAATAGCTGATCTCTCAAGAAAAGGCAAAACCCATTGTTAGATTTGTACAGAGGGCAACTACAAACAATAGGGGTGCCCTGACAGTTTTTATGTCTCTGGATCTGGGGTTTGCCAGAATAAACAGGCTACCTAAATGTGTCTCGGCAGCTTTAAAACATGCATTCTGTTTCAGCACAACTTGAAGGTGGTTGTCTTGTGGACCACAGAACCTACCTCTAGGAAACCCTTCTGGTCTGGGGACATATGATTCAGAGGAATGTAGGTATCATCTGTCTCTTGGCAAACCAACATCGCGTGTCGTTGGCTGAAGGTTCCTCTGCCAACATCTTGTCCACTTAGTCTGATATTAAACCCTTGCCAAGCAATAAACAAAACACTGGATTAGCAAGTCATGTAAAAAGAAAACACGCAAGACAACAACTCCCTGGTTCTAAAATATTACTTCTCTTCTTATTTCTCTTCTTGGATTTCTCCTCATCAACATCTCCTCAGCAACAACATATCTGAGATTCTTAACCAGCAGCAGCTCCAACTCACAAGCACATTGATGCTCAGACATTTTTTTTCCCTCCTCTCCAGAGTGAAGAACTATTTTGTGGCAAATAATTCAATTTACTAAAGCAAACTGCAAAAAATTGTGCATTCTGTATCATATGTAAATGGAGATATGAATTCAGGCTGAAGAGGAGGGAAAAGAAATAGGAGCATGGAACACAGTCTGGAAGTATTTGGGAGGTCCCACTGACACCAGCTGCACTGCTCAGCCCTATGCAAAAATGTTTTTGGGGAGTGGGAGGGAGCAGCAATTCTTTAAAGACATTTAGTACTTGATCTACAAATATTAGTGACACACAGGATTCATATTTACCTTCTCTTAGTACCACGCAGGTGTAAATTGTCAAGTTTATACATACCAATCTTTAGACTTAGAAACACCAAAGAAGTCTAATGTTATACTTTATTGACATCAAAGCCAAAATATTGTATTGACTGCTGTCTAGTTGTCTCTTACCTTGGCTCAGCAGAGAACCAAATGCTAAAGCTTCAGCTGTTGCCCAGTCCAGCTTTTTTCCTTCCTCCATTTTTTGAACTCTTGACTAAACAAGTAAACAACAAGGAAAAGTTACTATTTCGCGTCTTTTTTCTATCTGTAGCTCTTTTGGTGACACAGATCAATATTAGAACCCAGGAAAAAAAGGAAACACTGTGGAGATAAATGCTATATTCCTGCAGCCAGCTCAGCTTGGTTTAGAACACACAGTCTGATTTCAGCACATCCTGAAGAAGGTTGCACTGAGACCACAGAACCACAGATGACCCACATGTTCATGTGCCAGTCAACAGACTGTGGACAAGTTAGATCTTATCCTGAAAATACTGAAAGTCTTCACACAGCAGAGAGGGTGCTCTTGGCAGACTGTTGATTTGTCTGGTTAGCAGCAATGAAAGACACCAGGCATTAAGTATTTCAGTCTCTAGAATTCCCTGCTGTTCCATCCTGCAGAACTGCAGACAAATGATCCTTCCCAGCTGGGGTGTTCTGGCCTTAGGGCTGGGAAGACAAGAACTTCAGTCTTTGGAAATATTCGACTCATGGCCTCTCCATGGCTGCCAACCAGACACCTGTGCTTGATCATCATTCATCAAAGGGAAACGTTCACAAGCCCAAACCAATCCAAATACTGCACACAAATTTCAGAGCTATCAAAAGCTGACTGTCAAACTTGGCCACATGTGTATGCTTAGATTTGTATATATAAAACATAAATATTCACTACTGCCTTTAGAAACTGCGTACACTATTACCAAGTTGCTGATTCATTCTCTCACAAAGTACTCCTTCTAATCATAAAATATATAAATGATAATATTTTCTCATAATACTTTCTATTATTTATAAGAATAATAAACTGTATTTTCTGTAAGCCTTTTTCTTCATTGCAACAAAATATCATCGAAATAACAAGATTAACTATATGGTCAAATTTTGGGGGAGAGGATGTCTGTCCTCGACACCAGAGGGAAAATGGCATAATCTCTGCCTCAAAAAGAGAGTGAGCAGGTTTTCCTAGAGAAGACCATGCCATTCTCCAACTGGCAGCCTTGCTGCGTTTACAGTTTTTCTTGTAACAGCTCATACCTGTTGAGCAATGGGACTTGTTATGCTCTACTGACCTGGGCGTAGGTCTTCAGGAGATGGCTGTGCATCTGGAGTTCTTCAGGTACCTCTACAGACTTGACTCCAATAAATTGCAGAAGTGGTACAGGCATTCCTGTGTCCCATGTGGTGATTTTAGCAGAAGGCTCAACGAAGCCTTTCCAGTGAGCCTGCAGGTTGGTGGGAGGTGGACTATACAAAGTCATGTTGGCAAGATGATCGTTCAGTTTAGAATAGTATGTCGTCTTTATCTCAGATACTTCAGCCTCAGTCATGAGCCCTGCAGCTATTAGGTGTTCTGCATAGGTGTCTGGGATGCTCTTACGGGATCTGTCAGGGAGGGAATCAAATCCCACAGACATTAAGCCTGAAAACTTCAGAACAAGGAAATGCCACCTTAATACGGCCAGGTACCGTGGAAAACTAAAATAAAGGATGCCCTGGCGTGTTATACTCATTTGCATCAAGTTTGCTTTCCTGGAACTTCCAGAAAGATAATGCTCTTGAATATGTGCTTTACAGTACGTTATTTAAAAAAAAAAACAACAAAACAATAAACCCAAACAAACAAAAAAGTGCTTACAGTTGGCAGTTAGAGGTAAAAGCAAGTAAAAAAAAAAAACCTCCCAGTTAGACTGACACTGTGCTATCATGCATGCTTTCTTCAGACAATATAACTTAATTTAGTACAAATACTTAAAGGGAGGTGTCAGGAGGATGGGGATGGTCTTTTTTCAGTAATGCCCAGTGACAGGACAAGAGGAAATGGGCACAAACTTGAGTATAAGAAGTTCCACTTAAATGTGAGGAGGAACTGCTTTACTTTGAGGGTGGCAGAGCCCTGGAAGAAGCTGCCCAGAGAGGTGGTAGAGTCTCCTCCTCTGGAGACATTCAAAACCCACCTGGACAAGTTCCTGTGCAACCTGCTCTAGGTGGACCCGCGTTAGCAGGAGGGTTGGACTAGATGATCTCCAGAGGTCCCTTCCAACCCCGTAGCATTCTGTGATTCTACCCTTACCTGATGATTTTGTACATGCTGGGGTTGGTGAAGAAAGGTTCATCGAGTTCATTGTGGCCCCACTGTCTGTAGCACAGCAAGTCTACTATCACGTCCCTGCGGAACTGGCGTTGGTACTCAACAGCCAGTCGTGTGGCTCGGACAACTTCTTCAGGATCATCCCCATTCACATGGATAACTGCGCATCCAACAATTTTACCTGCCCAGGGATTCGAAACATAACAACAGTAATCACACCACACCCCTTCCGAAGAGTGCGGTCACACATCATCTCTGCTGAAAATTACAGACAACTCACATGAAGCTTATTTAACAAAAACAAATCTACAAAAGATGCTCTTTGTGACAAGAGCTGGGGAAAGGATTAGGAGTCTTCCCTGAGAGAAAGTACAATTAGCCCAACCTGTTGTATGTGTCAGTTTGATCACAGCTTCTTTATCAGCACTAAATTTAGAGGACTTTCTGTACACAGTTCTTACATCTCCTTAATCTGGATGGAAGTCTGTGGGGAATGGGAAAAAACTATTTGATTGCTTCTCTTTCAAACAAAAGCTGAGTTTTGTTCTCTTCTTATCCTAAGCAATCATTTCTATGAATTCCTACAGGCCAGAAACAATCTCCCTTGTCAGCAGTCATTCTATCCACTGTGGAAAGGTCTCTTCGTTAAAGCAAACACTGCAAAATTCAAACTTCTTAATGCCCTCTCCTGTATGACAATTTGTCTGCAAATCTTCCCAGAAAAAGAGTGATCCTCTTGTACTTTATCTGCCCAAATTATGGGAAATAAAGACATTTCAACCATTTCTGGCCCACATCAAGTTTCCCTTACAGGAAAATCTTGAAGCTCAAATGGGTAACACCCCTCCTCCTCACTGATCAGGTACGAAGAAAGGAAAACTAAGGATGGAGAAAAAAATACCCCCCAAAAAATAACCCCTCCAAAACAAAACTACCCCAGGGAAAAAGCAGTAACAACATAAGCTATCTATCTCATCAGATTTAATGAATCTACCTGTTTGGTTTGATGAAACCACAAAACAAACAGAAACACTTGATGTTAAATCTTAAAATCATGCATCAGTATATTTTTCTTAAAACAGAGACACACACAAGGGAACTACCTACTATATCTCTGATCTTGACAATTAAAATACATCTGTTTATCACTAAGAAAGACCAGTCCAAAACACAAGGCTTCTAGCTTAAGCTTAGAAATGGTATGTGCCTCATCTTTCAATTAAACGCTCTCCTGACAACAAGAAAAATAAAGGAGTATCTTGACTTAAAGTCTTGCTCTGAAGACAAACTGGAAGGATTTTGACTTAAATATTAAAGTATATAAGATATATTTATAAATATATAAGATATATTTAAAATATACCTATTATACACTCCATCACAATACATTTTAAAAAGCTGACAATGGCACAGCAGAACTTAAACAAGTTATAAAGCTTTCACAGCAATCTTGCAGATATTTTATAAAATCCTGTAAAAATGTGCCAAGATTTTCCCTTGATATTTAGTCTTTGCCATAAAGCAGATGAGGGAGGGCATATTTTTAGCATCTGAATTTTTGCTAGTAGGAGGTAATTAACAATAATAATTTTAATTTCTACTGTATCATGAAAATGGAGATATATTAATATCCCTAGAGTTGACATGCACTTGCCATAAAAAGCCTGTAGCATAGTATATATTCACACTGGAGTTAAAAATCCTTTCTGACACAATGGGCAATCTTCCTCCCGATTCAGCTATACGTACCAATATCACTACAGTACAGAGATGATCTTCCTCGCTCTGGAGGAGTGGTATAGCCCAGCTGGTTATTAACAATCAAATGGATGCTCCCACCAACTCTGAAATGTGGCAGATTAGAGAGGGTCAGTGTTTCAGGAACAATCCCTTGCCCAGAGAAAGCAGCATCGCCATGAACCTACGTTAGGAAAGAAGATGGAAAAGTCTCATTAGAAAACACTGGAGGAACAGCAAAATCAAAACCATAACTCATTAAACAAGACTCTTTAAATTGAGTAAGTAGAACAGATACAGTTTCAACTGGATCCACTCCTTAAACCCTTTCAGACTATTCTTTTTACGATTTGACAGTTTATAATGTTAATGCTAACACAAGGTCATAGCTGCCAGCATCTGTACATGACTGTCTGATGTAATCCTTACCTGTAACTGACCTATAATCTTTTAAAATTGACCCACCAGTGTACAGGTGACAACAAGTCCCATGGCTACAGCCAAGCTGTAGAAGTCAGTAGCAAGACACTGACCATGGAACAAAAGGAAGCCAGTCACCACAGCACTTGCTACACGCTTTGCTGAAAGTTAAATGCTAGTGACTGGGTGTTAAGCCTACTCCCACCTCACCAAAAAGAGACAAGAACAGAAACAACAGGAAAAAAAGTAGAAAAAGGAATTCAATGGAAGCACTTAAATAAAAGCTTTCAGAAGGAAATGAAACCTAAGTTCTTAGTGAGATTTCAAAACTACAAATAGATGTTGCAAATGAAACAGAAGTTTGGAAGAGGTGGAGAGACTATTGCGATATCCAACCCAGGCTTCCAAAAAGGTTAGAGATATTAGAATGAGTATCACCTAGCATTTCAGTGTTTTGAAACTAGAGATATTAATCAATGGAGAACTATGATCACAGCTTCCTCAGAACGCAGATTCAATGCGGATCTGTAAAGATCAAAGTCACAATGCAGACTGATGAAGTTTCTTATTGAAAGTAGATGACAGTTCTACTTTCTAGTTCAGGGATAATGGTTTCAAGCCTTAAGAGACTTTTGGAGGTGCAAGGACACTTGGAAGAGAGTAGAGGTGCAATCAACCAGTGAAACAGCAGCACTGTGTTTTATACAGTTCTAATACAGAGACTTTTTTAAGAAGGCATCACAGAAAACCAAAGTGAACTACTGCAAGAGAGACAACACAGCATCCCAGCATCCCCCCTCTATCCCTTACCACACTATGCTTGTTCCTAAAGTGTTGGGTTTTGACTTTTCCCTTCTGGTTTCTTGGGTTGTCTAAGGCAGCCACATATCTGGGTGATACCATTTGAGTGAAGACCCCAAAACACCTGAAAGAACTTCATGGCCTTCAATACATGCCAAAGCATTGAACTCTGCAGACAGTGTGACTATCCAACTACACAAGCCTCTTCGCATACACCTCAAAACCCAGATGTTTCAGTTCCTGCAGGGCAGGTAGGATTTTACTCATTCTAGCAGAAAGCTGGGAACACTTTTTGCGAGCCTGTGTTTTTTCCTGGGCAGCATTAGCAAAGAACATAAAAAGCAAGGTCACCGTCAAGTTTAATTCCTCAAAGAGCAACCCTGTCAGTGGCACATCAAATGTGAAATATATTTAAGGGATACCTTATTTTCAGGTTTCAGTTCAAATTATAAAGATCAGTAGCTCTTGATGTCCAGGAAGCGGAGTTATGGGATATAAGAAGGTGAAAAATAAGCCACTTTTCAGCAGAGAAGGATTAAATAATTAAACACTGCAAAAGTGCCCATGGTAGTTAGCCAAAAAGAGTTATATAGTCCTCATATATTCCAAGCACACTGAAATTCCAGAAAAGACCTTCAGTCAACTAGGACAACTAGATTCACCACTGACATTGGCACTTCAGCTGGTCTTCACTCTTTACCCTTAAGCTCTGGCACTCAGGCTAGTGGAAGAATAGAACGAACCTCAGTTCAGAGTTTCTACACTTTTTCTGGAGAGAAAGCACTAGGAAAATAGAAAGACCACAGAGAAATTTCCAAACCAAGATTTATGAAAGAGGAAGTGTCTGATTTTGTGTCTGTCTTCTCCATGAGCTGAATGAGAGCAGTTAATGGTCACAACAGTAAGAATTTAATCACAAGTACTGATGTTCACATTACATGATTTATTTCCTTTCTTTTGGGAATATTTTGAGTCAGTTTACTAACAAGGAGGTGCCTTGCTCAGAGTTAAATACTGTTTCTCTCTACTATGCAACCCTCCTACCACTTACCCCTTCAAAACCCCAAAAGTCAAATTTTTCTTGCATAGAGAGTGTCCATTTATCCTGAAGAATCTTTGTTTAAAGAGTCACAGTAGTTTCATTACTTCACGGTAAAGATCTAACATTGAGACAGCAAGATCTAAGAAGCAGTAATATCGAACTAACTGATAGAACTGCACTGGAAGATGAGAAGACACATTGGGCAACAAACTTTTCTTCCTGTATTTGTATCCCTGAAAGCTTATTTATTATTTTTTTTAATAAAAATAAGCAGAGTAAGAACCCAAACTTGCCTCCAGTTTTCTCAGTATTTCATATTCTCCTTTCTGCTGTTTCTCAGTACCTACTTCCTTCCAGAAGGAAGCAAAATGTTTACTTTACTGAAATATGTTTTAACTTCTACATGGTAGAAGTGAAAGCGTATGTGTAACAGTGTCCTGTAACTTCCTCCATGTTCCTTAACTCAAAATTGTTTACTGTATTTCCAAGTTAAATACAATGCAAGAAAAGAAAATTTAACTAGAAACTATTTAGGACTGCCTTCACAGCGATGAAAGATGTTCCAAGGAATTAAAAAAAAAAAAAAAAATTAATTCCAACAGACTCTTCAACAGTACTATGATAAAATGACAAAATTCAAAATCCTCCTGTATATTTTGCAACCTTGTTGATAGCTTTTCTCCAAACCCATTTAAATTAAAAGAAAGCTGACAGTGGTGGTTTAAATGCCAAAGTGGTCTGTAAGGAAAGACACACGTGGCTCTTATTATTATAATAAAGGAATCTATCATAATAATTTCTTCAGAAATCCTAGAAGTGGAATTGCTTAATTGCCAGTGTCATCACATACATCACCTGGAAATCTTCCTTGCCCTCTTCTTTCTCCATACAGAGAATCCCAGTTCTTGATACTCTACGTTAATTCAGTTTTGTTTGATATTTCTATATACACCACTTCTCTTCAGACACTAGTCTAGAAGTCTTACACAAATCAGTTTACAATTTGTAAGCAAAATACCTGCAGGCAAATAACTTTGTCTCCAGGCTGTGCAGAGCTCTCTGAGGAGTAATCTCCATCGAGCAGGGTCTGTTGCCTTCCTCGTGTCTTGCCCACGGCCACTGGATTGATCGCTTCTAAGTGTGAGGGATTAGGAAGCAAGGTGACATGCACAGGCCTGTGGGAACCGAAGTCAAGATCTACAGAAGATGTCAGGTGGGAGAGAACATCCCCAATGGCTGGTGAATTCTCTGGAAACTCACTCAAACCACGCATCTTACGGAACATGAGCTGCATGGAAACAAATTTGGTTAAATTTCCTATACGATTCGTTAACACATTGAAAGAAAAACATTTACAGAATTGTGCACTCTCCCACTCCTGGAATTACAAGGATGCTTCAGGTAACAGCACCTAATCCCCTTCATTAGAGCTCTCTTTAACAGGCTCCTGCAAAGATATGGCTGTGGTGCTGACAGAATACACTCTCACAGAAGTCACTTTCTTATTGTTTCAGCATTCGCAACACAACAAACCACTAGGTTTTTATCTCATTGTAAATCAATTAGGCACAGTGCAACTGCCAATGAGGTTTTAAGTCTCTTACCTCAGGTGGGAGCTGAAGTAAACCCGTGAGAAGATTAAGCCTTCCACGATGAGGCATTCCAAGAATGATATCCGTCACCCCGCTGTACGCACACATCTTGAACAACTCGTGGAAGAAACCCATCATACTCTCTGCTCCTTCACCACCATACCGCTTCACTGTGGCAAACTTTGTGGCTAAGAAGTGATCAAACGCCTATTAAAAACAGGAGAACTTCAGTATTAGGCTATTTTAAGCAGCAGTCTTCTGTTTATACAATTGAAATATAATTTATGTTTGTACCTTTAAGACACACAAACCTAAGCATCCCCCTTGAAAATCTCAACTCATTCTCCACTCACACCGTCTATGACCAGAAGCTATGGTGACTACAGAAATCAGTTCTCTCCTCTTAAGTAGAAAAATGTTGGATTGAGGACCAAACTGTCTCTAATGTGGAAGGAGATGCATAAGGAAATATAATATCAGGGCAGTTTACAAATTCCTTTATAGTTTACCTATTTTAGGTGGAAAATTAAGGAATTACAGTATAAACCTTAACTATCCTGAGAAGAAAGTGCTAGAGAGGCCCAGCATTCCGTTTTGATTACTATTAAACACAGCCCTTAGAACACAGGTAGAAGAATGCTTGAGAGAAAGAAAAGAAACTAATCTTTCTACTCCATTTTCCTCTCACTCCTCCCACTTCACTCCATTCACTTACTCCTTGACAGCTCTCATAATTGACAGAGTTTTGGAAGCACTGGGAGTGTCTGGTGCTTTGCAACTGCAGACTGAAAATAAATTAAATCTGTAAGTGAGAAGGGAAGACTGAGCCACAGCCAAAGATCCCAGCCAACTGCTGAAACACCTTCTAGTTAGGCAACATTTAGTTTTAAGGAATACCATATACAAAACTAACCACAAATAGAAGCAGTTTTTTCCTGTCAGGGTTAAAGTCCACACTCTAAATACTGTTCTGGTCATAGTGAAATCAAAATGGGATACACCAGGGTCCCGATTTCAACCTCCCGTGTCACTGTCAAATTCCTCTAACTACCAGAGAGGCAAGGAAAAAAAGAAAATATGCCATATACTTCTGCTTAGTCATTAGTAAATATTACATTTAACATTCCTTGGAAAACTGGAAACAGGGACACGTTCACAGATCCTGCTCTTCTACCTTTCCATTCTTTTGGATAACACAGGGAGGAAAGGGGGGAAAAAAAGAAAAATTTCCCAAGTACTAGAATAAATTTTCTCTATACATATTGTAAGTACATAAATCTTTCACTTCCTTGTGAAGTGAAAGAACGCATTGAACGAAGGTTCCTTTGCTGAAAAGCAGCAAATTTACCAGTGCTCTATGACCAACCCCTCAGTCCAACTCCGTTTTGTTCCACCAAAACCTTGAGACATGATATTTTAAAGCTAGTAAAACACACCAGCATTATGGTGAAAGGAAAACACAGAACACCTATATCAGAGCACAAAATTCCATAGAGCTCTGCCCAACCACACATTCCCACCAGTAATGTTTAATACAAATTGTCAGATTATTAGCCTACGAGAATCTCACTTTTGAAGACTGATTACTCATGGATTTGTAGGGTTATTATTTGTGTCTCCAGATGATAAATAATATATATTGCACACAACATACGTTCTAATTAGTTCTAAAAGCCTTTGGTGTTTGGAATTGGCTGGAAACCTTTTCCTAGAAATAATTTCCAAAGTAATTATGCAAGCCAAAAGGTATCACTATTGGTTTCAATAATGGCTGCTAAGTATATTCAGCAACAACCTCCAGTGAGATTCCTGCATTTGTGTGTTGCACTTTTTCAAGCAAAACCTTGTACTTCTTGCATCCTGCCAAAGCCTTTCAGGATAGGGTTGTTCTTTTTCTGCATGAATGATGTCTGGAGCAGTAAAGGGTTCAGGACAGACTCCACAACTTCATTACAATCCAATAGTGAACAAAGTACCTGTGACTCTAGCATCAGTTTGCACAAGTGCTTTTTCTCTTCGGGTGTAAATGCTTCTTGTTTTAGCTCTTCAAACCTTTTAGCAAACCATTCTCTCTCCTCCAAAGTTGGAAGTTGACTTGTTTCTATGGAAATATGCCCGCAGTATATATGGTCAAGGTAAGCCAACACATCCTCTAGGGAAGCCTCTTCTTTTCCCATGTTCAGAAGCCCTGGTGGAAAGTAAATGTTATTAGCCACTTTAGGGGACAAGTGGGAAGTACTAAGACCTAAACTGTTGTCTTGCAATTACATTAATATTTTGAGCATAGAAATTAACGTCTTATCTTCCTTTCCTCCATTTGAAAACAAAATTCAAGAAGTTATTTCATAAGCACGCTTCAGTGTTATTAATATGAGGGTCTCGTGCTTATTCGTAAGGTGCTGAAGATGCCTTTCTAAAAGAGTTTACCATGAATGACACAAAGTCCCTTTTTTTGTGACTCGGTACAGCGCTCGGTATCTTGTGGCTCAGAGAGATGAGAGCCAGTCCCAGCTGCACCACAAGTAAATAAGCACCCGTTTTACAGATGGAAAAAATAAAAGAGACCTTCCTTTGTACAAGGCCACAGCAAGAATATAACAGATTCAAGAAAAGACAAGACTTGACTTCTGCCCTAGTGCTCTAGTAGCTTCACTGCAGTGTTAAGTATTACACTAAATCATAGAATGTTACAGCAACACAAGAAATTAATGTATAACCTCAGTAGTTGTCAGAACAAGTAAAAATTTTCATGGTACCAAAGAGGCTAGAAGGTAGCCATTTATTACATGATGATTTCTGCAACAAACGTATCAGCAGGCTGAAGTTAATTTCCCATCCAACGGTTCATTATTGATTAAACCGCGACTCAGTATTTGGCTCTTCCACAGCAGACACAGCCTCTTAATAAACCAACCATGAAGACAGTTGGTTTGCCATGATAAGGCTGCAGACTTACCTGTAGTAATGAGAGGCCCTTGAAGAACTTCAGTCAACTCTTGTATTTCAGGTACCATGTTCATAACAGCTTGTCCAGCAAACAATGGGTTTATTTTGGCTGCTTTGTGGCCATGTTCAGCATATGCAGTTATCAATCGAGCAAGAGCATGGTCAACTGAAACAAAAAAGAAAGCAGAACAGTATCACAGACATGCTTACATTAATCCATTTACAGCATCAACACAGGAGTATTCTCTCACAACTTGAGAACGGCACGGTACCAGTGTTCAAAGTCTTATTTCCTCAGCCGACCCAAATCATACCGCTCGTGCCTCACTGTTTCTTAATGGTAATTTAGGTTCCATGACATAGAAAAAAAGAAAAAAAAAGCCCATGTCTGCAGGAGCCAGCAGCCAACAGCATGTGCGCATACTGAGCCAGGCATACTAAAAATTAAAAAATGTGAATATGTTTTTCAACAGACACCAGTGGCAGTTGGTATTTTGTAGGTATTTTCCACTGATGTCAAAAAAATTATTGACATAAGCAAAACTTGACCAGCTAAAAGGTCATGCACACAGCACTGCTGCCGCTGGGCATATGCCACAGACCAGGTCAATAAAGTGTAAACCAATAAAACATATTGCAAGCAGAGTCTGCTATAAATTAATGATATGAACCAATTTATAATATATTTTTAACTGGGGGTGGGGGTTCACCCTGATAAATGCCCAGTCCTGACTGTATTCTGGTCTGAAGTCTTTCGTTTTCCAAAACAATGCAACTTCTGAGACCATTTCACAATTTTTTTCTCCATTATTCATGTTTCTGCTGCCAGCGCTCTGCTACAGCTATTACGTACACACGTTCGGCCCATTCAAAGAGATCTGTACCCCAGAACATGGCTCTAACATCTCCCACAAACTTCTCAGCAAGAAAGCCACGTAAAAGCAACTTTAAAAGCATAACGTAAAAACAATTAATGCTTTCCTTGCTTAACAAGGAGACTACTTGGTGATGGGACCCAGTGTCCCGGAGCTAACAAACCAGTTTCACTTCTGCTTCTGTGCAACAGGCTTAATTCCTGCTGGACTCTTATGAGATGTCAACACAGGGACTCCTACCCAGAAAGTTTTCTGCTTATTTTTCTACACTATAACATGACCCTAACAGCATCACAGTTGTTGCTACAGCAGAGCTATCTGTACTTGGCAAGTTCAAGCATGATGCTATAAAAAACCCTGTGCTTTTACGAGCAGTAAAACACAGTCCCCCAGTAACTTCAGCCCCTCACGGTCACTTCGGGCTGAGCGAGGCACCATCTGGCTGCCCGGGGAGCTCAAGGGAAGGGCTTCGCAGAACTGAGGGAGGCAGGGGAGCCCCGCGGAGAAGCTGCGGACGGTGCTCGTTAAGGCAACGGGAACACCACACAAAGCGCCTCACATCGATGCTTTCGACGCCCTCCGACTTCGGGCCCCTCAGCGCTGGCTGGGCCGCCGGCTGCCTGAGGCGATTGCGGGGCGGCCGAGCACAGCCCGGCCCGCCGTGGCGGGGACCCTCTGCCTCCCCCTTCAGCTCGCCGGGCACCCCGGGCCTTCCCCCCTCACGGAGGCGGGGGGTGACCCCCTGCCTTCCCCTCCTCCCCTCACGGAGGCGTCGCCCTCCTCCCCTCAGCCCAACACAGCCCCACTTGGGGTGGGAGAGGGGGTGTCCGACCTGCTTTGCCGCTCGCTCCGGCGCCCCGCGGCTCCGCCGCTCGCCCGCTCGCCACTTTCCGCGGTTTGTAGCCGTAGACGCCCCGCTCGGTGCGGTACCAGCGCCTCAGGCCGCCCCGCCATAGAGCGGAGCGCAGGGCGCTCGCTGCCGCCGCCGCCATGGCTGCTGCTGCCGCCGCCCCACCGGCCGCCCAACCGCCGGCCCCACCGCCGCCGCCGCCCCCGCCACGGGGTTTGAGGGGAGGCGCCGCTTCCCGCCCCGCTGCCCCGGCTGAGGCGGGCGAGGGAGGGTCTGTCGGTACGGTCGGCCTTTAAATCTGAATGTAGCTCTCTCCTCCCTTCAGCGAGCTCGAGAGAGGTTATCCTGCCCTGGTGAGGCCCCTTCTGGAGCATTGTGTCCAGTTCTGGGCTCCCCAGTTCCAGAAGGACAGGGAACTGCTGGAGAGGGTACAGTAGGGGGCTACAAAGATGATGAGGGGCCTGGAGCATCTCTCTTATGAGGAGAGGCTGAGGGACTTGGGTCTTTTTAGTCTAGAGAAGGCTGAGGGGGGATCTAATCAATACAATCGCCTCTGGAGAACCAGCCAAAAAAAGGCACGAGTTACAGAGAAACAAAGTTTTAACAAAATCTAGAAGCTTCACCAGAAGTGTCCAGGTGTCTGCGAACCATCTCCAACAACATGAAGGACAGGAAGGTCATCAGGAGTAGTCAACACAGCTTGATCAACTTGATAGACTTCTAGAAGGAAGTCACTGGCCTGGTAGATAAGGGGGGAGCAGTGAACATTGTCTACCTGGACTTCTAAGGCCTTTGATACTGCCTCCCATAAGATCTTAGAAAAGCTGTTGATGCGTGTGCTGGTAGAGCAGACCCAGGGAGTGTTTGATCAGTGGCACAAAGGCTAGTTGGAGGCTAGTAACTAGTGGTATGCACCAAGAGTCTGTAGTGAGTCCAGTTTGCAGATGAAATAAAACTGGGAGGAGAGGCTGATACACCAGAGAGTCGTGCTGCCATCCAGAGGGACCTCAACAGGCTGGAGAAATGGGCTGATGAGAACAAGAAGTTCAACAAGAATTGTGAAGTCCTGCACCTGGCAAGGAACAACCCCATGCACCCGTACATGCTGGTGGCCACCCAGCTGCAAAGCAGTTTGGCAGAAAAGTTCCTGGGGAACCTGGTGGACACGAAATTAAACATGAGTCAGCAAGGTGCCCTTGCTGCAAAGATGGTGAATGGTATCTTGGGTTGCATTAGATAAAGTATTGCCAGGAGGTTCCCTCTACTCGTCACTGGGGGGTCACACCTGTCCAGTTCTGGGCTCCTCAGTACAAGACAGACATGGACATATTGGAAAGAATCAAATGAAAGACCATGAAGATGATGAAGGGACTGGAGGAATTCACATAGGAAGAAAGACTGAGAGAGCTGGGACTGTTCAGCCTGGAGGAGAGAAAGCTGAGGGGGGTTCTTACCAATGCGTGTAAGTAATGGAAAGGAGGGTGGAAAGAGGATGGAGCCAGGCTCTTTTCAGTGGTGCCTAGTGGCAGGACCAGAGGCAATGGCCACAAACTAAAAGACTGGAGGGTCTGTCTGAAAATCAGGATACATCTTTTTACACTGAGGGTAACCAAGCACTTGAACAGGATATCCAGGGACATTGTAGAGTCTCCATCCTTGGGATGGAGCCACCTGGATAACTGACCTTAGGTAGCCCTGGTTGAGCAAGAACTTGTGGACCAGATGACCTCCAGAGGTCTCTGCCATCCTCAACAATTCCGTGATTCTGTAAACTTGGTTCTGCCCATGAGTCTACTTTGTAGACTGCCTTCCCAGCAGGGAAATCAAAGAGTATTTTTTCCTTCAAACCAAACCGTAATTATGTGCTTTTGGAACAGGTGGAACTGGATTTTGAAACTGCATCAGTTATGACACCACAGTTGGCCAGGGATTTTATGATATTCATAGTTCTTGGAGAGCAGCCACCTGTGTTCCTTGAGGATTGTATGGTAGGTTTGATGTAGGTTTAAAACAGCCAATTTGGGAGAAAAATAAAAGTGAATGACCTTTAAAGCTGTAAAGAAGGCAAAAGGATACAGCTATAGAAGGACAATTGACATGTGGCCAACAGAGTAAGTATCATAGAAATGTGCCTTTGAATATTGATTTTTTTAATGTATATTAGAACAAAAGAACCTTGAAGATAATGTTGCAACATTACATGATTTTGTGGAGTTGCCAGTAAAAAGGCAGAAAAGGTTGCTATAGTTAAATATTTCTGTTCTGCGCTTGGGGAAAAAGACAAATGTTGCAGGCAGATTGCATGATGATGAAATACTTTTCCACAGTTCTTAAGCAAATATAGTCAAATAGCAGATATTGACGTGGTTCTGCTTTAAAGCAGGTAGAGAGAGGGTTGAGTATTTCCCAATTAACACTGGCAGGAGGAATAGGTTTGAACATTAAAAATCTTCCAAAGTTAAAAAGTACGAAATTAGATGGTTCATTTACACAATGTGGATCTCAGAGAAGTAATGGAATATTTGTATAGATGGGTTCACTTACCAGTTTAATCAATTCTAAGCATGGATTTATGGAATATATATCTCATCAAGTCAACTTGTTGGGGTTTTTTCTCTGATTCAAAAGTAATAAAAATGTAAAATACTTTGCAGTCTTTTGCCAGCATAAGCGTCTTGCGCAGGGCATGATTACACGTGGCAAAAGCCTTGCTGTAACTATATCTAGGTCAATAAAAGGTTTTGTTGACTTTGGTTCATCTCTAAATGTGAGAAACTCGTACCTGTGCCAACAGAAACACTGCTGCTAAGGGCACATGCTCTGGTTCTGCAAGGGGACTCTCCTGGTCTGGCTCTTCTGGCGCAGACAGCCTGTCCTAGAGAAGATTCCTGCATGAGCCTGATTCAGTACTACCTGATGTTCTGGCTAGGAAAATTAGATATGCTTCAAAATCAGGACTGTATAGGCTGATGACCTAACAGATCTGAACTTGCCATATTTTAAACAGAAAGTCACCATCAGCTGGACGTCTTTCTAAAGGGATTATAGCCCATGCCACTTTAATAGTTACATCAACCTGAGAAAACCACCCACAGAGTCCTGACAAAGTTTGTCAGCTGGAGGGATGTGGTGAAGAAAGTCTGTCTTTGATCCGAGCGTCAAGATGGACCAGACATAAGCAAATGGGATTTATTTTAACAGCATGAGACAAAAGCTAGTACACCTTGAAAGACTATGGGCACTAAAATGTCGCTCCTTTCCAGGACACAGCAACTACAAATAACATCCAGAAATCATGGGAATAAAACAGATGGGTCTAAAAAAACTTAAATGTATATCAGCTCACTTGGCAAAAAAGATCATTTTCTGGATTTGGCTACCAGGAAACACCTACAGATTCCACATTAGGCCAGTATTTGGCACAGACTGTGATCCCTATCTAAATACTGTGTGCATGTTTGGTGCCAGTAATTGAGGAAACATATTGAAAAACTTGGGAAGAAGAGCTTCAGGAATTAAAAAAAAAAAAAAGAAAAGAAGAAAAGACACACTTTATATCTGAGACTCAGGAAATTAGATCTACCTGGTTTTCATTATGGTAAATTAGCAGGCAAACTTCATCAGTATGTACATAAAGGAAACAGATACTTTATAAGAAAAAGCTTTATGAGCTCTTAAAGGTAAAACAAGATTTACTTGCACGGTCTTTGCAAAAGACAGTTCTAACACAGCCACAGCTGTGTGGGAATGTGGTATAAATACAGAGGAGCTTTTGTTTCCTTTCAAAATTGTAGCAATAGTGCATTTTATTCATGTTAGAAAAGGCAGCAATATCATGCTTCAAAAGAAAATAAGCCAACATTTCTTGACTTAATGCCACTGAAACTAATACGCCTAATGTAACACTGTGTCTGCCTTTTCAAACCAGATCCAAAGAAAGAATAATTCAGAGGTATCCACTGACAGGCTACAGGAATGGTGGCTTTGGAAAATAAATCGCCAACAGTAACATGGAGTTATCCTCCCCATTTAACCCCTTTTGTTTTCTGTGTTTAGCACATGAACCTTCTCCACTCAAGTGAATCAGTTTAATCAACCTGGTAACTCAAAATTTGTCAAGTAAATGAAATCCTTGTGTAGCAGGAACACTTGAACAATCTGTGTAAATAACAAGCACGACTTCGGCCTTTCAAACTTCTCCAGAAAGAGGTTTTTAGATGTGCCTGTGAAATGAGCAGCAATGAAGTTAAAGGACCGGGAGGAGAGATCTTTCCTGGGAAAAAAAAAACCAACGCTGTCTAATCCTGTACCAGTTGGCAGAGCACACCTAAAGCTCGGCATCAGTAAAGAGTCTTGGATTTGGGCTGACTCTTGCCTCTGAATAAGAGGTGGCTTGAACAGCTGAATAATCTCATTATGCACATCCAGGCCTGCGCCTGCTGTCACGGCCAAGTGTTTGTGAGTGCTTGTTCTAAGCCTAGAGGAGTGTAAACACTTTGCTGGACTGAAAAAAAACTTCTGTCGGAACCCCGCTGCTCAGCAATCTGGACTTTAAATGTTGAATAAATGCCAGATTCACTCAGAAATTCAGGGTTGCACCAGCGTTTTCCTCCTGGGGCAACTTCAGGGTTGCCCAAGAGTCCACATCACACCCAGATGCGCATCAGGAGCAGTTCAAGTGAACTGGGAGGCTTTGTGCAACTAAGTTAGAGGAAATGGGCACAAACTTGAATATAAGAAGTTCCACCTAAACGTGAGGAGGAACATTTTTACTTTAATGGTGTCACAGCCCTGGAACAGGCTGCCCAGAGAGATGGTGGAGTCTCTTCTGGACACATTCCAAAGCCGACTGGACACATTCCTGCGCAACCTGCTCTAGGTGGACCTGCTCTGGCAGGGGGGTTGGACTAGATGATCTCTGGAGGTCCCTTTCAACCCCATAGCATTCTGTGATGCTGTAAATTTACCGCTGGAAAACCCTTACCCTATCCAGACAAGGCCACTGGGCAGGACAGGAGGACAAAGTGGAGCCACCAGATTTAGACTGCAAAACACAACACACACAACATTCATTAAATCACCGATTACATCATAACTTGGTATTTACGCCCCTGTTATTCCTGGTATCGGATCACAGTGACAACCTGCACAAGCCCGGCAGCGCTGTGACCAGTGTCGCTCCAGCCGAAACGCCACCCTTGACACGCTCTGACACCTCACGGCCATGGACACGTCACGGTAGTGACGTCACGCGGGGCGATGAGGTGAATCGTGCCGCTGAGGCCACCCGGAAAGCGCCATCCAGGGCCCGTTCCCCCACCTCCTTTTCCCGCCGCCGTGAGGAACGGCACCACAAAGACACGATACCACACCCCCCCTCCTCGTTCTTCTCCTCCTCCCTTCACCACTTCCGCCTCCGCAGCCTCCCGGTAACCCGAGCAGGGCCGCCCGCCGCCAGGACCCCGACCCGGGGCTGTCCTCCGCGCTGCCTGACCCCCGCCCGTCGGGAAGCGCCCGCTCGCCGAGCCGTCCGGAGCGGCGGGGACGGGCCGATTCGGCGGCGCCGTCCTTACTATCGCGCCTGTGCCCCGTGGGGCGGGCGGGGCGGACTCGGGCGCGGTGCTGTCGGTCAGGCAGCGCGGCGGGCGCCCCGTGAGGGAGCGCGGCGGGCGTCGTGAGGGGAGAAGAGCGAGGGGGCCTCGGGGCGGCAGGGCGGGGGGGTAGCGGCGAGCGGAGGAGTCGGTGCTTCCCGGCGGGCCGGGCCGATGTCCGCACCGGGCGCAGGTAGCTGGGCTGGCGGCGGCGGGAGCGGGGGCACCAGCCGTTCCGGGTAGAGCGGCCCGGAGGGTGGGGCGGGCGGCGCCGCGGTGTGTGGGAACAGAGGGCCCGATGGGAGGGCCTACCGGAGGCGGGGGCCGTGAGGCGGCGGGAGGAGGGGGTTCTTCGGGGCTGAGGTGTCCCGGGGGGGGGGGCGCGAGGGTGAGGAGAAGGAAGGGCTGGGGTGGGTGAGGGTGAGGAGAAGGAAGGGCTGGGGTGGGTGAGGGTGAGGAGAAGGAAGGGCTGGGATAAGAGGGGGGTAAGGGTG